>CM053578.1:99347715-99999879 GCA_028646485.1 Cryptoprocta ferox | reverse complement strand
AACCATGAGATCATGACCTGAGCTGAAATTGGACACTTAACCGACTAAGCCACCCAGATGCGCCACCAAGATTTTATTTTTAAGTAATCTCTGCACCCAGCGTGGGGCTTGAATTTACCACCCCAAGATCAAGAGTCGCACGCTCCTCTTGCTGAGCCTGCCTGGGGCCCCTGGGTACTGTCTTTTCCGGAGGGCAGCTTGCCAGTACATTTAAAAAGCATTTTAAGGGTGTGTAGTTTATACTGTGATTCCTAATACCCCAGACATCTCCACCCTGAATTGTGAAAATAAAAAGGGTGATCATTTCAATCCACCCAGGATAATCGCACTCTCTTGCCACGGTGGTTGGTCAGGTATCCCTGTTCCCTTGGCCAAAGGACCAGTTGAGGTTTAGCCACTTTTATCCTATTGGAGCCAAAGAGATTCAAGGGGGGGTTTGCTGGGGCTGCTGGGGAAGATGACTTGTTCTTTGGCAGGGGCTCCCAGACTCGCCCTCTCCCTCCTCTTCTAGAAGGAATGGAGGGTGTTAAGAACACTGGAAGCATGGCAGCCATTTTGCCAGCTGGAGGGCTGGTGCCAAGGATGAAGCTGTCCTGAGGGAGGCAGAGTGGAGAGAAGAAAAGGTCCTGGATGGTAGCCTGCTCTACCTCCCTGTTTTGTGCGCCAATGAATGCCCTCTATCGTTGGCTTTGCATTGCCCCTTAGAAGCGGGCCTTGAAACAAGGATTGGGTACAAGTGGCTTAGTTGACAAGTGATTCCAGGCAACACCAGGAGGAGAGCGTGGAAGTGAGGCAGGGGAAAGGAGCGTGGCTTGTGAAGCCACTCTCCCCCGGGGGGCCCCCGGAGCTCAGTCCCACCCGGGGACTCTAGGATACGGCATAACACGTGCCTCCAAGTCATCCCAATCGAGAGGCAAAGAAGCAGGGCGTTTATAAGGCAGCTCTGCATCCGCCATTGGAAGGAGGCCACCTCCCGGCCCATTAACCAGCTGGGACTCCCAGTTTGCCCAGGGCTGGCCCAGCCGGGAGGAAAAAGTCCTGAAGCAGAGACCGTGCTGGCAGCGAGAGCAGCCTGGCATCCGTGGAATGAATGCCCAGGGGACACAGGCGGGGCATCGGTGCCACCGCTTACAGAGGTGTTAGCTGGTCATCGTGCTGTTTGGAGCAGATCCAAGGTGCGTCCCCTCAACCCGGCATTTCTATCCACGGTGATTTGTCCTAAGGAAGCAGCTCGGGGTACTTCTCTGTGCAGAGCGCCGAGCCCAGGCCCCGGGGCCAGCCTGGGGCAAGTGTGTCATTTCTCCGAGCCCCAGGGTCGTCCTCTGGAAAGGAGGCGTCAGTCAGTGCCTGCCCCAGGGAGTGGTTGAGTCAACATATGCGATGGGCTCCTAGCAGGGACGCACACAGAGTAAATACACTTAGATGTTACCTGTCGGTAAGGTTAACGCCCTTGGTAATAAAAAGTTGGAAACTAACATCCAGCCGTGGAGATTATTGAGAACATTATAGCAAGTCACCCAACAAATTAGAACATGGCCATCAAGAAGCCCACAGCGCTACAAAAGTATAACCACTGACATAGAAGGATGTCGTGATAACATCGTTAAATGAACTAAGCCCTTTGCAAGACAGAATGTTAAGACAGGTGTACACTTAGGCTAACGTCAGCTCCCTGGTATCTACGGATGTATTTTGAGAAGGAGAGAGAACGAGCAGGGGAAGAGCAGAGAGAGAGGAGAGAGAGAACCCCAAGCAGGCTCCCCAGGGTCAGCGCAGAGCCCGACACAGGGCTTAACCTCACGAACCGTGAGATGATGACCTGAGCTGAAATCAAGAGTTGGCCGCTTGACTGACTGAGCCCCCCCACGGTGTCCCAGCTGCCTGGTTTTGATAGCGTCCTGTGATTGGGTAGAATGTTCCCGCTGGTGGGAGCTTGTGAGGGTACTCAGGACCTCTCTGGACTATTTCTACAACTCTTTATCAGTCTGTAATGATTTCCACACAAAACATGAAAACAAGAAAAAGCTCACCTAAAGAGTAGTCCCATTTATTAGAGATCCCTCATGTGTGCGTGCTACGCGCTTACATACTTTGGTAGTAGGAACGTGTTTCTGGGGGCGCCTGGCTGGCTCTGTCGGTGGAGCGAGCAACTCTTAATCTCCGGGTAGTGGGTTCAAGCCCTATGTTGGATGTAGAGATTACTTAAAAATTACAAAAAAAATTAAAAAAATATTTTAACATTTATTTATTTTTGAGAGACAGAGCACAAGCAGGGGAGGAGCAGAGAGAGAAAGAGAGGGAGACAGACACAGAACTGGAAGCAGGCTCCAGGCTCTAAGCTGTCAGCACAGAGCTCGAACTCCAAAACTGCGAGATCATGACCTGAGCCGAAGTCAGATGCTTAACAGACTGAGCCACCTGGGCGTCCCTAAAAAAAAAAATTTTTTTTAAGAATTTCTGAGTAAATGAGATAATGGGTTTTTCTAGAGCCTCCCCCACCACGCCCCCACGGCTGTCTGTACTTTCTATAGTTGGAGCAGTTTTAGGTGCTCTATACGCAAAGTATAGAGTTACCAAATCCCCTCTCTCCAGTCTCCAATTACCTCTATTTTTAACATCTGATTTAGTGTGATACGTTGGTTGCTGTTGACAAGCCAACACCGATACATTATTATTCACGAACACCCGTAGTTTACATTATATAATAATATACACGGGTTCACTCTTGGCCTTATATATTCCACGGGCTTTGATAACTGTGTAATGAATGCAGCCACCATAACAACATCCTACCCAACCATCGTTTCACTGCTCTAAACATCCTCTGTGCCCCCCTGTCTACCTGCCCCCCCCCCCACTGAGGTTCTGTCTCCGTAGTTTCGCCTTCTCTGGAGTGTCACGTAGTTGGAATCATACAGTATGTGGTCTTTCAGATGGGCTTCTTTCACTTAGCGGTACGCATTTAAGGTTCCTCTATGTCTTTTCATGCCTTTATAGCTGCTGCTGCTGCTGCTTCTCCTCCGCCTTTTTTGAAAGCTTATTTCTTTTCATCATTGAATAATAACCAATTGTATGGAAGCGCCACAGTTCAGCAAACGAGCATTTTAAAATTTTATTTTTTTTTAAAAATTATTTATTTATTTTTGAGAGAGACCGAGAGAGAGAGAGAGAGAGAGAGAGCAGGGGAGGGGCAGAGAGAGAAGAGAGAGCGGGACAGAGGATCCAAAGCGGGCTCCGCGAGGATAGCACAGAGCCCTATGTGGGGCTCAAACCCATGAACCGTGAGATCATGACCTGAGCCGAAGGCAGACACTTAACCGACTGAGCCACCCAGGTGCCCCCAAGTGAGCATTTTTTTTAAAAAAGAAAAGAAACCATTTAGGGGCGGTGCCTGGGTGGCTCAGTCGGTTAAGTGTCCAGCTTTGGCTCAGTTCATCTCACGGTTCGTGAGTTCAAGCCCCGCGTCGGGCTCTGTGCTGACAGCTCAGAGCCTGGAGCCTGCTTCGGATTCTGTGTCTCCCTCTCTCTCTGACCCTCCCCTGCTCGCGCTGTCTCTCTCTGTCTCTCAAAAATAAATAAAAAAACATTAAAAAAATTAAAATAAAAAAGAAAAGAAACCATTCAGGAAGAGGGGTAAAGTGTATTTGGTAGAGATGAGGCAGGGAAAGGGGTGTGCAGAGAGGCACCTGATAATGGTGCTGTCATGGAGGTGGGGGAGGGAAGCTTGAGCACAGCGGGGCATGCCAAGGCGAGAGGGGCTGTGGAAGGAAGGGCACGTGCAGGAGGTACTCAGGGAGCCCTGGGCCTCCGGGTCTTGGGAGAGAAGGCAGAGGCATGACAGGTGCAGGAACAGCTGATATCTTATGTCACGTTGACTTGTGTCTTGAGGAATTTCCTGTGTAGCTCATGGTGGGTTTTCAGAGCACCCCCGCCTACCCCTTCCTGGCAGCTGCAGTCTGGAAAAACTTACCACCGAGCCTCCGTGTTATAAATAAGCTCTGAGCATTTCCCAGGAGGCTAGGGGCTCAGAGGCTGGACATTTAGCGCCTTCGTGGCCAAACGGGCAGGCTGCCCGATGCCACGGTGCCAGGGCAGAATTCACCGGCCGGCAGCAGCCTGTCCACCACTGCTAGGTCAACTCCGGAAGGCAGCAGCGGTCAGCCCGTCATCCTCAGTTCTGACTCCCACTTCTCTAACAGCCATCTGGCCTACGCTTGGGTTGACCCGTTTTCCAGCAGGGAAGGCACTTTGTTCTTCCTCTGTTAACCTCACACCAATTGCCCCCTGTTCCTTCTACGCTCTGATCATCAATCAAAGGGCCTGCGGTGGGTTTCGCAAGCCTCAGCTCATTTTGGATTTACATCCTGCCCATAGTGGTTCTAGAGATCCAGTTTAGTGGTGGTGGGGTGCCCCTTTCCTGCCTGTTGGCCGTGATTTGGTTGATCTGTGACCCCCTTAGCCCGGGAGGGGCCAGTCTGACCACTGGCCCATCAGCGACCCACAGCTGGTGGCAGCGCCTCCTTCATTTGAGACTCCAGCGCCCTGACTTGTGCAGATCCCCCAAGCCCACCCAGGGTGGGGGATCTGGAGGGGGTCCTTGATGGGCAAAGGGGGTTGTGCGTCCTACTCTTGGGGCTGCCCACCTGCCTCCTTTCTGCTGGTCCTTCAGGAGCCATACCTCCTCTCTGGGGCTTCTTTCTTTGCCACCTGCCACATGAGGCCTCAACACTTTTCCTCCCGCTGTGGCCAGGGCGGGTGGGGGGATCCCATTTGGCCTCATAAGCATGGTCTTTTTTTTTTTTTTTTAAGTAGCTTGGATCATTCTTTGTTTAAAATTATTATTATTATTGAGAGAGAGAGTCAGAGACAGTGCAGGTGGGAAAGGGACAGAGAGAAGGAGAGAATTCCAAGGAGGCTGCTCCCTGCCAGCCTGGAGGCAGACCTGGGCTTGAACCCGTGAAATCATGAGATCACGACCTGAGCCAAAACCAAGAGCTGGGCGCTCAACCAACTGAGCCACCCAGGTGCCCCTCATTCTTTTTGTTTTTTTTTAATGTTTATTTATTTTTGAGAGAGAGGGGGAGGGACAGCATGAGCAGAGGAAGGGCAGAGACGGCGAGGGGGGATCCAGAGTGGCCCCTGCAGTGACAGCACAGAGCCCAATGTGGGGCTCGAACTCACGAACCATGAGATCATGACCTAAGCCGAAGTCGGACACTTAACCTTCCAAGCCACCCAGATGCCCCTAGCATGGTCTCTTCTTCTTCTTCTTTTTTTTTAAAATTTTTTTCCTAATGTTTTATTTATTTTTGATAGAGAGAGAGACAGCGTGAGCAGGTAGAGTCAGACAGAGAGGGAGATACAGAATCCGAAGCAGGCTCCAGGCTCTGAGCTAGCTGTCAGCACAGAACCCGTCATGGGGCTCGAACCCACCAACCGCGAGATCATGACCTGAGCCGAAGCCGGACGCTCAACCGACTGAGCCCCCCAGGGACCCCTAGCATGGTCTCTTCTGACCTGAGGTCACAAAATGTTTCCCTTGTACCACGTGGGGCTCACCTTCTTTCTTGTCAGGCTACACTTGCCCAGTCAGAGCTGGGAACCAAAAGCACCTGCAAGCTGTGTGCTGACTTGGGACAGGATCAGGGTGGGGGGAGCCTGGTGGGTAGAGTAACAGGCCGTGTGCCGATGCCCTGGCACTGGCACTGACGGGGCCTCGGGAACTTGCTCTCTGGAGAGTACAGTCCCAGGCCCCACCCTGGAGCAAGATCCAGGCATTTAAATCAAGAATCACCCCTCATGCAAGTTTTTGGACTTTTTTAAAAATAATTTTTTTAAGTTTATTTACGTATTGAGAGAGGGAGAGAGAGCACAAGCTGGGGAGAGGCAGAGAGAGAGGGAGACACGGAATCCGAAGCAGCTCCAGCCTCTGAGCTGTCCTCACAGAGCCCGACGCGGGGCTTGAATCCACAGATTGTGACATCATGATCTGAGTCGAAGTTAGCTACTTAACCGACGGAGCCACCCAGGCGCCCCTTGGACTTTTTATTTTGAAAAAATTTTATTGTTTTTTTAAATTTTTAATATTTTTAATTAGAGAGCATGGATTGGGGAGAGGGGCAAAGGGGGAAAGAGAGAGAGAGAATCTTAAGCAGGCTCTACGCTCAGCATGGAGCCCAACGTGGGGTTCCATCCCATGACCCTGGAATCAAAATCAATAGTTGGATGCTCAACCGACTGAGCCACCCAGGCGCCCCTATTTTGAAATAATTGTATAGATTCACACAACATTTGCAAAGATAGTGCACGAAATTCACATATACCCTTCACCTCGCTTCTCCTAATATTATCTTCCATAACCACGGTACGCCGATTAAAACCACTGCCATTAGCTAGACTTCAGGCTTTATCCAGAGTTCCCCAGGCTTTCCACCAGTGTCCTCTTTCTGGTCCAGGATCCCACGTTATATCTAGTCATCGTGTCTCTTTAGTTTCTCCTGATCTGTAACAGTTTCCAGGTCTTTTCTGGTCTTCCATGACATCGACACTTTTGAATAGTATTGAATATTACTAAATAGGTATTTTGGTCTTTTGTAGAATATCCCGCATTGCGGGCTTTTCTGATCTTTTCTCACAAGGAGACAACAGGTTATGGATTTGGGGAGGAGGACCTCCAAGGTCAAGTGTCCTCATCACATCTGTATTTACTGCGGTCTCTCTCTCTGTGTGTGTGTGTACGTGTGTGTGTGGTTAGGTTAACATAATCTCATACTGGCATCTCCTTCTCTAACCCAGCACCACAGGGCTCATTTCAGCATCTCCTCTGATTCCAACGGGCTTTCTGGTGGCGGTGAGAGATGCCGCAGGTTGCAGGAAGGCTGTGGTAAGCTTCAGTTCTTCCCGGAGACTCCGCCTTCCATCTGCAGGTGCCCTTTACCGGGCAGACACTTTACTACCAGACACTGGACTCATCAAGGTGAGCTGACACACTGCTGGAATGACACTTCTGAGCCCAGGCTCGTGCCTAGATCCGCCCTGAGGCTTCGAGGGACCTACGGTGACCCCTGCTCGGGGACTGCTTGCTCTGCGCTAGTTGAGGCCTCATCCAAAGGCTGGGAAATCCTGGCGGCTAGGCTCAGAAGAGCCACAGGGCTCCCCATCTTGTTTAATTCACGCCCTCCCCCCCAACCCCCGCCCCGCGTTCTGTATAAAGTGAAGTGACAGGGACTTAAGCTAGGACAGTGATCTGTTAGAATCACGGGGGCCTGGGCCCAGACGCTGAGTAGAATGCACGTTCAGGGCCGAGGTGTGTCCAGTTAGGGCATGGTGCGGGCAAGCAGGCAAGCTTTACCATGGCTGTGGTCTCCCTCTGCGCGTCGTCCTGTGTCGTCACTAGGGAAGACATCACTGCCCTCGCGTGTCTCCCCTCTTTTGTGGGTCCCCGGCCTCCCCTCCGTCGGCCGCCTCTCCACGCCCACCCTCCGGTCTTCCTCTCTCTTGCCGATCTTGTCCAGGTGTCCCTTGCCTTCCAGTCGTCTTCTGAGTCCCCTGCCCTGTCTGCCGTGTGCCTTCCCTGTTGCTCTGTCCAGAGTCACCTTCGCCCTGCCTCCTGTGGCCTCTTGGCCCATCGCTTTCGTCAACGCCTGCCAGCACCCTTCTCTGGTCTGTGCTCTTGGTTGCAACCTCACCAGCTCGGCCAGTTCCTGAACCTGGGGCCCTGCCTGGACTCGCTCCTTCCCGGTTCGGGGCAGCAAGCCAGGCCTGCCTTCAAAGTGCTTCTGTGGCGGTGCGGCCGGTTCCTGTCCCTCCCCCACTGCGCCGTGACTCTTCCAAGCCTTTGCCTTTCTCTGTCAGTACATCCAAAAGAAGCCTTTTCAAGTAGGATCCAAACTCTGGAAGTCATAAAAAGAAAGACCGGCCAATGTGAATAGATGGCAGCATGGGGCGCCCGGGGGGCTCGGTCGGTTAAGCAGCCGACTTTGGCTCAGGTCATGATCTCGTAGTTCGTGGATCCGAGCCCCATATTGGGCTCTGTGCTGACAGCTGGGAGCCTGGAGTCTGCTTCAGATCCTGTGTCTCCCTCTCTCTCTGCCCCTCCCCTGTTCACGCTGTCTGTCTGTCTGTCTCTCTCTCTCTCTAAAAAATAACATTAAGAAAAAAAAAAAGATAGCAGCAGACCCTGGGTGTGGAAACGTCAGCAGATGAAAGCACTCGACAGCGCAGCAGATCCGAGCGGGGGGCTGTCCATGGGAGACCGTGACCACTGGACAGAGGAAGGAACTAAGTATGTTGACAAATCGTGACCAGAACCCTTGCTCACACGGTCCAGAGGGACAGGAGACGGCAGAGCAAGACCTATCTATCAGCAGCTACCACAAGCAAGACACATTGTAGCTCCTCCCACTGGGGGGACAGGGAGGAAATGCTTCCACTGCCCCCATGGCACCTTGTCTTCTTGGACCCTAGAGATTCCACAGTAAGTTATGCCGGCAGCCACTTCGGAGCCAAGCTTACCTGCAAACAACAGATTTTCTTGTTGAGAAGATGACAACTCATCCTGGACTCTCTTACCCATCCTTGGCCACCAACAGAATAGTGGCTTCATCTCATCGCATCGGGTGAGCCCCCCTGGACTCCTTGCACGGGTCAGGGTCATATCACAAAGGGATGCTCTCCTTAATACCCGGAGAACTTCTAGAAGTCAATAGGAAAAAGACAATCAATCAATTCAATAGAAAATGGTCAATTCACTTGTTCTTAAATATATGAAGGAAACGCAGTCTCGCTCACAAGAAAGACATGGAGCTATTTTTGATTTATCAAAATTAGCATCAATCAAAAAGTTTTATAATATACACGTTTGGTAGGTATTTGTGTTTCCTAATTCCTGTAGGGGGGCGGCCAGAGAGCTCCCCAGACCAGCAAGCAATGCTCAAGACACCTACAGTTCCACTCAGTTCTGACACTATGTACCTGGGGACCGCGTCAGATCCCACAGGTGCAGGGCTCAGTCCTAGAAGACGGCCCTCCTCTTCAGACACCAGTCGCAAGCCCAGGTTGCTACCTGTGCTTCTGACCCACTGGCTTTTAATCAGAGGTCCCCGCTAACCCTTCCTCGAGTCTGATTGATTTGCTAGAATGGCTCACAGAACTCAGAAAGCCTGTTGACTCACTAGATCGTCAAGGAATTGAAGGCTATGAATCAACAGCCAGAAGAAGAGATACATGGGGCAAAGTCCGTGCCAAAGGCGCTTCTGTCCTGTGGCGTTTGGGGCCCGACATACTGGCACTTGGAAGCCTGCCCCCCCTTCACCCCCAGGAGGCATCCCCAGCTTGCAAGCTTTCCAACACCCCCTCCCCTCCGTTTTTTGGGTTTTTATGGAGGCCTCCTACAGAGGTGCGATTGGTCCTGGTCCAATCCGTGGCCATTGGTGATCAGCAGTCCTGCCTCCTTCCCTCCCTGGAAGTCATCTATTCACACTGGTTTCCCAGGCAACCAGCCCTCAGATTTAGGTGCTTTCCTAAAGCCACTCATTAACATACCCCAGAAAAGGGCCTGTGAATAACAAGACACTCATTCACCTTTGTGGCTCTGAATAGATTTCAGGAACTGAGGACAAAGACCGAAGGTTGTAACAAAAGATGCTCATTCCTCTTGGTGCTCAGCAAATTCCAAGGGTTTGGGGAGCTGGGAGCCAAGAACAAAACCCAAATATATATGCAAATGTACCGGAGGCGCTAACCAATGCAATCTGGGAAGAGAAGAGAGAGATACACAGTTGAAAGGAGAAAGTAACACTTTCACTATTAGGAGATAAGATTATCCACATACCTGGAAAATCCAAGTGAATCATCAGAGCAACTACTACAAACTGCAAGAATTCACGAATCCCCAGTGAACAAAATTCAAACACGGAAATCAAGTCTCGCACCTCCCCTTCAGGGTGACGGGCGCCCCGTAAGACCGGGAACCCTTCTCACACGATCCCACAGCTGCCCTTCATTAGCTGTGAACCGAGTTCTTAGGGCAGAAGCGGTGCTGTGCAGAACACCACCGAGACTACGGCATTTTGTTGATCTGCTTTGGGCAAAGGTTCTTAGGGCAGCCGGTGTCTGCGGGGCCTGCTCTAACTCTCTCTGCCCAGTCCAGAGACGAGGGAGTAGCCCCTGCCGTCACAGAATCCACCCCCAGCGGGAGAGCAGACGCGGGTCCTGGAATGTGCCCAGCGCTATAGGAATGCAAGGAGTCTCTGTAATTCAGGCAGGAGGGGACCAGGAGGGTTCCCTGGAGGAAGCAATATCTGAAGGGTGATAGAGGTGGGCAAAGAAGGGAGGGAGGGTTTCCAGCAGCAGGCAGGAAGAACAAGGGTGTATCTGGGGCACCTCGGAACTCAGCCTGGCCAAAATATGAGCTGGGAGGGCATTGACTGAAGAAATACGGGCAGCAGTGTTGGGCTCAGTCGAGTTGATGTGAAATGTTGGGGTTCGGGAGTGAATGGTCAAGACAGAATTCTTGAGACATCTTTGGTGCCAAAAACGTGATCTAATGAAAGCACAGGCACAGGACCTGTGGGCAGATACAGCTGCACTGGGGGTGTGAGGGGTGACTATAGCCTTTCAAGTGAGGAGGGGGTTGGGGAGAGCGTGAAGTCTCTAAGGAATTTGGAAGCAAGGTTGCCAGGACCTTGAGGGGCTGCCTGCTGTTAGGACACGGTCATTTACTCCCGTCTAGTAAAACCCCAGTCATGAGACCCTTCACATGTCTGTCGCGGGCCATATGCTTGGAGGGCTAGCGTATCTCTTGGGACGGGGGTAGAGATAAAAGAAGTTTTTATATATTATATGAAGTTATTAAAGTTTTTATATATTTGTATATTTTAAAGACTTGGAGGATCCTGGAGGTTGGGCCAACGTTGAGTGGAGGTTGCCTTTTTGTCTCTAGCGAAGTATTGACAAAGTATTAACTCCGCTGAGTTCCCGGAGAAAGGTCACTGTCCGTCTCAAGTACTTGTCAATGGGCTGCAAAAGGTATTTAATTTTTTTTTCTTCTACATTTCTTTTACCTTTGTCCTCCAGGCCACAGTGAGCTACTATCTGGGGTGGGACTGTGGGGGGTGTGGTGGGGGCGGAGGAGGGGGCGGAGCACACTGGTTACAGGAGGGGAAGATGCTGGAGGTGCCTGGGAGATGTCAGGAGGCGGGAAGGAGCGCAGGAGAGCCCCTCTGAGGCCTTGGCCCCAACCTGGGCTGCCTGTTAAAATCTCCCAAGAAGGGGCGCCTGGGTGGCTCAGTCAGTTGAGCCTCCGACTTCAGCTCAGGTCACGATCTCACCGTTGGTGAGTTCAAGCCCAGTGTGGGGTTCTGTGCTGAGCCTGGAGCCTGCTTCAGATTGTGTGTCTCCCTCTTCTTCCCTGCTTGAGCTCTCTCTCTCTCAAAAATAAACATAAAAAAAAAAAAATCTCCCAAGAACCACCGTGCTATGAGGAGGGCAGGGATCTCTGCCAGGGTCCTCTGGCCATCCCATCGTACAGGAGGGGCCCAGCCGCCTACCTTCTGACATGAAGGGGCTTGGAGGTCAAAGGGGCCAAGTGGGAACCGTTAAGAGACAGAAGGTGTGCATGGGGCCGGATGGGGGACGAGTAAGGCATACGTGCAGCTGAATTAGCGACAGCAGTGGGGGCCAGGACCACGGCCAGGGGGGCAGGAGCTGGGCATGGCAGACACTTCAAGGAGGGAGAAGAGAACTGAGAAAACAGAGCATGGGGCGGGGGACCAGCGTGTGCTCAGCCTCTGCAGGACTCCCCCCGCCTTCCAGGAACCTTCCCGAGTTGGGGGGCAAGAACGGTCTGGGGAGGGCAGAATGAGGCCAAGGCTGAGACGGGGCGTCAGCGTTACCCATCCTCCAGCCGGGGACAGGAGGGGCGTCTACTGGCTGCGAACATCTGATTGATCTGCCTGCCTTTTTGGGCTCATGGACCGGACCTGCTTAATTCACGTTTCTCCATCCATTCAGGTTGCTGATTGAGAGAGTAGTAGGTGGAGGGGTGCTCTGAGCCCCTGCCACATGCATGTGGGCCAAGGTGGAGATCAAGTCAGTCCCTGGGTTCAGACCTCATTGTCTGGGTTTGCTGGCTGGGGGGAGGGCGGGATGTGTAAAAACTTGGGACATTTTGCTCTCAGGGTGGGAATACGCTTCCCCCGGAGCCAGTGCAGGGGGTCGGACGAGATGATGGGCTCATGCGGAGAGAACAATCTGGGTGGACGAACTTACACAGAGATATTCGTGGCCGTGGAACCTGCACGGTGTGGTCTGGGGCGCGGCCTCCCTGGTGTTGGCTCCCTCTTGATTCTCTGTGGCCAGCTGGGCGGGCCTCTCGCCCACGGGACTCCCTGCAGCAGCGGGGGTCACTATGTAGCCAGAGGGCCTGGGTCCACTCTGGACACAACCATTTCCCATCAATGCAAGGAAGGCCTGCACACTAGGTGAGCCATAGCCTCCCTGCATGACGAGGTTTGGAACTGGGGGCTCAACTGCCCCAACGTCAACCCCCATCTCTGTCCTTACGGGACATATGACTTTCTGCAAGTTGCTGTTTCATCTGTTAACAGGGGGCCATAATAATCTCTCCACAGGGCCGCTGTGACACTAAGCGAAGCACGCATGCGAAGCGATCGCAGCGCCTAGCACGACGAACTCTTCATCAACTGGGACCATTTGCTGCACATGGTGCCAGCCTCACCCGCAGGAGCATGGAGCCCGCTGCTCCCACGTCTGCACCTGCACAGTCCAGGTGAGGGAAGGCTACCTGCCTGCCGGCCCGGGCACCCACTCACTACATTCGAGCCCCAAATCCTCCAGGAGGTCTTGCTTCTTCCCGGGCCTTCCTAGGATGCCATGCCCCCCTGCGCCGGGTGCCCCCACAGCACTCTGCACACCTCCCTTTGCACCCCACTGTCTGTGTCCTGGGGCTTCTCCCCTTCGGACTGTGAGCTCTGGGAGGGAACCGCCTCAGGCTTCCTGGTCATCACTGCTCAGGCTCCCAGGCAGGAGGCCAGTGTTGGAGGAACATTCTGAGGTCTGCCGAAGCCAATGGGGGGCTCTGTTCTTTTGCAGCGGACACGTCAGAGAGCTGTACTTTTATGGGTTGCTGGGGCGGAGATGGATTATTTGTCCAGGACATTCGAACTTGAGTCAGAATGGTCTTAGAGGGCAGTTCGGTGTAAGGGTCATGTGGAACTCGGCCTGGGGGTGTCAGGGCTGACGCTTTAGACTGTGGCTTTTCAACAGGACTGTGGCTCAGGGAAAGTGGACCCAAGGCCCAGGGGCAGAGACAAGGGGAGATGAGAAATACCCAGACACAGAGAGCACCCAGGTGGCCAGGGGACAGGGCTCGAAGAAAAGAAAAAGGGCTGGATTTAGTTCTGTTGGCCTTTGGCAAACCGTGTGAGTATGTGGATTTGCACTCCGCGCCCGCAGTGCTTTTCCCAGCACGACCGTCCGTGGACTGATGGAATGCCCTATTTACCAGCATAGTGTCCTGCATAGTACTTTTAATTAAAAAAACTCATTTCACAGCAAATGAAGTCAGGCAATGGACTTGTGATCACGTAACTCGCAGGTTCGACCACACCCCTCACCACGCAGAAACAGCTGGAAAAAGAGAAGAGTGAAATGGCCCGTGGAAGACTCAGCTACAACGCCACGGGGAGACAGTATCCTGAAAGAGCAGAGTTCTACCTTTTTTTTTTTCTTCAAAGGTTTGTTTTTGAGAGAGAGAAAAAATCTGGAACGCTCCACGAATTTGCGTGTCATCCTTGCGCAGGGCCCATGCTGATCTCGGTCTCCTTCCAGTTTTCGGGTGGGTGCTGCCCAAGGCGGCACAGGGCAGAGGTCTGCCTTAAAGGCTGCAGTGTATGCTTTGCATGAAGCTACTCTCCCAGAACCAGAATTCATGGGTCCGGGAATCAAGGGACGGAAGTGGAGTGGTTCCTCTCGCCGGTCCGCTTAACGTGGCTTTGCTGACGTGGAGATTTTGGTTTTCAGAGGAGGAGTGTTTCCACCAGGGAACACAGCAATGGCTCCATTTTTTTGTGTGTGAGTTTATTTATTCTGAGAGAGAAAGAGAGCGAGCGAGCATGCATGCATGCACACACGCACAAGCAGCGGGAGGGGCAGAGGGAAGGAGAGACAGAATTCCAAGCAGGTTCTGTGCCATCAGGCTCCGGTGAGGGGCTCGAACTCACAAACTGTGAGATCATGACCTGGGCCAATTCAAGAGTCGGACGCTTCAGTGGCTGAGCCACCCAGGTGCCCGGCAATGGCTCATATAGAGGCTCAGCTGGCTCTTTGGGGCTCATCGGGACACTGAACCAACAAGCTAGTGTGGGGCCTACGCTACTGGCTGGAGGGTAGCACCGAGGGGGGGCCGGGGTACCGCCACACAACAGGAGCAGGGAAGACTGTGGCTGGAACCCAGAAACCACCCCCCCACCCCGGTCTCCCTTAGAAATAGCAGCGATGAATGAAAAACTAAAAAATAAAGGCAGGACGATTACTCCAGACGCTTTAGGAATGAAGGTTTCGCTCAACCATCCCAAAAGAGGCCTGACCAGCCGAGATCCCGGCTGAGGGCGAAGAAGATAGAGACCAGGTGGTGGAAACGGCGGTTATAAATATCGACTCCAGCTTCACAAGACTCCACGTATTCTTTCTGGATTGTTGTGTGTGTACGTACACACACACACACACACACACACACACACACACACTTTTTTGCTCCTTCTCACGATCTCATGCTGTTTCTGTTGGAAGCTAACTTTACCGTGTCGTCTTCTTTTCTCCATTTTTATTTTTAGGGCAAGAGAGCAAGAGACCAGGGGAGAGGGTCAGAGGAAGAGAGAGAGAGAGAGAGAGAGAGAGAGAGAGAGAGAGAGAGAGAGAGAGAGGGAGAATCTTAAAGCAGGCTCCACGTTCAGCATGGAGCCTGACGTGGAGCTCGATCCCACGACCCTGGGATCATGACCTGAGCTGAAATCAAGAGATGGATGCCCGCTGACCGAGCCCCCCAGGCGCCCCTACCGTGTAGTGTTTGGGTATCATTCTGTTATCCTAGATTCTCCGCAGACGAGACCATGACTGGACGGGAGGGCTCAACGTGGCCCAGAGATCCCTACACTGACTGTTGGGCTTTAGGTTTCCTCAGTTTGGGAGAAAGTAGGTCCATCTTCTTAAAATCAGTCGCACCTTGGGCAGAAACGGAGTAGCTTTTGTGATCGTGTTCAAGCTCAAATATACGTAAAGGGGTGCGTGCAGATGCCGTGTGGCTAAAGGGTGAAGGCTGTACCGATTACTAAGCGCTTTCTCAGCTTCACACCCAGCATTTTTAACTGCGTTCGCGACGCGGGGCACGGAACTCTGCAGACCTTTCTGCCCGTCGGACCTCGCCAGCAGGAGGCACCTGAGGGAGGCCTCAGAGCCGGAGGAAGGAAAGGGACGTGCTCCCTCCTGTCCCATCAGCATCACCCCTCCACGGCGGCAGTAGCAGCGCGGTCCTGGGGTCACCACCTCCGACCGGCTCGGGAGCAGCTGCTGTGCCCCAGCGACACCAGCCCCGGGGCAGCTCTTCCTGGGGTTGCTACTGCCTGATTCTTTGTTACCTTTTTTACTCAGTGTCAAAAATTCCGTCCCATTGTTAACATGACCTGCGTGGGTTCTGTCTTCTATTTAGACTGTGACTGACAGACACAGGAAGTTTCTATCTATTGAAATGGAGTCCCGAGACCAGATTGTTTTAAATCCTTCATCAACAGCGACCGAGGCCCTGCAGCGTCTCTTTCTCCCTCGGTTTTTCACACGGGCACTTGGGGAGTTCTTCAAACTCTAATCCTGCGAATTTCCTTCTGCGCCAGTATTCCTCACCCCAAGTTGAGAATTAAAATAAACTGTATTTGGATATTAAAACTTTACATTGAGAATATTTTTAGAACACGTGTCAAGGATACTGCACTGTCTGAACTGTCCTACACGTTTTGTTCTGGAATGGACTTAAAAGACCCACGCCCGGAAGAGCAGACTCAGCAGCCACGACGGCCAGTGCCCCCATTTCCCTGTAGGAAAGAGTCCACGACCTGGTTCTTGCGGATATTTTCCATTTATTACTGCAGTAGACAATCGCTCTGAAAGTGCAACACTAGATCACTTTGTCACAGCCTCTGCTCCGCCACTGGCAAATTCCTGGAAGTTCATTCTTGGAGCACTGTGGACCACAAGCTTCTCTCTGGGTAGAAAATCACGGCCACTGCCAAGGTCACAGGAAAAAAACCCACACGCGTGAATAGAAGGGTAACATGAGAAGAGCCCTGGAGAGGAGTAGGGGCCAATTTCAAGCGGAAAGCCCAGCAGAGGGGTCAGGGCACAACAGCCCACCTGTGCAAAGTGGGAGGTGACTCCTCATCTCCGGGCAGCAACCTACCATGTTTGTGAGGTTGGCCCGGGCACACCTTTCCCCCCACTTTGTCCCCAGAGCAGGTGATACCATAACCACTGCCGTGTCCTACTGCCGTGTAGCCGAGGCCCGGGGAGTCAAAAGGAAGTAACGGACCTCTCAAGCTACGTTGGAATATGGGTGTTTTGGCTAAACTGACTCTTCAACCTCCCACTTAGAGCTGCAGGGCAGAATATCTGAATATCTGGGAGAGCCCTGGGGCTAAGACACTGCCTAAGAGAAATAACTCTTGTTCTGACCAGCACAGGGCCAGCATCTTTTGATGGGAAAAGATAACTTTCAAATACTGCAATGCCAAGGAGGAAGGGAAACATGAGCAGCTCTAGAGAACACAAGAGATTAAAGAATCTGAATGAGACCAAAAAAAAATTAAAAATTAAAAATTAAAAAAAAAAACGCAAAAATACGGACAGGACACCCAAGCACTCAGCCTGACAGAACCTTCCCTCACGAACACATCACACACATGCGTACCCGCTCGCACACACGTAACAGGCAGATGCCCAAAGGAGGCAAATGTCTGCTCTCTTTGGGATTCTCATGGCAAATCTGAGTGTGGGCAAAGGTGAAGCCCTTCCTGGGGTCTAGACAAATACTCGGGAGGCAGCCTTTGCCCCCTTTAGTCAACGTTGCTCCTCTATTTGCCTGAGCCCTTCACAATGATCTGGGCGCTACAATTCATTCTTCATACTCCTGGAGTTTAAATCACTGCTAGATCTTCTTATCCGATCTAACTTCACCTGTAACGGAAGCACCTCCCTCTTGGCTCCTGCACTCCCGTTCTTTCGGGAAAAAGCATCCCAAGACAGTGGTAATTAGAGGGTGTTCAGGAGTTGGAAAGTAGAAGAGAGTAATATAAATACAATAAGGAAATGCCGGTGACTCTCATAGGACTTCTCTGAGAGCAGTGGCGAAGGCCCTGGCCTTCAAGGACAGGTTTTTAGGAGAGGCCTTAATTTAAGGTACTGCGGTCTCTGCTCACAAGAGCCAAGTAAGACAGTGCTCCCTGCAGGCTGACTCAGTACGGATTTCAATCCGAGGTGCTCTTTTGACCTCTCTGACTTCAGTCCTTCTGGAGTCAGATCACAGGCTTCTCTGATGCCTGACCGGTCGTTTTAAAAGCATGCTTGCAGCGGCCTACCGGAGGCTTCTGTCTGGGCGTCACAGATCAGCACGCATCACTAGCACATCTACGAGGTGACAAGGACTGAAAGCAGGTTTCCTCAACCACTGCAGACAGGCACAGCCATGCAAGGAAAGCCACCCATCACGGTCACCTTTTCTTCAGATGTCCCAGTTTCGGGATCATAGAATTTACATTAAGTGTTCACACTGGGCAACAACCAAGCTCTTGCTTCCCCTCCTCAGTGAGGGTCACGCGACAGGCTGGACATGCAGGCCCTGCCCGTCCGGGTTTGGACACTGCCCTCAGCTCCGAATGCGGCGCCCGGAACCGCTATTGTGACCTGGCTCCTGATGCAGCTGGATTCTGCGCCAGTCTCCTTCACCAAGGTGCACCTCGAGCTGCCTCAGGGAGACCAGTGTGGCCCACTGGATTACCGTTCTAAGTGCGGCAGTGCCTAAGAAGAAAGAGTCCCACAGGAGGGAAGAACTGAGGGCGTAAGGCGGGAGATGAACACATTTTCAGAAAGTGGTGGGCTCGGGGGAAGAGGGGAGAGAAATAAACAAGATGTCCCAGTAATTTAATGGCAGAGCCAGAAGAGAGCGTTTATAGCTATTCTGGGACTCTCCAACAGAACGCTTTTCCTGGGTGCACAGACAGTCATAACACTGCTAACTCTCGGTCCACGGCTCTGGCTCGCACACGTGGTCACGATGCCCGTCGCACAGCAGAGGAGAGCACACGGCGAAACCAAAGGCTGAATGCCCCCCGCCCCCAACAGAACCCCATTAAAAAAAAAGTTTGTCTATTACAAAGTCACGTTTTCTGTTTCTCCGCTTTATAAAGTCAGCGATGCTGGAGGGTGTCTAGCGGAATCCGTCCTCCAGGAATGAGTGCAAAAGGGGAGCACACGGCTCAGGGACGTCCCTTCAGTGAGCAGATGGAAGGACCGGCTGGAGACCTCCCATCCATTTCGGACAAACACACACATACAGAAAAGGATTATTGCCAGCTTGTGTACTTTCACAATGTGATTTTTGTATTTCGAAAGCTTGAATTGTCCCTGAAAGAAAAAAATGGGAGAAAACAGAGCATTCAATACATACATCTTCTATAGGCAACAGTACACCTACGGGGCAGGGCTGG
Source organism: Cryptoprocta ferox (assembly GCA_028646485.1). Lineage (NCBI taxonomy): Eukaryota > Metazoa > Chordata > Mammalia > Carnivora > Eupleridae > Cryptoprocta > Cryptoprocta ferox. The sequence goes on along the minus strand of CM053578.1, from coordinate 99,981,106 downwards.
GGGTGGTGGGGGGGAGGCCTGAACTCAGCTGCTCCAGGGCCCTCATGATGTACCCACCCCAGAACTTTCCTTCCTTGCTAATCTAAGGCCAACATAGCAAACCACCTCCCAAGTCCCTTTGAACACTTCAACTCAACTGTTTTCAAGAGCCAAAGCTTAGAAACAACCCAGATACCTATCAAAAGGGCACTGGATAAGTATGAATATTAACGGCACGTTCATCCGAGGGGACACTTGTGCAGCTTAAACGACAACAAGCCAAGGAGGCTCACGCGAATATGGGAAGCTCTCCAGGAGAGACTGCAAAGTGCAGCACAGTGTGTGCAGGCTTTACGCCACCTTGTGTGAGTGGGGGGTGGGGGATAAGGTCAGAGTTCACATTGCTCAGATGGACATGGAGTCTTCGAGGCTACCCAAGACACCGCCACCAACTGGTCACGTGGGGCAGCACAGTGGGGAAGGGGGCAGAGCAGAGCCTGAGCGCAGAGCGGGTGGGAGGGAGACCCCTTTCTTGCTCTCTCACACACACGTGCACACACATACATTAAAAAAAAAAAAATCAATGTGATTGTATCATGTATTTAAAAAAATCAACCGACCAACCAAAAAACCTTTAGTTCAAAACTTATGGCTCCTTATAGAAGGGTATTCCATGAGGTGAAGTCTGAGTACCCTTTAGACACGTAGCTAGAATTCCGGGAAGAGAAGCACGTGCGTACGTAGCACGTCGCAAGAGGCGTCCTCTCGGCTGCCTTCGACCGGATGCGGGCAGGCTGGGCCACCCACCGGAAACCCTTCCTGCCCCACACTAGAAACCCAGCGTCTCAGCGGCTCGCGCTGCCCTTGGTTCTCCCAGCCTCAGGGCTGAAAAGGGCCTCAAAGGGCACCTCATCTGTTGCTCTAGCCCCGAGCCTCAGACTTTAAAGTACCTGAAATTATGAAACAAGAATTCTCATTAGCCTCATTTTTGAGTCATTATTTCCCTTTAGTTTTAATGGGACATTCTAGAAGCTTTAGCTTTAACTGACCGTCTTAATACTGCTACAATTTACTGGGCATATGGCTACCAGTCTGGAGCAAATCTGAAAGAATATGCTCAGCCCAGACAAATGGCAGTTTCCACTTAGCAACTGGCCACCAGACTGTCCCCTGTGATGGCAGTTGGCTGCCTTCACCACACAAGAATGACCACAGACAAATACATTGAGAGGGGAAACTGGAGCTGGTGTAGGTGAACTCTGGCTGGGGAGAAACTGATACTATCTCAAAAGCCCACCAGTATTTTTATAGCTGACACACATGACCACATAGCTCATTTATCAACGGCTCCTGAGTATTTTGATTCTTTCCATCTAAGGAGATGAAGACTGAACATGAAGAAAACTTATTAATGGGGTGATCATCTTTTTAAAAGGCCTTTCACAAGGACAGATCCCACCGAGGTGCCACCAGTAGCTAGCAAAGGGGGATAAGGAACGTATCTGACTATAAAACAGGAGAGCAAGCAGAACTGATATGTGTGCGACTTCCCAGTCCCCTTGGGAACATGTCAGAGAACCCCTCTAATAACAAAGGAGTGATTAGGAAGGAACAGCCTGCTCTGTTCCATTTCTTCCCTTTATCCCTTCCTCTGTCCCCTACCCCCTTCCCTCTATCCCCGTAGGAGCAAAAGTCAACCAGCAGGGGGAAATGAGTGGATAGAACCGCAGGGTGTGGGAAGGTAGAATCATAGACTTTGCTAACAGCGGGAGAATGATCTGTCTTTGGAATAAGAGAGATGGCAGGCAGGTGTCTGGACCCAACCTTCTCATCTGTTAGTGATACAGAAGAGAGAACTTTCTGGACAACTCTTCACTATAAGCAGGTCACCTCTATCTTTTGGAAGAGTCCCCATACTGTGCGGGGTTGGGCCACAAATTCTCTCTGTGACAGGTAAACTGAAGAGCTCTAGAACATTTTCCCATCTAGATGTTTACTACTTCTTTTAATTATTGCTACTGTCCTAGATCTCTTCACGGTCAGAAAATCTAAGAAATCACAATTATTCTAAGGTTTATTTGTAATGTGGATGGAAAAGGGGAGAAGAATAAGGAGCCAGGAGAATCTAGCTGGGCTCCCCTAGAGATTGATATAAAGGAAAACACAGAGCAAAGAGAATGGGTGACAGGCTGCTGACAATGACAGGCTGGTGGCAGCTGGTGGCTCCGGTCCAGCTTCTCTAAAAAAAAAAAAGTGGGCTGAGGACAGCTCGGTGCCAAATGTAGTGTGAGGAATGTGTTGACCTCAGACCAGCTGAGAACTAATCCCTGGTCATGTCCATTACCCCAGGCTACAGTGCCAGAGAGATTAAGAGACAGAAAAAGGAAGAGAGAAGAAAGGAAGTGACAGAGGTCTCAGGCAACTTTTCATTTTTTAAAAAAGATGGGCTTCTGTTCTTTTAAAAGCAAACTATAATTTAGAAAATCCAGAGTGAGCTCCTAAAGGCTGGCTCCTCTAGCCACCTAGCAATGTTATGATGGAGCATGGGCGACCTGGAAGGCTTTTCTGTTGTTTTTGTTTTTTCAATAGACCTTTTAGAAGGAAATAAGAAAAATTTTACATCCTCATCTATGAATTTATGTGATATAAGCAACTGGGACTGAGCCCAGTATATTGATTTAAAGGCTTTTCAGACATCAGCTTTTCCACTGTATCTTAATTTATCCTAGAGGATTTTTACACTCTAGGGCACAGGACACAGAAGCTGAAGGACCCACAATGCTAGAGGAGATCAAAAAGACCCTTTCTTGGGGCGCCCGGGTGGCTCAGTTGGTTAAGCATCCAACTTCAGCTCAGGTCATGATCTCACGGTTCATGGGTTCGAGTCCTGCGTCCGGCTCTGTGCTGACAGCTCAGAGCCTGAAGCCTGCTTCGGATTCTGTGTCTCCCTCTCTCTCTGACCCTCCCCCCGCTTGCACTGTCTTTCTCTCTCTCAAAAATAAATTAAAAAATTAAAAAGACCTTTCTCTACTGAATGACTTTGTCCTGATAGCAGGGCCTCAGAAATACCAAGTTCCCAGGCATTTGGGGGAAAACTGTTGCCCAAATACTCTGTAACAGCTTTCTAATCTGCTCTGCCGTTTCATACTTCGCTAGAAAGGACAAATTCCAACTCTGGGAAGAATAAGCTGACGCAGAGGCAAGCTCCTGAGGGTGGACAACACAGGAGCAAGGTGGTTGGTTCCTCAAAGGAAGCCTCTCTGTTTTTGCAGGAAGTGGCCACGGTGCTTCCGGGTCCTCAAGGGAAAACTGGGAGCTGAGTCGCCGAGTAGGAGCCCCACCTGCATCTCTGCTCTGGAGGGGGATCTGAGGGTGCGCTCACAAATCAGCCTACAGGCGTAAGTACAGACAGTCTTCAGAGGAACGTTCTCTGGCTATCAGCCATCTACCACAGGCCCGCTCTGGCTTCCTCTCCTCTCCCTCCCTGGGTGTTAAATAAAACTGCAAACCCTTCCTACGTTCCATGGGACAAGTTTCCATCCCTAGTCTCCCACTGAATGCCAACTTCATTCCCCAACAACACAGATGACTGCTGTCGGCATGCCAGCCCGGGCACACAGGGAACCTAAGTCCTGCCCCAGCAGCTAACCGGGATGTCTATTGAAGCCACGGTTAAAAAGGGCGATCCTGATTTGTAATGCAGATCACATGAAATGGTTCGAGGATATTAGCAGCGATATGTCATAGCATAAAATATCAGATCAACTGAGAAGTATTTGTGGTTCAAGAAGAATTACTTAAATAGCAGTTTTTAGTTCTTCCTAGATCGTGGTCTACTTGGAGGGAGAGAAGAAAAGGTGGAGAGGACAAGGAGCCCAAGTGTTAGGAGCCTCTAAAAGAGCAGCTCACCCAAACATGAGCTGGCGTAGCAGCCTAGAGCACCTCTTCCGGGGGTAAGGCCTTAGGGATGAAATACAGAGTCTTTTCCAGGTCCTTCAGACAATGACGTGAGTTGATTTTTTGTTTTGACCCTAATACTCCAATCCAAGTATTAGACTTCCAAGGCTGCACTTTAAGAAGGAGAACACCTAAACCATGAAGAGCTTCCTTCGTCTGCCAGATACAAAAGATACAGGGGCAACAAAAAGACGAGACTGCAAAATGGCAATGATGCGAACAGGATTTCAAGGCAATTCACAGATCTCTTTCCCGAGGGAGTCAGTGTTAGTGAAGGGGGAGAAAGAGTTTTAAGTTTTCCCCCATTCTGATGATTCCAATTTCATTTTAAAGCCCTCCCCACCCCCACCTGATGGAACATAAGATGCTATTGATTTTGAAAGATACCATCGTTTTCTGTACTCTAAGAAGTAAACATTGGTAATTAAACTACATCCAAAATCTTTCTTATTGCATTCACTGTAAGCACCCTGATTTTAGGGATATTAAAAACAAAACCAAAAAATATCCTAGAAATAATTAAATATGGTAATGTTATTAAAACAATGAAAAAATTGCATTATGGTGCCAGGCCTCTGGAAATCTGACTTATTTATTCTAAGTATCTGCTATTTCAGCCTGCATTTCAGTGCACCCGACATATAGCCCATGCTTTTCATCCCTCCTTGTACATACCAGCAGCCACCACAGAATTGTTGACTACATTTTACAGAAAAAAACCTTTAAATTGCAACTTTAAAAATCTAGTATTATAACCTAAAAATGGAATTTATAATAAAGGAATTAAGCTAGTAAGAAAGACATGCCTGGCATCACCCGTGCATGCAGGACTTCGGAAACCGTTTATCTCAAGATCGCCCAGCTCTGCAGAGTACTTAGACCCCAGGTCACCTGCTTTGTCCCTGTGTCGTCCTCTCTTGGTGTCTGAGGGATGCAGATGTCCTTTTCTTGAAAAAGCCTCATTTCCTTCCTGGGAAGGGGGAGTTCTGAAGGCTACTACAGCTGACATGTTCTGTTCCAATTTTAGCAATTCTCTATTTCACAGGGATGGGGGTGGGGTGGGGCGGGAGGGTGGTTAACGGCCAGGAATATGCCCTCAGGGCAGGCACATGCAGTTACTGTCTTGTCATCCAGAATAAACTGACCCAATTCCCTCTGCTAGAGGGACAGACATGGACTTGGCACTCTCTTAATTGAAATACAAATGTTCTTAAAGGGAATGTGTCAGCTGACCCGGCCTTCGATTACCAGGGCCTCTCCCTGCCAGTGAACATGTGACCGGTCGGTCACAGCACACCCCTGCATCCACCCCAGCTCACGCTCACTTCTCTCACTGTTTGCTCACACCTGACAGACCCCCCCCCCCCGACAAACAAGAGACATACCTCTCACCTAACCCATTCCAGAGCCCGTGGAACTGTCCTGTCAGTCAGAGGACACTGCCAGATGGCTTAAAAATGGCCACGTCTGGGCAAAAGACAAAGGATCTGTGGCACATCTAATCATGATATGTTGGCTTCGGAAGAGATCTGAGACACTTTAGTCTGTGGATCCTCATTTTCCAAATGAAAGCACAGGGGAACAGTAAGTTAAGCAACCCTCCCAGAGGTTCACCAGGAGACGTGTGACCCTGGGAGGACGATCTAGTAGTGGTTCTGGACTCAGTGCTTTTCTCTGAGACTGCGACAAGCAGTCAAAGAGGAGAAGCTGGAGCAGGCTCCATGTTGGCAGTGGCAAGGCTGGGGGTAAACGGGGAGAGGGCACACCCTTGGGAAGAGGGGGCCTATGGCTGAGGGGTATGTCACAAGGTTACAGAGAAGATAGACAAGGCCCTACCCTGAGTGTGAGAGACAGAGGGGAGCGTCCGATCAGCGGCCGCTGCTGTTCACCAGGCCATGAAACTCCTCCCAGGCCCTGGCAAACCAGAGACAAAAAACACAATAGCACATTCAGATCAACAGCTTTTTAACAAAGGGAGCACAGACACGATAACCCCACATCCCACTAGAGATACCTCAAGGTCGGGTGGGGCCCCCCAGTACTTGGAAGCACAGTGGTCAGGCTTCCCACCTAGACATTCCCTCATGTTAGCAGTGGCGGCCAGCTCCTCTGAAGGCCAGTTGGCACTGCTCCTGGCTTGCTCGACTCTCGAAGTCTGGCCCTCACTATCCCCTCAAACAAATGCCACAGTCCCTCCACCTGCTGCTTCAAGTCTATGGGGAGGCCCAGGTCAGAGCTAAGCTCAACACCGCCCCCCCCAGACACCCCCAATCACACTGGGGTGGAGGGCAGCAGCGCTTTCTGCCTTGGGGACGTGAGGGCAGGTGGCAGAAGCGATTTCTCTTCACCAGGCCTCACTCTGCAGGTAAAGACAGGTGCCCAGCAGCATGACGATGGCTGGGGATGCAATGAAGCAACTACAGCACTTTCTCTGCTCTCATTTCCAGCTGCTGGACCCTTCCCAACTCACACCCCAAATGTGCATCAGGTTCCAACTGTTTCTGGAAATACCCATGAACTACTACCTTAAACCGTAAACTGTGTAGGTCATAGCAGCTCACACTTCTAGGGCTCAATGAGTCTTGTAACTTTCATGCCAATTTACTTGATTTAGTGATTGGGGTTAGGAAGGAATAAGAAATGGGACTGCAGGGTGCCCAGTCTCTCCGGGTGCTGCTCCATGAAGAACAAGCCGTTGGTGACTGCTGGCCAAAAAACAGAAGAAAACCAGGTCCTCCAGGCATCCTGAAGCCCTAAACCACCTCAACTTTCCTCAGAGAAGCTGATGTCCTACCTTTTGGCCCCAGCCACTTTTCAGCCCTACTGGGGACAAAGTGCATGGTAATTTCCTTGGGAAATATATATGTATTTATGTATCTCATATAATGAGTAATTCAGTGCTTCTAAATCTAAAATTCCTTATTGGCAATTATTTTCTCAGTTTAAAGGAATGACAATATCCTGGGTGACAACACGTGTCACTCACTACAGGTTTAATATTATGGCCAATAGAATATACTTCATTACCAGGCCTCCTCCTACAGGGAGGTTTTCTTTTTTTAAGTAGGGAGGGATTAAATACAGAGACCTGGTACAACAAATTCCTTTTTCCAGGTAATATTTATACCAGTTTCATTAGTTTTTTCCTTTTGAACAGGAGCAATTGTAAGTTAGTGATCTCTCAGAATAAGAGGGTGACCCGCAGGTAATGGTTTCTCTAGAGAGTATTACCAAAGCTACTAATATGCGCTAACTGAATTGAAGAAACACGTAAGACCGCTGATCAAGCGTGCCACTCTGTCAATTCGCAAACTCAGTTTCCTCAGCAAGACATCGGTTCCACAGCCCTCTCTGGAGAGATGTTGATGCGATGAACGTCCTGAGTCCACGAGTGACATCAGAAGGCTCTTTCATTCTTCCTTCCACGTGAAGATAAGGGCAAAGCAAATCCGACGCTTGGGCAGTGACCTAGGAAACCCCTCTGTCCTTCTAATAGTGAGATTTCAATCCTATTTTAAGCAACTTAGGCGTCAACAAATTACATGGCTGTGTTGAAGCTTCATCTCATTTATCCTTTTGTTTCCAGAGTGGCCTACACTAGTCCAAAGAGAGCAGTTCTCAGTGTTAAGAATCTGCAGAATTACAGATTTCAGAGTTCCCTCTAGTCCATTCCAGTGTGAGACTGCCCTGCCGTTTTCTTCGGAAGTATCTTCTCCAGGTGCTAAACCTCCACATCAAGAGTCTGGATCTAGTAATTTCCTTACACAGACTCAATGGAAACCAGTTGGCCACGGTCACTGGAACAATCACGCTTACGTAGGCCAATGCTTGGCTAAGAGGCAAGTCAACCACCTAAAGCTATGTGCGAATACCCTAACTATTCTCCATCTGGCATCCTTCGCATACTAGGTGATATTAAAACTTGCTTCTTTTAAAGGTAAAGAAAGAACAAATGTTACAAGTGTCCTATGAATGGAGTTTCTTTAAAAAAAAAAAAAAATTCCCTGAGATTAGCAAAGTCTTCAGGGAATTCTGAACAGATTCAAATGACAAAGTGACAGTCTTTTAAAGACCACTCTTGCCCCAGCTCACTTACCAGAAAACAAATTCTGAGAACAGAGATCTCATTTCTGGGTAACTGTCTTTGCCCCCACTTCACTCAAAGCCCAGCTCACGGCCTCACACTCAGCTGGCCCTCAATACTCAGGGCCGTGCTCAGCCCGCTGCTAGTCTGGGCTTTTTTTGCTTTGAGCACCAGTATGGGGGAACACCTCGTAGACGCAAAGCCAGGCCACCAATTACGCTGGTGTGACCTGGTGCCACCAGGCTATGATTCTACGATTTAGCCATGTCAGGAGAACAGATGGTTGGTTCTTGCCTATAAACTTCAATGTTTACATACAATGGTTTCTGGATGTGGTAAAGCAAAGTCCCCATGTTTGACCCATCTCTCCTCTGGAATAAAGGAATAAAGAGAAGTCACCTACCCTCAACTTCCTCTGCAGAGGGGCCTGGTCAGACTCCCCAGTACTGTGGCCCACTGAGTGAAGCTGGCCCTGTCTTCCCCTTTTCCATTCCACGCCAGACGCACAAAGGAACTCAATGGGACTATTCCAAAGAGGAATTTCCTCACAACAGATATTGCTGCTTTATGTAAGGCTCTGTGCCAACTTTTATCCTGGTGGTCCCCTGGTGGTTGCGAGTCTGGCTGTGTTATGAGACTTCTCAAAAGAGGACACAGTTAGTTACTTGATGTTTGCAAGTACCCAAACCTATGAAGCCTCGGCTATGATTGGTCTCATTAAAAGGAGCCATGCACCAGAGCTAACACTCAATTTAACAGGTTTCCCATTTCTCAATGGGACCTGCTCACCCTTACGGGGCAAACTAATGGCAATGGACAGGGGTAGGAAGCGGCAGGCAGGCGTCTCCTCTGCAGCAAAGCAGCTCACCACGCACTGTATGCAGCGTTTGCCTCACAGCTCACCTAAGAGCGCAGCAGGAAGAGGCCACAAGCAGTGTGAATAGGGGAAGGCTGGAAAAACCAAACAGCCGAAAAAGGACATTGAAAACTAGTCTGAAACACAGCAAGGTGGAGAAACTTGACTGAGAAACCTAAGCTACTCTTAAAAAAAATGCCCCTCGCCATTTCCAGCAGCCCTAATCTCCAGAGAACTTGGGGGAGAGCAAATGTTGGCCCTTTCTTCCTTCACTTCCCTTGAATTCTCAAGTCCCAGCAGCTGCTGCTCCTTGGCTTAACCCAAGCCACGCTTGTGGGAGAGCCACGAGGACTAGACAACAGGACAGTTCTGACTTCTGTCCACATTTGGTGAGGGTCACAGGGGCCTCAGGGCAGGTTTGGTGCTTTCTGATCAAGTCTTACTCTGGAAGGTGACATCAAGCTCATCTCCTGGGCCAGTTACATAGCTGAAATTAAGGTCAATATGTGTAAGATAATATTGGAAGGCAAGAGGGAAAAGGCCACAGAAAGTAGTTCTTTGACAAATGCTGAAAACACAGAGAATAGGCATTTCCATATGCCAACAAATCTCCCATTTTCTAAGTACTTCAACCAATTTTGGATATGCAGTAAACAGAGAAACAATGACACAAACACCTCCAGAATGTTGAATGCTAGTCCCAGTGTGTGTTCTGTGAGATCCGGGGCCATGTGGAGCCTGGTGGTCAATGTGTAAGCGCAGGGTGGTGCTGCCAAAATGGAGTGGCTGCTTTGGAAGACCCCACATCGCGCCCACAGCCACCTTCAAGATGCTATTAGGCAACCTGATCTCAAGTTCTATAAAAAAGGTTTATTTTTGGTTTTGGTAATCGCTCCCAAGAAAACTTAAAGTAACATGAGGCCTGCTGGAATTCATGCAGGTTAGGGGCCTGAAGGCCAAGCTGCAGCACATACAAGCCAAGCCACAAAGCATACGAGGGGCCAGTATGTCCCACTGTCAGACAGCCTACGGAGCGAACTCCTACAGGACGAAGACACTGCCCTGCCCCGGATCCTGATGCACAAAAACCCTGGGAGAAGGGCTACAACCTTGAAACCTCGCAAGCAGGACTAGCTCAAAGAGGAAGATGATCTGGTTCTCAATGGAAAACAGAAGGGAGAAGGCTGGAAGAGCTTGCGGCTTGGGCAGCGTTGGCACAGTGAGAAAACCCTGTTAACACAAAGCAAGGAAACTGTAGACACACAGCCACACACAGACAGAAGCAGGGCTTTAACTCCAAGCAAGAGATTTCTTTGAAGTAAAGGCAAACAAAGCGAAGCAAAGGCCAAGGATCCCCCTTTCCAACCTTAACAGACTTTCAAGCTGAATTCGAATCGGAAATCACTCTGTTCTGGTCATCTGTGTGACCAGATGGGAACTACAATTTCAAGTACCAGAAAAATGGGGTCTCATTTTGAGAGCGAGATGTCACCTCATTATGTCAGACCTCAGCAGAACTGGAATGAAATACCATGTGACACTACGATGGGCTTATGGAAATGAGGCTGCATTCCCCAGATGGCCCTCCATGGAGAAGTCTGTGCCATTCCTTAATATGGTGACAGTCAGTCTGAAAGGCCACTTCTTTGATGCACCGTAAAGAGCAAGAGCATGAGACAAGCTAGTTTAGCACCATTTATTAAGTGATCTCAGCTGTTGTTGTAGCTGCTGCGTGTCAGCCTGTTCTTAAAACATAAAATGCTCTTCCAATTCCTCTTGTCCAGGACAGAAGGATCTTCCAGGTAGCACGCCAACAGAACAAGAGACTCCGATGATGCCAGCTTCAATGACGGTGCCATCCAGAGAGGGAGAGGGTCATGGCACATTCAACCGCGGCTTCCAGAGGTTTTGAAAAAGGAGCCTTTGGGGGCCCAGCCTGCCTGGCATTCTAGTGGAAGTGCAAAAGGTGGGCACATTGGGAGAGGAAAGAGAGGGAGACGCAAGGGAGAGTAGCATCTGGGAATCAAGGAGGGTGTTCTGGTCCCTGGAGCTGCAGGGCTGGAGTGCTAGGCAGATCTCTTGATAAAGCAGCGAGCAGCAGACTAAGGCAAAAAGCCCACGGGCTCTCCTAGACTCGTAAGGACTTGTACACCTTTCTATAAAAGTCAGGAAGAACCGCCTCAGGGTATTAGAGAGGGAGAATAGCGGAGAGGGGAGAGTTGAAAAAAATACCTCTTTCCCTTTCCTATCCAGGTAAAAAGGTTACTTTGGGGGGAAACGGGAGATGGAGGGCATTGGGGAACCTTGAACATAAGAGTCCTAGAAAAAGTAGGTGTGGATCTCACCAGCCTGGACTGTGTTTGGCTGGAAGGCAGAAACTATTCTCTCCCAGAGCAAAGAATAGGGACAACCTGCCTGGAGAAAAACAATGCTAACTCCAGACTGTTAAGGCAAGCAACCAGGGCCATGGCTGCCTAATGCCTGCTGGTGGCTATGATGAGTCACACCCAGCCCTTTGATTATGGACCGACTCCCGTGGCAACGTTCCCAGGAAAAAACTGGCACTTAGCTAGTTTAAACCAACTCCACCCACATTATCTCTCAACGCATGGGAAAAAGATTCCCGAATGGTCTGCCTGCTGAACACCATCACTGGGCTTACTGGTCTTTAGTAAGAATAATATGATGATGATACTATTACTAATGATGACGATGACAGCAATAATAATACTTGGCCCTGTAAGAGCATTCTCCACCTGAGGACCTTCAATTACAAAGATTAAATCAGCCTCACGACAACCCTGTTAGGTAAAGTATTATTATCTCCCATTTTACAGATGGGAAAACTGAAGCACAGTGGTAGAGACTTGCCAAAGGCACATATTGATACTGGAGTCAAAGAAGAGAGTTAAACCTAAAAGTCTTGACTCCTAGTTGGCTAGCTCTCCCTCTAGTTTTGAGAAACCTAACAGCCATTCCCCACAACTTCTTCATAATAAACCTGAATGTATCTGTGACATTCCATCACTGAAGGAGCAATCCTAACCAGTGATTCTCATTTGTGGACATCCAGCTCCAGGTACCCCAAGTCCTAGGTAGATCGCAAAGCTTGCTTCCCCTTTGGCATTCATGCTTTCCCCTTAGATTCTACTCTCACAAACACACTATTCTTCCTCTACAGTTTCAGCTCTACACACAAGGAAGTGGAGTCATCATTCCCAATAAGAAGTCAATTTCCCAGGACAAAGAAAACAGACTGACGCTAACAAGTTAAAAAGACATGCAAAAGTGGGGTGAGGGGCAGACAGGGAGGAGGACTTGACTGTTCAGTGAAATTATCTTAAAAAACAGCAAGAAAAGGAAGAGCACTGTGTCTTTCATTTTAAGATAGTGGTTAGTGAATGAAAGACAAGACAGCCTGTGTAAATAAAGCAAGCCCAGGCAGTGCATCCGGGACTCTGCAGGAGGGCTCTCTCTGATACAAGGCACCCCACCTTGTACAGGTGGGCAGGGAGCCTCACCAGCAAAGACCTGCTACAAGTGGCCGGAAGCACTAGGGGGGAAGACTGGTCTGTCCCTTCTCCGTAAGTCAGGCTCCTGTATGACCGTATTCCTCTGGGCCCAACTAAGGACCTACTTCTGCTAAGCTTAGGGACATGCCCCCCAAGCACCCCCAACACGTACTTGATGCTGTCGGTGTGGGTTTTGTACTCCATAATGGTGTTGGGAGGTAGGTTAAGCACTCGCCGAAGCGTATCCCGGATTCGGGCTGTGGTTGCTTGGTCACTGGCAGTCTTATTCCATATGGAAATAATGTCCTCCTATGGGAGGAGCAGAAGGAATGGTCAAAGCAAACCAGATGCAGTGAAGAGAGCAAAGGCAACAGAAGAAAGCAGACCCGCCCATGGGGTGGCTTACCTGGAACCGGACAGAGACCACAGCCCCACAGATCTCCTCCCCAACCATGAACTGTTCCCCCAGCATGGCCAGGATAAGATTCTCCCAGCAACGGGATGCCAAGCCTTTCCGCAGCCGAATAATCCACTTGCCACCATTTTTATTTGCATCATCCTGTATAAGAGAGAAGGCATTAAAGTTAAAACGTGGTTTCACAGCTTTTACTTTTGCATGAAGGCAAGAAAAAACCAAGGATCCCTTGAATGCTAAGAAGTCCTGTCACCTTCCAGTTATTCAACTTTATAGGAAAAATGATGGCAGGACTAGGGAGACAAGAACTGGGGGGGAAAACGGTGGGAATCCTTGGTGTAAGCCATCACAATAAATGGCTAAACTGACCCTTTAACAACAATGCTCTTTTTCTGGAAGTACTTGAGGAATCAAAATGAAATGATGTCAGGTTTCAAATACCAATCATTCCTTGCTTCATTCACTCAAAGTTTACCAACTGTCACCATGTCTCAGGCACACAGACACAGTCTCTACCTAGATCCGGTCTAGTGGAGGAGGAGAGAGGAGAGCCACGAAAATGAATTGCAGCAGTAGAGTCTGACAAGTGTTGTTGTAACAGAGATACTCACACTAAGTTAAAGAGGAGCAAGACAGTCAGAAACACTCAAGAAGAGGAGACATTCAAGCTGGGTCTTGGACGATGTACAGATTGGGCAGGTAAAGCAGGTGAAGGGCTCTGCAGGCACTGAGAAAAACTCGTCAAACACACTTGAACTCTGTGTACGAACTGAGACTATGTGTCAGGGGGACGCAGAGAGGAAGGGTAGCTGCACTGAAGGGAAGAGGCCGAGCCAAGCGGGGAGACGCAGCCGGAGGGTGACTGCAAGATCACGTGAGCAATGCAGAGCTGCGGAGGGCCTACAGCTGGCTGTGTACGTGTGTGTATTTTCACATTTGTCTTCTATAAAAATGCCCTGGCATCAGAAGAGAAGACGAATTGCAGCAGAGATCACAGAGCTCAGTTCTGGGTCTCCAGCTACTGCCTGTAAGTAAGCTTACTTGTCACCCACTTCAATCACACGCACACCCAGTAATATATCACATACATACACAACCAGTTTGAGGGGAATAAAGCTAATTCAGAGAGAGAATCCTAAGCAGGCTCTGCGCCATGCAGCCCGATGTGGTGCTCCAACTCACGCACCATGAGATCATGACCTGAGCCAAAGGCGAATGCATAACTTACTGAGCCACCCAGGCGCCCCACAGGCAATTTTTAAAAAGTCTTTTAATGTTGTTATAATACCATTTTCGTGATTTTAAAAAATCTCTGTAAACCTCCCACACAGACAAGCAATGACATCAGTGCCTTTGCCTATAAGTCCTGGCCCTAAGGATGTACCAAATAGTGATGTAGCTTTGAGAGAAGACTTTAAATACTTTTAACCTTGGCAGGGCTAAACAAAAACACTCAGAAAGGTGGCCCGAGGTCCTCAGTGCTCACCTCCCACATAGGTTTAATTCCTTCCTTGAAGAGATGGAAGTCACTGTGGCCTGTCAGGTCCCCGGGACGTACCATGTGGCTGTAAAACCTCCAGAACTGCTCCACCTGCAGAGAGAAGGCCCCAGAGTACAAAAGATGTGTCTTTTTTCTTTGAAGGAATGTGAGAGCTAAGAGAAGAACATAAACATGGAAGACACTCTGCTACAGACTCTACTTTTTGGAAGATACGTTTTCACTTGGGGGAGTAGGTGAGAAGGAAGGCATGTTGTATGGGAAGGAAAGTATAGAAAAATATCGTATTGTTCATACAAGAATAAATTCTTTAGGCAAAAAATGCCAGCCTCAGACAGGAGCCCTCATTCTGGAGCCCCAGGATAATCATTACACGCTGTAAGAGGACCTTGTTTTACACAGTGGAATCCTTTTATTTTAATCATTTTTTTAAAGTAGGTTCCACCCAATGTGGGACTTGAACTCACTACCCTGAGATTAAGAGTCGCATGCTCTATAGACTGAGCCAGCCAGGAGCCCCAACACAGTGGAATTCTTTCAGTCTTGAGGTATATTGAGTGCTACATAACCTCAGCCTAAGTGTATTTTTTTTTTTTTTAGAATCAAGTCACTTAAAAAAAATTTTTTAAGTGTATTTGAGAGAGCACACTGCATGCACAGGAATGGGGCAAGGGGCAGAGAGAGAGGGAGAGAGAATTCCAAGCAGGCTCCACACTGACACAGTGCAGAGCCTGATCCAGGGCTCAGACCCACGAACTGTGAGATCACAGCCTGAACGGAAATCAAGCAAGGGTTGGTTGCTTAACCGACTGAACCACCCAGGTGCCCCAAACCAAGTCACTTTTTAAACAAAATACAGTATTATTAACTATAGTCATCATGCTGCACGTCATATCCCGATGACTTATTTTTTATTTTTTTAACGTTTATTTATCTTTGAGAGAGAGAGGGAGAGAGGGAGAGAGAATCTGAAGCAGGCTCCGGACTCTGAGCTGTCAGGATAGAGCCCGAAGAGGGGCTCAAACTCACAAACCCTGAGATCGTGACCTGAGCCGAAGTCAGACACTTAGCTGACTAAGCCACCCAGGTGCCACCCGCCCCCATGACTTATTTTATAACCTCAAGTTTGATCATTTCTCAAAGACTCTTCATTGGCAGATTCAGTACTAACTACAACGCATACATTTTAGTTCCGTTTGGTTACTGTACAAAAGGGATGGAATCTACCACATGCATTACTCTAAACAACGGTGGCTGCTGCTAAGACCAGGATAGCCAAAACCAAACAGAACTTAGCCTCCTATACTTGGGGTTTAAGTTCCTCCTCTTAGCTAGAAAATTTATGTTTCTCCTTGCCCCTCCTTCACCATCCTGTTAGAAAACTAGATAAATTTCTCCATCAGATGCATGCTTATTCCTACTCCCCAAGCTATTCCTGCTTACTTCCCTTGTCCTCTGTATCTCGCAGAGGACACCCACAGAGTACTGGCTGGTGAAGATGCATGCTTTAGGAGGAGGGAAGAAACGGGGAGCGGTCTGAAGACAGCCGGAATTTGCCAACACACTGCTGAGGAGAAGCCGCAAATGGGTACTGAGTAGACAGAGATTCAGCTCATACTTCTAGATGTGGAGAGCAACTAAGGACAAACAGACCTTACTTTACGAAATGCCCGTTGCTTCAATTCCTCTAGACAACAGGAACACGGAAGTGTCTCGTGTTACAATGAGGTCAGGAAGAAATGCCATTCACAGCATTCCAAAGCAAAGTCTCATCGAACAACTGCTATGTTGAACTATATATGGTGATCAGGCACAGGAAGTGGTCATATGCATACAATGAGCAGTAATTTTTTCCCCACTCTGACATAGTGGGGAAGAAACAAAATACACCCACTAGAACCTGTGGCTCACTGTGGATTAGAATTGGGGCGGGGAGGTTAGGGAGAAAGTATAACCACCACCCCCAATTCCCTCATCAATCACTTTTTTTCTTTTAAAAAATTGTTTTAATGTTTATTTTTGACACGAGAGAGAGACAGAGCATGAGCAGGCAAGGGGCAGAAAGAGGGAGACACAGAATCCAAAGCAGGCTCCAGGCTCCGAGCTGTCAGCACAGAACCTGAGACGGGGCTTGAACTCACAAACTGGGAGATCATGACCTGAATTGAAGTCGGACGCTTCACCAACTGAGCCACCCAGGCACCCCCAAATTTTTAAATATTGTCAAATATTAGGATTAAGGACCACTGGGAAATATTGCTTTGGATTTCCTTAAGGTTTCACAAGGTGATTATTTCTCTGTGAGGAATTTAATATTGGGAGACATTTCCTAATGCCTTGAATTATATGACAGACACTTTAAACACTGTCATCACACATCCAGAGTCTGGATAAGGGAGTGACCCCAGATAATGCTGATTATGTTGCTCTAGTCAACTTAACTTTTACACATGCAAAAGAAAAAGAAAACCCTCTGTGCACAAGTTGGGTGAATTCATATATACTTTTCTTAGGAGGAAAAGAAAAACACTAGAAATATTCACAATTACCTCCCATATAACTGAACAGAACCCTGAATGCCTGAATGAAAACTTCCCCCTCCCCCGCGTAGTCTTCTCTGATCCTCCGAGCGTTCATCCAGTTGTTCATGACATACCAGCTGCTACCTTCCCTGTGATGTCTAATATTCCCACATAGCAGGTCATCAACATTTTTGTGATAGATTCAGGAATGGTAGGAAGGCACTTATATTTTCAAAAGTTTATTTCTACTGCTTCCTTTTTTAAGAATTCCATTCTTTTCGTATCACCTCTTCAAATTTGTAAGTTCAATTTTATTATATATATTTTTAAATATATTTATTCTTTTCGTAGTAACCTCTACACTCAACATGGGGCTTGAATTCACAGCCTGGAGATCAAGAGTTGCATGTTCTGACTGAGCCAGCTAGGGGCTTCTTAAGCTCAATTTTAAGCCCATCTCCTCCAAAGACGCTTTCTCCAAGTTGGAATTAATTCCTTGCCTTTGAACTTAAAGAGGACTTTAGCCACGCCTTCCTTAGAGCACTTCTGTCTCCCTATATTAGAAATCCCTGGGCATGACTTATTTCTCTAAGGGCAAGGTCTTAATACATTGCAGAACTCTCAGTGAATTCATTCACAACAAACATTTCTTGAACCAAGTATGTACCAGTGCACAAGATTTTTGTAGTATTTCAAGAAAGCCTACATTTACCAGTAATAAGGGAGCACAGGGAGGGCACCTGGCTGGCTAAGTCAGTGGAGCATACGCCTCTTCATCTCAGGGTTTTAGCCCCACTTTGGGCACGGAGCCTACTCAAAAATAAATAAATAAATAAATAAGGTAGCACAGGCTAACTAAAACAAGATCCTTGCTTTGGGCTGAAATTATATCAACCCAGCAGAGTAATCAGATAATCTGATTACCAGATACACACACACGTCTGATTAGTAATAGATAGATAAATAGTTTGTCTACTAACCAACATTAAAAAGATCAGAGACACCTGATATGCACTCTGGTGTAATGGAAGAGTGAAAGAGTATGTATGAGCTTTGGAATGTGGTTTTATAGGCTACCCAACCTGAGTTTCAATACTGAATCCTCCACTTAGACTATGACTGACTTGACACTTTGATCAGATAGTTAACCCAAGTCTCATTTACCTCACTTGTTAAATATGGATAATATCACTGCTCTCATAGGGTTATCATAATGATCAAAGGAAATTACACCAAGTGCCTATTACCGTGTCTTTCTTCTTTACCAATTTATTGTAATGTTTACTGTTATAGTCTCCTTTCCCAGTGTCTAGATTTTAAATAGCAAAAAAACCTCAATAATTTTAAGAACATAACAAATCCTGCATTTGATTCTGCCCAGAGATCAAATGTACAGCACACAGAAAATGCGTGATAATTTTTCTTGAACAAAACAGGTTTTAGTTGCAGATAACTCTCAGGGTACACAATCCTAGATGCCTGTGAGGGAGACAAGCCAGAGCTGGGCTATCTCTGACAGTATCTACAAAAACAATTATTAGGATTTAATTTTCTTTCTGAACACAGGAAAAAGATGCTACTTTATACATAATTACTAACATATCCAAAATCCTAATGGGAGGCTTTTTTTTTTTTTTAAAGTAAGCTCTTTGCCTCCAAGATCAAGAGTCCCATGCTCTACTGACTGAGCCTGCCAGGCACCCTGTTAATGGGAAGTTCTTAATACAAGAGAAACTTTCAAATTTTACTCTGGTCTTTACTGTCAAGCATCATAAAAGTATATACAATGTATTATAAAATTTTGTATCCCCATGACACTTTGCATATAGTAAGGACTCAATATATATCTATTTAAACAAACCCATATTTTTGTATTATCTACTTCTCGTCAATTCCATAATTCACATACTTATTGATACCTATGTATGTTACCTATGGATGCCTAATGAGAAATCTCAGAATGAGCAAACCTGACCTTAGGAACTCAGGTCAGTCAAATAAGAAACGCAGGGGGCGCCTGGGTGGCTCAGTTGGTTAAGCCTCCGACTTCGGCTCAGGTCCTGATCTCACATTTGTGGGTTCGAGCCCCACGTCAAGCTCTGTGCTGACAGCCTGCTTCAGATTCTGTGCCTCCCTGTCTCTCTTCTGCCCCTCCCCCGCTCATGCTCTGTCTCTGTCTCAAAAATAAATAAAACATTAAAAAATTAACAACAACAACAAAAAAGTAGGAAAGCAGAACCCTAAACAGGTTACCAGGAAGGTAAACAGACAGAATGATAGAAGTACAGGCATGAATGTACCAGCAAGGCCCACTACACCAGGCCAGTAAGTACTCACGGAGGCAAAGGTGCCAATCTGTTTGATGTTCTGTTCGTAGCTCTGTGAGCTAGTAGGGCGGCCGGGGGTTCTTCTGGAGTACCAGAAGGTGTAGTTGTACTGCAGTGGGTGCTCTGCTGGCCCAGGGACAACAGCCTGAGAATTAAATAAGGTGTGTTAATCTGGGGCATTCTTCACATGATCCGAGATTGAGAAAACATTTTCTAGTGTCACCCCTACCACCTCCACAAAAAGGCTACATCCTAGTACCTGCAACATGCCCAAGATTCTGCTTACACAGTGAATTGTTTATGTTTGTTTATTTTTGAGACAGACAGACACACAGAGTATAAATGGAGGGGGGGCACAGAGAGGGGGAGACACAGAATCCAAAGCAGGCTCCAGGCTCTGAGCTGTCAGCACAGAGCCCGACTTGGGGCTTGAAACCATGAACCGTGAGATCATGGCCTGAGCCAAAGTCAGATGCTTAACTAACTGAGCCACCCAGGTGCCCCTACACAGTAAATTTCTTCAGTGGTTAACTGATTCTAAGTTCCTCTAACATTTTATCAATTTTCCTATGGCTTTTTTTTTAACTTTCTGTTTTCTATCATAGGTATTTATGTTTATATCTTATCTCACCCAAGTACTCCCAGGCCAAGTGTGCCTCCTCTATGACACTCTATCACTTACTGGTTAGTGACCTGGGCAAGCTGCTTACCCTGTTTGTGCCCCAGCTGCTTATCTGCAACATGAAGAAAATAATATCGTAGAGTTGCTGAGAGGATCGAATAAGTTAATAGATGTAAAGTGTTTAGCACAGTGCCTGGCACGGAGTAAGTGCTCGGTGTCAGCTACTATTATTATTACTGCTACTTAATGTAAGCCCCTCGATCCACAGTCTCTTTCACCTTTGTGTTCTTTTACCACCTGCAATGCTTGTATCTGGACGGCACTCGATCTTGTGAGATAAACAAGTGTTTTAATATTTTCAAAAAGAAAGTGATCCATCAATCTCTCATTCTCTAAATTTTCTCCTTTCCAAGTCACTTTCAGCTTAGATTATTACTGACTAAAGAGTCTAAAATTTCAAGGGATGTGTAGGATTTGAAATACTCAGCAACAGCTTATGAAGCAACAAACAGTCTTGTTCAAGTCCACAGTGAATCTCTCATGCTGGGAGAATGCTGGAAAGTAAGGCAAGATCTCAAGATCCTGTGGCAAGGGAAAAGTTCTCACTCCCAATATGAACGCCAGGTGACTCAACGATCTTTTTTTGAGAACAAAAGCTGATATTCCAAAATAGGGTACCATCAAGTTAATCTGTATCTTTCACATAAACAGATTCCACAAGATAACCAAGTCTCAAGTCCAAAGGCAACTGTATCTATTCAGCCCAAAACTCACCTTCCTCTTACTGCTGCCCTGACCCTTGTCTCGCTCCGTTTTTTCCTTCTCACCATCTTTCTGTGTGCTGTTGTCGTCATTCTGGTCATGGTCCCCGCTGTCATCGTCTTTCAATCTGAATGGGAAGGTAAAACAATGTTAGGTGACGACTGAGCAGATTCTTGCTTACCTAACAAAGCCACCGGGTCAAATGAACTACCATATAACCGCCCCCAAGTCACTCAAAATACAGGCTATGAGACGTACATGAGCTGATGAAAGGGCAAAGGAGTGTAGAAAGGTAAGAAAGGTAAGTAGGAAGAATTACAAAAAACAAAAATACACTGTCTTCTAGTTCTCTGATAGGCAGAAAAGCAAGAGGCAAGCAGTTTAAGGGATTGTTTTCTTTGCCAAATATAATGAGTCAATAATGAGAAGAGTTTCTGGATTATGTAACTGCTTTGGCATTTCAAATGAAGTTTAAAAAACTAGCCACTTCTTCTAACCATCTCTTTGATCCTTCCCCACTGCCACTGCTTTCACTCAGGCCCTCCTCTCTGTCGCCTTAGTTATTACAATAAATTCCTAGATGGTCTCCCTGACACAAATCATCTCCACTCTCCATCCATCCTCCATATAGCCACTAGCATCTTTCTAAATGCAAATCTGATCATTTAACTTCCACGCTTAAAACTGTCAACTGTCCCTTGCCTTTTCAGGCCCGCGCTGTAGGATAAAGTACAATAAAATATAAAATCTCTAGAATCTGACTCCTTCCTACTGAAACCCTCTTTTCCTTCCCATCTCCCAAAGCAACCCATAGTCCCACAGTTGTGCTATTTGCAAACACTACCCCTCAGCCTAAGGTGCCATTCCTCCCATGTCTGTTTTTCCTAGTAAATGGACGGATCTTTTGGAACAACTCTACTAATGTCTGTATCTATGGCACTAAGGACAAGAAGATGCTGCCCTAACACACAGCACAAGGTGTTGAATCAATATTAAATAAAAACAAAGAGGAACAACTCAAAGAATGAATGAATGTCTTTTCTCCTGGTAAGTCTGGTCAAACGTACAGTAGGTGCTACCCTTCTAGAAGCAGTGGGTGCTACCCTTCTAGAAGCAGTGAAACTACCCTAAGGCTTTTAGGTACATCTAAAGTTCACAGAAGTGGCACCTGGTTGGCTCAGTCAGTTAAGTGTCCGACTCTTGGTATCAGCTCAGATCGTGATCTCTCCGTGGTAAGATCGAGCCCCATGCTCAGCTCAGCATGAAGCCTGCTTGCGATTCTCTCGGGATTTTCTCTCTCCCTCCTCCCTCTCTCAAGATAAATAAAAATAAACTTTGAAAAAAAATAAAGTTCACTGGATTCAGACAAAAAGGTAAATAGAAGGTGAATTCACAAAGATAGTAAGAATGCCATTTGGTTTAGAGCTGGACCATTACCTTATTATGGATCTCCTCCAAAATCTGGCCTTAATGACTAGTCAAATGGAATTACATAATTCTCAAGAAAAGTACTAGAAATGCTCAAATGATAACACAGATATTACCTTACATACCTACAGAAACATGTTGCAAAGCATTTTACTTTTTTTTTGGCCCACAAATCTCCAGCGCCTAGCACTTAAAAAACACTCGATAAATATTAGAATGCACAAACTAGCCATGTGTTGAGGTGCACCTTCCGCCCATTTCACAGTCCTCGCTGCAGGATATATTCAGGTGGGTGACGCCACGAACGTCCCCATCCCCACCCTGGTCAAGAATGACTATGAAGGGCACCTGAACAAAGGGCAGCCCCCAGCCTAGCCAATAACCAATGTCTCATGGTCTTGTTCAAAAGTATGAGTAGATTCCTTCCTCAGCTTTTCATCCAAGAGATGAAAGATCACACAGATTCAAGAGCTGGGGCAATCATATGGGACCCTTAAGAGAAAAGCCATCAGGGAAAGACAATGGGCAAATACAAAGAAAGCCAGTAGGGAGAAAGGGAATGGAGCAGAGAAAGTGGAGAGAAAAGTGATTTTGTTCGTGAGGCTGCCATCTCATTGACTAAGTGTGACCTCCCCAGACTTCTGGGAAATCATTATCTGTGCTTACAATACTCCTTCCCCTTTATTAAACCTGAGTTGGTTTGCTTTACTTTCCAAAAAGAGCCTGTACAGCATGCTGTCCCACATTTTACCAAGCCACTTACTGTGTGTATCAGATGCTGCAGAGTGCCTGTCCCCAAGGACCTGACTGAGGAGAAAGGACAGAAATACACACTTGGGCCTCAGCATGGTACAAAGGTCCTGATCCGGGTATATGTGCCAATATCACCTCCGGCCCGGTCCCCACAAACTCATTCCGCTCTAGTGTTATCAACCCGCTTGAGCTCTCCGATCGTGCCCCTCTGTTATGCTCATCATGTGGCTTCTCCTTGGAGAGGCCCTCTTCCCCTACTTAACTTGTCCTGTAGAACTCGGGATGAGGGCCACTTTCTCTTGAAAATATTTCCTAATCTTTCCCTAGGCTGAATCAGGCTCCCCCTTCTGAACCTCACCATATAAATGTTTGTACTTGTCCCTCCTATAATGCCACAGTCAATGTTTTGGCTCATGATCAAAAACACCTCGTAGGTTTTTATACTGCATAGGCCAAGACAGCTCTTAATTCTCTTCTTTACAGGATACCCCAGGACTCAAACCATTTCTCTCTCAGCTCCCAGCCTCCACTATCCTCTAAGGTCCCTTCCCTTTAAATCTTGAAGTCACCCCAGCATCTCTCATTTTACTAGCCCCAAGAAAAGCAGAAGTTCCTTTCTTTTTAGTGGTTTTGCTGCTAACCACTACTAAGAAACAGAAAAAAAATAGCGAAAATAATTACGTTCAAGAACAAACAATGCTAAGACCCCCGGTCCACACTTCCTGACTCCCTCTGGAGATGGTAAAAGGAAATCCTAATAGACCTTCATCTTGTATTGTTATTTCTTGAGGGTGGAGCTAACCAACCACTCTGCTCACTAAGCCGTCACTTACGGCCAAATGACTTGCGTCCTATCTTCCAGAGGCTACTCTTCCCAACTTGAAGCTGGATTTGAGCCAAGATACAATCAGGACTAAAAATCTGTGCTCCATAGACACAGGCAAGCAATTAGCATCTCTAAGGCTGTCCAGACTGAGTGGCTCCAAGTCAGCTCACCAAACCTCCCCCAGGCTTGTCCTCATATTCTCTAACCAGACCAATTCCTTGCGGATCTAGGTACTTGGTCTAATTCATCTTTACAGGTCCAGCATCAACAGAGGCAGAAAACAAACAGGTTTAATGAATGGTCTTTTAAAATCAAAGCAATACAAGGCAGAATAGGATGAGCGCCGAACAGGAGGTACCGACGACACTTTAAGAATGGGCCAAAAGCGAGCGGAGAGAACAGTGGCAAGATCAAGTATGGCATCTAGGTCTGAGAACCAAGCTCCTGGCAGTTCGGGCTGCAGAACAGTGAAAGCACCTTAGGGCTTCACATGTCAACAGCAACAACAACAATGTAGCTAGATGACTGGATACGTGTGGGGAGGGATGTGCAATTACAGTTCTAGGTTACACTCACAGAGGTCGGGCCCACACACTAGGGGAGGTTAGAGATCTTCTTTAACCTGAGCCCGAGATCTTCTTTAACCTGAGCCCATCCGTCCGCTTAGACTACAGTACCCAGCTCCAGGCACTGGACTTTTAGGGCGCTGGCAAACTGGAACCTTAGGGACAGTCCTTAGGAACCATGTGGTGAAGAGTGTAAAGGCCAAACATGTAACAATGGTCTGAAAACTACAGACTTCTGGGGCACCTGGCTGACTCAGACAGAGGAGCACGTGACTCTTGGTTTCGGGGGGCCATGGGTTCAAGCCCCACATTGAGTGCAAAGATTACTTAAACAAATAAACTTAATACACTGCAAACTTTTCACATGAAAAAAACAAAACCAGGGGCAGGAGTGAGGTCTCCAACTGCTAATTTCAAATAAACGAAAGCTCTGGTTCTTTCTCTACACAGCTAGAGGAGAGAGGTTTAAAAATTTGGGCATACTATAAAGAATAGTTAATAATTAGAACGAACTGAAATGACCTAGGTTAATTTTTGCCAAGAGGTATCTGAACCGAGGTTAAACAACAAACCTGGGTTTGAATCCCATCATATGGGCCTTCCCATTTTTGTGGGCAAGTTACTTAACCTCAGAAGGCCTCATTTTCCTATCTGTAAAAGGAGGTCACATGATCCCCTTTGTACGATTGTTAGGAGTAGAAATAATATATGGAAAGTATCTAGCAAGATGCCTATGGAAGCCATTATTACCATTCTTTCTTCTTTTTTAAGTATGTTTCACACCCAGTGCAGGGCTTGAACACACAACGTTGAGATCAAGACCTGAGCTGAGATCAAGAGTCAGACGCGTAACCGACGGAGCCACCCAGGCGCACCCCCCCCCATCATTGCCCTTCTTAAATTAGCTTACTGCAGATCCCCAAATCCAAATGGTCTGGATAGGACTGGGCTAGATGACCCACAAAATACCTTCCTAAGATGAAATTTTGACCTGTTCGGTTCAGTGGAAGAAGGGGTACAGGATTTGCAGACAATTTCTTTGAGGGAGGACTTAGATCTGGAGTTAGGTGTTGCAGAGATTAAGATGAGGGGTACCAACAGGGGAGCGGAGGGCAGGGGGGCCATTCCTCCTGAAACGGGCTCGGCTAAGCAGCAGGCTGGGGAAACGTTCGGCCAAAGCCTTCTTCCAAGTAGCAGAGACTTCTCAGCAACCAGGAAACAGTCCTGAGGAGCTGGAATCTAGGACGCCTACATTTGCAAACCAGCACTCACTGTCCCGGAAAAAACCCAACTTCCCATCAGCAACAGGTCACAACCTAAATTAGCAGCGATTCGACTTTACGTTTATTCCTCACTCTTAGCAATGAACAACAACCCTGAAGCACTGCGGAGTGTGATTTGATCCTTATCACACTCCAGTGCAGCAGCAGGGCCCTAACCACCAACGCGGTTTAGAAAACAATGGCTGGGTAGCTCTTCGACCGTCGGATAACTGGTAACGGGTGGGTCTGGGGCTGGAGATCTAGGTCTCTGGAGATCAGATTTACTAGATGGCCGGAAGAGAGCTCAGAACTACCTCAAGATACAATCGCTAGAGGGAAACATGCAAAAAGGCTTTGCATCTCCTTTTTGCTTTTCCACTTGTTCGACGCCGGGCCGAGGGACCAGCCAGGGTACACACCGGAATGGGAGGAGGGGGCCATGACAAGGAGGCTCGCTGCGCCCGGGAACAGCAGCTCCCGGTGGGTGGGCTGGAAGAAGGGAGAAGGGGGAGGAGAAAGGAAGCGGGCAGGAGCCTCGGGAAGACGCTGAGAGTTCCGTAACCGAGCTGCCACGGGGTGTCACGGCCACATTACCTCCCTGCAGCTTCACAACTCTACGACCCGGCCTCTGTTACCGTCCCCACGCTGCAGATGAGGAAAACGGACTCAGAGAGGCGAGGGGACCTGCCCAGGCTAGAGCGGGTGCGGGTGGAAAGGCGGATTCAGAGGCCAGGAGGCCAGGCTGCGGAAACACCCAAACCGCCGCCGTCTCCGCCCTTCCACGCCGCTTGGCAACCTGCACCCACCGGGGCGGGGCGTCCACAAATCTCCTTCCGGGAGGCACTGCCACCTCCTCCCCGCGACCCCGCGCTCCGCCCTCGGTCCGTACGACCCCGAAGCCTCTGGGGCCCCTGCATCACGCCTCCCCAGCCCCCTCTTCTTCCCCGCCGGCCGCCGGGGCCGGGGAGGCCCGCAGCCCAAGCCCGGGAGGGAGGCCGGCGCCGGGGAGTTTCGCCGCCGCCAGCGCCGGTGCGGGCGGGCGCGGGGAACGGTTGGGGGAAGGGGCCCCCGGGGGGCGGCCACGCGCCACTCACGCGTCGAACTTGTTGTTCATCCTCTCACCGCCGCCGTCGCCACTGCCTCACGGAGTGACTTCCGCTCCGCCGGGTCCCCTCCCTCTTAGGGCCCGGGCACTTCCGGCTGCGCCCGGCGCAGCGGAACGTCTGCGCGCTGGGCGCGTGTGGGGCGAGGATCCCGGGACGCCCGCCCTGGGCGGCTGCGCGGAGGCTGCGGCTCCGCTGCCCCTGCGGGTTGCGGGCCTCGGGGCTATGTGGGTTCCTGTCGCCCGCCCTCCGGGCGACTCCAAGGAAAACAGTTTCCGTCCGAGGCAGCGTCCCGACGCCCCCTCCCGCGGCGGCTGGGAGGAAGAGGCCGAGCCGCGTCGCCGACGGTGCGGGCTCTGGACTGCCTGCGTCGTACAGATCCGACTCCACGCCCAGCGCGGGCTGCACGAGCCTGGACTCTGTTTTAACTTCCCCGAGGCTGTTTCCTCTTCTGTGCTGCCCATACTGTACCCGCCTCTTGGTGTTGCCGTGTGGGTCTGACGGGACGATCAGTGTCAGGCGCTAGACACAGCAGCCCTCAATAAGGGTAGTAGTGTTAATTTTTGCTTACTTGTGCGAGGAGCTAAAGAGAAACACAGATGGGCCCCCCATCATCAAATTGCTTCCCGGATCTATGTCTCTGCTCCAAATACACAGGGGCAGCATGCACGTAATGAACCTGCTGGTGATTGAGCACCAAAGCCAGCAACCCTGTGCCTGGGAGAGGGGGGTATTTCTGGGGTCCTCTCCCCTCCCGCAACGAATCGTCAGGTCTTCATGTGGCACTTTGACATTTTTGAATCACTGTCACTGTGATCTGCACCTTTGATCTTCTGATAAAGGTAGATAGGAACGGAAATCTGTACCCATATTTACAGATAAAATGGTCTTGTCATAATCAGAACTCTGGCCGGAGCTCTACTCTCAGAGCAGGGCCTTGCCTCTCTCCCAGGAAGACCTCCGCTGGCCATCTTGTCTCCTAAGCGGGGCCAAGGGAGGCTGGTCAGGGTCTCCTTCCAGAAGGCAAAGCCCAGCAGTTCCCTGTTCCCTCCCAGCCTCTCGGCCTAGCTCTTCCTTGTCTTAACCGACCTTTGGCACCAGTGCAAATGCCCTGGCCTTTGAGAAGAGAAAGAAGAGGGGTCTGTTTTCCAGGCCATGGAATGAGTCCTTCTTGGAGTGTCTAGAACTGGGTTGGGAATTCTGGACTCCAAACTTTATGTAGCCGCCAGGGTTCTGAGAAGCCCCTCTTGCTCTGGGCCCCAATTTCCCCCATCTGAAACATGGGGAAATAGTGACGCTTGCTTGTCCATGAGGATGTGAAGAGCTCTTAACTGATGAAATTTTTTGTGATCAGTGATAAAAAATGCATATGAATGGAAAGGTCCCTGGTGCAGGTGAGTATTGGATACCCATAGCACCCAGAAGACAGGGGAGGGAGATGCCAGCAGGAGCCGGCTGCTGCCATTCTTTCAAGAGAACATTGCCTGCTACTCTTCACATCTCTCTTGACTTCCTTCATTTAGGAACCTGTGGGGAACTCGTAAAAAGGAAAGGAGGCCAAGGCCTAGAGGAATGGGACCTTGCCTAGCTGGGGACATCATACAAAACAGAGTCCTTAAGGCTTCAGAAATGGTGGGAGTTGCTAATTCTTTGCTGAAGTGAGGAGATTGCCAGGACTAGGTAGCCAGTGCTACGCAGATGCTGATCCCAACAGCACACCCTGCCCACCGCCATTTTCAACCACTCCAGGACTCCAGCTCGGTCTCTTTATTTCCCATGCTTTTCTCAAGCCCGGTTGGCTCACATGGCCCTGAGGGGCACTTCCCAAAGAGCATGCTCATGATTGGCCACTGAAGAACGCAGCCAATCGGACTCCACAGGGCTTCCAGAAGTCGGTTAGGTCAGTCAGGTGAGGGCAGGTAGGAGCGGGGGTCTCCGGGGAATGGAAGCGGGGGCACCTGGTTGTAGTGGGCCATGAGGAAGATGCCGGCAGTGCCACACACAAAAAGGGAGAGCATGGCCAAGAAGCAGACACGATCCAGCACGCGGCCCACCAAGAACCACTCCTCGCTCCCCTGAGGGTGGGAGGCAGGGTGTGGGATGACCAGCAGTAACACCAAGCCTGCCCCGGATCGCGGTGCCAGCCTTGGCCGCCCAGCAGGCCTCTTATTTTCCATTTCTTTGGGTCCTTCTCACCTACTGCCAGGCCTGAACCTGGCTTCTGCCGTAGTCCCCTGGCCCTGATGTCCCCGTTCCGCTTTTTCCATCCCACTGCCCTACCACGGCCCCTCCACTCCTCTTGCCCCCATCTCAAGTCCAGGTCCCTCACCGGGTACTCAGTCCCCCTTACACTGTCAAAGTGACTTTGCTGGTGCCGGGCGAGGGCAATGAGGTTGCAGGCTTCCACACAGGCCTGGATGGCCGGGGCGGCCTGCTTCAGGCTGCCACACAACTCTTGGCTCTGCCCTGGCTCCGGGCCTTTCTCTGTTGAGAGAGGGTAAGGTTTGGGAATAGAGTGGAGAAGAAATAGTCTGAAAAGGTAGCCTCCCCTGAGCGACCCTAGGGTCTCTCTCCCCAGCCTGGACACTTACCAACACTCATCTGCTGTGCCTGGCGATTTGGCCCACAGGGAGCCCTCCCTGTCTGGGGTCCCTGGGGAGGAGCGACCCCAGTGTCACACCTCCTGCCTCACCTAGCTTCTCCAGCGCCGCCCTCACCAGCCCATTGCGCTGCCGCTGCCGGAAGAGAAGTTCACTGCGAGGCAGGCAGAGAGCAACCTCTTCCCCAGATGGAATTGGCCATCCCGGGGAGGAGCCATTCTGTAGCTGGCGCCCTGTGTCTTGGACAGACGCTGGGACCAGTGGGCGGACGTGCATCCGCAACAGCTGGGGCAAGAGCCGCAGGAACACCTGGAGAGAAGATGTTCTGGGGGGCTTAGCTTCGTAGCCAGCAGACCTGGACGTGCGGGCAGCTAAACTGGGCTTCAGAGCAAGGACTGAAGGTTGGCACGGAGGGTTCAAGCTACCAGGGGCCCAGAGGCAGCACCTTAGGGACAGTGGCTTAACACTGGCTTGGGTCTTCTGTGCCAGGCACTGAGCCTAGGTTCCCAAACTTGTGGGCACATCGGAATGACCAGGATATTTGCTGCACAGGTTTCCCAGGCCCCACCCCTGCTGTTCCAGCCCAGGCTGCCTGCAGCAAGGATCCCAGCTGACTGCTGCGGGTGGGCTCCAGAGCACACAGACTCGAGCCAGGTGGCCTGGATAGACATGTGCTTCGCCTTCCTAGCCATGCAAACTTGGGTGAGCTAATTAACTTCTCTGTGTCTCAGTTTCCTCATCTGCAGAACGGAGGCGGTACTAATACCCACCTCGTCGAGGTTTTATGGAGATCAAATGAGTTAGTATGCATAATGCACCTGCCACTAGCAAGCACTCGGTATTATTGTTAATCCATCTGGGCACATGCCTCAAGATACATGCAGGGCAGGTTTGCTGCTCGGTGTGGCAGGTGAGAAGGGAGGGGGAAGGGGTGGAGAGAAAGACGCATGTGAGTGGACTGGACAGGAGGATGCTTGGAGTGGGCAGAGAGGGGCCTTGCCTTTCGGACCCCGCGGGCCATGGAGTGTGTATGGGGGGACCGCAGAGACACGTTGAGCACGACCACCGCATTCACAACAATGAGGATGGTCACCACCAGGAGGAAGGTCAGGTACCTGCCAGGGTCAGGGAGGCGGGAGGTGGGGCTGGCCCACTGGCACTCCACCTCCAGACGCACCCCACCCTTACCAGCTGATTCTCCCAGATCCCTTAGGGTGAGGGGTTGGCATTGAGGACAGGGGGGTGGGAGTGGCAGAAGGGTAGTGCTCCGAGGTCCAGGGAGGGGAGGTGGGAGGTGGGTGGTAGGCGTGAGGGTCAGCCTTACTTGCTGATCAGTGGCACTGCCTGCGAGGTCTCGGGCACCTTCTTGGCCACAAGGAAGAGGAAGACAGTCTGGGCCAGGAGCACGTTGATGGCGACGGTACACTTCTGGCCCCCCGCTGCCCATAACCAAGAGACCCTCAGAGCAGATCTCAAATTCCCTGGGGTGGGGACACCTCCCCCACCCCACTCCTGGTCCCCAGGACAGGTGGTCTTGTGTGTGGTGCCACTCTGTGCCCTCCCGGCTAGTCCCTGTGCTGCCGGCCGGGGCCATAGCTCCCCTCCCACGGGCTCCAGGTACCCTTGGCGGGAAGGAAGTAGATGAGAATGGCCACCGAGGAGATGAGCACGCAGGGCGCGATGATGTTGATGGCGTAGAAGAGGGGCTTGCGCTGGATGAGCAGGTAGAAGACCACCTTCTGGTGGCCCGCCTCCTCAGCGGGGGCCGCCACGTCCAGCAGCATCTTGGCTGGCCGGTGCCGGATGGCCCACTCCCCGTTCTCTGCGGGCAGCAGGCCAGGGTGAGCACTGGGAGCGCGGGCTGTGACCTGGCAGCAAGGCGGCCAAAGCAGTGCCACCGAAGGATGGAAGCAGCAGGGGACATTGGATATCTGATCCTCCTCCCGCCAAAAGCCGAGACATTATCATAGGGAAAGCAGAAGTTTGCTAGGGCTTTAAAAAATCTGTTTTTTCTGGTTTACTCTAGCTTTCATCTTGGGTTACATGGGAGGGGGGTCTGAACTGAGTCTGGCCCTGCCCTGGAGGCCAGGTCCAACAGGGGTCCTAGGAGGAGGTTACCCGTGAAGGCCTCAGGGTCGATGAAAATCCACTCTATGGTCTGACCGTCTTCCTGGCTGAGCTGCAGATTGATCTCATTGGTGCTGTAGGTCTGGGACCTGGGAGATGGGGAGGGCGGGGGATACACTTAAGGGGGTGTAGATCCACCTTCAAGGTCACATAGACAGTCATCTTAGGGCAACCGTGGGCTGTATTGCCTCAAAAAGTACAGCTGGGAATTCCTGAGCTCTCCACAGAATCCTGGCCATGAGATGGGGGCCCGGAAGGGGACCCGGGCTCCCTGGAGGTCAGGGAAGTTGTTTTGAAGGGCCAAGAGGCTGCAGCTCAGTGCGTGTCACTAATGTTAAGAGCCCAAGGCCACACTGTTCCTCCCTTCCACTGCCTCCAGGGCAGGAGGGACCAATGATTAGAACAGAGAGAACACAGTTTGTACGTCTCAGGTCTGTTTGTTAACGAGGGCCTCCTTGTAAACAGACTGCTCCTCTAAAATATGGGAACCCCTCACACAGACCTCCTTTCCCCCATTTCTGGATGAGGAGATTGCGCGCCTCCACCTCTCCGCGGGGTGTGGGGTGTGGCGTCTTGTGTGTGGGTAGCAGTCGTGTGTGCACAAGGGCACCTCGTGGGCATGTGAACGCCTTCCTGCCCACCTGTCCCAGTCATCGCTTCCTCCCTTGGGGCACAGGCAGGGAAACTGAGGCAGCGAAGGGGGATGAGCGAGGGGACTGCGGCTTAGCCGGGAGGGACGTGGGCATCTTCAGGTGTCTGGGCCTGAGGCGGGCACAGCGGCCCCCGATAGCTGGAGCCTCGCCCCTGGCGAGAGGCCTCGCGTCCCCCACCCAGCCAGGCCCCTCGTGGGGCAGCTCTCCAGATCTGCACCCGCACCCCCGGTAAATGGCCTCACTGGAAGACGAGGGAGCAGTTCTGCCAGTCGAAGGGGAAGTAGGTGACCGAGACGGGGCAGGAGGAGCGGAAGATGGCGGGCGGCAGCCAGTAGACGCATCCGTCAGGAGACACCAGCACGTTGCAGTAGAGGGCCACCTCGAACACGCCGTCCACGCTGCGCACAGGCCAGGCCCCGGGGCTGGGGGCTCACATCCCCGGCAGCCCCGGCTTGGCTGGGTCCCACACCCCAGACCTGCCCATGTCCTGCGTGGATGGGGCCTGGGGACACCACCCCTTCCTGGCCACACAGGGTCCACTACTGCCCCGCTGGCAGCCTCCCCGCCGCGCCCGGCCCAGGCCTCCTCGCCCACCTCCTAATCACCTTCTATGGGAGCCGCCCTCGGCCCCACGTTAGAGGGAGGGTCGCAGCCCAGCAGACGACAGAGCCCAGAGGAGATGGAACCGGGTCGAGAAGCAGGTCTGCTGGCCAGGCCCTACCCTCAGCAGCACCTGCTTCGTCTAGTATTTCCCAGCCCCCCAAAATGGGGCCCGGACTCTGCACCTTTCCCCAGCGCCCCCCTTGTCCTACTGGGCCCTGCCCTCCGGTCGTTTTGTCCCTCCACCCCTGCCCGCACTCCTCCTCACTTGTTCTCCAGCACCACATCCGGCCGCCACACCATGGTGGACGGCACCCTCAGCACCCACAGGCCTTCGTAGTCTTGCGGGTCCCAGCGCAGGCGATAGTCACACCACTGCTGCATGGCGATCGGGGTTGCCAGGCCCCTGCTCTCCTCGGAGTCACCCCTCCCCAACAGAGGCAGGGAGGGGGTGGGGGAAGGCAGGCAGCTCCAAGGGCCTTGGGACTCCAGGGTGGGGGGGGGCCTGATCCAGGGTAAAGGACTTCAGGGTGGCCTCTTACCATCTCTATCCAGACATTGGTGGTGAGGGCCTCCTCTCGCTCATTCTGGGGGTTCAGAACAGAGGCTTGAGCCCCCATCGATTGCCGTCTCTGGGTGTTAGTCCCTACAGACCCCCCACTGGACACTACGGGGACCCCAGCCTCTTGGGCATCCTTCATGGGGGTTTTCCAGCTCCCGAGCCTCTCCCCTGTGGAGTCCTTCCCCCTCCTGGCTGCTAGAGCCAGCCCCTTCCTCTCCCCAGCAGGTCCCAGGGGCTGGGGGCACTGGGCCTCCGCCTCCCCCACTGTCCTACAAGCCTGCTGCTCACCAGGGAGATGAGGTTGGTGAGCGTGAGCTTCAGGCTGACGTTGACCACATCCGAATCGCGCTCCGCGGGCCTCAGATGGGGATTGTAGCTGTGCATCAGGTCTGCGAGCAGACGCTCCTCCTGGTTGCGGCCCTGGGCCCCTGCAACGGACAGCAGTGAGCCTGGGCGCGGGGGCTTTGGGGCCGAAAGAGGGGAGGGGTCATAGGAGGGTGCGATGTGGAGAGGTAGGGAGCTAGAGGGGCAGGGCAGGCTTCAATAGCCCTCCCGACCCTCCAGCCCCTCGGCTTTCTGCTCCAGGCCTCCCCAGGCTCCTGACCCCCTGGTCCACACCCAGGCAGAGAGCCAGCAGCGGCAGGAGGAGCGGCGGCCCCTGGCCCCGGCGCATGGTGCCGCAGCTCTACAGTGACGGGCGGGACAGCAGCGCAGGGTGGAGAGATGTAGACTCTGGGTCTCGTGTAACAGCCCATGCTCCCACCCCAGCCAGCCCGGCCAGGCCGGCCAGGCCCCACCAGCTGTCTGACCACAGCACTGTCAGCTGTTCCAAGATGGACAAAATGCCAGGCTCAGGTTACCTGGGCTGGGGAGAGGACAGAGGGGCCCCATCTGCCCCAACAGAGATGGCTCAGCCCCCGTCCCCACTCTCTGACTCCACTGGCCCAGCCCGTGGGGGCGGGGGTGGTAGGAGACACAGCCAGGGACAGACAGGTGTGGGAGGGAGGCAGAGTGTGAGGAAGCGCCCTGAATTGGGCTTCCGCCTTCTGCTCCCTCCAGTGGGCCAGGATTTGGGGAGGTTTAGAGGGGTGTTCTTCTCTGTGACATGAGTGAGGACCACAAACCTGTCCCACCAGCCTAACAGCTTCATGGGTTACTCCACCGATGCTGAGACACTGGGGATGAGCCTGCAAGGGAGATGCACTATGTCCCCCGGGGGGTTGATACCTTAATGCAAATTAGGGTAGTCTTCAGGGTCCTTCAGGTACCTGAACTTCAGGTAGTTCAAGGTCCTCCCAGGCTCCGAGGCATAGGATACGGGCCCGGTAAGCTTTGGAGGAAGGAGAGCTGAGGAAGGTCTGGGGCTTGGGGCTCTTGGGAACAGAACGGCCCCTGAATAGGGGCTCCTGAGTGTGGCCTCAGTATTTCTTAAATTATCCGCAGACTAAGGGAGTCCCCAGCACATGGCAGGCACAGGTGAGGCGGGCAGCAGGGGACTGCGAGGGAGGCAGGGATAAGCCTGAGCAGCTCGCAGGAACTCAGAGTTCAGTAAGGCAGGCAGACAAGATCAAGGTTGTGGCCCCCGGAGAGTCAGATGAGGGGACCCAGAAGAGCCAGAAAACACATTCCATCTGCTTTGTAGTTTAGGGTCAGGGGAAGGGTGGGGCTGAGGCTTGTCTAGGAGCCAAGGGCCTGGATGCCTGCTGTGACCATGACCATGGGCTCAGGCCACCAGTCTTTTGACCATCTATTCCAAGCAGACAGGTCAGGATGTCCCACTAAGTTTGCAAGACAAAGAATGCAGCTTCCCATAAGTGCTACCCACCCTTGGGCATCCTGGGGGACAGGGAGGTGGAGGCCTCTGAGGGCTGGAGGAAAAATGTCCCTGCCTCCTCCCCCACAAACAAATGAGGTCTCCAGCATTTCAACATGTGTCACTAAACTGGAAATCAGCCTACTACTCTCTGTCCTTGGAGATCCGTGTGTGAGGTTGGCTTAGACCCCAGCCTCCATAGCCACAAATCCCTCCTGTCTGTCCTCACCAGGACTCTGGGGTCAGGGGGACAGTGGTGGTGGCATCTGCCTTCCCTGGTCATCTACTTGTGTCCTTGTGTTCAGCCCTGCTCTGCCCCCCACCCCAAGCATTGCTCTCACCATGCATCTAGGTGTGTGGCCCCCTTTCCCTGGAGGTTAAAAAACCAGGTGGCCCTTCTCCCTAGTTTTCCCTTTGGTTCTCCCCAGATTCAGTTCCCTCACCCATTTTGCAGAGCAGAACCTCTCCCCGTCTCTGCTCCCCCTCTCCCAAGACCACACTTTGGCAAGACCATTAATGTCCCCGGACCACCTATTCACGACCTCCCGACCCCTCCTTCCCAGGCAGTGGTGATTGGGCTGTTGCTCTGACTTTGCCTTTCCCCTTCTCTACAAGTGTCTGGGAGGGAAAAGGACGATTGTGGAGTGTGACTTTCCTCTGGTATGAATTATGCCCCGTCCCTAGGTAGGAAGAGATTTCAACTCCTGTTTTTTTGCCTTCTCTCTGCTGCGGGGGGAGAGACGCAAGATCTCCCTGGTGTTCCCAGGAGGGCGGGTCAGCTGGGGAGCTGGTGGTTTTGTCCCGAAGGGGTTAAGGGGGGGAGCGATGTGGAACCATTAAGAGAAAATCTTCTACAGACATCATTTGTGTCTAATAGCTACTCCCCCTTTGTCACCTTCTATTCTGGAGGCTGGAAATGTGGAATGCTCAACTCCGAGGCAGACAGGGGTGGCCACGTGGCAACATCTTGACCTGTGGGATGTCTGTAGAAGTTGGCTAAGGGGCTTCAGAAGAGAGCTTTTGCTTCCTGATAAAAGGGGTCAGAAATGGCCGGCCCCTTTCCTGGCTTGAACACAGATGTGAAGTGCGGATCGGTGGCAGTGAGCTTACAACCTGGGCAACAAGCATGAGGACAAAGCCAACATGCTAAGGAGGGAGGGCTGGGCAGAGAGCAGAGCCTGGGTCCCTGGGAGCTTTGTGGGACAGCTGAGC
This sequence comes from Cryptoprocta ferox, assembly GCA_028646485.1. NCBI lineage: Eukaryota > Metazoa > Chordata > Mammalia > Carnivora > Eupleridae > Cryptoprocta > Cryptoprocta ferox. The sequence goes on along the minus strand of CM053578.1, from coordinate 99,945,067 downwards.
CAATGTGGCAACCACCGCCTTGGGATCTTATTACATAGCAAAGAGGAAGCCTTCTCTGTTTGAACCACAGTTCTCTGGGTTTCCGTTCCTTGCAGCCCAGTATATCCCTAACAGATTCATCGCTGTTTGCAGGAGGGTGCGTAGCCCTGCTGACCTGAGGAGAGTGTGTAGGGACACCCTTTGGTTTCACAGAAAGCTGGCCTGTTGTGGGTATGACTTCCTGGGGAGGAAGGAGACAAGAGTTCCGTGTCACCTATAGAGGGGACCAGTGCTGACAGCAGCCTGGTTTGCAGTGCGGAAGGAATGGGTGCCATTGGGGATCCCTCTGTGACCCTGGGACACTGGGCAAGGGGCACCCTTGGTCCGTTGTGGCATTTTGGGTGGTCTTCTCTGGAAGGTTCACTGCCACCTGAGCAGGGCCTGACACAGAGGATTCACCTGGCGGTTGCCAACAGTGCCATCGTGTGACAGAGAGAAGCAAGGACAGTGGCTGAGGGCTCTGATTCAGGGCCTCTCCTCTTGATGCTTAGATGGGAACCCTCCCGTAGAGGACAATGCCAGGGAAGTCTTGGACGTCCTGCTCATCTGAAGGGTGTAAGTCCAAGCCACTCTCCCTATCCAGAGGGAAAAAATTAAACATTTGTACCTTGAATCTGTGCACGGTTCGTATTGGAAGCCAGAAGTAACCAGGGTCAGTTTTGCTGTTAAGTGGTTTGTCTTTTGTTCATTTCCACTGAGAGACTAAAAATCTCACCTTATGTTTACCTGGGCCAGTGAGGTCACCAACTCCCTCTGAGGGAGAGGGGTTGATCTGTGAAGACCTTCAGTGTGTCCAAGCAGGAGATGAATAATTGGGCCCTCGGTGCTGGCTCCAGCCCCCCTGCCAGCCTTGGATGTGGGAGACCACAGGCCCATCCCCTGTGACTCAGGCCCACAAGTGAGGAATGAGTTAAATAACCACCCCTTAAATTTGTAGGACACGTGTAAGTACCTTTATGGCTACCAGCAAATTCTATTTTCACAACCCTTCACAAACGGGACTTACTATACACACACATTTTGTTGATGAGAAAACAGCTAACAGAGGAGGGTGGCTCACCCAAGATTACCCCGCTGGTGTCACAAAGCACCCCAAAACTTTGTCTCTTAAAACAGCAAACATTTGCTAGCCCACACAGTTTCTGAGGGTCAGGAATCCAGGGGCAGCTTAGCCGGGTGGCTCTGGCTCAAGAACTAAGGGGGCCGTGCCCAAGATGTTCACCAGGGCTGTGATCTCATCTGAAGGCCCCGCCGGGGCTGGAGGATCCACTTCCAAAGTCACGCGTGTGGCTGTGTGCTTGCCGTGTGGGCCTCTCCACAGGGCTGCTCTCCATGCCAGCTGCTTCCCCAGGGTGACAGATCCAACTGAAAGCAAGAGTGATGGAGCCAGAGCAAAGCAGGTGCTGCAGTGTCTTTTAGAGCCTAATCTCGGAGCTGCCACCCCATCACTTCCTCCTCATTGTGTTGGTCACACAGACCAAGTCTGGTACGGTGTGGGAGGAGGCTACGCAGGGTGTGGATACCAGGAGGCGGGGATCACTGGGGCTATCTGCGAGGTGGGCTCCCAGCCAGCATCTGCAGCCTCGGCCTTTGGTCCTTGGGCTAGGATTGTTGGGGGGGCTTCTTTTGGGGGTAGAGTTGTCAAATTTGGCAAACAAAAATACAGGATGCCCAGTTAAGTTTGAATTTCAGATACACAATGAATAATTTTTTGGTAAAAGTATGTCCCAAATATTGTATGGAAGCCCTACTTTGAGGGAGGAGAATAGGTGTCAACAGGGGACACTTCTTGGGGGAGGGATGAGTTCTGGGGCTCTAGGATTGAGCATATGACCTGCGGTTGATAAGCTGACCTCTGGTCTCTGTGGGTGCTGAGCCTGACCCTTCCGCCCTGGTCCTCGGCTTCCCTGAGGGACCCAGACAGCATCACCGAGGCAGAAAGGGCTCGGGGAGGCCATTTTGCAACCCTGGTGCCCCCACCCCTACTGAAAGCCTCTTTCCTTAGGAGGCATGGAGAAGGAGGTGTCCCCACCTCGGCTCCAGGGGGGGCCTCAGAAGCTGAAGGCTGAGGGGTTGTTGAGAGGAGGGTGGCAAGGGAGCAGGCAAGTGAAGGCACAGGATCCCACCTGCTCTATCCCCACCCGGGGGACAGGGAGGCAAGAAGTGGCCTCTGCCTTTCTGACTCCTCACAGAGGGGTCCTAAAGGGTCAGCCTGAGTGGCATCCTCCCTGGCCCCTGAGCCAGCCCCGCCTTTCCCCCCAAATTGTCCTGCTCTGACCGCCAGCCGGTGTCCACTCTCAGACCTCCTCGGCGGCTCCTGTCTCTAGCTCAGAGGACCGCGGTTGAGGAGTGAAGCTTCTCCCTTCCTTCCTTAATCTCAGGAAAGCCCAGCTCTTCCTGCCCAGCCTTGCAGGACCAGCTGGAGCCGAGTGTCAGGGCCAGAAGTTGGCCTTCCCAGGAAGGGCTTGTCCTCTCTCAGACATTCCCGTCCACACGAGCACACCCGCGCCCCCCTGCCCCGAACCCGAAGCTGCCTGGGAGTTGGGCCAGCAGGGCAGGGCAGGCCTACCCTAGATGAAGCGCTTATCCTGCTTGTGGTAGGAGAAGGGGTCCCCAGGGAAGGGCTGAGGCGGAGGCTGGTTGTAGGCGCCCTGCAGGAAGATCCAGGCCGTGCCCACCACCATGATGGGCGTCACCACAAACAGGCAGAGTCGGTCCACTGTGCGGGCCACTCGGTTCCAGCAGTCCTTCTCCTGGGGGCGGGGGACAGAGACAGTGGGGGTGGGGAAGGGCCTCAAACCACAGCCCCACACCCCAAGCTGGGGCCGGTGACAGAGGCATGGCCTGGATGTATCTGCGGTCGTGGCCTCCAGTGGATGGGATGTGCTGGTGTGTCCCCAGCAGGGTCCAGGCCCCCCTGAAAGCCAAGGTCTCTGTCTGTCCCTCCTCACCCCGCTGGAGGCCTCCAGGGGCTGAAGCCGAGCTGGGGGTGCCTGGAGCCTCTCTCAGGGGGCTAAGGATGGTAAATCGTCCCTTCTCCTCTCTCTTCACCCCTCCCAGCTAGCGCATACATGAACTGGAAAATGGTGCCCCTTTCTCGAGAGAGAAGTTTCAAAAGTTGCTTGATATTGAACAACCACCTAAGGCTGCCTCTGAAATGTCTGAGTATGTCTGCAGTATCAGACTTGGAGTTGAGCAAGGACAGAAAATGGATGGCAGCGGGGACAAAGAAGGGACCCTAAGGGAGTTGTGTGCCTGGCCCAGTGTGCTGCTCTGGGGCCCAGGTAGGGGCTCTCCCTCCCAGGGCACCTGGAGTCTGCACCCACTGTGAACTCCTTCACCTAAGTCGGTGTGTGTCTCAGGTGGGAGCCGAGCCCCCTTAAGACAGGACACCCCCTAGGTGTGGCAATCCTGCGGCTCCTCACCTCATTGTAGTTGTTCTGGTCCCTCATGTGGCTGACGATGAAGTTGGCTCCATCCACAGCGGGCTTCAGCTCACTGAAGAGCTCCTGCTGCGCTTGCTCAGAGCCTGCTGGGGGCCGGCCTGTGGGTTCCAGGCCAGAGGTAGGCGTGAGGCCTGGCCCCGGCCCGCCTCCCACGGAAGGGCCCAACTCCCAAGCCACACGGGGACCCACGTGCGGTGGTGAGGCGCCGGGCCAGCCCGTGCCGCTCTGACTGCTTCTCAAACATGAGGTCACTTCGGGACTTGAGCAGGAAGTACTCCTCGGCCTTAGAGATGTAGCCCAGGGAGCTGCTCCTCCGGATGAGAGCCCCTGGGCCGGGCCCGTCCTCTGCGGGGCGTGACATGTGTAGGAGTTCGGGCAGGGTCTCCAGGAAGAGCTGCGGCAGGTCAGGGGTGGGGGTGGGGGGCACAGGAAGGCTATTTTACGGACATGGGCCACTTTCACACACCCAAGCACCCGTGACTCCATCCCTGGCTGCCACGAAGTGCTGCCGGGTCTGACGCTGTCATCCATCCCCCCGATCCCCCACTGATGAACACTTAGGTTGCTTCCAGCACTCCCTCATTACTCACAGCACAAAGCACAGCTCATTTGTTGAGAATGAATTATTTATGCAACACAAAAAAGTAGGAAAAACGCCCCAAATGCTGAGCTCTCTTCTTCAAATGCTAAAGACCAAACAGGTCGCTAAGGCACCTCAGCCATCCCAGAATAGCTAGTGGCCCGCAGGGGCCGAGAGGTAAGGACAGCCGCCTCCTGGGGACGCTGCCCCCACATTCCTCACCTTCTTCTTAATTGGGGTGTAGCACGCATCCAGTAGACTGAGCAAATCTTAAGTGTAGAGCCAGATGGAGTTTTGCAGACGCATTCAACTGCATAAACGCCACCCAGGTGAGATAGTGACCGAACCCCGGCCCGAGGGTTCCCTCGTGGCTCCTCCCGTCACTTCCTACCCACCCCAGGGGTAATCACCATCCTGATTTCTACCACTGAAGGCTGGTTCTAGGAGAGCTGTCCATACCGCGCTGGTGGCAGCGCGTGGCGCTTCTGCACTACAGGGTGGCACTCCCCTGCGTGAGCACACTCCCCTGTAGAGGGACGGCCGGACAACCTCCAGCTTTTGGCCTAGAGCCCTCACCTTCTTGACCCCCTCAGACAGCACGTGGGTGCTGGGTGTGCGAAAGTGGATGTTGAGCACGATGACACAGATCACCACGACCATTGTCACCAGCACCATGCCGAAGAGCAGGAACCTGTAGGAACACACTCAGCCTGGAGCCCGTGGGGCAGGGCTTGGCCTGGCGAGGTGCCCTGGGGGGTGTCAGGGTGGGGTAGGGTCAAGCAGGGCGGGGTGGGCGAAGCGTGGGGTGGCATAGCCATCACTCACTTGCCGATGAGGGGGATGGCCATGGACGTGGCGGGCAGCCGCTTGGAGATGAGCAGCAGGAAGACGGACTGGGCCAGGAGCACCGAGATGGCCATTGATGTCTTCTCGCCACCTGGGAGAGCCCGGACTTAGCTGCTACCGCTGGTCTTGACCCCAGCGGGTCCCACCGTGGCCCCTTCACCACTATTCACAATGCCATAGTACCTTGATTCACGTCGTGGGCCATGGAGCTAGAGCGGCTGGGTTCGAATCCCAGCTCTGCCACTTACTGGCTGGGTGACCTTGGGCAAATAGCCTAACCTCTCTGTGCCTCAGTTTTCTCAACTGCCAAATGGTGTGAGGACAAAGTGAGAGAGTGTTAAGCGCTCATCACTCCGCCAGGCACTGGGCAAGTGCTCAGTGAACACTGGCCATCACTGTTAGCCAGCTCCCTGCCACACACCCCGCCCCCCCCCCCAATCACAGATCCGCGTGTCCCACCCTGTCCAGAAAGCTCCAGGACATCCTCATAGCACCAATCATATCCCGACTCCTAGTCCTCCACACAGAGACCCCTGGAGATCCCGTTATCCACCCACTGGTTCAACGTGGACGGCCTCCTGTGTGCCAGGCCCATGGTCACACGTGGTGACCAGGACAGACCTGTTTCTGTTCTGACAGAGAGACCATCTAGGGGTTCTCCCTGGGGTCCTTGGGAAGCCTGCTGTGAGAACCAGAAGCAGGGTCCAAGAAGGACTGTCCATTTGGGGGTACTGGACGGGGTCACAAAACCCTCCCCTTGGCTGGCCATATGCCCCTCTGTGCCTGGACCCTGGGCAGGGAGCCCCGGGAGTGGTGACCCCGCTGTGGCTGCCGGAGGAGGGGAGGGGAGGGCTGGGGAGGCCCATGCGCAGAGGCCCTCAGCGGGGGGAAGAGGGGGGGAGAGGCTGCCCCATGTGGCCCGGGAGCTGGGCCAGGTTCAGGCTCACTGTCAGCTGGCAGGTAGAAGACCAGGTTGATCATGAAGGAGATGAGCACGCAGGGCACCAGGATGTTGATGACGTAGAAGAGGGGCTTGCGGCGGATGATGAGGTAGAAGGTGACAGCCTGGTGGCCGGGACTGTCCAGCGGGACACTGGGGTCCACGTTGATCCTGGCTGGCCGGTGCACTATCTCCCACTCACCGTTTTCTGAGGAGGGCAGAAGGACACCTTGGTGTCAGGCCAGGCAAGGGGGCCAGGGTGGCAGCGGGGAAGGACGGGGGGGCGGGCAGGGCTGGGGGGGGCTGGGTGGAGCGAGCCAGCCCGAGGGCGCACGAAGAGGAGGGTTTAGGTTCTGTCGGTGGGCGTCTTTTCCTGGGGGTTGGGAAGGAGGCTTCAATCTGCAAGGGGGAAGTTCTCTGGGAGCGGGGTTTTTTTTTTAATTGTTGCTGTTGCTCTTTTTTTTTTTTTTTTTTTTTTGAAAATATAGAAGCTGAGGCTGTATGTGGTTCAAATAAGGAGGCTTAGAGATAATGATGTCATGAGAGTAAGACCAATGCCCCCGCCCCCAAACCCCGGTGATGTAGCCGCCTTGGGACCAGTGCGCTGTAGGTCTTCTCTGATGGACAGGGGTGTGTGCTGGGGGCCCCACAGAAGATCTGAGCCTGGTCATAGATAGGAGTGGGGGGCGTCAGTATGGGGCGACATACACAACATTTGAATGATGGATCGCTAAAGCCCCGACCACACCTCTGGGCTTACTGGGAACAGGAGACTAACTACCCCCCTCGTTTGTCAGCTACATCCATCCCTGGGGACCCTGTCCAGACCCAGGAGGGTCTTCTGGCCAGGGCAGAGGAAGGGGTGGGGCACTGGCCCCCCGTCTGTCTCTGCCTTTGGGCACAATCCCCTCCAGTTGGACTTTCTATCCTTTCAATGCGCCAGCTTTGTGTCGGTAAGTATGTCTCCTGTGTTTCTCTGTGGGTCGGTATGTGTCTGCTCATCTGTGTGCCTGTATGTCCACGTTCCAGGTGTGTGTGTGCACACGTGCCTCTCTGGCAGGGGCACGTGTATCCCTCTGGGGGGTGTATCCACAGGTGTGTGTCTGAGGGGCCCGCCTGCCCACCCACAGCTGCTACTCTCAGCACCTGTGAAGCCCGCAGGGTCGATGATGATCCACTCCACAGGGTAGGAGCGGCCGTTTTCTTCCTCTTGCTTCAGACTCAGGGTGATCTCCTTGGCCGTGTACTTGAGTGAACTGGGGAGGGCAGTGGGTAGAGGGTGGTCCTCAGCCACTGGCCGCGGCCACTGATGGCAGAAAGGCTAGGACGGGAGGTTCATGGTCAGAGGCGCCGTTGTGGGTATGGGGGGGCTCTCATCAGGACTGGGGGTGCTTCATGCACCTCTCTCAGCCCCTGGCAGTGTGCCCTGGGGAGAGGGGTGGCTGCCCTGGGGAGAGTGGGTGCACCTGAACTTGAGGGAGCAGTTCTGCCAGTCGAAGGGGAAGTAGGTGACGGAGATGGGGCAAGAGGAACGGAAGATGGCGGGTGGCAGCCAGTATACATAGCCCGAGGGGTCGACGAGCACGTTGCAGGCGTAGGAAATCTGGAAGGAGCCGTCATTGCTGAGGGGCAAGGACAAAGGCCACCATGAATGCCAGCTAACTTGGAGCTGGCAGAGTTGGGGGAGGCAGAGGGAGGAGGGCATGCCAGGCAGGGTTGTGGCTCAACTTGTTCTCCAGAACTATCTCTGGGAGCCACAGCATGTCAGGGGGCAGGCGCAGGACACTGATATTCCCAAATTCTTCCGCATCCCACTGCAGCCGGGGGTCTGTCCAGCCCTGCAAACCCGAAAGCTACGTCAGCCGTAGGCTCTGCTGTCGTCCAGGCTCTCCTCACTTCCCTGGGGGAAGACTGGACAGGGTCTGGGAACTGTGACAAAAGAGGTTTGGGGGAGGTGGGTACAGAGTTAGGACTCAGGTCTGTCATGCACAACTGTGTAGCATGTACACTGCACAACAAAGGGAGGACATTTCACTGTGGACATAGAAGATTTATGTCTATAGTATGAACTCCTGATGGATGGCAGAAGAGTGATTTCTAATAGAATCAGAACACTGTGACAATTTTGCCGTCGATAAAGAATCTCAATCCACCGGAAGTCTCTGAGCTCGTGGCTGCACAAGGTGGCGGGAAGGGCAGCTGGGCCTGTGGGTGGGAGCCAGCTCCTCCTGGAGGCCAGGGGGCTCCCCTCCTGGAGATCCCTAAGCGGAAGGGAGCACAGGGGAGCATGGGCCCTGCACCCCCACCCCCCCGCTCCGAGTGGGGTGCTCTCCTTACGTGCTCAATCCACACGTTAGTGGTGAGGGTCTCCTCAACTTCTTTCTGTAATCACACGAGAGGACTGTCCCCCGGGGCTCGCGTCGCTCTTTCACCTGCACACGTTCCCCAGGCAGCCACCCAGCCTACTTCCAGCCGCCATCCAAGGGAAACACGGCAACTGGATTGACCAGACTCCTGGCCCAAGCACTCACCATCAGGAGGGGCTGGGCAGACCAAGGAGCAGGGGGGCACACACCCTCTGAAGTGTGTCATGGTCTGACATGGGGCCCACCCCAGAGCTGCAGCTGGAGGGGAAGGGGCATCAGCTCAGGGCCTGCGGGCGGCACTGAACTTGGAGAACGCTGGAGCGTGCTTCCCCGGGAGAGGGGCTACCACAGGCCCGGCTGGGACCTTGCGCTTCCTCCGTGGCCATCCCAGTCCAGGAGACAGCCGGGCCTCCAGGAAGCTGTCCCCGCCCTCGGGTCCCCAGCCCGGCCACAGAGGGGCCCCTCACCAGGGAGATGAGGTTGGAGAGCGTGAGGGCGAGCGAGATCTCCACGCTCTCATCCTTGTGAGCCACAGGCCGGAGCTCCTTGTTGTAGCCTTTCTCTTCAAACAGGTGCCGAATCAGCCGCTCCTCCTCGTTCAGGCCCCAGCTGCCTGGGAAGGGACAGGAACAGGGATGGGGTGCCGGGGGGGGGGAGACTGGGAAGGGGGCTCCTGTGAAATCCTGCTAGGTCACGGGGCTGAGCTGAGCTGGGGGGGAATCCAACAACTCCCCAGGGAGGGGTCCTGGTGGTCAGCCCCTCCAGGGAGAAATGGCAGTGGGGGTGGGAGCCGGGCCTGATGCAGGGGAAGGGGAAGCATCAGGGAGGAGGAGTAGGAGGGGACCATGCAGTAGGGACCCTGGGTGCAAGTCCTGAGGGATCTTTCGGGGCAGGGTGATGCCCACTCTTACCACACACGAGCAGGGCAGCCAGCAGCCCCAGCGTTAACAGCGGCCCCTCCATCCTGTCCCTCTGACTGGGTCTTGTGGCTGCCCCTTCAGTCTACAGGGCTGGGGAATGTGGGTGGGTAGGAGAGGGGACAGGTGTGGGGCAGGGGGGTGGGAGGGTGGAGTGCAAAGGGAAGAGGCAGCCGGAAACGCAATCTGACACCCCTGGGCATGGCTGCTGTGTAGAAAACCCAAGGCAGGTGACACGGGGGTGGGGACAAGGACTGGCTGCTGGGCCGGAGCCCAAGGACATGGGGCAAAGATCCCAGGCTGGAATTCCCCGCCATTAGCAGTAGGGCTGGGCGGTGGGTAGAGGCACTGGACACTGGGGGCAGCGCTGGCCAGCCGCGCATAGGGGAGTGGTGACAGATAGGTCAGCTGTCACTGTTTCTTGGGGGAGGGGAGCAGACAAGCATGCTGAGATGGGGGCTTAGCAGCCTCTCTCCAGTGTCTCCGCGACCTTGGCCAACTGCTTCTGGGGGCTGGGCCCTGTCCGGCCCTGTCTAATGTCCACCCATCCAGTTCTTATCCCAAAGAAGCTCCAGAGTCATCTCTGTAGATCATAAATAATGTTTATTGAAGCAGCTGTGATTTTCTGACGGCACATCTGGGAAGACACACGGACCCAGGTCCCCCCGCCCCCCACACCCAACTGTGGCTGTGAGACTTTGTCATCAGAGGAGCCCCTGGGAGCAGGAGGTCCTGCCCAGGGGTTAGGGGCCCAGATGTGGTTCATGGCCCCCTGGCTGAAGGAATCTGAGGGCTCAGTGGGTGATGCCCCTTCCTCTCTGGCCCCGCACTCTGCCTTGCACCCATCTGGGGTCCCGCGGCCTCTGCCAGGGCGGCCGAGCGGAAGGCGTGCAGGGCCTGCACCAGCAGCCGGGGGAGGCTGCGGGCCATCGTGGCTGGCTCCAGGCCCACCAGGCCGCCGAAGACCACGTGCCGGTCCCCCAAGCCCGCCCGCACCCAGGCTCGGAAGAGGCCGCTCAGGGTCTTGGAGCCCAGATCTGCCAGGACCTGCAGAAGGAGAATCAGGGCCCACAGCCCCACACGTGGTCTCCCTCCTTCTGGCCCCCAGAAACTCTCACCCAGACCCACTCCCCTCCCCAACCCCCAGTCCTGCACACTTCTGGCTCACTTGGACACTCCCACATACCCTTCCACTCACACCTCTCTGCCACACCTTCACCTCCACCCCACCCAGCACCCCAGCTTACACACAGCTGCCCTCCCCACCCCTTCCTCCCAAGACACCCCCAGCTCCATCCCAAGCTACTGGGGGGCAGGTCCTCCCTCTTGGTGTGGAGAGTGCCCCTTCTGTCCCCCCCCCCCCACCGCTCTGCACCTACTAGGGCTGACCCAGGTCAGCCTTCTGAGGCTACTGTGAGTGAACGTCAGAAGCCTGAGGACCTACCTCATGAAAGTCCATGGCCAAGTGCTCTGATGGGACCTGCAGGATCCAGGCATGGGTGCCTTGAAGGGTGGCCAACTTCTGTTGCAGTGTCTCCAACCCAGGGCAGCCTGAAGGAAGGGGAGAGGTCCTGGGAATAACAGAAAACTGACACCGGCAAGGAGCTGGGAGTGGGATTCCCACCAGGACCTCACGATGGCCTCCCAGTGGGCAGATTTCTTCTCATGCTACACGTGGGGAAACTGAGGTTCAGCAAATGGTCTCTGCTGACACTGAGGGGGGCCCAAAGCCACAAGTCCTCCCAAAGAGTCATCCTCCCTACTGAGGGAGGGGTGGGGTCGGGTGAGGAGAGTGAGTCTGCTGGTGCCCCCTGGGGTGGGTAACTGCTTCCCAGTGCCGACCTTGGGCGAACTCCCGCAGGGCTGCCCCTTGGCCTGCTCCTCTCCCGGCAAAGGTCGGCAGGGGGCGTCCTTACCGCTCGCTTCCTCGCGCTGCTCCGGCGTCCGCTTCGGGAACCGCGTGCCTGCAGCCCGCGATCCTGGGGAGACGCAGGGTTAGGGGATCGCCTCCGCCGCGCGGAGTTGGGGTGCGGGCGGCTGGAATACGAAGGCGCGGGGTACCTGGGTGCAGCTGCTGCTCGCGGGCAGGGTGCCTGGGAGGCTCTAGGAGCGACAGAGGGGGGCGAGCCGGGCCTGGGGCCAGGCGCCGCATCCCTGGGCTCGGGCCGAGCAGGTCCTGAGCGCCCCGCAGCAGCCCCAGGAGGGTGTGCGCCAGCGAGCGCAGCTCTGCGGGCAGGACAAGGGTCCGGGCGGAGGTCAGACGGGGGCCAGGTCCCCTGACCCCCCGGCCCCCGCCCTGGGAACCGGACTGACCGCATCGCCTCCGGCGCTGCAGGCACTGCTGGTGAGCCAGACGCGCACAGGCGACCGCGGGCCCCGGGCACACGCGGGAATAGAAAGCGCAGGGAGGGACGGCGTCTGCCTGCGGCTCCCTGGGCGGGTCCCAGGCCAGAAGCTCCCTGCAGCTGGGTTCCCGGCTGGAGGACGTTGCTGTGGGGGTCGACGGGGACCATCTCAGCCAGGGCTTGGGGCCCTAGTCCCCGCAGCGCTCCCCTGAAGGGAGACAGGCTTTCTTGACGCCCTAAGGGGCTGGGGGAGGGCGGGGTGGAGAGGGGCTTGTTCCAGGGCTGTCAGGCACACTTCGGGGACCGGGGAATAGGAATGGGTCGCTCACCTCTCATCTGCTCCTGGAGCCAGTCCCTGAACACGGCCACGCGAGTGTAGACTCCGGGCTTCCCTGGCTCTCCGCATCCATCCCCCCAGGAGGTGACCCCATACAGGACCTCCCTGGGGCGGGGGCCAGGCTCAGAACAGGTCAGGGGGCCTCCAGAGTCACCCTGCGGGACCCGAGTCGAAAGAGAGGGTACTACATTGACCTGCCCCCTCATATGCCGGCTTTACACCTGGCAGGGTGAGGCAGCTGTGAGTTCCCCCAGGGTTACCACTCTTGTACCCATTTTAGCGATGAGGACATAGAGGCCCAGACAGGCTGAATGACAGCCTGACTGTGGAAGGAAAGAGGCTGCCCTCTCCCTGGGAAACAGTCCACCCACCACCCTCCAATCAATGAGGGCTCATACCTGGCATGAGTCGATGCCCCCGGCCAGGTAGCCGGCACAGAGCATGCTGCTGGGGTGCAGCTCGGGCCCCAAGGCCCTTCTGCAGGTGTCAGCACTGAGCAGGGGCACTCGGGCCTCCCTGACGGCCTCAGCCTCAGGCCCGTCTAGAGGGAAGTGGTGGAGGGCTCAGGCCTGCAGGGCAGGAGCCTCGCTTCTAGGGTTCACCTCCCCCCCCCCTTGATTCCTCCCCCTTTCCAAGACTAGGCAGCATTTTCCGAAGGAAGGAAGTCAGATTCCTTACACCCCGGCCTTCCCAAACTCCATCACCCCAGCACCCCATTCTTCCCACTCATCCTCGCGGCTCTCCCGGGCCTGCCCCATACCTTCGAAAAGGGCCCCCCAGCCCGCGATGGCGCAAGACGTGCCGGCGGGGGGCTCCCGGGGCCCCTGGGGCAGGCACACAGGGCGCACTGCCCCTGCCCAGCTCACCGGCGTCCACAGCTGCACCAGGGCCAGGTCGTTGTGAAAGGTCCGTGGGTCAAACTGCGGAGGGGGTGGCGCCGCAATGTCAGTGAAGCCGGCTGTGGGAGGGGGGGGTGCTGTTCCCAACTCGGAGAGCCTGGGGACTGTCCTCTCACCTTGGGGTGGGGCAAGATGCGGTTCACCGGCACCTCCTCCGCTTGCTCCCCCCGGGGCCCCTCGGCCAGCGTCACCGTCCACAGAAGCTCGTTCTGGGCGCTGCAGGGCGAACGGCGGGTGATACGCAGGACAAGGGTGCAGCGGGTCCCTTGGAGGCCCTGGTCTCCGCCCACGGGCACCACCCAGCAAGCCCGCACGCCGGGCTCTTTCTCCGCTGTTTCTCGCGGGGCAGGGAGGGTGGGCCAAGGCGCGGCGGTGGTCCCCAGGAGTCCCCCACCCCCAGCCGGGCGGGTGGTCCCCTGATACCCGCTCCCAAGCGTGGGGCAGGGCAGGGCACGGCGGTGGTGGCCGCCAGGGGGCAGCAGAGACCAGGACTCGCACTTGTCGCCCGCCCGACGACCCTGGAAGCCTGGAACCAAGCATTGGGGATCTGGGCTGGTCAGGGGCCTGGGGCCCAACGTACCCCGCGAAGCAGTGCGCCGCGGTGAGTACCCAGGACGCCGCCACCAGGACGCCGCCGCACAGAGGCTGTCCCCCGAGTTGCAGCCTCACCAGCCAGGGCCAGGCCCCGGGCGGTGCAGCGCTACCCCCGACGATGCGACCGTGGGCACGCGTCACGTTGACAGTGCTCGGGCGCCTCTCGCCACACGGCCCTAGAAAGGTGGCATCGGTGTCATAAGGGACAAGTCCTTGCCACCCTCGAGGCCCCTCCAGGGTTCACCCTGCCCCCAGCTGTAACCCCCTCAAGACTTTTCAGCCTTACCTGGTGCAGCTGGATCCTGAGGTTGAGGTCTAGGACGCCCAGGTCCTGCAGAGACACAGACCTCTGAGTCTCACTGCTACCCTCCCACCCTCCTGCACCCCAGGCAGAGCCTGGGCCCTCTCTCTCTGCCCTGCCGCTCCCCTTCTGTTACTGCACCCCCCTAGCAGTCAGGGTCCATTTCAGCAGCCTTCAACTTCTCACTGTTCACCAAATGAGCCCAGACCGTCCCTGCCCTCCTGCCTCGCTCGGGCTGTGCCCCATGCCTGGTGTGCCCTTGCCGCTTGGAGAGACCTTCCTAAGCCTCGTCTCTGTTGCAGCCCCACCTAGTTTCTGTCCTCCAGAGGGAGTCCAGTCTGGAGGGGACGAATGGGGTGGACAGGACAGCGGGCGCACGTAGTCAGTGCCAGCTCACCGGGGCACGGGACCGTGTGGTTCGCGCAGCCTCTGCACTCATGGAGTCTGTGCTGGATCTCCATTGCCACTCGATTTACTGCCCACTGAGCGCTCCTCTGGGCAGCCTGCAGCGCTTTCGTCCCCTGGGCTGACAGAGCTGCTGGGACAGAGGGAACAATTGTGCGGGGCTGGGGAAGGACCTCGGGCTCCAGCCCCAAGCCTGCCTTGGGAGACCGGGGTGCAGGTCAGGCTCTAGGAGCACTGGGGAAGAATGGGGACAAGAGAGACCCCCAGGGGCCTGAGCGCCCAGCCCTCGGAGCAGGTGGTCCCAGGTTCTCAACCCCCTTGAACTAAGCTGCGGCTGGAATCTTCGAAGAGCGACTTTCCTTAAAAGCTTTGAAGGAGAAACAGCACCCCAAAGGTACAGACATCACAAAAGTCAGGCTTCTTGACAAAATAACTGTCGTTGCCCACCTTTGGGCCCAGATAGCCGAGGAGATGCCAGCCTGGACCCCTTCCTCCTGCTAAACCCAGAAACTTCCCCAAAGCACACCCCTTGGCAGTGCTTGCCAGTCCCCCTTCCCTCGGCCCCCTCCCCCTCCCTCTCCCACCTGTGCCTCTGTTTCTGTCCCCTTCTCCCAGTGGGGTTGGCAGAAGTGGCCAAAAGTCTCAATGAGTGGGGGTGGCAAGGTCATGTCCCGGACCCACTTCCTCTGTGCCCCTCCCACCTCTGCCGCCCCCTCGGAGCAGCCCGGGCTCACCTTGCAGGGCACTGGGGGGCAGGTGCAGGTACAGTGGGTGCCCGTCGACAGACGGTGGGGCTGGGAAGGGCAGCAGCAACAGCAGCACAGGCGGCAGCATGGTGGCCAAGAGCTGGGGCAAACGACCCTGTCCTCTCCCCCTCAGGGTCCCCTGTCCTCTCCCCCTCAGGGTCCGCCCTCCAGGTGCTGATCCTTGGGCGGCTGCCTCTTCCTGCCCTTCTGCCCCTGGGCGCTGAATTCCTGTCCCTCAAATCATCTGACTCTGTTCTCGGACATCAAAATCACCGGCTTCCCTCAATCGGTCCCTCACCTGGCCCTTAACTCCCGGGAGCCCACAGGGGACTGGGGCTTGGGGGGCTATATAGAGGACAGACTGGGGGGGTGCTCAGGAGGGGGGCCAGGGTTGGGGGAGGGATCGGGGTAGGGGGCTCGACCCTCACCTTTGAAGTCCCATGGTCCAGCTCCGAGGCCCCCCTTCTGTCAAAGGAGCCCTTGTCTCTGCGGCTCCATCAAAGGGGCCTGGACAGGCCAGAAGAGCTGACGGTTGGGCTGGGGGCCAGGCAGAGGGGGGCTGGTGGGCAGGGGCTGGCCCTATCTCCGAGGCTCTGATGGGGGGGGATTCCCATCTGCCTCTATTCCCCCGAAGAGTTTAGGCCTGTGCTCAGGGCAGACGCTCCTGGAGGGAGGAGGGCAGGGGGTATGTGAGGGTCCTCGGCAGCCCCACCCCCAGAGGAGGTGCCCGAGCTCCCAGCCCCTGTGCCCCTAATTGCTTGGCAGCGTCTCTCCCTGATGTAGCCATTTCTAAAGATGATCAAAGCGCCCTAATTAGCGCCGTAATTGCCGCACTGGGGGTAGTGGGGTGGGAAGAGGCGAAGGCAGGCCCGGGGAGGAAGGCAGACATGAAAGGCCCCACCAGTGGCCCAGTTTGGGTAGGACTGGCCCCAGCAGCTTCTGACGCTCTCCCAGACCCCCTGCCCCTACGCAGTGCTCGGTCGGCCTGACCAGCATTGTTCTCAGCCGCTATGACCCTGATCTGGCAGGAGGGAATCTTCTGGAGTCTCACGGGAGGGGCCACAAATGAGTAGCTCTCCTGGGACCAGGCTCCCACCTGGGTCAGAGAGGAGGTGCCCTTCTGCCCCCACAAAATGTCCTCGGGCCAAGAAAAAGGATCTTGGCACCCCAATGCATGCCGGTGACCCAGGGTGGCCTTGGCAGGCCTGGTGCCTTCCCAGAGCGAGTTCTGGGTTCTGTCGTGACGTTGTCCCTGTAACACATTGTCCTTTCTTCTCCAGCCTTTTCTCCTTCTGCGCAGGTGGACGGGCCTCTGACAGGAACCCACCTCCCTTCAGAAGGCAGAGCCCCAGACCTGCAGACATAGCCTTGAGCCAGGGGTCCCAGGGGAGATGGGGGAGCTGCAGGGAAGGGGGGCAGCCAAATCTGGCCGCTTCTCCAACTTCTTCCCTCTATGCCACTGGCCAGCAGAGAATGTGCACGGCCTCTTTTTCCTTTCGGAAACTCTCTTCCTCCTTGATCACCGAGATGCCCCATCATTTTGCTCTCCCCCCCCCCCCCGCCTTGAGCGCTGGCCCCAAAGAGGTTCCCACCCCCTGGAGCCCCATTGGAGGTTGCCACCCACCCAGTGTTATGCTGAAGTTGCTCCTATTGGCTCTGGAGAGCTGAACACTGACATCTCTTCCCAGGTCTGCACCGGGTGCCATTACATTGGTAGCTTGAAACCAGCCACTGTGAGAGTATTTACACCACAGAAACCAGCACCCAGTACGAATCAGAGCCCCCTGCCTCCCCTCCCCCCAGAGCCAGGTCAACATGACGCAGCACACCACCGTACATGCCCCTCTCCCCTCCCCGGTTACCACCACACCTCATGAAGACAATACCTCTGGTTCAGGAATCCATGAAATCGTGTCTGAGTGTGGGTTATTGTGAGTGACTATTATAAAGTTGGAAATTACTTGTATTCATCAGAATATCTATCCATCTCGATAGGATGTATGTCTAGATAGGGGATATTTATCTTTTTTTTTTTACTTTTTAAAAAATGTTTATTTACTTTTGAGAGAAAGAGAGAGAGACAGAGCCTGAGCGGAGCAGAGAGAGAGGGAGACACAGAATCCGAAGCAGGCTCCAGGCTCTGAGCTGTCAGCACAGAGCCTGACGAGGGGCTCGAACTCACAAACCGTTAGATTATGACCTGAGCTGAGGTCGGACACTCAACTGACCCTGGGATGTCTATTTTCTTTTCCATCATCTCCAAATTCTTGGCAGAAAGGGTGTTAACTCTCAACACAGCCTATACTCGAAGCATAAACAGAGGTGTGAGAAAGTGTCCAAAGCGATTATCTGTGGTTCCAAGAAAGACCCCCCCAAGGTAGGGGGACCCAGAAAGCAGAGAAGGTGGTCGGAAAGCCTCATCGGCCCCTGGGCGGAGAGGCCAACACTTCAGGCCGCCCTGAGCTCCTCCTAGGACGAAGCCCCCTGTGGCCGCTCCTGCTGGGGAATTCTGCAAGGAGGGGCCTTCCTCCTCTGCATTTCTGGGTCCCTCAGCCACTTGGATCCTGCCAGGTGGGACAGGCCAGAGCCTTTGAGCGCCCCCCCACCCCCCGCCTTTCTGCCTCTGCTGGTCTTCAAGGTCTGCAGTGGGGGAGGCCTAAAAAGACCAGGAGCTGCTGATCTGTTTACTGCCCCTCCTGCCCCAGTGCCACTGCTGAAGAAAATTAGGGGCCTTACAGCGTGGATTGTGATTCACTCGACCCCCCCTCCCTCCGCGCTTCCCCGCACCCCTGGCCAGCCAGGGCCCTCTCCCCTCCGCGTACACCCCAAGTCTGGTCAGTTTCATCCACTTCCGCAGGTCACCTCTTGAGAATCATGTCGAGACCCCCGTTTCGTGCAACTTTTTTGGTTTATTATTGATGATTGATCCTCCTGGTCCTCCTCGGCCTTTTCTGCTGGAATGGCCACTGTCTCGACAGTGCCGCCTCTTCTCTGCCACATCCCCTCTGCCAGCTTCTTCAGAGCAGTCGCTGCTCTGTTGTGGGCTGTCCGGCAGAGACTTGCCTGTCCCCAGGTGTTTGGTCTCCCACAGGCTAGTTGAGTGGCAGACCCTCCCAGACCTGCTTGTCACTGCAGGGCTCACTGCTGGTCCACATCCTCCCACGGGCCCTTGCCCACGTGGAGAGGAGAAAAGGCTGGGGGCCGGCGGGGGAGAACCTTGGGGCCTGCATAGATTTGGGGGAGACAGCACCTTCCCTCGCTTCTGCGGCAGAGCCGGAAGGAGGGGGCAGGGTCCCCGGAAGGATGAAGGAATCCCTTGTTCAGCAAGCAGGGGCGCTGGCAGGGGGGACAGGCTGGCGTTTCAGTGTCCCATTGGAGCTCAGCTTAGCCAGAGGACCCACTGTCCGGCCCGGGGGGACTCCTGAAGGGACGGAGGGGTGGGGGCTGCTTAGTGACGAGAGGCTGACACCCTCACCCTGAGGTTCCCGGTCCCTCAGAATGAACAGAGGGCAATCTCACGCGTGCCCACGGTGCAGAGGGCCGGACTCCCGGAGTGTAGATGAGTCTGTGGCTTCAGGCATTTGGGGACTGGGGCGGAGTGCAGTGTGGCGATGCGGCCCGCGGGACGCGGCTGTAACGTGCATGTTGGCAGGCAGGACTGGCTCCGTAATT
Source organism: Cryptoprocta ferox (assembly GCA_028646485.1). Taxonomy (NCBI): domain Eukaryota; kingdom Metazoa; phylum Chordata; class Mammalia; order Carnivora; family Eupleridae; genus Cryptoprocta; species Cryptoprocta ferox. The sequence continues at coordinate 99,926,634 of CM053578.1, read as the reverse complement.
TGTAAGGGTCTGGGCGCAAAATGCAAATGCAGGGCCCCTTGTTCAACAATTGTTAAGAATTTCAAGACCATGGCAGCAGCACGTTAAGCCAAGCGTGGGGCCTTGCTGAGCACGGGCGTGCCCCCAATAACACTCCACGGGCTGGACCCCTGGCCCTGTTCACAGAGAAGGAGCTGGGGTTCTGGGGCCCCTGGCCCAGGCACATCAGGAGCAGGTGCCTCTTTCTCTCTCTCCCTACCCAACAGCGGAGAACTGAAGGCCAGGGGAGCCCCCCGCCCACCCGCCCATAGAGCTTCCGAAGCCTCCCCCCCTCCCCCGCCGCCCCCAGCACGGGGAGGAGAGAAGAGTTTTGCATCAAGCAAGACACTGGGGTTTCGCCAACGATGCCCAGAAAGAGAGGATTGTAACCTGGCAGGTGGAGAAGACTCAGAATCTGTCCCGATGTTGGCCAGGGAGCTGCCCCCCAACCCCCAGCAGGAAAGCGGCCTCCCCCCAGCACAGCCAAGGCAGTGCCTGGAAGAATGAAACGATTTCAAATCTATTTCCCAACGAGTCGAGATTCCCCAACAATCTGGTTAGAGCCAGCTGCAGTGGTGAGCTCGGTTATTTGTTGTCTGCCTGCCGCAGGGGAGCAGGGCTTTGTGTCTCGTCCCCGTGGTGTCCCCAGCACCTAGAACAGAGCCTGACACACTCTATTTGTGAAACGACCGAAGACGTGAATGATCCGTACTAGCCCCTCTTCCGGCTCCAGAGCCGAATCACCTGCCTCCCGCACGTGAACCTCAATCTGTCCCAAGGAGCCCTGGGGGCTCCTGCTCCCCTGTCGGCCCCTCCGGTGCAGGGGCTGGGGCCCCCTTCTTGCACACCCATGTCCAGTCTGTGCAGTGCTGTCCTTCTTGCTGGAGCGTAGGTGAGAGAGACAAGTGGCATCTTCTGGGGGCTGGAGGGCACGGCACTTCTCATAGTAGGTGAGCCTGCTGGGTCCTTCCCCGTCTGCTCTTCCGGTGTCCTTTCCTCTCGGCTGCCCTGTTTTGGGGGGTGGGAGGGGCAGGATGACAGTCCAGGGTGAAGGGGGGCCTGGAGGGACTTTTAGTGGCATCCACAGCCCCTGATTTCTCCACCCACAACCCCCATGGTCACGGCTGCCTCACCTCGACCCCTCCCGTGGGTGCAGGCAAAGCTTCAGCCCCAAGCTCCCACTTTGAGAAGAGGGATGGAAAGAACCTTGGGCCTTTTTGTTGATATTTCTGGAAATATCAGGGCTCCAGCCCTGAGCCTCCCCACTGGCCCAGAGCCTGCTTTTGTGTTCTGAGGCTGCTGGGGGTACCCCGGGCCTCTGGAAATGGGAAGGAGAGACCCGGGCACTTGCCTCCCTAGGTCTCTGTCTATACGTGTCCTCTGGGGACGACCATCCTCTTCCTCCTTCCTCAGGACCCTCCTGCCATGACGTGCTCTCCCCTCCCTCCACCCCAGACCCTCCTGACCTCCTGGGCCCTGCCGAGGGATTGGGCAAAAGGGCAGGAGGGGGATTCAGCCAGCAGCTGAGCAGGCCACCTTTGGGGGCAGTGTCTCTGGAAAGACTAGCAGAACCCACAGCCATGATCCAAAGTGGCCTGCTAGGCACAAAAGTGGCCACGAGCCAGATTCTGATGCAGATTCTGATGAGAGACAGAGAAATATTCAATTCAGCAGGGGAAGGGCAGAGAAAGAGGGAGAGAGAGAATCCCAAGCAGGCTCCATGCCCAGCATGGCGCCTGGAGCTCAACACAGGGCTCCATCCCACAATCATGAGATCGTGACCTGAGCCGAAACCAAGAGTCAGATGCTTAACTGACGGAGCCACCCAGGTGCTCCCTGCCGGCACCTTGATTTTGGATGTCTTGCCCCCAGGATTGTGAGAGAACAAATTTCTGTTGTCTTAGGCCAGTGATGGCAGGTCCAGGAAGCTAATACTCATCATCCTCTCTCAACCTCAAGTTCTCCATCTGTGAAATAGGATAATAGCAGCCATCTCTCTGGGAGAATTAGAGAACAGCTGTTAGGCTTCCTGCAAAGGGCTGGCGGGGGTTATCATCATTGCTCTAGATCAGCGCTTGGTGAATTGCCGGAATTGATAGGATGCTATTTCCCTGCAGGGACGTGGGGAGGGCAGTGAGGCCCTGATCCCCCAGGGCAGCATGAGAGATGTGGGAGCCCAGAGAACAAGAGAGAATGGGATACAGTGGGGAGTGGGGCCCCCCAGACTGTGTGTGGCCTGACGCTCAGAGGGTGTCTGTGCAGGGGGCTCCCTTGGCCCAGCGGAGGCCTCATGGATTGCCTGGTTCCCTCAGTTTGTCAGCTTTACATGCTGCTGCTGCCCTCTCTCTCTGGGCTGAACTTGACTTTAAGAGGGAGAGGCAAGGGTGCTGCCTGGGGTGGGGGGTGTTGAGGCAGGGTCTGGCCCCCTGCAGGCTGTATGGCTCTCTGAGAATGGGAATGTCCTAGAACCGGCATGTGGGGCTCTCTGAGGTTGAGACCGCGAGTGTTGATATTTAGGGGGGCTTGGGTGGCTCAGTCTTGATTTTGACTCAGGTCATGATCCCAGGGTCATGGGATTGAGCCCCGCCCAGCATGCAGCCTGCTTGAGATTCTCTCTCTCTGTCTCTCTCTGTCTCTCTCTCTCTCCTTCTGTCCCCTTCCCCACTCGTGCTTTCCTTCTCTCTAAAAAAAAAAAAAAGTCAATATTTACAACATACCAGAAATTACGTCTTTTTTTTAAAAACCATTTAAACATGATGGAAAGTTTTAGAGAAGGAGGCTGTCTGGGCAAAATTCTTTTAAGTTGAAAAGGTGCAAAGTGTTGCGTACCGCTGCTCAGCCTTGTGAGGGAAAGAATGCAAACCCCTTCCCAGTTCTGCCCGTCTCCTGTCTTTCTTTCCTGTGGTTTCTCTCCATACGGTTTCCTTCCCTTTCCTCTATTTTGCCATCAGTTGTGTTTCTTTGAAACTTGCTAATTTAACGCCCTCGATTTTGACTGTGGTATTCACATTTCTCTTCCTCCTACATGATAGATTCTCCCTAATCAATAATTTTTCTTGTTGCTTTCAAATCTTTTTGTTACCACGAGATGATCTTTTTAGAAAACACGGCCTTTCTGATGAAGAGATATTTACTGGAGTCATGTGGCTTCCTTCAGTGTTACTTCCGTTTATTTTCTTTTGTTAAGATAAACCAAAATTAGATTTAGTGCATTATATTTAAAATATTCAATCAGATCTTTATAGCAATACTTCTATCAATTTATCTCTCTAAACGTCTTATCCGCATCAATGCAAAAAGAGATTACTGGAAATGGTGGTTATTCATTAATTACAGCTTTTTCTGATAGGAAGATTTATTTTTATTTTGTTTTGCTTTTTACTTTCTTCTTTGTGCTTCCTTGCCTCGCTTGAATTCTTTAAAACCAGCAGGTAGCATTTAGACAAATGCAAAACATGAAGAATGTAACAAGAACCGTGTGAACACAAGGAGGAAACTTATCAATGATACAAAGTTTGTGCCTGCAGTGTTTCACCCAATAAATATTAATGTCAAAAATTGGTCGAATATAGGCAATTTCATGTGGTTCGATGTATTACAATGACCTTTATAATGACTATTTGAGGTAAGAGCTATCAGACCCATTTTACAGATAAGGCCACTGAGGCTCAGAGAAACTGAGTGGTGTGCCCAAGACCACACAGATAGAAATGAGAGGAGCAGAGACTAAAAGCAGTCCTGCTTGCCGTTGAAGGCCACACCCTTGACCACTGCCGGCCCTGCCTCCTCCTGAATCCACAGGTGCCTTCTGACTGTGTCACCTGCCGGGATTTGCCCAGGGCTCGACACAAAGGTGCCAGGCTCTTCTTGAAAGGGCGGAGGGTTTGGCTTCCTCAGGAGGCCTGGCTGAGCCCCAGAGGGCCAGGAGGGACAAGGTGGAGCAGGGGTGTTGACATCTGGGGCTGGGTGAGGTCTGCAAATGGCAGACAGAGTGGCCGGCAGAGACCAGGGGCCTGGGGGAGTTGGAGCGAGGAGCCAGAGGAGAAATCAAGGCCCCGGATGCCTGACACCAAAGTCCTTCCACACCTATCTTGCATCCCCAGGGCCCCTGAGGGCTGGAGGGCCACGTCAGGGGTGCCTCAGCCATTCTCTCCTTTCTGAGTCCAGCTACCAGGCACAGAGTAGAAGGGGAGTGCACGCGTACCAGGGCCCCTCCCAAACCACACTCCAGTTGGGCACATCCCCTGCGCCCCCTGCTCGGAGCTCCAGGCCCCATCACCTGGGGTCCAGCAGAGGCAGGCCCCTTGGGCAGGGGACCGGAGGCTGGGGTGGGGCGAGGGGGCCTGCGGAGGGTGGAGCCAATAAATCTCCTGAGACAATTATGGCGTAAGGCATAAACGAGGCGCTTTGCCTGCTGCAGCCGCCCCCTCTTCCTGCACACACACACATACACACACACACACACGCACACACGCGCACGCTAAAGCGCGGCCCATTTGCAGGGTAATGGCTTTGCGACAGCAGGAATTATCTGCAGCATTAGAGGTAGCCAGGCCGGGCACTGGGCCTAAAGGATACTAAGGGAGGAAGCAGGTTCCCAGGTGCTGAGGCCTGCACTCCTGAGGATGCGTGGGGGGGGGGGGGAGGCACGGTGGGGGCTGCGCCGGGTGGATCACCCCTACCTCTGCTGCCCCCAGTCCTTTCCTTTCTGCTTCCAAGGTTACGCGCGCACCGTGGACAGACAACCGGGGGCACTAACTCAGCACCTGAAATCATAACAAAGCTGATCCCCACCCCTGCTCCTGTTCTGCCTCGGGGCTATTCAGCCCCAGACTGCCTCCTCCTGCTGACAGCCTAGAGAAAGAGGCCAAGAGTGACCAGAGGGAACCCAGGAAGGAGGACGTGTGCTATAGGTGTGGCAACAGGGCAGTTCTGTGACTGTCATAGGAATGGGGGCCCGGTTTCCCAGCATTGCCAGGGAGGAGGGACTCGGGGAGGGGAGGACTACTTCTTTCCCCAGATCAGGAAGCTGAAAAGAGCCACCACCTGGGTTCTAAGGAAATGCCTCTGAATGCCCGTTTCAGGGTGCAGATACTGGAATGCCCGTTTCAGGGTGCGGATACTGGGGGCTCGTCTCTTGTCCCCCTCCAGCCAGCTAGCCTTGGTAGGGGCAGCAAAGCCCCAGTAGAGAAAGTGGGGCAAGAAGAATCTTCCAGGCTGCTTGGGACGCTGAGGTCATGGTGCTGTGGGGGTGGGCCGGTCGCTAGGGGCCCTCACATCCCACCCCAGGGCTCAGCCAGGCCCGCTGACTGACGGTGGTCGGGGGGCGGGGGGGAGTGTTGGCATCATGCCTGCCAGCCCGACAATAGAGCCGGGCACCATGACTCTGGCGGCAACAGAGCATCCTGCCCACCTGCGGGCACACCCAGATTGCATTTGCTGAAATAAATTGCTGAAGAAAATAAATCCTGCACACATGATTAATGGGAGGCAGGGAGGCAGGCAGCCGCCGCAAAGAGCCGCTGGGGAACACAGTGACAGTCGGGCACAAAGCCAGCGCTGCCGTGGGGCCTCAGGGAAGGGGCTCTGATGGCTGCATAGTCACGGGGGTCCCTGCAGCCCTGGCATTGCCACCAAGCAGGGGGGCTGAGCCCGCAGGCGGATGAGGCCCCCAGGGGCTCAGGCCAGCCCCCAGCATGGCTCTGTGTCACTGCAGGTGGCAAGCAGGGGGCTGATCCTGAGCTTGGAGTTACCCTGACCTGGGTCTGACCGCTTCTGGAAATTGGGGGGGTCCCCGTGGGCCAGAGCAGGGAAAAAGTAAAGCTAGGGTCTCAGGAGGAGGGACAAGGGCTGGAGAGAAGCGACTTCCCTACTGGCCAGCTGTGACTGCTTGAGCAAATCACTTCCTGTCTGAGCCTCAGTCTTCTGGTCTGCTCAGTGGAACCGGTCTGTGTGCCTCCCTCGTAAGGTGGTTGAGACACAACTGAGGCCACCCAGGCGAAGTGCCTCCTCGGGTCCGGGGCTCACAGGGGACCGTCCCCGCCAACAAAGGGGGATTCAGCATCTCTGAGGTGCCCATGTTGTGCTGGGGACTGGGGTACGGTGTCTGCCTGCATGGAGCAAACCCTGAAAATGACATAGTACTTAAGTCATTTCAAACGCACAAGGTGCTGTGAAGAAGGCCTGAGTGCTGGGGGGAAATGAGTGGTGGGGCCACAGTCTGGAGGTCCAGGCAGGCTTCCTGGGGGCCCCGGACACAAGGAGACTTGCGGCAAAAATGCAAAAGCTTGACGGTACACTCTGTTGGTGAGGCTGCTGAGAAAGTCTTGTCACTGCGTGGGGAGTGCCCAGTGGTGCAGCCCATGCAGGGCTACTGGAAATACCTGCTCAAATACCTACGTGAATTACAAACACTCTTATTCCACGACTGATTCTTAGGGCATTTTATCCCACGGATAGGTACAAACGCACATTTAGGAAATGATGGAGGTACACGGATGTTCACCCCCTCGCTGTTAACAGGAGCAAAAAAAAGGAACAACAACCCAGAGACTCATCGAGAAAGAGCCTAGAGCTAAATAAGCTGTGAACAGCCACAAAGTGGAATATTATGCAGCTGTAAAAAAGGAACAAGGAATCTATTGTTAGGGAAAGAATGTCAAGATACATTTTAGTGAAGACAAAATACAGAACAGCGTACATAGCATGCTTCCTTTTGTGTAAGAAAGGAGGGAAAAATAAGAGCATAGATCTTTATTTTCTTTAGAAGATTGTACAGTAAATACATACAACTAGCCACCTGGGGTTATGTGGGAGGAAACCGGGCACATGGGGACAGCATGGCAGGAAGGCTTTTGACTTTGTATTGCTTCAGTTTTTCAAGCAACTGGATGCATTATCTCCTGCCAACACATATTTTTAAAATCATATTTTAGGTACTGTTTCTTCCTGCAGGGCATCTCAGGACCTGGAAACGCCCGAGGAGGCAGCTAGTTAAATGCCCTGATTCCAGGCCCGCCCTCAAGCTGGTGCACAAGCGCTGGCCTGCTCTGAACAAGCCACGTTTGGGGACAGTCAGTTAATACATCCAACCTTCTGGGAGGGATCTGAGGCTCAGCGCGTGTGGCCCCAGGACTCTTGGCCCAGTGCTCCAAGGAAGGCCCGGGACTCCGCGGGCGGGGCCTGGGGTAGTGGCCGCAGTTGCGCGCGCCGCGGACAGAGCGAGCGGGCGGGGGGGGGGGGGACGGACAGCACCGTGAAGTGTCTGGCAGAACCCCCGCCACCCGATGGGGGTTCAGGAGAGAGAAAGGGTGCGCGGCTCTGCGAAGACGCGCTCGTTCCGGGGGCCGCTCCCCGGCTGTAGCCGCGCGCTCTCCCCACCCCAGGCCCGGAGGAAACCCCTCCTCCCGACGGGTGGGCCCGGAGTCCCCGGCTCGGGAGGGCCGAGCAGGTGCGGGGCGCCTCCTGGTGGCGCTCCGTGAGAGATGCAGGGCTTGAAGGACAGAAAGCCCTGGACCAGGTCCCGAGGAGGCTTGGGGGGCTCAGCAAAACCAAGGGGTCGCACATCTGGGACAAGGGATTCGAACCCAGGCTTCAGGGGGGAGATCTTGGGGTAACCGGAGGAAGCTCTCAGTGACTGTAGCCGGCCCAGTAGACCCCCAGCCGACGCGGGTCTGGTTTCAGAAGCACTGCTCCCATAGTGACACCCTTCTCCCCACGTCCCCTCTCTCAGGCCCACCCATCAAAAGGGCACCGCTGCTCTGCCTGGCGTTCTTCTGGGGCTCAGAGAGGTGAACCTCCTGCGTTTTCTGCCCTTCCCATGATCGGTACGCCTTGCCCCCCCGCCCCCCCACCCCCTTTTCCTAAGGCAGCCCCTCTTTGTTTTCTGAATCACCTTCCCTGCTCAAGCCACAGACCAGGGCAGCTTTGCCCACCTGTGAATCCCTAGGGAGCAAAATGTCGGTCGAGCTGCATCATTTGCTGGGCCCCTTGTTTAACAATCGTTAAGAATTTCAAAATGATGACGGCGGAGCATTAAATCGAGTGGAGCATCTGAGGGCTGCATCTGTGAGGCCGAGTGGGACCAGATGCCAGGGCTGCTGGTGAGGTGGTGCCAGAAGGGGGGGGGCGCAGAGGGTGGGGCGCTGGGCTTCGGTACCTCTAATCCCCTGCACACGGGCCCCTAGGCCTGGGATTGGGGGCTTCCCAGATCTTCACTGCTCCCCAAGTCGTGTGCATGCACATGAACGTGAACATGCAGACGAGCAGGCCAGGTCAGAGAGGCCCTCGGAGCAGAGGGCTGGGCCATCTGAACCACGCTGCTGCAGGCTTTATTAAGTGCTTACACGTACTAGCCTCACTAAGCCTAAAGGTAGGCCCATTTTGCAGATGAAGAAACCGAGGCACGGAGAGGTTGTTGGCTTGCCAAGGTGAGCCATGATTCCCAGGTGTGGGCAGGGACCACTGGGGAGATCCCTCTGAGGAATTAAAGGGGGTTCAGGTATCATCTCGCTTACACAGTCCTGGCTGGGGCCTGGGGGACATAAAACAACCATAATCTGTGACGTTAGACGAACCATTAGCAAGTGCCGGGGGCCGTTCTAGGCATCCTACAGGTCGTGACTCAGGGATGCCTCACAGAGGCTTCATGCAGTAGGGGCCATAATCACCCCACTTTGCAGACACAGACCGTGTGAGGCCCAGCCCGGTCACACGACCTGCTGGGGGGCACGCCGCAGAAAGGGTAAGGCAGGGTTTGACTCCAGGCAGGCGAGGTCTGCCGTCTGAGCTGGGACGTGAGCACAGCTCCGAGCGTGCCAGGGGACGCTGAACATGGGGACGGAGGGACAGGCTGCCCCGTGGTCTCTTGGGTCCATCTCCACCCCGCTGTGCTCGCTCGGGGCCCCTCAACTCTGAGCCGAGCTGTCTCTAAGTTCTGCTCTGGGCCTGGCTCCGTCTTCCCCTCCAGGGGTCCCTCCAACTCTCAAGCCCTGCAGCAGGGGGCCCAGGCTATGGGGGACCTGGGGTTGGTGAGGGAGGGGCTCCTCAAGCAGCGCTGGTGCTGGCGGCCGAAACACTGGGGTCTGGTTCCCTCTCCCCCAAGAAGCAGGCTGCCCAGGGAAGGGTGCTGTCCGTGTGGCCAGGGGCCCTGCCCCCCAGACTCAGCCAGCATGCAGTGCCTCCCCGGCCCGGAGGCTCCGGACCAAGTAGAGAGACATATGGCATCCTCGGCTCTCTCCATGCCCCCCCAAGTCCTTATCTGTCTCTCTGTCCCTCTCTCTCTCAGCCCCCCCACCCCCGTCTCTCAGTGAGTCTGTGTCTCTGTCTCTCTGTCTCTCTATCACTGTCTGACACCCCCATCCCCTGTCTCTCTGACTCCCCCGTCCTGTCTCTTCTGTCTCTGCTGTATCTGTGTCTCTCGTTCTCTCTCTCTGTGCCCCCCCCCAACTTCCCACATCCTCTTTCGAACCCCCTCAGCAGCCCCCCAGCCTTCCCAGGGCTGGGCTCTCAGGAAGCCCCCTCCCCTCCCGAGCTCTCTTCTCAGCCTCACTGGAGCAGAGAGGGAGCAAGAGCACATTTCTTCTCGTCCAGGCCTAATATCTTAATGCAAGGCCATTACTCACCCGGAGTCCAGGCAGGGCAGGCCTCTCCCCTCCTCGTTTGTCATCCGGAGTGAAGCCTCCGCGTTGTTCCTCGGGGATCAGATTAAGGGACTGACAGTCAGGATGAACAAATTTAGCTGCCAGCGCCGCCTCCTCCCTCCCTCCCACCCCAGCCTCCCAGGCTCCGAGCCCCTGAACTTCGAGTAGGGAAGGTCTGAGGCCTCTGAGAGTCCTGTTTCTTGGTTCTGCTCCTCCTCAAAGTGCCCGGCAAGGGATGAGGGGTAGCGGGAGCTTTTCTCCTCAGAGAGGAAGAGAAAAAAAAGGACCTGGGTCCAGAGGGACCTCTACCCCCTGGGGGCTGTTGAGCATTGAGTATAAAAATAGAACAGCGAACACTGTATATAGTCTTTAAAGCCCTGGGCAAAGCCCTTTACCTGGATTCACTCACGTAATCCTTACAACAACCCTAGGAGGTAGGTACTATTTTTTCCCATTTTACAGGGACTCAGAGAGGCTAAGCGACTTGCCCAATGCCACACAGCTAGTGCAGTCTGTCAGTCATGGTGCTTTGTATCTTGGTTCATTTTCTCAACACAGTATCTGGGGGAGAGGGACTAATGTCACCCCCCCCCTCTTACGGATGAGCACGCTGAGATGTTCGTTCAGGTCTAGAGCACTCACCACGGCTCTGTTCCCCGCCCTGGTCCTGCCCTCCCTTCTCCTGGTTTCCCTGGGACCGGCTCAGCTCTGCACTGCCCTTGGCAGAGCTGGTGTGACCGTGGTCATTTGGGGAAAGAAGGGGTGAGAGGTTGCCTGGCCCGGCCTGTCTGCCCCTCAGTTCCATCGCTGGGGCCGCATCCTCCGCCAGGGCTCCTCTTGGGTTGGGGGCTGTGTCAGGAGTAACCTGCTGTCATCACCCCTCTCTCTGGCCTCGTCACGGAGCACCTGAGGCCTGGAACGCACACCCCAGAGCTGAGAGCCAAGCGCTGCCTTCACGTGAGGGACAGGAAGGGGCTGTGGAGCCCACCTGGAGCCTTCCCACTGCTGTCTGGACACCGACTCTTTCCACTTTCCACTTCAGCTGGGTTCCCATAGTAACCACTGGCTTGCTGTCTCCTAGCAACTGAGTGGTCCTCGGAGGGGGAGGCAGGGCAGTGGAGAGTGGCTATGAGGCCAGAGAACTTGGGTTCACATTTTGGCTATGTGATGTCATAGCTGTGCGGTCTTTGGCAAGCCACTCAACCTCTCTGAACCTCTACTTTCCCTTCTGTGAAATGGAAATGATACTGCTCAAGGATGAAGCACTTAGGATAAAGTTGACAATCCATGAAACCCAAAGGGGTCTGCCAAGGTGCGGGATTAATGAGCGAGGGCCAGTGGGGGACTATTGGGCCTGGATGGCAGCAGAGGGAGGTAAAGTCTGGGTCCTGGTGGGAGCCTAGCGTCTCTGGGCCTCCCAGTCAAGAAGGACCCCAGCCTTGCCTGGCTGGTGGCCCCACCCAGACTCCTTGGCCCTAGAGATGGCCACAGACCTCAGTGTGGTGCTTTTGCTCATCAAGTAAGTCGCCAGGGACTCTTTCAGGGCAACCACACCCTCAATAGCTCTGCCTCCTCCCTTTATAAAACTACAATGCCTTGGCCACCGGCCTCAGATATGTCCCATGCCCTTTGCATGGTTGTTTAATGTTACCCAACCAGCCAGGTTCTTTTTATTATCGCCCAGTGTCAGTTGTGGAAACTGGGGCTCAGAGAGGTTCTGCGCGCAAGTCCTGCAAGAGACTCACAAGAGGCAGGGCTGGGGCTGGAGCCCCGACTCTGAGAGCCAGGTTCTTGAGACCTCAAAGGGACGAGTGAGAGAGGGAGGGTGACTAAGGGTTGAGGCCTGCGGGGAGGGAGGGAGGGAAACCTCGGAACGGGTCCTCGGAGCCCCCCACCCTCCTCCCGGAGGGGGCATAGGGCCAGGGGACAGGACGGAGCTCCGGAGCGGGAGGAAATCTCCCTGGCGCTTGAACGGACAAATTGCCTGGCGGCGGCTCATCCCGAGGTGCCCCGAACGCGCTCTCGGGAGGGCGGTGGCGGGGGGGGGAGACCACGCGCCCTCGGGCTCCGGAATGTGCCCCGTTGGGGGGGCGGAGGCGAGGGTAGAAGGGAGGGGTCAAGCCAGAGGGGCAGGTGCGAGGGGAGGGGAGCCTGCGGCCCGAGTGCGGTGGGCCAGGGGCGGCCCGGGGGAGGGAGAGACCCCTCCGGCCTGTGCCCCGAGGCCCGGGCCGCATCCAGCCTGCCAGGCCCACCGGCTGGCACCAGGCCCTCGGTCTTCGCTGGGTTGGGGCAGGGGCTGAGCCGGACGTTGCCCCATATTCCCGAGGGAGCTCAGTGTCAACGCTCCAGTCTAGGTAGGCCCCCTCCCCCACGCCGCCCTCCAGGCTGAGACTTCGCCGCCTCTCCCTCCCCCCTCCCCTCCCCCCCCAGCAGCTCAGCCTCCTTCTGGGCCAGGGCCGAGGTCGCTGCGGCAGCTCGGGCCGCTTGATTCAATTAACTAATTCCCGACAAGACAGATGTGCAATTCCCCGCCGCCTGCCATTGGGCGGAGACGGAGCTCCCCGCGGGCGGGGCGGGGGCGCTGACGTCACGGGAGGCAGTGACGTCATGGGCGCTCAGCCAGGAGTCCCGCAGCGACCCGGCCCTCCACGGCCTCTGCAGTGAGTGCCTGCCGGCGCGTGCCGTGTGCACACCTGTATCTTCCTGCGCCACTCCTCTGGGGGGCGCCCCGGGCCACAGAGATCCCCACTGGGTCCACGGTTTGGCCCAACTAGGCTGACTCCTAAGTGGGACCCCTCCACCCCTCCTCCCCGCCCTTCTGCTCTTTGCCCTCTGAATTTGCCACCCTCTCCTGGCCCTGCCCCCCATGTCTCTTACCTTGGTGCCGTTTCTGGTGAGGGCGTGCACAGTGAGGTCCACGCGTGTTCGTACACACCCAGGCATGCACACACACGTGCACACAGGGCCTCCTTGGACACACAGGTATATGCCCACGGAGCCTGCTTCCAGACAGGCACACAGTGGTGTCCAGGTGCACACATAGCGACACAGGGAGCCACAGTAGTATCCCAGCCACACATGCACACGCATGTGTTCACATATGCACACCTGCAGGGCCCCAGGCCCTTAGCCCCTGGCCTCCGCCTTTACTCAGGCTCCTGGGCCTCCTGGGGGGCTTTGAGGAAGGGGCAGCAATGGGGGAGGGGAGCCATTGTCAAGGACACCAGCAAGGAAAGGAAAAAAAAAATGAAGTGGAAGAAATAAAATCAAAAGGCTTTTAAGGCTGCTCTCCCCAAGTAGTTGATGTCTTGGCTGCTATTGCCGGCAATGAAATATTGTGCTCTCTGATCGCTTAATGCACAGAGCACAGCAGCCCCTCCCCCTGCTCAGAGGCAGTCCCCTCCCCTGCCCCTCTACTCTGCTCCCCTCCTGATCCTCCCTGGCAGATCTGCCTCCTTGCTCCCAAAGGGCCCAGAGTGCGGTGTGGAGGGCACAGCCGATGCTCACTGCCAGCCTAGCATTGGCCCCAGGAGGGGCTCCAGAAGCCACAGCTAGCGTGGGGACCCCAGTCCACAACCTGGGCAGGAGGGGAGAGCCTGGCTCTGGGCTGGGACCCCTGCGCATGCCTGGCAGTTGTGGCGCTCAGGGCTCTCCCTACAGAGGTGCTGGGTCTAGGGGCCCTGGAGCTGAGGCACCCTCAGCCAGGAGGGGAAGGACATAGGATCCATGGGTGCCTGATAGGAATCTTCAGCAGCCTGAAGAGGCTGAGACTCTTGGAGTGTGTGTGTGTGTGTGTGTGCGCGCGTGTGTGTTGGGGGTGTGTGGATGGGGTGGCGGAAAAATGTCCTGGCCTAATTCTCCCCCTTTAGCTAAAAACTGATCTCAGTCATGGTTACAAGGCCTGGCTTTCAGCCTCAGTCACATTCAGCTCATCAGTTCCTGGCTTTGTGACCTTGGGCAAGCTCTGAGCCCGAGTTCCACACCAGGAAGGCTGGAGCAAATAATAGAACTGGCCTCATAGGGTTATTGGAGGATTAAAAGAAAATATATGCAAAGTGCTTAGCACAGGGCCTGTGCAGGGGCGGGAGGAGGGCGACAGGGCCGGTGCATCCCTGCCCACTGGCTCCACCCCACTCGCCCAGGACTTGGAGGGGCCCCGGGCTGGACCAATCTGAGAAGTAGGCTGCCCGCCGCCCCTTCCCCTTCCCAAGGCCCTCTCCTCTGCCCTCCTTGCTTCCACACCCCGCCCCGCCCCCAGGCAACTGTTCACTCTGCGCCTCTCTGTCAGGGCTGCCAAATTGGCCACATCTCCGTAATGCTAAAAAATTGGCCCATTAGCTGGCAGGGAACATTGACAGGAAAGGGGAGCCGTGTGCACCGCTGCCACAGATGTGCCCAGAGGGGCAGAGGGAGGGGGCTCCAGGGCTCCCCAGACACCAGCCATGCCCAGGGAATGGTCAGCTGCCAGTGTGTGTGTGTGTGTGTGGCCGTACTCTGTGCCAGACTTACTGCCAGGGGCTTTCACAGCATCACAACATACCTGAGAGGTTGGGCCTGTAAATATGCCCATGTTACAGACGAGGAAAATGAGGCTCAGAGACAAAAAGGACTGGAGCAAGGTGGCTGAGTATGTATCAGGGAAAGGACCTACTGTCTGGTCTGAAATTCCACTGGCTTCCACGGAGCCCCCATCCCAGTGTCCCAGGGACGCCCAAATAGCTCAGGAGCCTTGCTTTTGAGGTCTCCGCCCTCTGTCCCACCTCCTGGCCCTGTCCCACTGGAGTGTCTCACCGCACTGGTCATCGGGCCAGAAAGTTGATCTTGTTGGGATCAGCTATGCCCAGTTGCTCCTCAGTGGAGAGAAATGAGGTGTGGGGAGGGGGGCACTGGGTGCCTGCAGGAGGATGGGGGAGAGAGGCTCAGGGCTTCTGGCTGCCCCTCGCCTTCTCTTCTGAGGGGGCTTAGACAGGAAATGCCCACCTGAGCCATTCTCCAGGCTGGGGGCCTGGTCATGGGACCAGGCTCTTCCCTGACCTCCTTGTTCAGGATCTCAGATAGATACATTGTCCCCATTTTTGGGTAAGGAAAGTGAGGCTTAAAGCGGCCCAGTGACTGTTCACAGCTAGGAAATGGCAGCTCTGGCTTTTAATCCAGATTAGTCTGACACCAGAGCCTGAGGTTTTAATCCTATTGCTCTAGTGATGGGGGTCATGTCCTATTCAGGGACACTTTTAATCCTGAAAATGTTTTCATTCATTCTTTCATCCCTTAAAAGTTAAGTACCTCCTAATGCCAGCACTGTGCCCTGGGGACACAAGATGAATAAAACCCTTCCCTACCCCCAGGCCTGGCTGCTCCACACAGCAGAATTCACTCCTGCCTCACTCCACAGACTCAAGAAGCTCCCCCTAATCTGTGCCTCTGCCCTTCCTCCCTCCCTTTCCGCATCTACGTGCACATAGATGTGCCCTTGAGAGGCTGAGGCACCTGCTAGTGGCTCTCGGGACCCCTTTGGTCCTTCCTCTGCAGTCCCCAATGCCCCACCCCCCACTCCCAACACACGTCAGGCAGGGTGGCAGGTACCTGATGATGAGGATGGTGATGGTGGTGAGACTGACGATGATTTCAGGGAAAATGGATGTGATGGTGATGATGATGATGATGGCAAATCTGGAGAAAATGGTGATGATGACAGAGAAGTTGATGGTGATGATGCTGATGGCGATGATGGTGGGTGGCGATGGTAGTGTGGATGGGGTGGAGAAGGGGATGATGAAAAGGACGGGGTGATACAACTCCAGGTCCAAGGGAAGGGAAAGAACAGGCAGAGAGAAAGGGGGTACAGTGTGGAGAGGTGCTGCTTTCACCTGCCAACCCCAGCGAGGCCCATGTCCCCGGCCAGCTCAGGGGAAGGCGGGGGGCTTGCTCCAGATGCAGGCTGGGCACTGGGCTCTGTTGTGGCCACCGCCTCTTGGCCCTGCCAGGCATCCGGAGCATGTCCACAGGTCCTGAGGGACAGGGCCATCCCCGGCTCTCTTGCCCCAGGGGACTCATCAGCAGGGGACCATGGAGTCCGAGTGGCAGGCCCGGTACATTTGCGTGGGCCCTGGGGCTCTGAGGAGGGTAGGCCGGAGCCTCAGAACAAGGGGGGCTCTGCAGGCAGGGACAGTTTTGTGGGCTGGAGCGGGCAAGTTGACACAGTGCTTTGAGTTTGGCGTCAGAACAGTTCAAATCCAGTTCCGGCACCTACAGGCTGGGGGACTTGCTGTTTCTTGATCTCTCTGAGTCTCAGCTTCACCACTGCCCTGACACATGGGATGACAGTGGTTTCCACTGGGCAGTAATTTTTCCAACAGTTCTGTAATTTGGAAGCTCAGCACAATGCCTGGCATGTAGGAGGCCCTCTGGAAATGTCCCCGACTTCATTCTTATGGCCTCTGGTGGCTCCAGCGGGCCACAGGGGTCCTGGCCTCCCCCTGGCTGGGGGAGGGGCTGGGCCTCGGACTCCTGCTGTGGGGCCTCTTGGCAGTGGCAGGCGGGCTGGGCTGGCAGCCTGGGCTCAGATGGGCCACCTCCCTGTCTCCTCCCTGTGCCAGGAGGCCCGGCCCTCTATTGCCCCCACCTCCTGGCCTCCCCCTGCGCCCTCTCCACAGGCTGGTGAGGGCTCTGACGTGTGAAATAAAAAGGGATTTTAATTACCTCTCAGCAAAACAGCAATTAGAGAGAATCACAGCACAACAGCGGTCCCCTCCTCCACTGCCCCCGCCAGGTCTTTCTCCCCTTTTTCTCCAGCCGCCACCCCGGCTCTGAGGCAGGAAGGAATAGGAAGTCCTCTGATTTAGCTCAGAACTGCTGGGCCCCAGGTCTGGGGATGGGGGGCCAAAGGACACGAGTGGGTCTGTGCTAGGGACAGGGCCGAGGGTAGCTGTGCAGGGAAGCCCCCCGGTGGCTGAGGGCTGGTCACTCAGGAGGGGCCTCCCTGTGCATCTGCACCTTGGAGACAGCCAGTACCCAGATCTTTGGGGTCCACATGTGCCCTGGTAAGTGCCCATCTGTGTATGTGTGTGTGTGTGTGTGTGCGCGCGCGTGCGTGTGTGTAGCCACTCGTTTGTGCACGCAAGCGTGTCAGCAACCTGGGGCAGCGCACCCCTCACCATAAGCCCTCTGCACTGGGAAAGTAGCACAGTTTTCAACAGGCTTTTAAAATAATTGCCTGTGACCCTGAGCTGAAGCTCTCTGTCCACTGGCCACCCCCTTCCCAGACCCCTGCTGCCGGGGGAGGAGGAGGTCACTTCTAGGTCCATCACTGCAGCACCTGTGCTGCATTTGGGCAAGGGGGCCGGGGAGGGCGGGGCGGGGGGGGGCTGTCCCCACAGGTGGCCTGAGGCTGGGGGCGGTGGTGGTGGGTGGCTGATTGAAGAGGTAATTGCAGGCAGCAGGCCCTAGCTAATGCACGTTATGATTAAGCCCCATTACTGAGGGAGGCCGCTCAAGCTTGGGGGCGGGGGCGGGGGGCGGGGGAGGCTGATTCTGGGGGGGCCTGCGCCAAGGCTGACTGCTAGTCTTTCTCATGGGGAGTGGGGAGCGGGCTGCCACAGCCGCCTCTGCGGTCCCCTCCCCCTCCGGAGCTGTAGCCAACGGGAGGGAGGGGAGAGCCAGAGTTTAGAGGTGGGAGAGGTACTCCCCCAGCACACACCCTCACCCCCGGGGCAAAGGTCTGAAAGCCCCTATTCTGTGCTCTAAGGGGCCCAGCCCGCTCGGGTGAGCAGCAATTTCCTGGCCATTAATCTTGGGGCTCCTGTGGCTGTCAGGGGGCCCCTGGCAACCGTAAGTCTCAGTGCCGGGGAATATTATGTCATTGGGTTGCAGAAGCCAGAATGGCTGCAATTCGATGGCTGACATCAGAGACCCCAGCCCCACCTCATCTCATTGGGTGCCGCAGGTGCCAATCAGGCACACCTCCTGCCCATTGGCTGAGGAGGGGCTAGGCCAGCGCCCCCTGATCCCCCGTGGGCTTTGGAATCTGGCTTCCCAGTTCCTGGGAAATGGGTCTCAGAACCTTTCATTTCACAGAAACCCGGAGAAGTTATTCACTTTCCCAAGAGCACACAGACCCAGTGTTACCCTAGTGTCCTAGCTTGGCCGCTTACCAGCTGCGTGGCATTGCGAGTGTCACCTAACTTCAGGGCCTCAGTTTCTGCCTCTGTAAAATGGGGATAATAGTAGCATCTACTCCCAGAATTGCTGGGAGGATTAAATGAGACAAATTAGCGCTTGAAGCCCAGGACTTTTTCCAGATGTCAGCTACCAGTATTTCTACCTTTGCTCTTTGACCCGTATCCTTTGGGGAAGGCAGAATTCTAAGATGCCCCCCAGTTTTCCTGGCCCCTGGTGTACACACACTCTCCCCATCGTTCAAGCAAACACAAATCCAGGTTCTGTCATGAAGGGATTTTGCAGTTGTAATTAAGGTTCCGAATTAGTTGAACTTAAGATACGGAGCTTATTAGACCTGATTCCTTGGGTCCTTTAAAGGAGTTTCTCTGGCTGGTGGAGGAGAGGAAGACAGATTCAAAGCACGACAAGGACTCAGTGCCAAGGAGATTGTCCACTGATGACTTTGGAGATGGAGGGGCCACAAGGCAATGGGTGCAGGTGACGTCTAGTTGCTGAGAACAGCCCCTGGTTGACAGCCACCACAGAAGGGACACCTTGATTCTGTACCAAAGGAATTAGATTCTGGCCCAACCAGTGAGCTTGGAAGAGAAGCCCGAGCCCCCGGGAGAGCCCAGCCCCCACCACTCCCAACTTCAGCCCAGTGAGGCCCTGAGTGGAGGACCCAGCCTTGTGGAGCCTGGACTTCTGACGGACACAGACTGAGATCATTAAGTTGCTACATTTGTGGAAATTTGTTACAGAGCAATGGAAAACTAATAACCATCTTTGGTGGTTCCGATGGAAGGTCCTGGAACATCCTGCGTTGGGGGGAGCTTGGTGCTGGGCTCCGGGCAGCCCCCTGGTGAGGCTGGCACTCTAACACATGTGGATGAACACCAGCTGCTGGCATCTCTGTGAGGCCGAGGGGGAGGCAGAGACTGGCAGCCAGGCTTCCTGCTCGGGGGCCAGTGGGGTCCCTGGTCCTGTGCTGGCTGTCCTCAACTCTGACCTATCACTGCATCCACAGGATGTCTGTGGGGACTTCTGGCCACTCACCGCCTCGGCCCACGGCCCTGGGTGGCTGGCGTTAGGTAGAGGCGGACATGGATGTTCCCCGCGACACGCAGGTGTTCAATGGGCACTCTGATTCGGGCACTCTTGTCCTCTATCCCACAATTCCACTTCAGGGAGCCTGTGACAGTGCCTCCCTCCAAAACATAGTCTGCAGGGAGATCCTACCCAGGGCGAGGGCCCTGTGCCTGCCCCCCCCCCATTCCTCCACAGTTCTGCTCTCCTACAAGGGGCAATTAGTGGCCTCGGCTTTAATTAGCTAACGATCCCCTTCAGCTCCAATCACTTGAAATGATGATGGAGTCCTGGGGGAGGGGAGCTTGGCCCCGTGACCCTGTGAAGCAAAGAAGAGGTCCTTCAGGTCCTGCTGGCTTCTCTGGGCTCTGCCCAGCCCCAGCCTACCCCCCCTTCTCCCAGTCCTGGGCCATGGGCCCTGGTGATCCTCACAGGAAGTGCCCCAGGCTCTGGGATCCACCTTCCTATACGCCCTAAACACTTGTGGCTTTATTTGCATCTTTTTTTTTTTTAAGTTTATTTATTTTGAGAGAGAAAGAGAGAGAGAGACAGAGAAACAGAGACAAAGAGAGACAGAGGAGAACAGGGGAGGGGCAGAGAGAGGGAGAGAGAGAGAGAGAGAGAGAGCATCTCAAGCAGGCTCTGCACTGACAGTGTGGAGCTCGAGGCAGGGCTCGAACCCATGAACTGTGAGATCATGACCTGAACTGAAATCAAGAGTCGGACGCTTAACCAACTGAGCTACCCAGGCCCCCTATTTGCATCTTGTAGGAGAAGCCAAGCTCCGGGTCATGGCCTGTCCATCAAACGGTAAACCCAAGGCGTCTAGTTGTCAGAACCGGAGACCCACAGGCCTCAGACTCTCTACCCCCTTTCCTCCCTGCCCCCCACTGCCACCACTCTGCTTTGACTCTGTCCATCTGGCCTCCACCCCCAAATGCATTGCGGTCAAGGTCTTGACACTCAGGCAAGGACAGAGTGATGGGAAAAATCCAGGGTCCCCACAGAGCTAAGGAAGAGAGACCATGAGAGTGCCAAGTCACAAGATAATGTCATGTGGGGACAAGTGCTGTACAAGATGTACCCAGGGCAACAGACAGAAAACAACTGGGTGCTTCAGACAGGGAGATCCCGGAAGAGCCCTTGAAGGTGGGGACATCTGGAAGGGAGGCCAAGGGCCTGGCTGCAGGCCCTGAGATTCTTCCTGAGGTCTCTGGGCAAAGCCACCTGCCCGGTCTCCCGGATTCAGCACCTCCCACCTGGCACAGTTCCTGGGCTGAGATCACAGCTGGGCCTTCACTCAGGTTCTAAGTGCCCTGCCTGTCCCTTCAGCTCCCAGCTGGCAGTGCACATGCCCCCAAGATACTGAATGCAGCAGATAGGTTCAAAGGTCAGCTTCGGGGCTTGTGAGCTGGGCCAACTGGAGCAACTGTCTTTTCCTTCTCTGGTCTTCATTTTCCTACCTGTAAATTGGGGTCAGTGACAGGGGCCCCCAGGGAGTTTCTAAGACTCAGTGTGGTAAAGCAGGTGGAATGCTTGGCACAGAGCGTGACACTTAGGAGGAAGTCCACATGTTTTATTATGGGGGGTCCAGCCACAGCATTGGGAGGTCTGTCCAGATTGGGGCACAGATCTGCTCCATCCAGCCCAGTCCAGGCACCAGGTTCTGAGCTGGGCACAAAGGGGCACAGACCTGCTCCATCCAGCCCAGTCCAGGCACCAGGTTCTGGGCTGGGCACATAGGGACACAGACCTCTCCGGCAAGGAGAGACCCTCGGGCAGGCTCCCTCAGGTAGGGACCTGCCCCGTCAGGGGGACTATCAGGGGATCCTGGAGAGGGGACTAACGAAGGACAGGAGGGCCGGGGATGAGGTACTCAGGCTGAGGGGGTGGCTAGAACAAAGACACAGAAGTGGGGGTTCAATCCCTTGAAGAGGAGGGACATTTAGGAGAGCCCGAGCCAGGAGGCTGGGAGGGGGTAAGAGACCAGACCCAGGAGGCCCCGGAAGCCGCAACGAGGGGTCACAGAGGGCGTGGGGTGGGACCGGGCAGGACACAGCAGTGCCTGGGTGAGCAAGCAGAAGGAAGACACCGTCCTCCGGCAAGGAAGGGAGAGCTAAGGGCCAGAACGGGGACAGGATGGATGGGAAGGAGAGGAGGGTGCAAGGAGCCTTTCCAAGGCTGGGACCAGACTCTCCCCAATGCGCAGGAGGAGGAGGAGGAGGAGGAGGAGGAGGAGGAGAAGTTAGTTAAAGACCAGCTAGGTGTGGAGTGCAGTGAGCCTCTAGGGCAGGTGTGTGCCGGGGGCACCTAGGGCCAGAGGCTGGGCGGGAAGCCCCGCCACCAGCTGGGCACTGCCTCCTGGTGATGGAGGGGAGCTGGAGCCGGGGAGAGCCGGGCAGGGCAGCGTGGGCCCAGAGCGAGGGTGAGAGCCAGGGAGCCGAGGGAGGCCTCAGGCTCTGATGACCAGAGAGGTGTGGCCTAGGCGAGCTGCGTCCTTCTGTTGGGGACGTGACCCTGAGGACTGCTGGGGGCGCCAGGGGATGCAGGGTGCTGACCTGCACATCGTGGGGTGTCCCATTTATTTAAAGAAATAAAGTGATGCCCGTGTGGGCCTGGAGGCTTCACGCTGAAGTGAAGGGCTTACGGCGGGGGGCGGGGCGGGGGGAGGCCTGGGAGGGCGACAAGTGTGAAGGAGGGCTTTCACATTTGCCTTCCACCCACCTGTGTAGTTTAAGTCTCTTCAAACGAGAATGTACGTATATATTTCTTATAAGAAAGAAAAAGTGGATCCAGAGGTTGGTAGGTGACCCCAGAGCAGAGTCTGTGTATCATGGGACAGATGTCTACCACATGGTGGGAGAACGGGGTGGGGGGAAGGAATGGCCCCCTCTTGTCATCTGATGGGTCCCAGGGCCAAGGAGAAGTGTGCGGAGGATCTCAGAACCTGCGCAGCTTTGTAGGTGGGGGCACTGTGCCTGGTGCAAGGCCTGGGAGATACCTCGCCTTGGGGTGGGAGGTCCCGTGAGCCGATCACAGCTCTGTGAGAACTTTCCGGGCATATCAGGTGTGTCATCCACCTGGGTTCTGGGCTACAGAGCAGAGACAGGTGCAGGCAGTGTGGTGGGGGCTCAGGGAGGGCAAGCCCCCAGCCCACGGACATAGTACCTGACCGGACAAGAGAGGCTGACATCCCAAGAAGGATGCGTGGCAATTGGCCCAAGGAAGAGGTGATGAGAGAAGAGTGTTTCAGTAGCAGGACAGCAGGTGCTAAGGCCCTGAGGTGCATGAGAGGCACCTAAGTTCTGGGAAATGAAACTAGGTCGGAGAGACCAGAAGAAGAGAGAGGTTGGAGGTGGGGAGACAGAATGGGAAAGGCAGAGAAGGGTGGGAAGAGGTCACTGCCTCGCGGGCACACTGGGTGTGTGAGTTCCATCAGGAGAGGTGAGGAGGGGCACCCGGAGCCCGAGGCCCGTGGGGAGGCTGGGGCAGCTGTCGAGGTTGGAGTGGGCATGCCATTGTGTTGGGACCTCGCAGAGAAGCTCGGCTAGGGGTCTCTCGAGCCCAGCTTAGCGAGGGCCAGGCGGTTTGGGGAGGAGGTGCACCAGAACAAAGAGCCCAAGAGCTACCCTTGAGGTCCAAATATCTGAAATAAGCGGGGTTCAGGGTCCAGCCCTCCCTACCCCCCCTCTCTGGCCAAAAGGACGCCCCACTGAGAGCTCAGGCAGCAAAGACGGGCACCCCTCACACTACGGAGTCACAGCGACAGGGCGGAATGAAGGCACAGGCTGGGTGATGGGCTATGAAGACCTCTGGGGTCCCCCAGGTCTGCCATGGGCGCCCAGATTTCCCACAAGAGTCTGAGCCAGCACTGTGGTGGCCGCCTAGAGGCTCTGGCCTTCCCCCGCCCCCTCCCTGCCACCCCGGCCACTTGGGAGAGTCATTTCATTTCTCAAATTAAAAATCCATTTTGTGCTGTGAATAATAGATGGGCTGAGCACTGGGAGGCTGGGCAGAGGACAGGAAGCTGGTTGGGGGGCGTTTTCCAGGACACAGAAGATACTGCAGAGCTGTCTGTGGTGGGGAGAGGGAGCTGGGTGGGCAGGGTGGAGGCCGGGAGGCATCTCCCAGAGCACAGGCAGGGGTAGAGGCTTTGGACCCCATGGGGCTCCTAGGCCTGCGCATTGGAGTGGCAGGCCCAGTCTGTCCCCACTTATTTGCAGGCCAGAGGGGTGCAAAAACGGTTCTGATCATGGCTGGGCTCCAGGCAGACCCAGGCCTGGCTTCAGGTTGGGAGCCCCCCGGAGTGAAGCATGTAGCCCCTCACGTAGTGAAGGCTCAACAGATGTGTCATTGGTGTGAGAAGTGTGGACCCCAGTGAGTGGGGTGCTGTCACCCCTTCCCTGGAACCCAGACCTGGTGATGCCTACCCAGGAGAGGGGGGCTGGGATCTGGTCTGCGGTCAGGAAGAGGCTGAAGTGAGGGTTTCAGGACCGACCCACACCCCTCCCCTCTGCTCCTTGTGCACCCTCAGCCCTTCTCTCTCCAAGGCAGCTCAGGGGCGGATGCTCGCCCAGCTCCTGCCTCCCGTGCCCCCAAGCTGGGCATCCCGTTGCCTGGCTCAGGGCTTGGCTGGGTGCTGTGGTGCCCGGTCATTCTCTTGCTCCTCAGTCAGAAGGTCACCTTGACACTTGGGGGTGGGGTGGAGGAGCGCTGGACTGGGTGCCTCAGGGAGAGAGCGCAGGAGCCTGAGGCCAGACCCCAGGTGTCCTCCCCCACTTGTGCTCAGCTTCTCTTTCTGAGAACGGACAAAGGGCAAAGAAGCAGATGGCCTGGTCGCTCTTTACTGGCCGGCTGTATAGGGGGTCTAGGACTGAGTGCTCATGGGTCCAATCCCCAGGCCACTCTGGTGGGCCCTGGTTACCTCCCTCAGGGGCTGGGGTTGTCCTAGGAGTCCCTGGGGTTGGGTGTCCTGTGGGGGGTGAGTGCCGAACAGCGCAAGCAAGATGGAGTGAGGCAGGCAGGTAGGGTGGCCAGAGCCGGAAGGCCGAAGAACAGATCAATGGCTGCTGGGAGTATGGGAGAGGGATGGCCAGGAAGGGGTCCGAGAGCTGACCTGGGAGGGAGGAGGGGCTGAGGGCTTGGGTCCCCCACCCCCTAGTGGCTGGAACAGCAGGGTCCCCAGGGAAGCTTGTTTGCCTTTGTGCCTTTCTGTCGGAAGAGAGTCGGCTCCCTGAGACAATATCCATTTTTATATTTCTTGGAAATTTCACGGCATTCATTTCAGGGAAAATAAAAGCTGTCATTGCTGGAGAAATGATACCAATCAGGGCCTGAAAAGGCTGGAAAATTATCCTCCTGGAGACGGAACGTTGAGGGAAAAAATGCAGATTAAAAGCACAAAGAGCCACTTTGCCACCACCCTGCCCTCCCCGCCTCCTGCCTCCCGCCTCCCGTATGGAATCACCACATTTTACATAATTCCACCTCTCCTCAGTAGAATTAACTGGACCCAAGAAGAACGCGTGGGGCAGAGGAGGACCCTGAGATGGCCGGAGGTGGAGGCAGAGGGTGTCTAGTTAGAGCAGTGGTGTGCAGGCGGACAGATGGACAGACACAGGAGAGGCAGCATGGGGACAGAGGTGGCTACTCCAGCCCAGGGGCTCAGGAACCAGGCTGCTGAAAAGCCCCAGGGAGGGGACAGGGTGACGGGTCCTCTGAGCCCTGGTCCTGTCGTGGTTTTTATCACCTGGGGCTCCACGGCAGTCTTGGGCTGGCTCACTGTTTAGGCCAGTCCTGCAGGCTGGAACTGGCAGGCCTGGGAGCCCTGGTGCTTTGTGGCGTCCCGTGCTAGGAAATGAGAAAGCAGAGACTCCAGAAAGAATAAGCACTGGTCCAAGAAGCCCCAAGCCCACATGGCCCTGTGGGTACTGTGGTGAGCCAGCCAGGCAGAAGTGGGCCCTGCCTCAGGGGCTGGGGGCTGTGGGAGAGAGGTCCCACATTAAAGAAGCAAGTTGAATGGGAAGAAGGTGGTGGATATCCCCCTTCCACCCCCCCCCCCAGCCAGTCCCCTCCCTCCACCAGTCCATACAGCAGGGGCCGAAGGCCTACATCTGAGGACTAGGGCTGCGGGGCAGAGCAGGTAGGCACCCCCTACCCCTCCTCGCGGCCTCTCAGGCATTACTCTTCAGTCCTTTTCTCTCTTCCTGGCCAGGGACTTCCAGAGCAGTGGGGGCTGAGGCCAGCCAAGCTTTCGGGGGAAGGGTGCGGTCTCAGTCCTGAGGCCCCCTTCCTGGCTGCATGGCCAACAAAACCCCAGACTCCCTCCAGGGAGGGCTGGGTAAGGTCAGGGCTAAGGGGAAAGACCAGAAAGCCCACTTTTTGAAGGCTGCTCCGTGCCAGGCACCCTGCCAGGCGCGTACAGGCGCTATTTCAGCACGCCCCACAGTCTTGCCGGGAGTTCTCCCTGGGCGGTCTCCAGTCCTGCGGGCTTTTTGCTGGGACAATCCACGCACCTCCCGATCTCCAGCTTGAGCCCTTTTCGCGCCGGCTGGAGTGGGGCATCAGATCCAAGGGGAGCCCTTTTCTGGGAATAGCAGGCGCCCTCACTCTTCCCGGGGCGCAGTAGTACCTGGAATCCCCCGATCCCGGAGCCTGCGCAAGACCTTCGGAAGCGCGTCCCGCAGCCGCCGTCCCCGCCCCCGAGCTGCCACCGAGCTGACAGGTAGCTGGGATGAAGGGTGGAAGAAGGAGGGGGCGCGGGGGGCGGGAGGAGGAGGGTGGAGCCGCCGGCGCGCCCCCTCCCTCGGGGCCGGCGCGCGGCGCGGCGGCAGAGGAGGCGGCGGCGGGCGCACGGAGAGAGCTCCCGCCCGCCCGGCTCCGCTCCAGCTCTGGCTCGGTCTCCGGCCCGGGCTCGACCCGATCAGTTCCAGCTCGGCCCGGGCGCGCACCTGCCGGGTAAGTGGCATCCGAGTCCGCCGCCGCCGCGGCCACCATCGCGGCCACATCCGCCGCCGCCGCCGCCGCTGCGCGGAGCCTCCAGGCTTTGTCTGTGTCCTCGCAGCTCCGGCTCCGGCTGCGGCTGCGACTCCCGGGCTCGGCTCTCCGGCTCCGCGGACTGCGCGGCGAGGCTTCGCGCCCAGAGCATGGGGCGCTTGGGGCCAGCTCGCTGCGCGCCGGGGGTGAAACTTCACTCAAGTTTGGGTTCGGGAAAAACCTGTTGAAGCCAGGAGTGGCCCAGGGCGGGGACGGAGGGGCAGGGGACGTAACCGGTTCCAGTTTCTTAAGGCCGTCGGGGGTTCCTCCCCGATGCGGGGCCGGTTGGAGCGCACCGCTTGGGAAAGAGGCTGGTGGCATTATGGCCGTTGAATAGAAGACGGGGCTGGGGATGGCCCTACGGACATCCGCGAGGACAAAGTTTGGTTCTTAAACCGCTTTCTTGAGCGTCTAGCTCCGGTGCAGCTTCTGGGGCCACGAAGATGCGCCCTTGACTGCACCTCCTTTCTCCAGCCTCCGTTTTCCCCCTCCCCCACCTGGCCTTGGCTGTAGCAGGTCGCAGACGAGAAAGGCAAAGAGAAAACAGTCCTTCATTGAGGGCCTACTATGTGCCAGGCCCCGTGCACGCTGCTCCCCTACTTTATATCAGGCACCTCCCAAATATGCGGCAGACATATGTTCTTCGCAGTGGGAGAGGAGTTAGGTTAACAAAAGGACGCTACTGTGCGTGCGGAAGGTGGTGGCCACTCTGAGCCTTCCCCTTGACTCATTCTTGAGCAGGGCGAGGGAGGCCGGGCCCCAAGCCCGCTAGCGGTTGAAGACACGGGGTGGCCTCCAGCCTCTGGACCTAGGCCTGCGCCCCTCCAATCGTGCCTGTGGGCCCCGTCGGGGGCCCAGGGCCTCTCTGAACCTGCGTCTACCCTTCCTGCAGCTGCAGCGCGGGAGCCATGCGGAGGTTCGCCAGGAGGCCGACGGCCCGGCGCCCCCTGTAGCTGAGATCGCCAAGGGCTGCGTGGCGGTGCCGGCGGCACCATGGAGACCCCATATTCGATGACGGCGCACTACGACGAGTTCCAGGAGGTCAAATACGTTAGCCGGTGCGGCACGGGAGGTGCGCGCGGGACCTCGCTGCCCCCCGGCTTCCCGCTGGGCGTGGGGCGCAGCGCCACCGGGGCCCGGGCGGGGCTGCCGCGCTGGAACCGGCGCGAGGTGTGCCTGCTGTCGGGGCTGGTGTTCGCCGCCGGCCTCTGCGCCATCCTGGCCGCCATGCTGGCGCTCAAGTACCTGGGCCCGGGCGCCGCGGGCGGCGCCGCCGCCTGCTCCGAGGGCTGCCCCGAGCGCAAGGCCTTCGCGCGCGCCGCCCGCTTCCTGGCCGCCAACCTGGACGCCAGCATAGACCCGTGCCAGGACTTCTACTCGTTCGCGTGCGGTGGCTGGCTGCGGCGCCACGCCATCCCCGACGACAAGCTCACCTACGGCACCATCGCGGCCATCGGCGAGCAGAACGAGGAGCGCCTGCGGCGCCTGCTGGCGCGGCCCGGGGGTGGGCCGGGCGGCGCGGCCCAGCGCAAGGTGCGCGCCTTCTTCCGCTCGTGCCTCGACATGCGCGAGATCGAGCGGCTCGGCCCGCGGCCCATGCTCGAAGTCATCGAGGACTGCGGGGGCTGGGACCTGGGCGGCGGCGCCGAGCGCCCGGGGGCCGCGGCGCTCTGGGACCTCAACCGGCTGCTGTACAAGGCCCAGGGCGTGTACAGCGCCGCCGCGCTCTTCTCGCTCACCGTCAGCCTGGACGACAGGAACTCCTCGCGCTACGTCATCCGCGTGAGTGCGTCCCCCTCCCCAGTTACCCCATCAGCGGCCCGGCCCGCGCGGCCCGTCCCCTGCGCAAGGCGACCTATGCATAAGGCGAGGGAGGGGAAGGGGAGGGGAGCGCGCACCCGCACAGCGCGGGAGGGGGGCGCAAGTAATTTCCCTCGAGTAATTGCCGTGCTTAGCGGAGCCGCGGGAGCCGCAATTTCCCAGTCCTGTGGCAGGCTATGAGAGCACGCAAGGAGGGGTGTGCCAGTGGGCTCGGGCGGGCCAGAATGACAGGGGTCCCAACTCTCAGTGTGGGCCCCGCTAGTGCCCCGCATAGGTGGGGAGGGTTGAAGGCTTATAGAAGGAAGGGTTGGGGGACTGGGTCCTCCTCCGCTCCGCTCCCGAGCATCTCCTGGCTAGACTGATTAGGCGTGGAGGTTTCCACCAGCTTCTCCGGGTGGAAGGAGAGATAATGTCTTTGTTCTGGTCCTGGGGCTTGTGACAGTAGGTGTCTGGCGCGTCCTCTGTTTGGGCATTTGGATGGAACTTCAGTCTGTTTGCAAGAACCTGGCATGTTGACCTCCGATCTCTTACCTCTGACCCCCGTCACTCTCCCCAGATTGACCAGGACGGGCTCACTCTGCCGGAGAGGACCCTGTACTTAGCTCAGGATGAGGAGAGTGAGAAGGTGTGGGGGGCATGGGGTGGGGTTGCCCGGGAGGCCTGGGGCTCCAGGAGGGATGGGCTAGGGCCTGCCTCGGACACCCACCCCTGAAACGTCCTGTCTCTGGGCAGATCCTGGCTGCCTACAGGGTGTTCATGGAGCGCCTGCTCAGCCTCCTGGGGGCCGATGCCGTGGAGCAGAAGGCGCAGGAGATCCTGCAGCTGGAGCAGCGGCTGGCCAACGTGAGCAGGGGGGCTGCCATGGGCCAGGGGAGGGCACTGTGAGGCGGGGCCCTGTCAACTCTGATGTCCATCCGCAGATCACTGTCTCCGAGTACGATGACCTCCGGCGAGACGTCAGCTCCATGTACAACAAGGTGACCCTGGGGCAGTTGCAGAAGATCACCCCCCACGTGAGTGCAGCCCGCCGTGGAGGGGAGGCATTGATGCTGGGACTCCAGCGCTGTCCCCTCCCCGGGGTGGGGCAAGGCCTTCCACGGCCATGGATTCCTGCATCCTCCCGGACTCCCTCCCTGTCCTCTTTGCTCCCCCCCCGCCACAACCAGCTCTACTGTCCCCCACCTGCGCCCCACAGCTGCAGTGGAAGTGGCTGCTGGACCAGATCTTCCAGGAGGACTTCTCAGAGGATGAGGAGGTGGTGCTGCTGGCCACAGACTACATGCAGCAGGTGTCCCAGCTCATCCGCTCTACACCCCGCAGGTACAGCTGCCGATCACACCCCCACCCCGGCCCACCTGCTCCTCCAGGTCCCTCCCCCACACCCCACTGGTGAGCTTTGAATTCCCATTTTCACCTCTGTCCAGTGGCCACACTGGGGAGGCATGTGAAGAGCACTGGAATAGGAGTCCAGATCCCTAGGCGCAGACGTTGCTCTCCCACCTACTCTCTGGGCCCCTGGGCAGGGCTTGTGAACTTCCCGAGCTGCAGTCTCCTCATCTGGGGAGAGTGAGGCTGATTGAGTCCGGACTCCAGAAAGGGAAAGTGTGGGTGCAGTTCTGCTGCCCCACGGCCACCTCGGGGAACGCCTCCCTGGTCTCTGCCCACCTTGGGGAGGAGCAGAGGCCTCCCAAGGCCAGTCTTCAGGCAGTCACCCCGAGTGCCCACTCTCCTACCGCATAGCAAGTCAGCATCTGGCACTCGTCTCAGTGGCCAGGGGTGTGTCCCGCTTCATGTGGGCCCGGCGCTTTTCCCTGGCTGGGGCTCGGGCCGCTCCAGGTCCCGCCTCCATGTACCTGGAGTGACCCCCACTCCTGTGCGGGTGTCGGGTCCAACCCCAGACTGAGGGGTCTGGAGTGGGGTGGCGCGGAGCCCTTGGGTGGCCCTTGGCCGTGAGCCTGTGTGGACACCCCGCTGTTTCCCCTGGCCCTCAGGATCCTGCACAACTACCTGGTGTGGCGTGTGGTGGTGGTCCTCAGTGAGCACCTGTCACCACCATTCCGAGAGGCGCTGCACGAGCTGGCGCGTGAGATGGAGGGCAGTGACAAGCCACAGGAGCTGGCCCGGGTCTGCCTGGGCCAGGCCAACCGCCACTTTGGCATGGCACTCGGAGCTCTCTTTGTACATGAGCACTTCTCAGCTGCCAGCAAGGCCAAGGTCAGGCTGCCCTGGGCTTGGGTGCGGGTGGGGGGGCTGGGTAGGGCATAGAGTCCTCCCACGGCCTCGCTCTGAGAATGGGGAGCCCCACATATCCCCTGGCAGATAGGGGCGCTGAGCCCTCAGCTCAGCCCTCTCTGAAGCTCCAGAGTTCTCACCAGGCCACCTCCCCCAGGAAGCCTACCTAATCTATCAGCCACAGAGGGCTTGGCCCCTCAGGCTCCTGGCCACCCCTCTCTGCCATGCTCAGTAGGTGTGCCCTTGGGAATGTTCATCATTGTTGCTGGGGCAGTTTGTGCCTCCGGGCTGTGAGCTTTCTGTCCGTGGGGCGGGACCTGGATCCCGGCCTCCAAGGTCCCCCTTGGAGCTCAGGACCAAGCCTTGGGCCTGGGAATTGGTCCTGAGTCAGTGGTACCCTCATGCAAAGTGCTGGGGGCCCAGAGCTAAGGCCTCCTGGTTTGGCGCCCTTGATCCTTGACCCCTGGCCCTTGACCCCTGACCCCTGAACCTGCAGGTGCAGCAGCTTGTGGAAGACATCAAGTACATCTTGGGCCGGCGCCTGGAGGAGTTGGACTGGATGGATGCTGAGACCAAGGCAGCTGCTCGGGCCAAGGTGAAGTGGACCCTTTCTCATTTGTAGATTCCACGAACACTTATGGAGTGCCTACTGTGTGCCAGGCTGGGGTGACAAGAGGCAGAGATGCCCCTTGCGGAGTTGGCATCACCTGGTCTGGTCTCCCCTGTCCTTGAGCCCTGCCTCTAGACTACAGCCTCCCCTTGGGGCCTGGGGGGCTGTCTCCTGAGGCCCTGGCCGCCCTCTCACCCGCAGCTCCAGTACATGATGGTGATGGTGGGCTACCCAGACTTCCTGCTCAAACCCGAGGCTGTGGACAAGGAGTACGAGGTGGGTGTGTCCCTGGCCCCGCCCTGCCTGACCAGCTGGGCTTCCCCAGGCCCTTGGTCAAGACCCTCAGGGAGGCCCACCACTACTGAAGAGAAGGAGCCATGGCCCTCAGCTGGGAGGACATGGGGGCTGCACAGCACTGGCCTGGCCATACCCCTCGCCTGCCACTGAGCGCTCGCTGCCCGTCCCCTGTGCAGTTTGAGGTCCACGAGAAGACCTACTTCAAGAATATCTTGAACAGCATCCGCTTCAGCATTCAGCTCTCTGTCAAGAAGATCCGGCAGGAGGTGGACAAGTCCACGTGGGTACCTGGCCCAGAGCTGGGGGTGTCAGGAAGGGAGGTGCCATAGGGAGAGGCCAGGAGGCTGTCGGGGGTGGGGTGGGCGAACCACCTCAAAGCTATGCTGGTGCAGGGGTCACGGGGCCTGCGTGGGTGGTGGTGGGTGCTGTTAGGGTCGGGGGCTCAGCCTGGAGGAGGCGCAGGACGTGGCCAGAGGCTGGGTCACTAGGGTAGATTTTAAGGAGGAGGGGGCTGAGGGTGGGGGAGGGAACATGGGCCTCCCTAGCCGACCCCCACCTCCCTCCACAGGTGGCTGCTCCCACCACAGGCCCTCAATGCCTACTATCTACCCAACAAGAACCAGATGGGTAAGGGGGCGTGTCCCACAAGGGGCGGGGCCTGGAGGCGGGCCCGTCTCCTGCTGACCACGCCCCCTCTGCAGTGTTCCCCGCAGGTATTCTGCAGCCCACGCTCTATGACCCTGACTTTCCGCAGTGAGTACCCGAGCCAGCTCTGCAGCCTTGTCTGCTGGGTGCATGAAAGCTGCTGGGACTGTCCCAATCTGGACTGGGCCCAGGCGTCATGACAGCTGCAGATCCTGGGGCCCCGTAGTCTTCCTTCCTCCTTGGTTATTTATAAAAATGTATAGGGTTTTTTTTTCTTTCTTTCTTTTAAATGTCCTGAGTTCCCCCTTACCTGGTTGGAGGCTTCTTTAGGTGTTTCAAAAGTGGAGTGACCCTAGTGATGAGGAAACTGGCCAAATCCAAGGTGGGGTGCCTCAGTTTCCCTCATGTCTTCCTCTAACCGGGTCTCTTGCCCTGTCCCAGCTCTGTAAGAGGTTATTTCCTACAAAGCAGCTGCAAAGGTATCTTTGGGCCCTTTTACGTGTTGTATGAGGACTCTAAGGCATGAGTGGCCCAAGACTGGGAGGACACCACTACGGCCTCGCTGGGCCACCGCCGGCTAGGGTGCGTCTCTCGGAGGGCGGGTGAGGCCGGGGCCTGACGCTGCTGCCGTGGGCCCAGGTCTTTGAACTACGGGGGCATCGGGACCATCATTGGACACGAACTGACCCACGGCTATGACGACTGGGGTGAGGCCCGAGGGATGTCGGGGGAGGGGAAGACCGTGGGGGGGCAGGGCGATGATGGGCGGGTTGAGACCCGACGGCCCCTCTCCCCCTGCTGGCCGGTGGGTGGGTGGGAGACGGGGCTTCGGGGACAAGAATCAGTGTCCCCCACTCTGCCCGCGGCGCACAGGGGGCCAGTACGACCGCTCGGGGAACCTGCTGCACTGGTGGACGGAGGCCTCCTACGGCCGCTTCTTGCGCAAGGCGGAGTGCATCGTGCGTCTGTACGACAACTTCACCGTCTACAACCAGCGAGTGAGACCCCCTGCTGCCCCTCGGGCCGCCTGCTCTCACACGTGCCCAGGGTGTGCACGCACATGCGCGCGGGTGCAGGAAGGGGTTCACACAGCCTCACATGGGGCGCGAAGGGGTCGGGCCTCATCCAAACCCTCTGGGAAAGGAAAGGGGAGAGTGGGCAGGGGCCCAGTGTGGCAAGGTCTGAGGAAGGCCGGTGGGCGGCAGACGGACCGGCCCCTTCCCTTCTTGGCAGGTGAATGGGAAGCACACGCTTGGTGAGAACATCGCGGACATGGGTGGCCTCAAGCTGGCCTATTATGTGAGCTGCTCCCGCCTGGCCCCTTATTCCTGTGGGGGGAGGGATGGGGACTAAGGAGGACTCAACTAGGGACATGGGCACCCCAGCCTCCCCATGACATTGAGCTCTGGGCTGGGGGGGCGGGGCCTGTGACCTGGCAAGGGGTCCACCAGAAAAGGAGGGACTCCCAGGCTGCCTTTGGGGAGAGCAAGGAGGGCTGCCTGGAGGGGGTGAGGGCTGCCTGGGGTTAGCCTTCCTAGGAAGGAGTACAGCTCGGGAAAGGTGGAAGGGCTTTCCCGGGGGCTCGGCATGGTGGTGGTATGCAGAACAAGGGCCAGTGAGGGGCTGACTGGGTGGAGGGTGAGTCAGGTCACCGCACGGAGGGCACCGCAGCTCCACATTGTCACCCCCAGGCCTATCAGAAGTGGGTGCGGGAGCACGGCCCGGAGCACCCGCTGCATCGGCTCAAGTACACGCACAATCAGCTCTTCTTCATTGCCTTCGCCCAGGTGGGCCCGGTGGGGGCCAGGCGGGAGGTGGCCAGGGGTGGGGACATAGCTCTCAGCGTGTCTCGTCAGCCTCCCCTCAGAGGCAGTGGTCCCGTGGGTTCTGAGGAGGGCTTAAGGCCTAGTGTGCTGGCGGCGGGAGGGGGGGGGGAAGGTTTGCAGGGCTTGCTCAATGGACTCCTTGGCTTCATCTTCCCCTCTCCTCCCCTTTCCTCCTCCACCATGGGGCCCAGAACTGGTGCATCAAGCGGCGGTCACAGTCCATCTACCTGCAGGTGCTGACTGACAAGCATGCACCTGAGCACTACAGGTGGGCCTGCCCATCCGGCCTCATCCCCCTGTGTCTGCGGTGGGAGCAGGTGGGGCTGGGAGGGGGCAGTTGGGGGTGGGTAGCAGCCATTGGAACCCACACCTGCTGGTTCTCTCCTCCTGCCCCAGGGTGCTGGGCAGCGTGTCCCAGTTCGAGGAGTTTGGCCGGGCCTTCCATTGCCCCAAGGACTCACCCATGAACCCTGCCCACAAGTGCTCGGTGTGGTGAGCCTGGCCATCAGCCCGCACGCCCTCACCGCCCACCCTGCACGACTTGCCTCCCTGCCAGCTGCCGGGGCAGGCATGGACCCGGCACTGGTTTGCTCTGGGCGCCACTCACCTTCTTAACGCCTCCAGGACCTGGCCTTCCTGCTATCCCTCACTTCCAGAGCATGGATGAGGCTGGGCTCTGGGAGGCCGTGGGGGAGCGACGCTGGGGTCCCCAGTCTTGGCTCTAGGGAGCCAGCGCCCCTGGCCAGGGTGGATTGTACAAGCCCCACCTTCACTCTGTTCTTGCTGCTAAGTCTGGTCAATAAACTGCTGTACTCTGGTCTTGATTTCTTCAGGGGCCTCCAGAGCAGGTGGAGGGAAGCTCAGGCCCTCAGCACAGCGGGGACCCTAGAGAAGACCTTCTTGTCCCTTCCTGTCTTTTCCGCCACTCTTCTGTCTTTTCCACCAACTACCCATTCCTCCCTCCCTCGCAGTCCAGACTGGGCTCGTGGGGGCCAGAACACCAAGCCCGTTGGGCTCTACTCCAGCATGACACTGGGACTCACTTCCCCTGAAAGTGTAGACATCGCAGGCCAGGCCCTGGGCCCAGCATGTCCGAGAAAGGGGAGCTATGAGACACACTTACATGGAGGGAGGGGCCAGTCTATGCAACACTGAGTCATGCTCTCCAGGCTGGAGTGGAGGCTCCAGGGATGAGAGAAAGAGAAGAGCTGTCAGGGGCTGGCCCACGGTGGGAGGGGGAAGAGGGAGGGCTGGGGGAGGAGGGAAGAGGGAGGGCTGGGGGAGGGAGGAAGAGGGAGGGCTGGCGGGAGGGGGAAGAGGGAGGGTTGGGGAGGGGGAGGGGGAAGAGGGAGGTCTGGTGGGAGGAGGGAAGAGGGAGGGCTGCCCCATCATGTGCAGAGTGCAGGGGTGCGGGGAGAATGTCACATGAAACAGCCCCACTGGAGGAGCCAGGTGTCCACAGTGCGGGTCGGGGACGGTGAGCCTCCTGCCTTTCCTGCTCTGGTCTGTTTCTCACTTTAGGGACAGCCTAGAGGGGGCGACCCCTCCCTGGGCAGTGCCAGGTGTGGCCCATCCCCATCTCCCTCCGCAGTGGAGAATCTCTTGCCAGCCCAGCTCCTGTCATTCTCGGAGAACATCAGTCCCCATCTCAGCCATGAGTGACATTTAAAAAGTTCCTGTTATCTGAGCCTGGACACAGCAATCTTGGGCAGCGAGAGACAGAAAACGCACGTGCCACAGCTGATGGGGCCAGAGTGGAGGGGCGGGCGGTGCGGTGCCCTGCGGAGGGCTCTGCAGAGAAGAGGCGGAGCTTAGAAGGACCCCGTAGGAAGAGCCCAGGTCCCCCAGGGGACAGGGACTCTTCAGGAGACTGAAGAGGCCCCACTAATCAGGGCAGAGCGGCCCCTCGAAGGTGGGGTCCACAGGGATTAGGAGCCCAGTAGAGGAGCCGTGATCATGGACCTCCCTCCAAATTCCCCTTAAAACCCCTTCCCCCCAGGGCCGGGCTCGTGCATACCATAGCCCTCCAGGACGATGTGCCCCAGGCGGCTGGCGCAGAAGGACAGTTCTCGCCTTGCCACCCACTGGGTGGGGCCTGGCGTCTGGGACCCTCCACGCCCCACGCCCCAGTCCGTTCATCTGACCTGGGGTCCTGGCCGGAATCGGAGTCCCCAGGCCCAGCGCTTTTGCCCCCAGTGCCCCAGTGGCCCTCCAGTTACCCAGCTCCACCCAAGCCCAAGCCCTCCTGTCTCCCATCCAGCTCAGGGGAGGCCTGGGGTGGGCGGAGCCTAGGGCTGAGACCGCCCCCTTCCATCCGTGCCCTGCAGAGGGAGCCCAAGCGGCTTGGGCATGGGGGAGTTGGTGGGCCCCTGGGAGAGGACGAGTTTCCTGGCCTGCAGGCTGGCCCAGCGGGAAGCCTGTCCGGTGGGGGTAGGGGAATGTCCAAGCCCAGGGTGCGTTCCAGCCAGCGAGCACCCACCCTGCGGGCGGGACTGTGGGCCGCCAGGCCCCCGAAGCTCCTTGCTGGGCTAACGGTGGAGATGTGGCTGCGATCTGGGGCTTCCGGGCTTCTCACTCCTCTAGGGAGAACTGAGGGAGATCATCAGGTCAGAGGGAGCTCAAGCCAACGGCACCCCGAAGACAGAGTCCTGGTGCTCGGACGGGCCACGGAGTTCAAACACAGCCACGTAACCCAGAGGCACGGCACAAATGTGACATCGTGTGTCACCCACTGGTTCCCAGACTGCTTTTCCAGACAGACCCTCCAAGCATCCTCACTGCAGCCCCTCGAGGTGCCAGAGTGACAGGGACAGCCCCTTAGGGAACCCGAGGGGAGTCACAGGCCCCGGCTAAGGTCACGCTGCACGCGTTAGCTGATGGGCACCTCTCTGCCGCCGAGTCCCCTGGTGCTCTGGCGTCTACCCTTGGTGCCAGCTGTCTGAGCATCCTGTTAGGAACCACACACGTGGTTAGATGCTGGCCACCCGGGGTCTGCCAGGCCCTGCGCTAGGGGCTCCCCAGAGGGGGAGCTGACCGATTGAGCTGGGGTGGACAGCCCAGCAAGGTCAGCACAGCTGCCCACTCAGCCTCAGTTTCCCTTGTGTTAAGGGAAGTCCGTGAGTGCTGAGAAGGCTCCTTCGGTAGCCATGGGGCAGCCGTTGTAGAGCTGCTCTCCCCCCACTGTCTGTCCCCCGGGGGTGCGGGCGTCCTCTGAGCGCAGCTCACTGGGCGACGGAAGGCAGTCTCCAGCTAAGCATTTACTAGCAGGGAACGAGCGGAGCTGGGAGAGTTCACGGCTGCGTTTAACCGTCCAGGCGTCCACCCTCTTGCCGGTGTGCAGAGCGCCTCGTGCTTCCTGGTGTGGCTCTGGTCCTGGCATCCGTGGCTTGAGACCTTGAGCCCAGGGGTCGCTGCTGGGTGACCCTGGCAAGTGACTCACCCTCTCTGGGTCCCAGGAGCATCCTCGGCAGCCCCGGGGGTGTGTGCGAGGGGTCGGCCTGCCTTCGATGGGTTGATGTGAGCCTACCCTGCCCCCTGACTGGGCCTGCCCGGCTGCTGCCCCAGCAGGCTCAGCTCGACCCGAGACCTCAGGTCAAAGATGCCAGGAGCTCCCTCTGCTTGGGGCCCCATGGGTGCCAGCTGGGTACAGATCTGGGGAGGACCGGAGCCACTGGAGAGGTGTGCCACGCCTCCCTGCCTAGGGTCTCAGAGGGAATTCCTGTGGCACCCAGGACGGGGCACAGGGCGCCTGGTGCCACTGACCAGCATAAGCCCCAGGCCTTTCTAAACAGCTCAGTGGAGCCAGATTCAAGTTTCTGCCTTTCCTGTGGCTGCTTCTGTGCTGCCCCCAGATGCCCAGTGCTCTCCCCTGGGGGGCCCGCTTGTGACGTGCCCTAGATGCAATATTTTTTTTATTTTTTATTTTATTTATCTTGTAAATATTTATTTTGAGAGAGAGAGAGAGCGAGCACGAGTGAGGGAGGATCAGAGAGAGAAGAAGACTGAGAATCCCAAGCAGGCCCCACACCGCCAGCGCACAGCCCGACTTGGGGCTTGATCCCACAAACTGTGAGACCATGACCTGAGGCAAAATCAAGAGTCAGACACTTAACCAACAGAGCCACCTGGGTGCCCTTAGATGCAATATTTTTGAATGGCTTGAGCTCCCATTCCAAAACCCTTTCGAAAGCCCAGGGTCCTCCAAATGCAAATACCTCTGGGGGTACGTCCTCAGGGGATTAGCCTCCTCCTCATGCCTCCTTCCCCACGTGTGCCCCCTATGCTGACAGCTCCCCTAGTCCTTTCTTCCCCAGGGACCTCCCACACGGAACCAGGTAGAGTCACAGACTTTATTGAAGGTTTGGGGGGCCAGAGAGGCCCTTTCTGTGCCTCCTCTCCTTTCTCTCCTTCTGGATGTCTCTGCCCTCCCCCCAGTTGGCCTGAAAACCTACTTCCTCTTGATTTATTAAAAAGAGCAATTTCCCCTTCCCCTTGCCTGCTCTAGGCTGGCCTAGAGGCCCAGCACAGTCTGTAGTCCTGTGACTGTCCCCTCGGGCCACCCAGCAGCAGGACGGGTTGGGGAGGGCAGGGTGCACCAGTCCAGCTGCCCCTCCCCCATCCCACAGCTTCTGTGCCAGCCTGGACTACGAGAATTTGGATGGTACATCACTGAGCCAAGTCTGTCAGGATCTGAGGAGAGTGTCTCCTTTGCTGCATTTGCCGGGTCACCAGCCTCCCCTGCAAAGCCGCCAGGGACGGGGACCCCCGATCCCAAGCCCCCTTCCCTTTGGGGAAACCTAGTTGCGCGCTGGTCTGGCCTTTCCTGCAGAATCCTTGTAATGACCCGGACTCCACCGCTGGTGTCCAGGGCAGGGTCCCTGTTCTGTGACTGCTCCGGCCACAGGGCTCCCCCTCTCAGCCTCCCTGTCACCCCACGCCGGGCTGGAGGGGCCCAGAAGGCTGCCTGGGCACACGGTTCCTCCCTCGGGCCCCCGTCCCTTTGAGCGGCGTGAGCTCAGCAGGTCGGAGGGGAGGGCGCTGGGCTCTCCTACCTCGGCGGCTGCCCTGCCTGGGAGCCTCCGGCGGCCGCTCCGGCTGATTCATTGGGCGGCAGGCAGCTCAAATCCCCAGCCTCTGTCACATGGTGCTGGCAAGCCGCATCTCTCCTTGTCTATCGTTTGCATAAATAATAATAAAAAAATCCCTCCCACCTTCCTGCGGGACCAAAACGTCGCAGGGACGGCTGACAGGGGCCTGCGTGGGGAGGTCTGAACGTGCCCATTTCTCTCTCACCTGAGGAGCCCAGGGCAGGGGGGAGAGGCGTGCCACACGGCTGGCAGCGCAACTTGCAAAGCTGGTGAGCAAAGAAAGGGCAAGGTCAGGGTGCCGGGGCCTGGATGCCCTCCAGTTGAGGCTGGACAGTGGGCGGCCTCACCTTTTGGGCGCCGGGAGGAGGGCGGCCCTTTCCTCCCAGAGGGGCAGCTAAGGAGACACACAGTTGGTCCTTAGGCACTGTGCCCGGCACGTTGGCACAGACCGGGCTTCCCCAGCCACAAGGGTACACCGAGGGGAGCTCTGGCTCCCTGTCGTCAGCACTCGGCCGGGAATGCGAGCCAGTAGCAAAGGCCGAAGCTCTGTTCAGCTGGAGTCGGCAGGCCCTGGGGCCACTTCAGATCGGAGCCTGTGGTTTAAAACCCTGCACGGCTTCCTGGAGGCGTCTGGAGGCCCTGCCCGGAGGCAAGAATGGTGGGTGACAGCCTCACAGGGCAACAACCTGTCATGTGGATGCTGACCACGTGGGGAGAACTGTTTCCGGAACAGGGGGCGGTGGGGGCTGACAAACAGCTTCAGATGGTAATGTCAGCCCCAAGGGCAGGACGAGGGCACATCTGGCATCCTGTCTGAGGCCTCCTGAGAGACAGCGTGCCTGTTTCTCCCCATTGTGACACATCCAGTATCAGCCACCTGAGCCAGGGTGGGCCAGGTGCAGGGACAGGGGCTCAAGGGGACTCCACGAGCTGGGGACCCTAGGTCTAGTGGAGACTGGACCTGTGGTGCCCCTCAGGCCCTGTCTGAGCCCCGGAAGTGGCGACAGGCCCACGGTCAAAGGGAGCTGTTTAGCCTGAGTCCAATCTGAGGTCCAAGCCTTCCCGGCCCCCCACCAGGATCTCAGGGCGTCAGGTGAAAGGGACACTGAGTCCTCCCGAGTGTCTGTGGTGTGCCAGGCTCTCCATGCTTTATCTCCTTTGGGGACTTGCCAGGGCCCTGGGCAGGGGACCCCTAAAGCGGGAGGCAGTATGTTCATATTTAAATATTTCTTTTTAAATGTTTATTTATTTTTGAGAGAGAGAGACAGACACGGAATGCAAGCAGGAGAGGGGCAGAGAGAGAGAGGGAGACACACAATCCAAAGCAGGCTCCAGGCTCTGAGCTGTCAGCACAGAGCCCGACGCGGGGCTTGAACTCACAAACTGTGAGATCATGACCTGAGCCGGAGTCAGATGCTTAACTGACTGAGCCATCCAGGCGCCCCAGTGTGTTCCTATCTAATATCTAGCTCCAGGCTGGCACCCATACCCTGTCAGCGGGTGTCCACCCCCGACATGGAAAAGAATAGGGTGTCCAGGGAGAGACACGCCCCCTCCCCGTTTGCTCACTTCCCGCGGGCTGTGATGTGTGAGAGTTTAGTGTGTCTGCCCAAGTGGACTTAGGGGTAATGTGATCTAGTTTTAAACAAACGAATCCTCCACAACAATCAAGTAGCTTCCGAAAGAGTCCTGTAAAGACACGGCAAATAGCACCAACGATCCACACGGGGTAAGGAACCACAGGCGCGACACGTCCTCTCTTCTGATACGTGCCCATCATCACCCACGGTGCCCACCTGACGGGAAATTAGCCCCAAATATAAAAAATAAACAAAACCAAACTGTTTGAAACAGCTCCACCCCCGTCATTACCGGTGAAGCTTTGCCCCAGTGACTGGTGCCTTGAGACACGACTCAGTGACAGCATGAAATCCTCATGGGCAGCAAGGTATTTAAAAACGAAGCTTTCAGAACGTGGAGACAAACCCCCGCAATGCTTTTCCCAGCGACGTTTAAAGTTACGTGCTTTTCAACTCAGTACTTTTCTGATATTTCCCTAAGCAATGATAAATATTTGGAAAGCTCTCTTAAAGTTTCTTGCATAATAGCATGAGACAAAAAACACCTACCACCAGGCAAACACTTATTTTTTTTCTGCTGCAGTAAAAATGGCAGAAACAATGAACAGAAAATGATCTGTCGACAAACCGAAAGGCATTTCTTTGTCAGCAAATACTGTCGGAAGATGTAGAGAAAACACTACCATAGATTGGAAGGAAGTGTTAGTGCAAATTACCCACTGTGGGAGGTTGGCCGTGTGGTTTTTTACACATCTCAGCTTAAGGTATTTGCTTGGGTTCTGTTCCAATAAAGAAACACACAAACCACTTGTGTGTGTGTGTGTGTGTGTGTGTGTGTGTGCATGCGTGTATGTGTGTGAGAGAGAGAGAGAGAGAGAGAGTCAGGAAAGGAAAGACAGAGTGAGAAGATAGATGAATGCCTTGTTTCGTAAGAACGATTGCAAATGGGAAAAGCAGTGTCACGTACCCACTGAGGGAACAGCTGCTGAGAAAGGATTTTTTTAAAGGATTCTGGATGAGGAAAAAGTATAGAGGGAGCTGCACCTGCAAAACTCACTCACTGGCCTATCCGGTCAAACCACTGCAGGAAAGAACTAGAAGGCCAAGGCACAGGAGGAGCCCTCTGTGGTGTTACCTTTAAAAAATCAAGGTTGTCCGGCACCTGGGTGGCTCAGTCATAAGCCTCTGACCTCGGCTCAGGTCATTATCTCCTGGCCCCGTAGGTCTGAGCCCCACATCGGGCTCCGTGCTGACAGCTCAGAGCCTGGAGCTGTTTCGGATTCTGTGTCTCCCTCTCTCTCTGCCCTTCCCCCGCTCGCACGCACGCTCTCTCTCAAAAATAAACATTTTAAAAAAGTTAAAAAAAAATCAAGGTTGTTCTAGTAGAGCAGAATCTTTATGATCCTTGGTAATAAGATTGGGTGTGACCAGGAAAGTTTCCAGGCCACACAAAGAATGGGAAAGGGCTGTCGTGAATTCTCCCTCTCTTTCCTCCTCCTTTCCCTCCTTCTTAAAGACTGAGGCGCTGACTTTTCTTGAGGAGATGAGGGCTATCAGTTTTAGGCACCCAGTACAATTATTGGAAAAACAGAGTCACCTTCCCCGCATCTGCCCCTTCCAGGGAAAGATGTTAAAACAAATGTTTGAACATATTTCCATGGACACGTGATTTTACAGCTAACAACGTGTTTGACCCACAAAACCTACACATTGGAAAAAAAAAAACAAAACCTTGGAAGCTGTTTCTTTTTTTTTTTTTAATTTTTTCACATTTATTTATTTTTGGGAGACAGAGAGAGACAGAGCATGAACAGGGGAGGGGCAGAGAGAGAAAGAGACACAGAATCCGAAGCAGGCTCCAGGCTCCGAGCTAGCGGTCAGCACAGAGCCCGACGCAGGGCTCAAACCCACGAACTGTGAGATCTGACCTGAGCTGAAGTCGGACGCTCAACTGACTGAGCCACCCAGGAGCCCCAGGAAGCTGTCTGTTTTTAAAAAATCTAGATGCAAGTTACCCACCGTAAAGTTCACTCTTTTCAAGTGGACCATTCAGTGGTTTCTAGAATACCTACCCAGACTGGTGCAACCATTACCACTAATTCCAGAACAGCCTGTTTTTTAAACCCGTAGAGTTTTGAATTTTTTAAATCTTTTTTTTTTTTTTTGAGTAAACTCTACTCCCAACATGGGGCTTGAACTCATGACCTTGAAATCAAGAGTCGCACGCTCTACTGACGGAGGCAGCCAAAACATGTAGAGTTTTAAAATGTAGAGTTTCCTTGGGTTTGGAACCCATTTATGAAGTGTACACACGCAGCACCTTCTCCCTGGCTTGTAGGACCAACTCACTGACAACAGGGAAGACAGAAATAGAGCGGCTGGGTTTTTATCAAGTCTTTGCATAATTGGGGGATGGAGTTTAAACACCAGTATGATGGTTTAGGAAGTCTAGCCAGCGATGCCTTTTTCCCATTCAGCTCCCATATTTTTGTGACAGCCACTAAAATCCAAAATTGAAATAAACTGCCCTGAGGGCCATGGCTTCAAATTGATGTTTTACAGCGTGAAACCAAGATTTTAGTAAATAAGAATTATAACAATTCGGTGTGATGACAGATGGTAGATAGCCCTACTGTGGTGACCATTTCTTATTGTATGTCTATAGCCACTGTGTTGTACGTCTGAAATGAATACAATATTGTATGTCAATTACTCTTCAATTAACATTTTTAAAAAATATTTATTTATTTTTGAGAGACAGAGAGACAGAGCGTGAGCAGGGGAAGGGCAGAGAGAGAAGGAGACACAGGATCCGAAGCAGGCTCCGGGCTCCGAGCTGTCAGCGCTGAGCCCGAGACGGGGCTCCAACCCATGAACCGCAAGATCATGACCTGAGCCGAAATCAAGAGTCAAACGCTCAACTGACTGAGCCCCCCAGGCGCCCCAAATAAGATTCTTATCCCTGAAATAATCACAGTGTTATTTTCCAAGAGTCAGGTCACATTATGCCCCTGCTCAAAGCCTTCCAATTTACATACCACACTTTGGATAAACTTCAAACTCCGGCTCCTATTTCTTCTTACGCCTTAGGTTTTATCCCCAAACCCACCCACCCCAATCTGGTCCTGCTAGTGGCCCGGAATAGCACTTGCTGATTGCTGCCTCAGGGCCCTTGCATTGCATTGCATCGGGTTCCTTCTGCATCGCTCAAGCCCTCACTTCCTCGTCTTCGTTCCACTGTCAGCTCCTCAGGCAGCCCCTCCCTGACCTCCTGATTTGAATTATCCACCCCATCCCCTCTCCCACAAACATACTAATGATTTTTCCCTCTAGAACATTTCACTACCGGCATTGCCCTGTATTATAACGTTTATTTGATTATTGCTTTGTCTCTCTTAGTAGAATAGAGGCCCTGGGGGGGGGGGGATCTCCTCTCTTCACAGATCTGGGCCCAGCACCCAGATGGCCTCCTGGAGGGGGCAAGAGTTGCTCTGGGGCTGCCTGCCCTGCGAGCTCCTTGGGTCTCCCAGCCTGGGATGGCCACTGAGGGGGTGAACATGAGTAGCTAAGTGACTTGGGACAAGCAAGTCTCTCCATTCTGTGTCACCATCTCGTCTCTGTGTCACAGTGCCGCTGGGCCCCCTGGGAGGCGCCCCTGGAGGAGGCCAGCCTCCTCAGCCAGCAAGGTGCCTGTGGGGCCAGTTGCGGGGTGACAGGAAACCGCCCTTCTCCGGGAGCCCTGACGTGCCTGAGTCCTCGGTGCCGAAGACCGAAGCGAAGAAACGTGCTTGGTGCGGGGTCTGGGCGCAGCTGTGGCCCGGGGGGGGGGGGGGACGCCTCTAGCAGGGTGCCCGCCTGGTCCTCAGGCAGGGCTACCTCCCGCGCGGCACCTGGCGCTCAGAGCCCCGTCCTCACCCTGGCACTGAGGTTGAGGGGGCGGGAGTTGAGCCCAGGGGAACCGTGGGTGCCCAGGAAGGCCACGACCCCAGCCTCCGGGGCGCCCCATCGAGGCGCCCGCCCCGGGGCTGGGACTGGTTTGTCGCCGGCAGGTGAATGTCTGGGGGGCGGGGCCTGGGGCTGGAGGCTGGGGGCGGGGCGCGGCGGGGCCCCCGGGGCGGGTCACGGTCAGGGCGCCGCGCCCGCCAGCAGCAGCCCCAGCAGCGCCCCGGCCAGCAGCGGCAGCGACGGCGGGCCCGGGGGCGCGGCGTCGGTGGGGTCGCCGGGGGGCGGCAGGTCGCAGTTGGCGTAGGGCTCCAGGCAGGCGGCGAAGGCCATGACGTGCGCCACGAAGGTCTGCTCCTGCACGCCGTGCACCAGGTGCGCCTGCGGGCCGCGCGCGAACACCGCCACGTCCTCGCCGCCGTGCGTCTCGGACTCCAGGGGCACCGCGGCCTGCTGCTGGTATGACGGGTCCCCTGGGCGGAGGGCGGCGGAGGGCGGTTCAGGGCCCGGCCGGGCGGGCGGCGTCCCCCTCCCCTCTCCCCCCTCCCGCCCGCC
Source organism: Cryptoprocta ferox (assembly GCA_028646485.1). Lineage (NCBI taxonomy): Eukaryota > Metazoa > Chordata > Mammalia > Carnivora > Eupleridae > Cryptoprocta > Cryptoprocta ferox. The sequence continues at coordinate 99,882,102 of CM053578.1, read as the reverse complement.
GCACTCACGGCTCTGGCTGTCGCTGACGTTGGGCCGGGGGCCGTCCTTGAGCGCGAAGCCGCCGGGGCCGTTGCCATACAGGATGGACGTGTAGGTCTTGTTGTCTCCGGCTTTGCTGGGGGCCAGCCCTGCAGGGAGGGGGACCCGGTGATCTCCCTGACCACAGCGAGGGGCCTCCCGCGTGCTAAGCCTAGTAAACCGCGGCACTTTGTGGCCTCCTGGCTGGCTTAATCCTCATACAAGGCAGGTGCCGTTGTCACCCCATTTGACAGATGAAGGAAGGCAGAGACAGGAATCTGCGCCCCGACGTTTAGGAAGCCCTGCTAGGGCCCCCCCCCCCCCACGGCCTACCGAAAATGGAGCTGCCTCGCAGGGTGTAGCCGCCAAAAGAGAAGACGTGAGAGTGGTCAGCGGTGACGAGGGTCAGTGTGTCCTTCTCGCTTGTGATCTGGCTGGCCTTGTCAATGGCAGAGTCGAACATGACGGCCTCCGTCAGGGCCAGATAGGCCGTGCCGTCGTGATGCCCGTGGTCGATGCGGCCTCCTGAGAGAGGAAGGTGGACGGTGCCCAGCCCGCCCTGACCATTCCCGCTTCCGTGGTCAGCAAGGGGCTGCCGGTCACGCACCCTCCACAAAGAGGTAGAAGCCGCGGGGGTTCCTCCTCAGCAGGTGCAGGGCCGCCTCCGTCATCTCCATCAGGGACGGGTCCTGGGCATGGTTTCGGTGGACCTCATATTTCGTGTCTCCTGGCTCAAAGAGGCCTGTGGGGAAGGGGGCCGGCCCGGACCAGTAAGCGCGTGTGCACATCTCCGCGTAGGCTTGGCCCTCTGCGGACCCAGGGGGCCAGGGCAGGAACGTGGGGGGGGCCGGCGTCGTTACCCATGAGGTGTGTTACGGAGGGGTCCTGGGAGGCCTGCAGGAGCGCCGTGCGGTTCCACACGTACCGGCCACCCTGGGAGGGGCAGACCGGGCCTCAGTCCATAGCCCTCTGATCCCGTGTCCCTCTTGTGCCCCGTGCACCCATGGGTCCCCATCACCTGGTGCTTGGCCTGCCACTCCTGCACCAGGTTGTGCCCATCCAGCCTGATCCCGCTCTGTGTGACGTCACTCGGATACTCAGGGTCTGGAGTCCCCTTGGGAAACATGTACTTTCGGCCTCCGCCCAGGATCACCTGTAGCCAAAGGATTAGGCAGGTGGGCTTGGGGCCCGGCTGGCCCTTTGCTGCCTCCTCAGAGAGCCCCTGGCACCTTTCAGGTCTGTGGGTGTGGCCTGTCCCCGGGGGTCCCTCCTCCACCACCTCGGCCCCCACCCCAAGCTCCCGGAGACCCTGCCGGGCTCCAGAGCTCAGGCTGTCGGTTGCCTGGGACTGTGGCCAGTGGAGACACGCCCCCTCCCCCTGCTTGCCCGTCACATCTCACATCAATGTCCATGTTGGAGACGAGCTGCTTGGCGATGTCCTGGCATCCCTCCTTCCGCGCCTTGGCGGGCATGTTGGCGTCCGAGTACCAGTTGCGGTTCACTACGTGTGCGTAGGTGCCTGCTGGCGAGGCGTGCTGCACTCTGGTGGTGGTGACCACCCCCACGGACTTCCCTGTGGGCGGCAGAGGTCAGGGTGAGCCCCTGGGCCCCCTAGTGCTACCCCTGCCCACGAAGCTGGCCCCCAGCCCACCTGCTTTCTTGGCCCGATTCATCACGGAGATGACCTCATTGCCGTGTGTTGTGTTGCACTGGTTAAAGCGGGCCGCGGCGCTCAAACCAATGGTCTGGTAGTTGGCCTTGACCCCGCACAGGTAGGCTGTGGCTGTGCCTGCGCTATCCGGCACCTGTCTGTCCACATTGTATGTCTGGGGACAGAGACACCCTCAGCTCCCGTGTGACACCGCCAGACACCCGAGATCCTGACACCCAAGCCCGGGGGCCCACTCTCACAGCCCTGGTGCCCGAACTCGGGCTCCCAGCCTGCTGGGCCCTACCCTCCTGCCACACTCCCGAGACCCACTCACACCCCTCTGGTGGGGAGCGTGCTGAGGCCACCCAGCCCTTACCTTGGACAGAGCCACGTATGGAAAGTGGTCCATGGCCAGGGGTGTCTGAGGTCCCAGTTTGTCATGAATCTGCCCCTTTAGGATCCGAGTGGCTGTCACCGTGGGCACCCCCATCCCTGAAGGAGCACAGCTCGTCAGGCCCGAGTCCCCAGGGTGGTGGGGGCCACAGGTGGGGGGGGGACAGGTCTTGACACTCACCGTCCCCCAAGAAGAGGATGAGGTTCTTAGCAGCCGTGCGGATGGGCTGCAGCTTCTTAGCGGCGTCCAGGGCCTGGGCTGCCTGGCGGCTCCAGAAGGCTGGGTCTTCCTCCTCAACTGGCCAAGGGGAGAGTGGAGGCCAGGTCAGTCTTGGGGGAGTGTCCCATAGGTGGGGGGGCAGCCGGGAGGAGCCTCATTACCTGGAATGGTGCCGAGGGACAGCTGTGGCCTCAGGCCCAGCAGCAGAAGCAGCACCCAGGCTCCCCGCATGCCTCTGGGACGGCGGGAGGGCAGCAAGGCCAGGACTCCGGGGACGCTGGGACCCTGGAGGGGCCAGAACTTGGGTACCAGCTGCAGGACAAGCCGCCTGGGCTTAAGTCAGGGGAGAACTTTGTCCCTGGTTGTAAAAGGCTCCGTGTCCCTCCCATTGTTCCAGGTGGCCACCCTGACCCCGCCCCTGCCCTGTGACTTTAAGTCACACTGGCAGAAGTGAAGTGGCAGGGCGCGGCTGGGCAAGCCTCAGGGCAGGGGTCCTGGAAAAGCAAGTCTGTCCAGCACAGGACGGTCCCCGCTGTCTCCCTAGGGTGGGGCGGGGATGAGGGGGCACATCCCTTTGGGTGAGAAGCATTTGCAGTGCCCCGACCAGGGCCACTCCCAACCTTTGGCTCATACGGACTTGTGGGAGAACTGTTACTCCTCCGTTCACCTCCTGTGTTCAGTGCTCTCTGAAAGCCAGCTTTGGACGGGCTCGGGGCTGAGGGGCGTGGGGTGTGAGGCACACAGCCTGGGCCACGGAGGCCCTGAGACACCGGAAAGGAGGCACGCGCGGGTGGCCTGGCTTCTGACCGGGACTGGCGTGGGCAGGGGGGAAGGGTGTTGGGCTCCGAGGGTGCCTGGGAGCCTGGACCCAGAGTCCCTTGTGCTGTGGGAAAGGGCGGAGCTAGTGGTGACAGAGTGGAACCCTGTCCGTGTGTCCAGTTACAGGCCAGCCTTGTGGGGCAGGCAGGGGTGGGGACCCAGGGTACGCGAGGCTGACCTCTGCTCCCTTGGACAGGCAGAGAGAACCCAGGGGTGAGTCTCTTCTCTCCATGGGTCACGCGTACCTGCAGACGTAGCTTCTGATAAAGGAACTGAGAGGTGTGCGTAGCCAGGCTGGTTTAGAAGCATCCCTCCACCCCAGCAACCGCGCGTCCGGGTGTCTCTCCAAAGATTCGAGAGCAAGGTCTGGAAGAGAGACCTGCGCCGCCATGTTCATAGCCGCATGGCTCACAGCAGCCAAGAGGTGGAAGCAACTCGTGTCTGTCACGAGATGAACATTTGAACAAGATGGGGTCCGTCCGCCTAACGGGATATTACTCAGCCTTAAAAAGGAAGGGAATCCTGCCACACGCTGCAACATGGGGGCCTCAGGGTGTGATGCTGAGTGAAACAAACCAGCCACCGACGGGCAAACGCTGTGTGACTCTACTTACACGAGGCATCTAAAGCCGTCAGATGCGCAGAACTGGTTGCCAGGGCCCAGGGGGAGGAGGCCGGGGGAGGAGGTGTTTCATGGGGACAGGGTTTCAGCTTTGAAGATGAAAACCTTCTGGAAGGCTGCCGTACAGCACTGTGCACACGCCTCGCTCTACCGACCCGGACACTTACCAGTGGTGGTTACGACGGTGAATTCCGTGCTGTGCTCTTCACCACAATTTAAAAAAATTTGGGGGCGCCTGCGTGGCTCAGTCGGTTGAGCGACCGACTTCGGCTCAGGTCATGATCTCATGGTTTGTGAGTTTGAGCCCCGAATCTGGCTCGATGCTGTCCGCTCGGAGCCTGCTTTAGGTCCTCTGTCCCCCTCTCTCTCTGTCCCTCCCTCACTTGCATGAGCTCTCTCTTTCTCTCTCTCTCTCTCAAAAATAAATAAACCTTAAAAAATTTTTTTTTTTTTTTTTTAAGAAAAGAGAAACCTCCCTCCCAGCTCTGCCCACCCCGGCGGACCACGGTAGCTCTGTTTTGCGCTCTGGCCTCCTCACCACCTGAGCCACGTGCTTGGTCCCCAAAACCAGGGCGACTGTCCTGGCCGCCAGCATCTCCCTGCCCAGCCCCCACTTCTCAAGTAGGGCTTTCCTGGGGCCCTCCTCCACACTGCCCTGGCTGTCCTCACATCTGAGGAGAGATATCGCCTTGGGAGGCATCCTTCGCGGCCTCTGAAGTGTCCCCGTAGCTCCTTCGGTCCCCTGTATCATCTTGCTGTGCTAGGGAAATTCTCGGCTAAAGGTCAGGGGAGACTAATCCCTGGGCCTTTAGTTAATTGGTTCTTTTTACCAGCCTGTAGGTGAAAGGTTTGTTATTCCAAGATTAGTCTTCCTTCCAGGGAATTCTCCATCCCCTTTTTCAATTGGAATTTTGGACCTAACTGTAGACTCACATGCAGTTGTGAGAAATAATACGGAGAACCCGGGGACGCTGCCCGACCCGACTTCCCCCAGTGGTACAAGTCACAGGTACTCAGATTTCTATTCGGAGCTCGCGCGTGCACCCCTTTGTGTGGGCACGTGGCTTTCATACCGTCTGGTCACGTGCATGGGGTCATGTAAACACCACTACGGGTAAGATACTGAACAGCTCCAACCCCACAGATCGGAACAGATCCCTTTCTAAACACCTTACCTCCCTCCCACACCCCTGCTCAGTCCCCAACCCCCTCCTGCCTTTCTAAAACGTTGTCATCTCAAATGGATAGGGAACAATTTTGTTACAAGATGGCCGAGAGGGCCGATCGGGGAATCTGGTCCCCGCCCCAAGGCTGACTCCCCTTCCAGGTTCTTCTTCCCGCCGCGCTTACCAAATCACTACGAACGCGGAATGCGGAAGTAACAGACTATAAATTGTCCCCCCATCCTCACGCTCGGGACTCAGGCGTCTGGAGAGTGACCTCCGCTGAGTCCGCCGGTGTGAAATGAACCTCCTGCCTTCCGCGATCCCCGAGTGCCGCTTGGTTCCTCCGCCGGGTGATCCAGACCAGGCTCCGTAACAAAATAAGTTACATAAATGGAATCATATATAGTCTTCTGGGGTCGGCTCTTTTTTTCCCCCCACTCGGGATAGTTCCCTGGAGATTCATCCAAGACTATCCTATCAAGTCATCTCAAGACTCCTTTGTATCACTGAGTGCGTTCTGTGGGATGGGTCGACCACACTGTTTACTCGTTCAACGTCCAAGGACAGACATCTGGGCTGACTCCAGTCTTGGCTATTGTAAACAAAGCTGCTATGAATATTCATTCAGGTTTTGGGGGGAACATACGTTTTCATTTCTTTGTAACAACCCCCCAGGACTGGGACCGTAAGCCCTTCCTCTGACGACATTAGGTAGTCACATTTGCGATCAGCTCTGGTTTCTTGTGAATCTTGTCATGTGCTTGAGCAGGACTGGACACCAGGCATACACCACAGGTCACTGGCAGTCAACAAAGTATGTTTGTCACATTCAAAGCCTGCAGCTATGACCCGGCTGCGTGGGGCCACCAGGGAGGCCACGTAGGGAGGCACCTTTGGGCCTGAGTCACCTAACTGTGATGACATCGGTTATAGTCCTTCCTCTGGGGCCCAGGCTTACAAGTCAGCAGGCAGCAAGCTCTTTCTGGTCTTTCTGCTGCGGAGTAAGACATATGTCTCTTGGGGCGCCCAGGTGGCGTAGTTGGTTAAGCATCTGACTCTTGATTTCAGCTCAGGTCATGATCTCGTGGTTTGGGAGATCGAGCCCCATGGCCGGCTCTGAGCTGTCAGCATGCAGCCTGCTTGGGATTCTCTCTCTCCTCTCTTTCTGCCCCTCCCACACTAGTGCCCCCCCCCCCCATAAATAAACATTAAGAAAAAGGGGATAATGCCTCTTGGGTAATTGTTAGTTCAGGCCGAGGGATGCCTTGCTTTGTGCAGCCTGCAGTCTGGTTGTCCTGGCGTGTCTGCTCCCTGGGGAGGAAGGGCCTGCCCTGTGGGGCCCCCATCTGGACCCTCGGCACCCCCCACTGTTGTTCTCATCTACCACCAGAGGCTGTTCAGGCTGTGTCCCTGCCCGCAGTGCAGGGTGCAGGTAGGCACTGAGGGGGATGCTGAGTCCGCCCAACCTGTAGCAGCCGCCGCCGCCACCTCATGGTGCAATGGCTCCTTCCTGCCTCCTGCCCCCCACCCCCCGCCCCGATCTCACCACGACACCGCCCCTAGGAAATGTAGTGACGGCCCTGCCACTCGGGGGAGCATGGCCAGAGCTGGGAACGACTGTCCATCACCAAAAGACAACACCCCTCAGCATGATGGGGACACTTTGGGGGAAACGGAGGCATCTGTTTCTAGGGGCCAGTTTCCCCCATTCGAGCCTCCCAGCAGCCCTATAGAAATAATAGTAGTGTCCCCATTCAGGCTGGGATCCTGGAAGCAAACACACGTTGTATTTTGCCCTCTTTTCATGGGCAGATCTCATGGGATCAGGGGGTACCGAGCCTTCTGAAGTCACCTGGGGGTCTGGCAGGCAGGGGGGAGGGCACCGGGTGAGCAATGGGGGGCAGAGGTGTTATCTCAGCCCCTCTCAGTCACGGTGGCAGTGTGTGACCCTCCCTGTGCTTCTGATGACGTGTCCCCTTCTCTGGCCAGGCCTGCCCGTGCAGTTCTGGGGCCAGCAGAAGGGGCTGGCCCACCTGCCTCTCCTCCTGACCTGCGCAGGGGGCCCTCAAGAAAGTCACAGGGACGACGCTGCTCACGGAGCAATTAGCTGCATCGTGTTCTGGGGGGCTAATGGGCCAGGAAGGGGCACTCAGCTGAGAGCAGCGGGCATGGCCAGGGTCACGGGCTCAGTGAGAGTTCTTAGGGGGTCACATGGAAAGCACTGGCAGCAGGGGAGGGGGAAGCCCCTTGCCTCTCTTTGCAGCAGTGGTTTGTATGTCTCTGGTCCCTGTTGCAGGTTCAAGAGACTTAGCTCTGCCCTGCCCCAGGAGCAGATGGGCACTGATTGGAGGGTAGTCCCAGCAGGGGCCACTTTGGGCCCTGGGGGCCTTTGGAAGGAACCAGAGACAGCACAGACCTTGGGTGCATCCACAGGACCATGGAGGGGAAAAGGTTGTGGAGATATGTTCTGGGGCTCAGGGAAACTGAATGCATCTAAGGCCTGTACCACACTGGGGTACACTCGGGAACACCAGGGATTACACTGTACCAAGTCACTTGCCCTCCGTGCTGGGAATTTTGACCTGCACACGGGTCAGCACCAGTTTGGTGTCTGGGGTCAGAGAGAGAGGTTGCAAAGTCCAAAGGAAGGCCCCAGAAGAAGGCAACTGTTACTAGAGGGAGCCCATTATACCAGCCTTGGAAACTGAGGCTCAGGAGGAAGTGTGAAGGCTTCACTCAGATGCTCATGGTGCTATTGCCGCGGTCCTCGCTACGCTGGCTCAAGGTCTCAGTGAGGGTCCTGGAGGCACAAACCAGAAGCTGGGCAGCTCCTATTGTCTCGAGGAGACGATTTTATTCGGTGAATCTTTTTTTTTTTTTTTTTAATTTTTATGTCTTTATTTTGAGACAGAGACCAAGAGCAAGCAGGGGAGGGGCAGAGAGAGAGGGAGACACAGAATCGGAAGCAGGCTCCAGGCTCTGAGCTGTCAGCACAACGCCCGACGCAGGGCTTGAACCCACGGACTGTGAGATCACGACCTGAGCCGAAGTTGGACGCTCAACCTACTGAGCCACCCGGGCGCCCCAGTTCAGTGACTCCCTTGAGCACTGACCACATGTCAGTGTGGGAGGCCTAGATGAGTCAAGTCAGACCCAATCAGCGAGGGGCTTCCGGTCAAGAGGCGGGGGGCGGGGCTATGTAAACTGAGCTACTTTCCTGGACACTGTCCCAGGGGAAGAACTGAGGTTGCCCTGAGCGGGGGCAGACCAGCCTGGAGGGCAGCAGGAAGGAATGCTGGGGGGTCGGGCAGGAGAGAAGCCTAGATGCAACCCCCACTGACAGGCGCCAGGCTGGGCTTCAGGGAGCTGGAGGAGGGCGTGAAGAGGAGGGGCGGCTGGGCTGAGGTCAGCCTCCAGGGTGCCGCTGGGGGTGGGGGAGCAAGGCAGAGGCAGGTCGCGGAGTCGCTGGCACAGGAAAGATGGTGATCACGGTGGCAGAGGGACTCTGGGACACTGTGTGGCTTTCTGCTCTTGGGCCCGAGGGCTCTGCCCTCTCCTTGGTGCCCGCCCTCCTTGCTCCTTGCTGGCTCCCTCGCTGCAAAACAGCCACTCCCCAGATCCCGTTTCCGTCTGCCTCCCCGAGCCCCCTTTCCTCCTCCTGCTGGACAGCCTCTTCACACGGACGGCAGCAAAAAGGTTCAACGGATGCAGAACAAGCCACATTACAGACGCCCAGGTTGGCAAAGACCGAAGGGCCCAGCTGCCGGGTCTCCACCACTTAGTATGGGTGTCCTTCGGTACCTCAGCTCGCCCAAACCTTAATTTCCTCATCTGCAAAATGGAAACAATAACTAGCACTGATGTCACAGGGCTGTGAGTGCAGGGCTGGGGGACAGAGGCAATTCTGGTGGGGAGGGGGTGGTGGTGGAGGGAGGCGAAACCCTAACTTTGAAAAAAAGCCAACGGGCCAAATGTTAGACAAAGTGGCTTATTCCCTGGAAAACTAGTGTTAAAATTTTCCTAATTAAGGTCTGTGTGGGCAAGTCCTCCTTCTGGGCCATTCAACCTGCCTGGGCGGGAGGAACATCAAGGCGCGGCCCTTCTATGGGGGAACTTGGGTCACATATTTGTGGGGGTGGGGTGGGGTGCGGATAAGGGGACCATCCACCACCAGGGCAGGAAACATCACCATGTCCCCCCTCCCATATAGTTCCCCGGGGGCTCAGCCTGCCCCAGGGTCGGGGTACAGGCGTGGGCTGGCTGAGTGGGCAGAGGCCAGGCCTCTCCTCTGCCCTGCGGTAGCGGCAGCAGCAAGGGCAGGGGCAGGCTGGCAGGTGGCTGTTCCTTGAGCCATGGCTCAAGGGCATTCTTCTTAGGGCGACGCAGGAAAGGCACCTCCACGGCCGACAGGTGGTTTGGTGGTGGATGTGCAGTGAGTTTCTCCCCTAACTATGCAGGACCGGAACTCTGAGTCTTGCACCCTGAGAACCAGGAGGAGCGGCTCATTCCCAGAGCACCTAGGTTCGCTGGGAAATCCAGTACGGTGGAATGTACGAAAGCAGGCACCTCCGTTTCTGTTGCTTCTTCAACATTTAGCCAAATGCTTTCCAGAACCGAGCGATGAACAATCTGTGAACATTAGGGGGCGCCTGGGTGGCTCATTCGGTTAAGCGGCCGACTTCGGCTCAGGTCCTGATCTCACAGTTCGCGGGTTCGAGCCCCGCGTCAGGCTCTGTGCTGACAGCCCAGAGCCTGGAGCCTGCTTCAGATTCTGTGACTCCCTCTCTCTCTGCCCCTTCCCCGCTCACATTCTGTGTCCCTCTCTCTCAAAAAGAAATAAACGTTAAAAAAAAACAGAAAAACAATCTGTGAACATTAAAGAATGCAACACGATTCGCCAAACTGTTTGAGGTAAACACGTTAAGTAAAATAAATGATTTAAATGGATTTCCTCCCTAAAATAGCTTTGTATAGATTAAAAAAAACTCCCCAAACCATAAAAACTCATAGAAAGAGAAGGTTCAAAGAGATTATCTTACAGGTTTCAAATCTGTAACTCAGTTATGTGCAAATTCAAAGTCGTCATTCCAAGAGCTTAATGTACCTCCCCCCATCTCCAGAATCTTCTTTGTTGCTGTGAAAGGTGTCTTTCTCCTCCTTCCATTCACCAGGGCCCACATCTTTCACCTGCTTCAAAAGCCCCTCTTCACTCTAATCGACCCTGACATCTGTGATTTGACCTGTGCACTGGGCATCTGTGGTCGGTGCCCAGCCAGGACCCAAGGTCAGCCCTCCTGTGGCGCTGCCGCGCAGGGCCAGCAGCCTTCCCAGCATTTCTGTCTCTCCCCTGGCGGGACGGCACGGCGGCTTCCGGGCTGGCTCGCTGCCCAGGGCCTAGTTTCTCCACCTGGACGCCCTGGCCTTGGCTCAGACATGGAGCCAACATGGTCCCTAGCGGCTCCACTGAGGCAGCCGGGACCTGTCGTGCCCCAGACTGCCACCTGAGTCGTAGGCGGCATTTGAACTCACTGGGAATATCAGGCCACCTGTGGGCAGGAATTTTATCGTAGTGACTGGAATGATGGACTGTTTAACATCCCCGTTGCTGACTGTGCAAAAAGCCTTTTAAACCAACCGTAGGCCCATTCTTGCTAAGGAAAAAGTGGGTTTTTTTTGGGGGGGGGCTGTTTTGGTTTTTATTCTTATCCAAGTTATACGTGAATACAGTTTCAAACTATCACATAGATCTGTAAGGTTTGTTACAACAAAACAAAAACGGTTCCCCGTCTCTCTCCCTCCATTTTTCCATCTCGGAGGCAGCCACCCTCCCCTCTCTTGACTTTCTGTGTTGACATTCACCCGTTTCTAAATCACTTACTTCTTCATTTTTCAATTTTAAGCTCTATGGACGTATTCTATTGATATTCTGTTCTCGGCATCTATGGTGCTGTAACACCTATCCCCAAACTACATTAAACAACATTTATTTGATCATTTATTATTATTGGAGGGGACAGTGGGTGTCTGGTCTCGGGCCTCAGCTGGGGTGGCGGGATGGGACGTGCGGGATCCACTTCCAAGGTGGCTCCGTCCTGTGGCTGATTAACCGGCTCCTTCCCCATTTGAGCTGCCCCACAACATGGCAGCCGGGTTCCAGGAGAAGGGGACCAGAAGCTGCCAGCTCCCTGAGGCCTGGGCCTCGAAGCTGGCACAGGGTCATTCCTGCCACATTTCTGCATATCAGCAGTCGCTGAGCCTGTCCAGATTTAAGGGGGAGGCACACAGACGCCATTTGTATTCATTTGTTTATTTAGCAGCTTCACTGAGGTACAATTGACAAACAGGAATTGTATACATTTAAGATGTACATCTTGATGTTTTGATAATTTGTATACACTGTGAAATGACCACCACGATCAAGTTCATTTACATATCTATCATCTCATAATGATCATTTTCTCTCTGGGGTGAGAACATTGAAGGTCTACCCTCTGAGCAGCTTCCGAGCGCACAGGAATGTTGACGGTATCACCATGCTGTACTTGAGGTCCCGGGGACTTGTTTATCTTACAACTGAAACTTTGTGCCCTTCGACCAACAGCTCCCCATTCTTCCTCCCTGCCCTGGCTGGCCCTGGAAACCAGCATTCTGCTCTGCTTTTACGAATTTGATGATTTTAGACTCCACATAAAAGTGAGAACGTGTATTTGTCTCGTGCGCGACACATTTCACTCAGCATGATGGCACCCAGATTCACCCATGTCACAGCGGGCAGGATGTCCTCTCTCACGGCTGAATAATACGCCGTTGCGTGCATGCAACACACCTTTACCCAGTGCTGTGCTGGCGGACAGTTAGGGCGCTTCCTGTCTCAGCTGCTGGGCGGACTGCTGCTTCCCACCCCCTGCGTGTCCCAACGCACCGCACGACTCCGCCACATGCTCTCAACTCCCAGCAGCAGCATTTGAGGCTCTCTGGTCCCCAGAAGGAATGCAACCTCTGGCCTCTGCTGTCCCCACCCCTCCTCTGCCCCCAGGGCGCTCCTCCCTGCCGCCTCTGTGGGGAGCCCGTTTTTGCCCGTGACCCCGCACCTGCTAGTGCCAGCTCCGTGTGGACATCTGGGCTCTGCTCCCTCTCTCAGGCCTTCACCTCGCCTGGATTATCACAGCCCCGCCAACCTGGCCTCCTGCTTCCCACCCCGGGGCCCGTCACTCTCTGGGCTTGCGGCAGCTGCCGGGGGCATGCGGTGCCGCGTCTCCCCAGTGGCGTAGCCTCTTCCTGGGACCCGCTCCCCAGCTTCTTGTCCACCCCGGCCAGGGACCCAAGTGGCTACCATTCTGTACCATGACAGCTCTCTGATGGGCCAGGGGTGGGCAGACCCCATTCTTTCCTGGGGTCTCTCTAACTTGGGAGACGGTGTCAGTTTCCCTCTAAGAGGGTGGGCTGCAAGATACAGAAGCTCATGCTTCCAGAAGGTCACGGTGGAGGAAGTGATTTACACCAGGAGGAAAGGAAGTGGAAACGGAAGGGAGACAGAGCCACCCAAGGTGACCTGGAGGCGTGGTGCATCCCTGCCCACCCCACGGTGGGCTTTCCCGCCTCCTCTGCTAGTTCACATCCAATCTTCCTACCAGTTCCCTTCCTCCCAGAGCCACTCTGCGTTGGGTTTCTTTCCTTTGTAATCAAGACAGGAGTCTTCCTGAAGCCTCAAGCACCCCCCTCTCTCTGGCTCCTCCTTCCCAGTCTCCTTGTGCCAGTTCCTTCCCAGATTGCCAACCCTGGATTTTCAGTGCTGAGCCCTCCCAGGCTTCCAGTCCGGGCTGTGTGCTGAGGATGTCCCGCCAGAGCACCACTGTCCAGCACTTCAGGGCCCAGCATGACATTCCCACCTCTACCTACGGCCGCGACCCCTACTGCTGTGCCCCACACCCTCCAGCCCGGCCCCAGCCTCTGTACTGACCGCCCCCGCCCTGGGTCTGTTCTCAGCAGAGATGCTGGCATGCACCCCTTATCTGTTCCCACCCCTGCGAGGAAACTCCTCACTGTCTTAGCTCGCTGGCTCTCCTGCGCTCCGGCCTCCCACCCCCTCCACCACCCACATGGCACTGGACCTCAGGGCCCGCGCCTGCAAATAGCCAGCAGGCTGCTCCCTGAGTCTCTGCCCACGCTCGACCTCCCTCTCCTGCTTTACCTTCACCACCACCTGCCACAATATGACACAAGTCCCCTCTGGACAGCAGTCCCGAGAACACATGGCTGACTGAGTGAAGGCCACTTCATGGCACAGCTCTGGTTAGAAACCTTCAGGGGCTCGGCATGGCCCTTAGACAGAGTACCGTCTCTCTGGCCAGCTCAGAGGGTCCATGCAATCTCCTGTTCCAGCATCTTCTAGCACATCCTCTCAGCGCTCTCTGACCCTAAAGACCTTGACCTTCACAGCTCGTGGTTAAGTCAGATACCTTTAAGCCTCAGTTTCTTCACCTGTGTGGGGCCCATGTGTCACCTTCTGGCTATTGTCCCCTCGCAGCTGGGAATATGCTCTCCAGCCTAGGAACTCCGCTAGAGCCTTGTGCTGCAGTGACATTATTTGCATTATGCCTCCATCTGTGTGGTGATCGAGGTGGCCCTATGAGCAGGACAGGCCTGTGCTGGGTCCGGGCTCCTGCCCAAACTGGTGTGTGGTGGCTCTGGAGCAGCCGATGGGATGAGTGAGTCTTCCCTTTTGATGAGGTTTGTGCCTGGTCATCCTTTTGTCAACAGATCCATCATGTGGGACACAGAAGGGGTGGCCCCCTCCGCGGACTTCTGCCAGGGCCCTGTGGGCTGGGGGAGGGGATGAAGACGGACTCAGGTGACTTGGGGAGGGTGCCAGGCCGCCTCCTCTGGGCCCACAGGCACTACAGTGGGGGTGTAGTGGCCCGCAGGTGCCTGAGGCCTGGGTCCTGGCCAGGCAGTTTTGCTGTGTCACGTTGGCCGGAGACGTGCTTCCTTGGTGGGTACAGTTTCCACTTCTGTCAAATGGAGTGGGGGTGCGCTGGGGCTGCAATGGCCCCCATGGCTCTAGGGTGCATCAGGGCGAGACCCTCGAGCCTCCCAAGCGAGTCCTGGGAGCCAAGATCTTCCTTGCTGACCAAGCTGGTTATGCCCCTCCAGGGCTGGTGGGGATTGGAGCCGAGGGAGGGGGTTCCGGCCTGAGTCCAAGCTGCTCCACTGCTCTGACACACCGCTTCCTGAGGGGTGCCACTCCATGGGGGCTCTGCTCTGCCCCCAGCTCCCAGGCTCCGTGGCAGGTGCTCGGGGACAGCACCAGGGGAGAACGAGGCTGCTCCTCCTCACCGAGGGGAGGGGGACTTGGGCTCTGTCGCGCTGCCCAGGACAGGAAACACCCAGAAATGTTCTCAGCCAAATGCCAAACCACCAGACCCTCACCTATTTTCCCTTCCAGATACTTGGTTGCAGGAGAAGGTTCTGGGGACAGGAACAGAGAGGGGGTGGTGGCCTCTGGGACATCTTGGGGGTGGGAAGATGGACACTTGGAAGGCTGGCTGGGGTGCTGGAGGAGGAGAAAGGAACCGAACGCTGTCCTTCGTTCCCCTCTGACACCCCACCCAGTGCAGGATGCATGACGGGCCATGGCCGGCGGACAAAGGCGGCGGCACCAAGAGCCCTCCAGTTCCCGAGAGGCCCTCCTACAGGGTACTGTATTGAATTTTGCTTTGAAGAAAATTCATTGCCACCAGATCTAATGGGCTTGACGCTGACACCAGAGGAAACGGCATGATGGACCCAGGGCCAGGGGCACCATAGTTTCCACCCTCGTTCCTGGTGGTCCCCCAGGGAAGGTGACCTGTGGGTCCCTAGTTAGGTGGGGAAGGAGTGTCGGCTGGGGGCAAGCCAGCTGGAGAGACAGCACCGCCCAGTGGCCCTCCATCTCTGTTCCCTGGGTCCCCGAGGCTGGTGCCACCGATGGGTGCTCAGGACGATGCCAGGGAGGTGACTAAGCCAGGCTAGGGCCACCAAGCACCTGTTTTCCCAGCCCTGGTGGGGAAGGCCAGTCTGAGGGGTCTCCTCCCCTCTGGCAGGCCAGGGCCCCACGGTCCCCCTGCTCTGTCAGTGCTGCCGGGGTTCGGGACTGGCCCTGGAGGTACTGAGGTGCCAGCCTGAACCAAGGGGGTATGGACGGGCTACTCAGAGCTCTGGCCTAGGGCCTGAGGGGGGGTTATAGGGCCCATGCCCCCCATCCCGAGGCCAGCAGGCAGAGAGGAAGTGGTGTGGGCAGGGACGGACACAGCCACTTGCGGCAGGGTTGATAGCTGAGCTTGCTGTCTTGCATACTAATTACGTTTCTAATCAGCCAGAATGAGGCCCTGCCATCAGCGGGACATGTGGCCAGCTCTGAATCATCCTGGAGCTGACAGAGGGTTCTGGAGGGTGGCGACCTCAGCTCGGCTGTGAGGGGCGGAGCCTGAGCCAAGTCCCTTGTCCTGGGTCCAAGGGGCACCCTGCTGCCCTGGTCTTGTGGTGGTGCTCCACACACCAGACAGAGATTCACACTTGATTTTATTCCATAACACTGATTTGCTGAACCCCCCTGGTTTCCTGGGCAGGGGAAGGCAGTGGGTGGCCTGGCAGAAGAGGGCTGGCCTCCCAGGAGGGCCGGGTCCTGTTCTGCTCTGGTTAAGCACCAGCGAGGCCTCAGCCTTCCGTCCAGCCCCACTGTCTCCTCTCCAGTCCGTTTAAAAACTGAGCTGCCAAAATAAAACAAAATGAAGAAATAAAAACAAAAACCCTGAGTTGTTAAAAACCAAATTAAAAATCCCCTTTGGTGTCAAAAGGTCCTATTCCTAAAAGCCAGCGGGTGGGGCAGTTGTGTGGGTGGGGTGTGGCTGGGCTGGGGGCCACCGGCGTCAGGCTTCCTCCACGTCCTGCGGGCCCAGGAGGCCCTCGGGGCCCGGCCGCTTCAGGACGGCGCTGTACTTGAGGGCCGTGGTCTCTGCCCGCAGCACCACCTCCACCAGGCTGAAGATGCTGATGACCTGCAGCGGAGCAGAGCCCAGCGTGGTGACCCGAACGGGTCGTGAGGGGCCAGCCCCGGGGGACACGAGGGGCAAGGGGCTGCCACCGTTCATCTAGCTGGGCCCAGGACCACTCGCCCCGCCCCTCTAGGCCTCTGTCTGCCCCTCTGTGCGCTGCGCCTGCTCAGGGACTGAGGCCACGGGGGTCTCGGTGGGACGTAAGGGAACCAGACACGCCTGTGTGCATTGTCTGGTGCACGAGTGAGTGCTCAGTGTCAGGAAAAACAGCTGGGGGCTGAGGCCGGCCTACAGAGCATGCGCAAGGTGAAGACCATTATACGCAATCTTGGGGAGGAGGTCCATAGTTTTCATTAGATTCTCAGAAGGACCCCAAAAGTGAACGCCCTGCTTTAGAGGAACAGGCAGAGCCCCCTCCTCTCCCCACAGTGGGCCCCCAAGGCAGGGAAGGCAGCGCCAGAAAGCTGTGGCCCAAAAGAGCTAACGGGGTGAGTTGTGCGTGTCTCACAGGTAGAAGCTGAAACCCCACTGGGGAGCTTGAGAGCTTGAGGGCAGGGGCGGGGGTGCAGGAGGGACAGCAGGGCAGGCGAGGCAGGGGGGCCCCAGGAGGCTGAGCTGAGGGGTGGGTGGGCCCACAGAGGTGTTCTGGAAAAGCCGGCCCACCCCCAGGTGCTGACCTGCTGCACTGGCTCCTGCTCCTGGTCCTCAGGCTCCCAGACAAGCGTGAGCTCCGGCTTCTTGCCCACCCTTTGGAAGTGGTGGGACCGCAGGGGCAGTGCCTGGGGGTACACACGCCTGTGTTGTGGGGTGCAAGCTCTGCGTGCCACCTCTTAACCTTGGACCCTGAAAAGCTCCCCACTGCTTGGAGGCAGCTCCTCGCCTATGCCCATCTTTGGCCTTGAAGGAGCTCCCTGCCCCCACTCCCCGCAGCTGGCGGCTTGACCTTTGACTGTGGACACCCCCTTCCCCCACACCTTGGCCTCTTGCCTCCGGCCACCTTTAGGGAGGTCCTGCCAGGCCACCTTCTGTTAAGGCAGTACCTGCGGGTGATCGAGTGCTGAGTGGCAGGGGCTGTCTACTTGAGGCCCAAGGGGGACCGGGGAACCCAAGGCTAGAGGGGTGCCGCCCCCTGTGGGTGCTGGGTTTGTTAACACAGGCTGAGGGCTGGGTTGTCTGCAGACGCAAATCTGATGACCTAGACCCGAACTTTTGTCCAGCTCAATGAACTTCAGGGCAAGAGCCCTGATTGATTCCAGCTGGACTCCATTCTGTCTCTCCCACTTTGCTCCACTGTATTAATTCCTTGCTTATTCTACTCGATGTGCAGGGCTCTGCGCTCCCCAAAGTGTTCTGCATGTCAGGAAAGTCAAAGCCAGGGTCAGGGGCCAGGTGGTGACCTGCTAACCACAAGGTCAGCTGAACCAGGTCCCTCAGATGGTGTTGGCACAGGCACCAAGTACCCTTGGAAAGAACTTTGAATAAATAATCACACAGGGCAGGACCCAAGACAGGGGCAGGTCTCTTCCTTCTCTCCAGGGGACACAGTTTCCAGAGTGGCCGTGGACCATTTTCTCTCATCTTTTCTTCCTTCACATTCCTACAAGAAAATCCACCCCCCAAGCTTGCATACTCTGCCGTCCTGCACTGGCTAGGGAGGGGCCCGTTCTCTGGTGGCCTGGTCCTTCGGGAAGAGGCCCAAGCCTGACTCTAGGCCTGGATCCATTATCACAGGCGGGTGCGGCCGGGTGGCTCATCAAGTGTGCTTGGTGCCGGGTGGCCGAGGCTAGCAAGGTCAGGGGGTGTATACGGCCAGTGTCACCGCCATAGCGTGTGTTCTCCAGTGCACAAGAGGATAGCAAGGACCTTGGCCTGGGTGCCCATCCCCCATACTTGTGTGTCTATCCAGGGCTGTCCCTGGGCCAGGACCCCACCCCCACAGATACCAGGGAAATACGGAGGAGACCCCAGCAGAGGGATGGGGGACACACAGGTGAAAACAGTGTGCAGGTCTGTGTGTCTGCGAGGGGAGGGAGGGCTTTCAACAGAAGCCACGAGGTGCTGCACCCTTGTCAGAGCGGACGCGCTTCAGCGCTGCAGAGCTGGCCTTTGGCTGCCTGGAAGGTCCCTGACCCTGGCCCTGGGGGCCGCAGGCACTCACGTTGCAGTAGATGCGCTTCTGCACCCCATAGCGCAGCACCAGCACGTCGAAGGCCTGGTTCAGGACGCCCAGCACCATGGCTTCTGACTCCAGGGGGCCACTTTCCTGCAGGACAGGGCTCTAGCCAAGGCCTGGCCACGGGATATGCCATCACCCCGGGGGCCCACCGCAGCTGCCCAAGGCCCCTTAAGGGCTCCTTGTGAACAGGTGCCCAGGAGGGGGGTGGAGTGGAGGTGGGGGAGGGGGCGCCAGGCTGGTGGCCTCACCTTCACGAGGATGGCAAAGAAGAGGCCGGTGCTGAGCTCCTGAACGCGCTTGGATGCCATGCGGCGGTCGTTGCAGTGGTCGGCCTGCTTCTGCAGGGCGTCGGGTTCCAGGTCCGGCAGCTCCCTGTAGCCTGGGAAAAGGGTGGGTGCGGCGCGTGCCAGCCACGGCTGGGTGACAGGCGGCACGGTGTTCCCTGCCCAGGCAAGGTGGGGCCTTCCTGCTACCCAGCTCCGGAGGGCTGGGAAGGTGGGCAACCACGCTTACGGCCCCCGAGCCCCGGCTTTTGTATAGGATTTTAAGGAGCCCCAGTGCGGCCACCCCTAGCACGCTCAGGGAGTTGGCGTTTCTGGGCCCAGGCTCCCCGGCTGCTCAGGCCGTCCGCCCCTTGGGGCCTCTACGTAGAGCCATGCAGCGTGGCCTCTGGCTGCCAGGGACCTGCTCGGGGCTGGGCCGCTCCTAGGTGGGCACGAGCCTGCACGACCCCCAGTGCTGAATGTCTTACCGAGAGTGGCGGCCAGGAGGCGGTGCACCAGGACGTCCGCAAAGCGGCGGATGGGAGAGGTGAAGTGGGTGTAGAGCGGCACGTTGAGGGCATAGTGCCGGAATTGGGCCTGGTCCTGCAGCACCCCCGAGCAGAAGTACAGTGCCATCTGGGAGGGTGGGGGGGGCGAGTCTTAGACCCTGGCCAGGCCGGGTCAGGGCTGGGTTTGCTCTGCTAGGCTGCCACGTTCAGAGCCTCACATGGATGGGCTGTTTCGGAGGAGACCGACCTGCCAGGCTGCAGGTGGCTGACCACAGGCCCGAGGAAACCAGCGGCCATTCTCTGTAAGGGGACCAATGTGGCTGCCACGAGGCTGTGCAGAGCCATGGGGTGCCCATGCCCCTCTCCTGGTGAAGACAAATGTGGGCCTTGCCCTGCGTTGCCCGGACCCCTTGGGGTGGCAGCACGCAGAACCGGGCAAAGAGCACCACAAGGGGTCCACCCTGCCTCTGTGGGGCCAAGGGGATGCTGGGAAACCTCAGGAATGCTAGAGGGCCTCCTCCCTCGGAGCCCTGTGGGACCGGCCACCCAGGCCCTCGTGGAGGGCGGCCCACCTGCTGAAGTCTGAGGGCAGCTGGGGAGGGGCTCATCCTCCCCCTCGGCTGGCCGCTGCTGAGTTCTAGGGGCTGTTAGCGCCGGCAACAAGGAGGGGGCTGTTTCTGGGCTCATCCTCCACGGGATGGGAATGGGCAGCTACTGCGGAACAGGGAGAAGGGGCGGTCTGTGGCCATGCTGGATGAGGGCCCGCAGACGTGCGGTGGAGGCACCAGCAGATGCTGGGGAGGCTGCAGGGCGCTGCAAGGACACGATGTCCACCCACCCCACCACCACCCGGCTGGAACGGGAAGTGGGAGAGAAGACCTGGGACTCCCACTCCCCACCTAGAGTGAAATGGGCTGTGGGCGTCTGGCTCTTCCTCTGTGGCCCAGGCCTAGTCTTTGGTTGTGACTGACCTCATGCTCCTTACCCTCGATCTCTGTCCTGCTAGAGGCGATGCTTGCACCCTGGCACCTCCGTGCCCCCCATACTCAACCCTGGACCAGCCAAGGGAGGGAGAGGTTTGCTGGCCGCCAGCCTCAGGCCTTCTCGTCCCTGCCAAGCTGTCCTGGCACCAAGACTCAGAGGTCTGAGTTCAAAAGGCCCTTCTGCAGGGGAGGAAATGATGACTGGGGTGCCCAAAGAGAGGCCGAGTTTCTCCAAGGGCCCAGCAAACAGCTCCAGGCCCACAGGGGCTCTGCCCCCTGGGAGCTCTGGCTACAGTCCCTGCCGCTGCTTGCCTGGTGGTCCCCAAGCTCCCAGGGCTGGGAATCAAGGATGCCGCTGCTGCCTGGGAGCAAGAGAACAGGCTCTGCATCTGGGGCCAAAGTCACACCCTGGTGTGTTCAGTCACTTGCTCCCTGTTCACATGCACCTGCCTGTGCGTGGCCAAATGGACAGCGGGCGTCAGTTACTCTGTCCAGGACCCAGCTGGTGATGACCTGCTCAGCTCCCTGAGTCCTCTTCCCCTCCAGCTCCTGCTGGGGCCTGGGTTACATCTGGGGCAAGGCCCTGGGGGAGGTGGGAGCAGCCTCCACTCCAAGCCATGTCTGGGCATTGTTCTCAGGGGTGGCCCAGATGATCTGGGGTGAGGAGGATGGAGGCCCGGAGGCCTGGGTCCCCTTCCTGGCTGGTGAAGGTGTCTCCGGGCAGGGTGGGATGGGTGGGGAC
The DNA here is from genome assembly GCA_028646485.1 of Cryptoprocta ferox. Taxonomy (NCBI): domain Eukaryota; kingdom Metazoa; phylum Chordata; class Mammalia; order Carnivora; family Eupleridae; genus Cryptoprocta; species Cryptoprocta ferox. The sequence continues at coordinate 99,861,507 of CM053578.1, read as the reverse complement.
TGTGGCTTTCCCAGGGACCAGATGCTCCTGGGACGGTTTCAGCAGCTTACTCAGGACTTTTGTGCTCACTGCTACTGCCCCTGCCCGGGGCCCTGTCCCTGTCCCAGTTCTCAGGGCCGGGAGAGCAGGGCCACTTCAGACACTCCAGTAACACCCTGCCATCAGCTCCCCAGACGAAGGCTGGCGGTTAAGGTCACTTACTGGCAGGCAAGGCCAGAAGTCCACTCTTTTTCAGGCTCTGGGTGACTGGGGAGAGGAGGGTTCCTTTCCATCGAGCTCCAGGGCTAGTTTGACCTTGGAGGTGGATGCCTTCCACCTTCCAGAGGTTTCTCAATTAGCCCTCATGGCACAGTCGACAGGTAGATCTTGGGACCCAGGGGCTACGGCATCTCAGAGTAACTGGAGGGCAGAATGACATCGAGCCCCTGGGCCACAGGCACTCCCGCCCCTCTGTGTGGCTTTAAGGGGCTTGGTGGGGGCAGACACTTGTGACTGGAGGCAGGGGAAAGGCAGCCAGGCCCACATGGACCCGGATGACTCCATTCCCGGCAGAAAATACGACTATCAGAAAATAAACGGGCTGTGGCCAGCTGAGGTGACCTGGTTCTTGTGAACAGATTGAATCTGCAGTGACAGAGCCCCTGAAAAATGGTTTGTCACTGCCCCTCGGCCAGACTGGCCCAGAGCTGGCCCCATTAGTATCTGCAGGTCCCGCTGCCCTGACAGGCTGGTGGGGTGACTCTTTCCCAAGACGCCTGCGGCTGCCAGAGGGCTGAGCCTTGGTGTTAGGAGCAAGCTCACTATCTACCTCCCGGGCTGCCAGCCTGTCACACTGCCTGCAGACACAGGCCCACGGCCTAAATCCTCTTCCACCAGCTGGTGAGAGGGAGACAATTCTGCCTGGGGTCCAGAAGCCATGGGGGGCTGACGACTGCTCCCCTGGGTGGGCTGCTGCAGGAGACAGTCTCTCCCTGCCAGGGTGCCCGCCCAACTGAGTTGCTGACCAGACCCGATTCCCTTCCCCAAGCTGGTCTGGTCTGTGGTGATTGGGCACTGAAGGCTTAGTTTGTGCCCTGTGGTGAGTCCCTGTCTTCTGCTAGGAAACAGAGCCCCAGAGGCCATGATGGGGGGAGTGGGGCTCAAGCTGGGCCTTTCACCGGCCCATGGAAGCTGTCCTTGAGCAGATGAGGCAGGCAAGTCTGTGTAGGAGGTGGGTCAGGCTCAGGAGCCCAGGGCTCACCTGTCCTACGTGCTGCCTGGGGGTCCTCCCCATCCCTCCCCTTAGTCCCTGTGTGTGTGGAGGTCATGGATGCTCCTAAGAGAAGAGGGAGGATGGGGACGAGGCCCCTCCTTACCTGCATGGGCCGGGAGCACATGTTGGTGAGCACCTCTTTCCGGGCCAGTGAGTACTTGTCATCTCCAAATGTTTTGATCAGACTTTTCTAGAAGCAAACCCGTGTCATATACAGTCAAGCCTGGGAGGCTCTGGGGCCCCTGTCACCCTCTGACCATCTGAGACCTGGCTCTGGGAGGGGGTATGCTGAGGGGCTCAACTCTGTGCAGATGGCCAGAGCCCCCAGCCCGTGTCCTGCTCTGAGGTCAGTCCTTCCATGTCTTGTTGTCTGGACGGAGAGACTGGTTTCCAGTTGTCTGACCTAAGGCGCCTCTCTGCCTACCCCAGGCTTAGAGCACAGATGGGAAGAGCCTCTCTCCCGTGGGATCAGAGCTGAAGTCGTGGGTTCCTGAGCCCCATAAGGCTTAGCTCCAGGCAGGGAACATCTGACACTCCTTACCATAAAAAACATTCTCTGGCTTCCAATCATCTCAGCCTCTGACTGAAAGTTTCTGGGCCCAAGCCCCGCCCATCGTTGGCCACAGGATCCCTGCCCATTGGTAGATGAGTGTTGACTGGCTTCCCTTGGCCTGGTCCTGGTGGGGAGCATGGCCCACGGCCTGGGCCTCTGTGACTTGGAGGCCTTCTCCCCTAGGTTCCCCCCTTCCCTGCACTCTCGGCACTCACATTGAGGGCCCCGGCAGAGCTGAAGTCCATGGGCAGCCCCATCTGGTCACAGAATTCCATGAGGTCATTGAGCATCTTGGTCTGGGGCGGGGGGTGCCGGCGCAGCAGGGCCCGCTCAGGGAAGGCGCGGTGGGTCCTGTGGGCCACTGCCATGTTGGCCAGGAGCATGAACTCCTCCACGAGCCTGCAGCGGGGGGAACCAGAAGAGGTCAGGGGCTGCGGCTCCCCTTCTTTCCCAGGCTCTCTGTGGGCTGCCTCTCATGTACCCTTCCGTCTCAGCCTAGAGACACCGCCCTGCCTCCCAGTCTCGTTCCCCTGCTCGGGACCTGCTCTGCGTGAGCCAGTCTGTACCATTCTTCTCTACTGGTGTGTGAGGTTGTGCACCACCTCCCCTATTAGATGGGGGGATGGCGTCTCTTTTTTTTTTTTTAATTTTTTTTCTTAATGCTTTATTTATTTTTGAGAGAGAGAGAGAGGGAGAGACAGCGTGAGCAGGGGAGGGTCAGAGAGAGAGGGAAACACAGAATCCGAAGACAGGATCCAGCTCTGAGCTGTCCACACAGAGCCTGACGCGGGGCTCAAACCCACGAACCGCGAGATCATGATCTGAGCCAAAGCCGGTTGCTCAACCGACTGAGCCACCCAGGCGCCCTGGATGGCATCTGTCTTATTCCCTGCCGTGGCCCCAGTGTTAGGGACCCCAGCACCCCACCTGGCCAGAAGAAGGTGCTCAGTAAAGAGCTCTGCTGAATGACTGGCCTCCTAGACCGCTCAGCGGCGTTTCCAGCTGTAAGAAAACAAGGTGCCCGGGTGTGCCGTGAGAACGCAGAGGCCTCCGGGGGGTGCGTGGAAGGCAGTCGGCAGACCCAGGGCTCCCTTCTCCCCCTGGGGAGATGAGGGTTTCTGAGGACGAACAGAAGTCACAGACGGCGAGAGGGATTACCCATTCTGGGGCGAGGCGAACGTGCTGTTGAGCTGTTCAACTCCCAAAGAGTTAAAGTGTAATTAGAAGGAACAAGTATCGACAGATGCGGCTTCGAGAGACAAAGGCACACCAAGGACCCGGGGAGAGGAGCGGGGGCTGACGGGGGCTGAAAGAGGCATGCCAAAATCGAGGAGTCAGGCAACGTGGGCAGCTGGATCACACAGCCCTGAGGTCGGCACCCCCCAGCCCTCACAGCTGGGGCAGGAGCCCTATGCTGCTCCCGCACCCGGGGCTCCTGTGGGAGCATGAGCAGATCACACACACGTACAAGAGCTGAAGCTTCTGGAAAGGGGCCCTGGGCATGCTGTGGCCATCGTGGCCAGGCCGTGCTATATGGGGAAAGCCTCGCTCCTCTCTCCCCTGCCTTTAATCTGGGCCCCCAAGCGGCATGTCAAGCCTGCGCTCCTCCCTCGGAGGCCTCAGGGGCCAGGGGGTAAGCAAGTGCGTAGCCCTGGCAGCAAGCGGCCGGGGCTGGAAATGAACTTCCTCTTCCTGGAGGTGTAGGTAGTGCTTCAGCATTAGCCTCGTCACCTCTTGGCAAGAAAAGCAGCCACTGATGGGGCCGGGGGGAGAACGAGCATGAGCTGACAGAGCCCCTCCTCCTCCAGACTGGGCCTGCCCGGGCCGACATGTGGCTCTGGTGTGCCAGGCTGTCCTGAGAACACACCTATCTCTCCCAGAAGCCCTCTCTACAAGGAAGAGGGCTGTGGAAATGGCCCTCGGGTGGCAGCAGCACCAGAGGGACTGGGCCAGATCTGGGCCTTGGGAGGAGGCCCACCCAAGCCTGCTCTCCTAGCCCCACCTCTGTGGGGAGGACTTTGGACTGGCTCGCCACGGGGCAGGGACACGGCTCAGGCGTAGGACTGAAGGGTCAGCCTCAGCTTACCCTTGTACATGAAGGAAACCCTACCTGTGGAATGAGGAGTTTCTACCCTGCTGTCCAGTAACAGCCATTTAAGTGACCATTCTGCCTCCCCCTCCTCCCCAGCCTGTCCTTGTGCACATCACTTCCTGCTGAAAAACCTTTGAGTCCAGGCACCTGAACCCAACCACCATCTCCCGAGTGGAGGGACGTCTGAATCCTGGCTTGATATTCTTGCTGTAGGGCCCTGCACAACTCACGGACCTTTCCTGAGCCTCCTTTTTCTCAAATGCAGAACAGGGGTGGAAGCACCTGCTTCACAGGGCGGTTGTGCAAACCACTGGGAGTAACATACGTCATAAGGGCAGACCCTGTGCCTGGCACATCATTGGCCTTAACACACAGGATGTGCTTTCCTCTCTCCCCACCTTAGGGCACACCAAATGGCCAGTCTGCGGTCTGCCCTGTGAGTTTCATCCCTGCCATTTATCCCCCCTTATTTGCCTTTCCCTCGCCTTCCCTGAAGGCCCAGGCCGAAGGCCGTCTCCATCACCCCCCTGGGTACTTACTGCCAACTAGCCACCTGGCAACAAGAGCCAGGCTGTTCTATGGCCACCTGTGTCGTAGCCTAGCTCTGTTTGACTCTTTGTACTTGATTTTCCTATTTAGATCTTGTCAACCCAAGAGAAGTCTCAGTTCCTGCTCAATATATGTCTGATTTGATTTATTGTCTGTTCTTGGTCTGATACTAGAGACCATCGTCACCTAAATGCTTCAGCAGCATACCTTCATTCATTCATCTGTTCACTCAGCAAACACTACTGTGTGCCTGGTGGTTCCAGATCTGCCTCCCCGTGCAGTCTGAGAGTCCTTGTGGGCGGGGGCACATGGTCTGTTCCTTGGAGCCCCGCAGCCTCCAGCCCAGCTGCAAGCTCAGGTGGAGAGGGAACACCTATATAACCTTGGGGCTGACCCTGGGCTGTGTTTTGCCTGTGTGGCCAGCAGGGGGCAGCATGGCCCCATAGCAGGGTTGTGGTCAGGCTGCAGGCTAGGAGTGCTGAGCCGAGCAGAAGGCCTGGCTGTGGCGCTCCAGCCTGTCCCCTCCACCTGATTCCCCCCGCCCTCCGGGAACTGAATGTATGGGGTGCCTCCCCAGGCAGAGCCTTGCTCCTGCTCCCACTTTCTGCAGGGGCTCTCCCGTCTCATCTGTCATGGTCTCAAGTAAGGACGGGAATAGGAAGGAAGGGGTGGGGAGCGTGGAGCCGATGCCCAGAGCCCCAGCCAGTGACAAAAGAACTCAGTCAAGCTGCTTCTCCAGTGACCCCACTACTTGTCCTCCTTGGACACCCTCAGTACAGTCCCACGAGTCACCTGAAGCTGGTGGGAGAAACACAAGTGTGCTCTTGTTAACCTTGAGAGAAGACAGTCTGGCAAAGCTTGAGATGCAGAAGCTGACCTTGGACAGGTCCTGCGGTCCCTCCCAGGGGCTCATTTCTCCCTGAGTGTCTCAGTCCGTCCCTCACGATGGAGGCAGGAGTTAAGGGCAGCCTGTGGGACTCTCTCCAAGACAGTTTGCTGATATCAAGCATTCATCCCAGGAACACGTCAAAGTCACCAAATTGGGAGGTGGTGTAGAAGCAATAAGCCCGGACTCCCTGGGTGTTGCCACGGCTCATTAGTGTTCTGGGATAGCGGCGGGGACCATTTCCTCACAACCTGTCCTTAACATCCTTCATATAGCAGCAGGTGGGAGGGGCAGGGGTAGAAAGAAGACGCAAATTGTGAGGACGAGGAGGCAGAAGCAGAAGCGGGGCCTCAAGCCCCGGGGCAGTCAAGTCCTGGGTGGTTGGGAGGGGCCCAGTGCTGCTGCAGGACGGTCCCCAGGGGAGTGTGGGAACAGGAAGGCCAAGGAAATGGCAAGCGGCCGGCAGCCGGATTCCACTGAGTTCAGAATTCACTGTCACAAGCCGGGCCAGGCATCACGGAGGGAGAACTGGGCTGGCAGGCACTGGGGGTGGGCCAGGTGGATGTCTCCGCTCTCATCTGAGGCCTGCGAAGGGCCCCCTCACTGGGCTCAACAGGTTGCCCCCTACCCACCACGGGTCAGTTCCATAAACCGGCCAGCAGGGGGCCCCCTAGCATCTTCCTTCCACAGGACCTGGGACGTGGCAGGAGCGCTTAGAACCCAGGAACTTATGGGCAGAAAGAGTTTACAAACTGCGGTCCTGAGGCCCACGGTCCAGGGGTCTTTGGGCTCCCATTCGGTGTTTTTCTCCTTAGCCAAGGGGGCTGAAGGCTTGCGCTCTGAGGGAAGGCAGGGAGATCAGAAGAGGAGCTTGGACAGCTGGCCCGTCAGCAAGGATCCCTTCACCCTGATCTCCTTCCCCCGTCGGGGCCAGTGCCACATGCCCACTCCCAGCAGGCACAGCTGTTCTGGGTGGTCAGGACATGCCCCGGAGAGCAAATGCCACACGCCAGAGTCTGGGAGGCGGGGAGGGAGGCCGGCATGCCGCCCCGGCCTCAGGCTCTGCTCCCGGACCTGGGTACCTGCCCTGGTCAGAGCCCATCCCCCCTCCTGCTCCAGCTCGGCACATGAGATCACTTGGCCCCGCTGGGAGGGTGGCAGGGGAGCGGGCTGGAAGTCAGCAACTTCCTGGCAACTGCTCTAAACGGGGGCTCAGGAATGGCCACCAGCCAGGATTGCCTTCCAGAACAGCAAGCCAAACCCTTGGAGATGGGGCCTTGGTTCCAGTCCTGGCATCTGCTGAGCATGGGGAGCCCAGGGCCACCGGGGGCCCGCAGCTCTGGAGGGCTCGGGCGGGGGGGTCTGGACGGCCAGCTGGGGGCCACGCCAGGATGCAGCTAGTCAGCACTCATTCTCAGGACCCCACCTGCCTGTGCTCTGGGGTTCCAGGTGCTGGGCATGGGGGGAGGGGAGGCTGAAGGGCAGGTGAGAGGCTTCTGGTCCCCGTCCCTGCGAGAAGCTGAGCAAGCCTAGAGCTGTCAGTCCCTCGGCTGCTACGGCAGAGGGCAGGGAAAGGCCATCAGCAACCTACTCACAAGTATACACACTCCTCACACACCTTGGTCCAGAACAGTGTTTCCCAAAGTGTGTTACTGTTACTTAAAGAAAGAAGTATTAATATAGGAAATGCTGGTGGGGGGAGGTTACGTTTGATGTTTTTATTATGGGACATTGCTTTGCCCTTACGACGCTAATGTGCATCGGACGACAAGAAGCTATCGGATGTAGCAGTTACTGCTCATGGATGATTGAACTTGGGTCACAGCTTGAGGGAGGATGTCTGGGAAAGGACGCTCTACCTGGCAGGAGTCACACAGGGGCGACATGAGAGCTGGGCTAAAACATCTGCCCTCCCAGAGGAAGGCTGCCCGTTCCTGACCATCCAGGGACTGGACTGAACGCTCCTCCGCTCGCCTGGGAGACCACGGCTCGGTTTTGTTACTTAGGGGGCTGGGTGTGTCTGTGGCCAAGAAGCCGAGCAGGGGGATGGGGAGGGGGGCGGCCCGCGGCGAGGCTCCTGCTTCTTCACCTCTCCTGCTACTCGCCCTGTTTCCTTCCTTGCTCCATGAGCAGAGGACCTGCCACGTGGAGAGGAGAGGCGACGGTCACTGGCGGCTGGCCTTGCCTTCCAGCTCTGCCCCTCACGGGCTGTGGGACTTCAGATACATTTGTAAACCTCTCTGAATCTCAATTTATTTACCTGACAAATGGAGATGCAGTATAAAGTGCTTGGCCTTAACGAAGTACAGCATGAGACAGGACACTGTTCTTGTGCATGCCGTGCACGTGCCCCCAGAGCAGGGTTTGGGCTGAACATACAGCAGGATTCCCAGAGGTTCCTGCTGCCCTCCTGCCCCAAAGCCACCCCCTTGGCCAGGCCTCCAGCGGTGACCAACCGGCCTCCCTCCTTCTAGTCGCACCCTGCTGTTTCTTTTTTTTTTTTTTTTAATTTTTTAATGTTTTTTATATTTTTATTTTTGAGAGAGAGACAGAGGGAGAGACAGAGCATGAGTGGCGGAGGGGCAGAGAGAGAGGGAGAGAGGGGGAGACACAGAATGCGAAGTAGGCTCCAGGCTCTGAGCTGTCAGCCCAGAGCCCAAGGTGGGGCTTGGACTCGCGAGCTATGAGATCACGACCTAAGTCAGAGGCTTAACTGACTGAGCCATGCAGGCGCCCCATACTTCTTTACCCCCAAAGTGGGGCATTCTTTCTTGAAGGTCACCTGATCACGCCCCACTCCTGCCTGAAGCCCTTCGGCAGCTACCATGGGACAGTTCACCTCCTCATAAAATGAGGTTTACCAGGCTTTTTGTCCTGAGCCTGGAATCCCTCTTTCTTCTCCTACCCTCTGCCCCCACAATGTAGCCATGCTGGGTTCTGTGGCTCTTCCCTCTTCTGCCTCACTGCACTGTTGCGCTCTTGGCAGATACGCTGGCCCCCTCTCCTCTCTTCTTCCTGGGGGGGGCAGCATGGGGTGTGAACCCTATGTGTTTCCTGGGGATCCCATCCCAGCATTCTGCTCACACTGCTGTGACTGCCTCTGATCACCACCGGATTTCCCCTCCCCGGCCCCAGGCTGTCTATGCTGGCCCGGCACGGGGCCTGGCTCAGTGCAGACACTCCATAAATCTGTGCAGGTTCCCAGGACGGGCCATTCGGGAGTTGGGATGGCTGGGTCCCTGCCACCATGCCCTGTTCTGCTTGGGCACACAGCCCTCACGCATGTACTTCTGACCCCTGACAGACACTTTGCTGCCAGGAGTCGTCCACAACTTACAGCTCTGAGAAAAGGGCTGGACAGAGTCCCTTCCCCCGAACATGGTGGCACCAGGCCCCCGGGCTTCCCCACCCTGTCTGAGGAGTGGCACTCTGCACCCCTGACGCTGTGGCGGGGTCATTTCCGACACTCCGAGTGGTAAGCCTCCCCAGCTAGAGCCGTCTGTCCGTTGGTTTGTTCTCTTACTCGCTCTCACATCTTTCCTGAGCTGCTGCTGCGGCCTAGTTCTGCCCTGAGTGCGACCAGAGAGGGAGAGACACTGCTGAGGCGTCTGTGAGAGGTGTCACGCTAGCCCATTGTGGACGTGCAGGCCCTTCAAGTCCCCCGCAGCCCCGGGGTGGGGGTTTCTACCCCTTTCTGTGTGAGGGGCCCTTACAGAGCAAAAAGGAAAGGTGACTGGCTCCGCATCCCACAGCTGATTCGCAAAGGGGCCTGTGTGACCTCGACGCCCTGCTGCCACCAGAGAGCCTCGTGGGCAGATCAACTCCAAGAGACGGCAAGGAGGGAACTACGTTACATGAAAGGGATGAAAGAGTAAAGGTGTGGAGGCGAAACACATCTAGAAAAGCATCAGCCGCACTTGGAGAACAAGGAACCGAGGGGAGAGGGAAGAGGGCTGTGCTGCAGTGGTGAGGCCGGCAGGGGCCTGGGGTGCTAGGCTCCAGCACCGGCACTTCTCTGGGGGGGCCGCGGAGGCCACGAGACCAAGGACAGGCGTGAAGATCATGGTGAAGGGGAGCACAGGGACGAGGCCGGGTGCCAGTAGGGTGACGGCTGGAGACTGCGGGCTTGTGAGAAGCAGCCAGAGGCAGCAGGAAAGGGCAGGTCAGGCCAGAGTCCTCGATGCACGCGAGGTGAGACTCTTAGAGCGGGTGGGACTGTCCCTGGGCACAGAGGGGCAAGAGGGAAGGAGCTGGCGGGGTGGCGTGAGAGGGGGAGTGAGGTCCAGCACGAAGCTGTCCACAGGGCAAACGCTGTGAGGACGGTGAGGCCGGGGAGGGCCGCAGGTCGGCGAGCAATGGGGGGCTGGGAAAACTGGGGAAACGGATTCAGAAAACCAAAGCTGAAAGAGTGAGGCAGGCTTTCTGGCGGCTGCTTGAAGTATCCAAGGGATCGCTCTGCCTGTGTTTTCAGAGGCAAAGGAGCTAACGGCCAGAGAGCACCTGAGGGTGAGAACGTGACAAGCCTGCATTTGGGGAGGAGGAGGGACTGTCCAGGGAAGAAGTCTGATGTCCCCTCGGCACTGTGAGCTCCCAGGAGGGGCCGCCGGGCCACCTGGTTTGGGTGGAGAGGAGGAGGCTTGTCCTAGCTGCCCTCTACTCAAGGAGGGCCCTGGGGAGGGTCCCTGCGCAGTGCCGTCCCCGCAGGAAGGGACGAGCTGCTTCCTTACAGCAGCCTGGAGCTCCAGTGGCCTGGAGAGGAAGGGTCTTGCCCAGGGCCACTGCTGGGCAGGGGAGGCGCGGGGCAGGATCCCACAGTCCCCAGCCCCCTGTCCTGAGTGCTCGGGGAGGACATCTGGTAACCAGCAGCCCCAGAACACAAGGGGCGCCTGTGTGAAGAGCAGCCGGGTAACCTCGGAGTGCTGGCTCGAGGACACCGTCCCTGAAACTGTCTTTGCGAGTCCACTGGGCAAAGGGGAGAAGAGAAAGGCCCGTATCCATCAGGTCAACAAAGAGAGTGGCCACCTCGACAAGGCCCAGGGGCAGGGGCAGGCTCGGGGGGGTGGGGAGGACGGGTCTCTGCCCTGCAGCAGAGACAGGTACAGTCCAGACCCAAGGTCAGCTGCCCGCTCTCCCTCCCTTAGAACTCGGCCCATCTAGACGAGCAGAGGGAGGCTGGCACGGGCGGCAGGGTCTCTCCTGAGCCCAGGGGTGGTGCGGACAGGCAGGCCGGACTCCTGGCCCCTGCCCTTGGGCCCCCGGCTCCTCTGCACCTACCCTCTCAACCCTTCCTGGCAAGAGGTTCCAGATTCATTTTACCAGCTAAACCAGATGAGAAGCTCACCCCACCCCTTCCATACCCAGAACACTCAGAAAGTGGCTTTGGAAACGACCAGGGAGCCGGGCGGCCAGGGCAGAGTGGCATGGCTGTTACCCAAACCTGAAAATACATCAGCTTTCAAAGACCAAAACCAAGTGAGAGACTAGAACAGCCTCTTCTGCCCTCGGCCACCAGAGTACTTGTCACAACTCTGTGGGAACCTCCTGCAGATGGAATCGGGCCACTCACAGAGATGGTTCAATTAGTACCTGGTGAAAACTGCTAACTTGGAAATTTGGTAAGAATTGCTCCCAGCCAGTTTCACATCATTTCTCCCGAAGACCAGGTTTCCCCCAGTTGGGTGCACGCTCACCGTAGGCCTGGGATCTGCTGTGGCTGTGAAGGTGGTGGACGGCCTCTCACAAGAGCCGTGGCCCGAGCGTGGCCCCTTCTCCCCTCCTCCGCAGGCGGGGGGAGGCAGCCACCCTGGGGAAACCTGCCACTGTCCCAGAAGCCCCAAATCGGGTGTAGGGTGGTGGAAAACAGCGAGGGCCCCGGGAGCCGGGGTGGGATGGGCTGGTGTTGGACAGGCGCGGAGGCGAACCGGCCGGGGATGGGAAGCTTGAGGCCCTCTCCTCGGCCGGGTGGTGCGTGGAAGGTGGAGGCCCAGAGAGACAGCTACAGGCAGAGCTGGCCCGAGGGTGGGGTGGGGGGTGGCAGGCTGAGTGATGGGCGAGCAGCGGAGTGGAGGGTGCCGCGGCCGCGGGGCTGACCACACGTCACTGCTCAGGCCTCTCGCTGACCCCTCTCCTCCTGGGCTTGCTGCGACCTGCTGAGTGTCTTGGACATTCCCATGAAACCACAGGGAAATGAATGGGGCCTAGTTCACAGGCATGGAAAACCCCAGAGGAGAAGGCCTCTGGAGCCAGATATAACAGGCCCTGCGGGTGAGGCCGGAGCCAGGTTTCCTCCTCTGTGAGGCTGAATCCACTCCAGGGCCTTTCTATAGGTTCAGCGGGTGTGGCCCGGCGGCAGCGAGGCACGTCTCCGCCTCGTGTTTTTCTAGCTCAGGAGGAAGTCTCTGGGGGCCAGGCGTCTGGAGCATGGTCCCTCGGGCCTGAGGCCCAGTGGCTGCAGCAGGGAGGGGGCGGGGGTTTGCTGGGGTGACAGGCGGAAAGCCCTCTGTCAGCGCAAAGCTAGCCGAGAAGCCTCGTTCCCTTCCCAACAGGACTCTGCTCGCGGAGGCACAGGGCCGGTGCTCATGGCAGGACACTCCCCCCAAGCAGAGCCAGGTGGCAGAGTGCGCCCGCGGCCTCGTGCGGCCGGGTAATTAGGGCTTGCTGGCCACGCGGTGGTGCTGACACACACGCCTTTCTCCACTTCTAGCTGCCGCCCAACTGGAGTTAGAACCGCTGACCGGGGGAGGTGTGGCCAAGATGCACAGAGGCCTGGCCACCTTCGAAGCCACCGCGGTGCCCCCAACAGCTTTGCTGCCCTGTCCCTTTCATGCCCCAGCCCAGCTATGGGGCCTGGCTCTGCAGCTTTGGACAAGGGACCAAGTGGGGGCCAGCTTGGTCATCACTGACATTGGGAGGGATCAATTTTTATTTTAAAGTTAGGCTTTGGGCACAAAGATATTTGGGAAAGAAGGGTATATCGGAATGCACAGGTGTCCCCTCGCCCATACATACACACACACACACACACACACACACACCCTACATGCACACAGCAAAAAACAACTAGATAAGAAAGGATGAGACACGTGTTTCTGGGAACTCAACCTACTTTGCTTTTGCAAGTTACAACATGCTTTCCTCGTCTCCCCAAAGACCCTCTTGGCCTCACCGCTGCCGGGAGCAGGTTCCTGGAGCAGGGCCACCACCTGAGCCACATGCCACTAAAGGCTGTGAGGAAATCAGAACCACTGCTGTTCTCAGCTGGGCCTTCTATGCACAGAACCAGAGTGTGGCAGGGCCGTGGCCTGGAGACTGGCCTTTTTGACTCCAAAGTCTGTCATCTGGCCCCAGCGTGCAGGGGCAAAGGAGCTACCGGGGTAGCTGAGGCTCAGGCCTGCCTGGTGCAAGTGGAGGAAAGGGTAATGTGTCCAGGAGAAAAGGGTTTTCTAGAATGCGCATATTGGGAATCTGGGTCTTTAGGTAAGCTAAAAATCCTCAGCCACGAAGAGCGAATCTGTTTCAATGTCCCCGTGCACCTGGCGTTCAAGGCCCACAGAAGCTGGGGGGCTACCTGGGTGGGCTGCCCAGGGCTGCAAGGCTTGTGGTGGGTGCGGTCAGCGGCCCATGGGCTGTCCCTCTCCCTGGGAACTGCAATCGGCCCCCATCCACAGAGCCCCGGTCAGGCCAACCTCCTGTGTGTACCTAGCCCGAGGCTGTGGGGAAGAGGGGCAGGTGGAGAGCACAGGAAGGATGTGCACTAGCTTGGGGGCGTGATCGGGGTGACCTGACAGTGACACCGCCTTGGGACACCGCCTGGGCACACTGTGCGAGGCTCCGAGGCTCTGAAGAGGCACCTGTTGGGTGGGCTCCTCATCACCTGAGCACGCTATTCACTTACGCCTTGTGAGAAAAGCCAGGAGTGAGCCACGATCCCAGCCATGATCCCAGCCATGCCTGTGGGTGCCATCGGCTTCCTCAAAGACAATACATCTTGTAAAAGCTTTTGGACCCAAGGGTCTAGACCTGAGGGTCATCCTGGAGCCAGAGCTTCCAGCCTTTAATGCTTGAGGCTGCTGGGGCCGAGGCAGGGCTGCTGGTCTGCATGTCCTGCCGGGGCCGACGCAGGGCTGCTGGTCTGTGGGTCCTCTGCTCAATCCAGCCCAGACAGGGGCCCAGGGCTTGATTATGGCTCTTAGCTCTGAGCGGGCACAAATCCTATGCTCACACCACGGCCTTGCGCTGGCGTCTGCACATTCTACCCCCAACTCCTCACCGGCCACTCACGCCTGTCCACACCAGCCTCTTTCTCTGGCTCACACAGCTCTGTTTACCTTAATCCCCAGGGCCTACGGCAGCATCAGCACACAGTAAGCACTCTCCAAATGGAGATTTTTATCTGCAATTGTCTATGCAAGACCAATACCTCATAGTGCTGCGGTACTCTGTGCTATTTTCACAAGTCTTAGACCCCTCATTGTTCATCTGAGCAAAGGGAGGCTCAGACAGGCTGAGTGACTCCTCCAAGCTCACAGACCAAGGACACATATGCCTCGTCCACTGCTCTTTCCATCCTGTGTCACCTGCCAAAAGCCCCCGGAGGATTGGGCAGCAGGGTTCCTTTGGCGGTGCCCGAACGAGGGCTCTGCTGACAGTGAGGACTCAGTCCAGAGCCTGCCCCGAGGCCACACTGGTACCGGAGTGGGGGGGACAGGAAGCAGTGGTGGTCTGCCATATCACTGCAGTCCTTCCTCCTGTCAAGGGCTTCCTCTCCCTTCAGCAAGGGTTGCAGCAGCCACAGAGCCAAGGTCACTCATCCTGGCCTGGCGTTCCGCCTCCCCAGCAACCTCGGAGGGATGAAGCCTCTCCCCAGGGCTGCTCCCTGCCCGTGCCTGAAGCTGGCCACACCGGGCAGGCACACATGCGAGGCCACCTGCAGGCCTGGCTGGGTTGGGACATTTCTATAATCTTGGACGTCTTATTTACAGCCCTGGCTTGGCCTCTGTCTCTTTCCTGCTCAGGGGGACAAAGGGCGGGAGCCAGAATTCCCTCCACATCACCAGTTCCCGCAAGGAAATGCTTCCTCCCATCTGTAGCGGGGCGCAGGCCCCGTCTTATGCCTCAGTGTTGGCCCGGATGGGCATGTTTCTTTCCACTGCTCTAGTCCCCCTGGTCCACCCCCCCACCCCCCCAGCTCTGGTCACTAACTAAAGGCTCAAAGTTTCTGCCTATTTCATCTGCAGCCTCCTTTTTGCAAATGTCCCTGCCCCGCTGCCGAGGCGCGCCGGCCAGCTGGTTCTGAAGGCGGGACACAGCAGTCCCTGCAGCGCCACGGCCACCCTGACCCTCAGACGCCCCGCTCTGAGACTGGCTCGGGAGCTGCCACTTGGCAAGCCTCGTACAAGCCTTTCTAGTCTGTCCCAAGAGAGTATTTTCACACTGAACTGTGAGTTGGGCAAAGAGCTCAGGCACTTGTCATGCCTACCCCGGTGAGTTCCAGACGGTCAGAAAAATCTCCAACAGTCTTGTTGATCAGCCCCTTGGCCAGCCGGACTGTAGTCAGGGCCCTCGGAGGCGCTGGGCCCTGAGGGAGATCTGGCTTCTAGCATCACTGACTCTGGCTCCTTTGGCTCCCCGACCAAGGCACGGGGGAAATGGGCGCCGGGCACCCAGACTCTGGAGTGGCTCCGAGGCTCCCTCGATGCGCCCCCTGCCGGCCACGCCCTAGCGCACCGTCTCCGCTCAGTCACACAGAGGTTTCAAGAGAGTTTTTGCAACCGTCTCCACGGAGGCTGGTTTTCTTGTCTGGGGACCAGGCCTCCCCCGTCTCTATCCCATGGCCAAGGGCACGTGTAGGCACTGATAAAATGCTTGGGGAACAGATGAGGCATTTCAGAGGCGTGAACGGTTGGGTGCTCCGCAAAAAGCGCGGAGGGGAAAATGAGGCCTGTCTTTGGAGGTGGAAGGGGAGATGGCAGGAGGGCCTGGGAGTGGGTTACAGCTCCTGCAGCTTCCCCCTCCCCCACCCAGGACGCATGCGTGGACTTGGCGGCAGAACCTAAGGTGACTTCTGCCAGCCTAATGAGACACACTGAATCTGCTCTAACGAAATCCTGCTTGCCTGTATAGGTGGTTATTGCTTAGATCTGACACAGGGTGATGGTGTGGCCAGGGCTCATTTGTTGGTCACCTGACAAATGAACACTCTGGTCCAAAGGCAGCCTGCCTCATTCTAAATATGAAACCAGGCAGATCATAAAAAAAAAAAAAAAGAAAGAAAAAAAACACCTCTCCCCTCCGGGCTGTTTCCACTGAGCTAACACTTGTCTTATCAGCCACACTGGGATGTGGTATGTTGAGTCTGGCAGAGGTCCTCATGAGCTAAGTGACTTTTAAAATACTGACCCACCGTTTTATGAAGTAGGCTCGGAGTGGTTTAAATGGATATGTTCCTGTCCATAGCCTCTGGGCTTCCCCAGCATCACAGTGTCTCTGCCGGGGCAACCTCCAGGGGACACTGAGGCACCGCTCTCCGTCTGAAGCGTGGATGGGGGCCTGCAAGGGGATTGCTGGTTTCCCTCCCCATCTCTACCTTCTGTCTCTGGGCCAATGAAAGCTCTCAGATACAGGCTGTGCGAGACTTCAGCCCTTTCCGGGTGCTACCCTCAACTTGACCTGAGACCCAAGGCCAGAACAATCTGGGTTAGGCCCTTTATCCCGCCAGGTGAGCTGGGTCAGCGGTAAGTCAGACGGTGAGGGCAGCAGATGTCGAAGCCTGACTGGACCCAATGGTTTCACTTTCCTGAGCTGCCACTCCAAGTCCATCTTGGGGAGCCCTGTTTATCCAGGACTTGGAGACGCTCTAAGAAAGTTGGGGGCCTGGGATGCTGACCAGATCTCTGTGTCAGCATGGCCTTCCGGGAACTTCTTTACAGGCAGCTTAGGCCAGGCTGGGGCAGCCATTCATGAGTGGGAGGACCCGTCCATCCCATTTAGGGCTCTTTCAGGGTAAGAACTGCTCTTCCTGGCAGAGGCCACAGCACCCAGGGCTCCCTGGCCTCAGCTGGACTGTCCCCCTCTGGGAGGAGGTGCTACCCAGTGCCCACGCAGTTCCCCAGCTGCAGCTGCCTTCCCATGACCAGGCCTCTCATCTCTCCGTGCAGCCAGTGGGGGGAGAGCGACCGCGCTCCCTGGCTAGTGGTGTCACGCCTGTCCACGTGCGGCCCACAGATCTCTGTGAAACTCGAGCCCCGTTCCTCGTACGTCACACTTGTGTCCTGCTGGTATTACCGCTTCACGGTCGCTGGCAACAGTGGACACCGGGCGCTGCTTCCACGGGGACATCCTGCGGGCAGTGTGCAGATGCCAGTGGTTCTAGCGCCAGCCTCACACAGAGACGGCGCTGCCCCTCGCTCCGAGGCTGTCTGCCGGGAAGGGCTGCAGCCAGCCGTGCCAGGTGCAGTGGCTCTCACTCTGCTGAGCGCCCAGGCAAGCCGTGCCTACCCCCCGGCATGGCCGCCGCATGCCCGGGCTGGGAACGGAGGAAACCCGGCCCCGTGCTACATCTCCCGGGACACTGGAGAGGCGTCTGGGGTGGGGTGGGCACAACCATTCTCCTTCTATCCGTAAGTCTCTCACTCCACCAATGCCTGACAAGAGAGGACACAGCCCTGATGAACCAGGTCACCGGGGCCTGGCCAGCCTCTCCTCCCTGGGCTCCTGTCCCCGACTCTCATCCCTGCCATCCTCCACACAGAGATGCTGCCTCCCCTGGGTGGGCTGGGCTTCATCAGACCTTATGCCCTGCAGGGCCTCCCACACGGACACCCCAATATCACAGGCACCTGGCAGCACGGCGTTTCCCACACGGGACGCACACATCACTGGGAGCCCGCGCTCCGCACCCTTTGCGCACCTCCTCCATGGCCTTTGTCACTGCTCAAGAATGTGGTTTGAGATGCCCGTCTTCCCCACCGGGCTCTGCACTTTGGGGAGGAGGGTCCTTCTCACTGCCTGTGTTCAGCATAGCAGCGGACCCCAGCAGGTGTCCAATACAGTCTGCTGGGTTAGCCAAGGAAAGGTGTCTAGGTCTGGGCCGAAAACGCCTGAGAACTGGTTCTCTAAGCCGCGAGGCACGTGGGCAGGCCTCGGGGCCCCTGCTCGCATGCTAGTGGGACATGACTGCCTGGCACGTAACACAATTCTGAATACACTGGTTTCCTGATGATTCCTGGGGTCCCCCTGCTCTGGCCCGTCTTTACCGCGGCTCTGACCGTGCTGGCCTCAGCCCTCCTAGGAGGCTGGGTGTGGGCGGGCGGCTTCGCTTCTAACCATGCACAGCAGCAGCAGCCTCCCCCTTGCTTGTCAAAGTCAAGAGGGAAAGGTAGGAGTCTTCCATGTGGGCAACTTTAGGCAGGTTAACCTCGCTGACCTCCACTGCCTACCCCACAGAGCGCCTCTGCAAGGATTAGAAGAAAGAAACTCTCTCAGGGCCTGGCATGCTGTTAAGTGCTCCTTAAGTATTAATTATTATTACCATGAAAACCTTAAGGTGACAAGAGTCTGGTGTCACTCAAAAAAAGAAATGTTAGGGACACAGAACACGAGGGCGGGGGAAGAGTAGGAACAGCCCACTTCACAGAGAGTCATGTGGCGTTTGCTGGGCAGAAAGCGCATCGTTGCCCTTGGCCACGGAAGATGAACATGCACTCCCCCCCCATCAGAAGTTTCTTACAGTCGTAAGCTGGTTGTTCCCTGGGGCTCCCACAGCAGTGCTCTTAGCACTTGGGGCAGTGGCTCCCTCAGAGGCCTGAGCAAGGTGGTTTCACAGGCACCCCCTACCCTCTACTCCCCAGAACTTTCCCATCCCATTGCGAGGAGTTCATGGGTCATGAAGCCACAGGCAGGAAGCTGCCTCCTGGGGCCACAGCCAAGTACTGGATCAGAGGAGACACGTGGGCACCTAATCGACACAAGAGTTAAGTTTGATGACGCCACTAGTAGGAAAATGTGCTAGGAAAAAGGCCCAGAGGAGTGAAGGATTCCTTCAGCTTCAGGAACAGAACACTGAGGAATTGGATGGGTTTTTTTTTTAGAATATTTATGACTTAAAAGCTGGTGACCCCTTCAATGGTGTTTCATGAACACCGAAGAAGAACGGGAGCAAACTCATTGAGGTGGAACCGGAGGGTGGCTGGTGGCGAGGCTGAGCCCCTAACATGACAGGTGCACCAAATGGTTCAGCTCACGGCTGATTTTAAAAGCACAACATCATCGTGCTTATCTGGAAACCAACCACACGTGACCTGAGTATTCAGGGCACGGGGCAGAACCAGGAAACAAGCGACAAAGCCTGTGAGTGGCCGACACAGGGGCTGGACCCTGGCGTCCAACGCAGCTCACGGGGATTCCCCGTGCTCCCCACCCAGAGCTTTCCCTCTTCTTGAATGACACTTCTAACCTCTCGACTCAGCTCCCTGGTCCCACCCCCCATGGGGCCTCATGCTTCTGGGCAGCAGTGAAGTGACAACCGGCCCCGCCTGACACAGGCAGATGGGGCAGGGACCAGTGAGGCCGAGTGACAGCACGTGGCACTCTAGGGCATTTAGCATGGAGGAAAAGGGCACTGACCGTGTGGCAGACCCCAAGGAGAACACTGTTATATCACAACAAAAACATGGTGGGCAACCCCACGCCATTAGAAAGGGCCGTGTCTGTGTCCAGTTAACACTATTAAAGCAAACAGTAGGCGTAACAATTAAAACCAACTTTTGGTGCTTTCAGGGACAGCTCTCTTTCCAGGTGAAAACATGGTTCTATAGAATAGACCCTTAGGCTCCAGACTGCTCAGACATTACGGTACTTATCTAAAGGATCACAGCGGTGTCACACACCAACGAGAAGACACCCCAGACGTGCAGTGTGAGGAGGCACGAGACAGGGCTGCCGGGATGCAGACAGGCACCCCGGCATTCAGAGAGGGGGTGGGTGACGGGCGGGCGTGGCGCCCCTGCCTCTGTGGGCCTCACTGCCCAGTGCCCGTCACAGGGTGATGAGAGTGGGGTCCTCAACCCCTAGAAACGCACCGCGTCCTCTGCCATCGCGGCCTGCTCTCCCAGCTGGTCCTCACCCCCCATGACTGTCCTGGGTTTCGGGGGGAGACGCTCGCTCATCTTCCACCTGGAGCCTGGCCCGGCAGCGCCCGGCAGGTCCTTGGGGCAGACGTGGGGTCACGTGAGGTCGGCCTGGGGGCAGCGCCCGGTCGGTGGCGTGGTGCGATCTGGGTCTCAGTGAGGCTGTGCTGGGCTGGCTTCTCTGAGCACCCGGCCACTTCCCGTCACGTGCCTCAATGGCCAGGAGCTGGGTGCTTGCTCTGAGTCACTCTGTGAGATCTTTCCTCACCTGGGCGCCCGCCACAGGAGCCGTGTGCGCAGAAGGGAGAGTAAATCATGTTCAACTTCTCTTCAATAAATGAAGTAGCCTCTAAATGATTTCTATCAATTGATGGCCTTTGTCATCAAGCACAGCAATTCCTTCAGGCTTTAGAGGCTTCCTGCCCAACCGCCGAGAAAAAGCCACAAAGCCCCGGAGAGCTGGGGAGCGGCAGTGAAGACAGATCAGGAACACTTCCCCACAGAGAGCACAGCCAAAAGCTGAGCGAGCCAAGCACGTTCTGGTCCCCTGCCAGGCAGCTGCAGGAGGCGACAGCCACGGGCACCTTTCTTTAGGCTCAGAGCCAGCATGCGATCCTGTGGCTTGCGTTTCGTAGGGGCTAACCTCCTTGAGAGCATCTCAGGCCTCTGCGGCCTGCGCCTGCGCTCTGGACTTTCACGTACCCAGGAGAGGGTGTTTATGCAGACGCACTTGCTACTCCAAGTACCTAAACATGCCCTAGAGTCGGGCACAGCACAGCAGCACAGAGGAAGCTGGAGGTCATGCGCCACGTGCTAGGCACTGAATGGGCCTCTTCATCAAACAGGGGACTGGCCTGCACATCACCAGCCTCTTCTAGAACCCCCTGAAGTCTTGGAAAGGGACAGGCCTCCTTGGGTTTAAAAACTGCCTGGTTGAGCTATCAGCTCATAAAGCCTGCCTTAGGGGTGAAAGGGCAGTCTTCCCTCCAGGGATGCGGAGAAAGAGACTCGAGTTGTGCCAGAAAGTTCTGAAAAAGGTATGGATGCGGCAGGTAGGGATACAGAGAAGACAAATATGCTAAGTCCCTCTTCTGGGTCAAAGGATGTCACCACATGCTAGAAAAGCATTTGGAAAAACAACAGCTGCGGGGCTCTCAGTCATGCGGGGCCGCGGTGGCCCCAGAAGGCCCCCTAGTACGGAGAGGCTGAAGTCCACGGCGGACGGGGAGTACAGGGAAAGGCAGAGTACAACGGACACTGAACTCAAGAAGGAGAAAAAAATTGTTTGCTTAATGTAACCCTGTGTTAAATCAACTAAAGAAACATTTACTCTCTCTTATGAGGTCTTGGGAGAGTTTCAAAGTAGTTTCGAGAGTTCTTGGTGTCCTACAATTTTCTGTCTCGCAGGGAGATCTCGCCTGTCATTCTTGGGTACTTATTTGGGCCGTAAAGGATGGGTGTGAGGATAACGGGGAGCACTCGCACTGAGCAGGCTGGGCCCAGGGAGGCCTTGCCAGCCCTGGGGCCTGTTTGGGTTTGGGTCTCTATCATCCGTGCATTCTCCCTCGCTCTCTCCACATCTCAGCAGAGAAAGATTCTGCGTCTCTGTGCAAGATTTGCAGTCCTCAAATTGGGACGGCTGATGCTGTGTAAAGGGCTTTGAAGGCAGACAGTTCGACCCCACAACCCGAGCTGCCTGACTGGGAGGAAAGGCCTCGGTCCCCACCTCCCAGGCCCTGGGATCAGACAAGAGCTCAAGTGGCAGAAGCCAGGGAAGGTCCTGGCCTGCTGGGTGGCTCCACCAGGTGGCTGAGGACACCTGCAGCCCCCAGGGTCTCAGGCAAGCTGGGAGGGGCGCCTGTCAGTGTGAGACTCCCAGCTGCCCCAGTTTGCTTTCGTGGCAACGGAAGTGGGCAAAAGAAGAGGTGGGGCAGATGACAGCGATACGAGGAGATTCGGAGGAGGAGAAAGAGGAGGTGTTGAATACACCTGTGCGGGGTGTAACAATGCTTCTCTTGGAAATCTGTAACAGAAGTGCTATTTTTGTGACCTCGAGGGTTTCACGTTCCGTATTCTACCAGGCAACGTGGGAGTGGGGAGATCAGCCTGGGCTTTGGGTCTGACACATCTGTCTGCGTCCCTGGTCAGCTATAGGTCCTTCTGTAAAATGGTCCAGGCAAAACTTCCCTCACAAAGTTAAAATGAGACGCGGTCTTGCGGCAAACATCGAGTTTCTGTTCTCTTAAATTAAAATGCCTTTCACCTAGCTCCTGGCCTACAGACCACCACTGCCACATTTTAAACCTAGAAGTATTTCCAAACTGAAAGCTCCTCTTGGGGAAAAGGAAAATCAAATGTATACTAAAGGGAATTCCAGTGTGAGTTTTCATAATCTCATGTGAGTCTGTGGTAAAAACTCCTCTTTCTGAAAACTTAGCAGAAGACCAGGGGGGAAGGGAAGGGGAAAAAAGACAGTTACAAACAGAGAGGGAGGGAGGCAAATCAAAAGAGACTCTTAAATACAGAGAACAAACTGAGGGTGAATGGGGGGTGGGGGAGAGGGGAGAATGGGCGATGGGCATGGAGGAGGGCGCTTGTTGGGATGAGCACTGGGTGTTGTATGTAAGCGACGAACCACGGGAATTTACCCCCAAAGCCAAGAGCACACTTTACACACTGTATGTCAGCCAATTTGACAATAAATTATATTACAAAAAAACAAACAAAAAAACCCCTCCTCTCTCTGAGACCAGAGTCAAGGCATGAATACCTGTTATCATCACTTCCATGAAACACGGTGCAGTGCAATAATGCAAGAAAACAAAATACATGGTATGAGAATCAGGAAGGAAAAGGAAAACTGTCACCACTTGCAGATGACATGAATGGGTATATAAAAAATAAAAAAGGATCTATAAACAAATTTTTCAGGTTTAGTAAATAAGTTAAGCAAGACCACTGGATACAAGGTGTATACAAATAAGTCGTATTCCTGTGTATCAGCAACAAGGAAAAAAGGAAATTTATAAATACCATTTAAAACACTATGACAGGAGCGCCTGGGTGGCTCAGTCGGTTAAGCCTTTGACTTCGGCTCAGGTCACGATCTCATGGTTCGTGGGTTCGAGTCCCGCGTCAGGCTCTGTGCTGACAGCTAGCTCAGAGCCTGGAGCCTGTCTTCAGATTCTGTGTCTCCCTCTCTCTCTGACCCTCCCCTGCTCATGCTGTCTCTCTCTCTCTCAAAAATAAATAAAACATTAAAAAAAAAACACTATGACAAATATCAAATGCCTAGGAGTAATCTAACACAAGACGAGTAAGACTTCTACCCGGAAAATTATAAGACAATATGGAGAAAAATAAAAGAAGATATAAAGGACAGGATATACTACGTTTGTGGAGTAGAAGACTCAGTATCTTAAAAGTACCATGAAATCCCCAGTGGATTTGTAGATGCAAAGCAATCTCAATACAAATCCCAGCAAGTTCGCGTGGCAGCTGGCAATCTGATTCTAATATTTATGGGGAAATGGAAAGGGCCAAGAACAGCCCAGAGGCCTTCATAGAAGAGGACAAGGTGGAATGTCTAGCTCTACTGGAGAGCAAGACTTTTAACCAAGGTGCAATGATGAAGACAGGGCACTGGCATGAGAGGAGATGTTCAGATCCGTGAAATGAAACTGAGGGCGGAAACCGACCCGTGTGTTTACGGACCCTTCGCTTCTGACAAGAGCGGCGCTGTAGGGCGGTGGGGAAAGTCTTTTCAACAAATGATGCTGGGTCAATTAGATAAACACGTGGGGAAAATGAAACTTCCTATACCGTATAAAAAAAAATCAATTCTGATTACATTATTGAGGTCAAATAGAGAGGGTAACGCCATAGAGCTTCTAGAAAACAATGCAGGGAAATTTTGATGGTGAATTTTGTGTCAACTGATTGGCTGGTGAGTGCCCAGATTAAACATTATTTCTAGCCTGTCTGTGAGGCTAGACACCCTTCCAACTGTAGGGGGCTGAATAGAACAAAAGGCAGAGGAAAGGAGGAATTCACCCCCCCCCCCAGTCTCACTGCTTGAGTAGGGCATCTTATCTCCTCTGCTCCTGTCCTTAGGCTGGAACTGACACCATTGACTTTCCTGGTTTTCAGACCTTCGGACTCCACTAGGTCACCACCAGTGTTCCCAGCTAGTAGATGGCAGATCACGGGCCTTCTCAGCCTCCACCATCACATGCTGATTCTTCATAACAAATCTCATTTTATATCAATATCAATATTAATATATTGATATGAATATAATATATTGATTCCGGTTCCCTGGAGAACCCCAATACAAATGAGTCTTTAGGATTTTGATACAGGTTTCTTAAATGGGATATAAAAGAATTAACAATAAAGAAAAAGATTGCTATGCTCAACTATATTGAAATGAACTATATTGAAATGTTCACTAAAATTCCACCAAGGAGAGTACAAGGGCAAGCTACTGAGTAGAAGATATTCGCAACATGTATAACCAACAAAGGACTCAAAATGCGAATAGAAAGAACAATAAACCCATAAGAAAAACAGAAAACCCAGTAGAAAAACAAGCATGGAATTTGGAAAGGCACTCTACTGAATGGCCGATAAACGCGAACTCTGGTACACTGCTGGTGTGTTAAACGGATGCGACCACTTGGGCAAACTGTTTGGCGGCGACCACCAAAGGGGCTCTTTTTTCTGTGAGCCAGCAACTTCACTCCTAGGCACATACTCAAGAGAAATGCATGCATATAATCACCAAACACATGTACAAGCAGAATGATTTATAATAGTCCCAACTGGAAACAACCCAACGTTGACTGAATTCACGTAGACTGACAACTCGTGATGGATTCATACAAAGTAAAGTCTTCCAGCGATGAAAATGCAAGGACGCGGCTAGATGTGGCAACAAAGAGGAATTCTCACAAACATAATGCTGAAAGGAAAAAACCAGACACAAGGAGAGTATACTCAACGATTCCATTCATGCTAAGTTCAAGGCCAGGCTAAGTTCAGGTCCAGGCTCAACGAACCTACAGCATTAGAAATTATGATGTGGATTCCTTCTGGGAGGAGAGGAGGTCAGGAGGGAAGCTCCCAAGGCTCTGAAATGTTCAATTTCTTGACCTGGGTAATGCTTACGTGGGTTTGCTCATTTCTAATGCTCCTCTGATCCAGGTGAACACGACTTGAGCGCTCTTCCTATACATGCCATAGTTCCAAAATAAGTTTTACAAGTGAATTTATTGTAAAAAAATCTACTTTCACTATTTCCAGTGTGTGCACTGTGGAAGAAACCAGCGGAGGGGATATTAAGTCCCCCGCCACATTGAGACATGGATTAGTGTGCGCGCGTGTGCGGACGTGTCTGCACCATCTCCCCACTGTGGCTGGCTCCCACCTTTTCTCACTCTGATCAGTTCTGGCGTTAGATAGCCAGCAGGAACCGGGGGGCTGGTGATTTCTATCAGGGGCTGAGCGCCTTAGCCCAGCAGCGTGGGAAACCTCTGCTCAGGCAATTCAATCCTCTAAAGCATGACTTCAGGCTCCCTGGCTCCCCATCTCTCTCAGTAGCTGGAGAAAGGGTGCTGACTCAACACAGCTGATTATGAGCTTCTCCCAACCCTGCGGGTTGCATTACATTTGTGGGAGACGGGGTGACTGTAACTCAGGGGTAATGTAAGCAGGCCAGGAAGCAGGCACGCTGACCCAGGCCTTGCTGCCCTCACCGCCACAGCCCTGAGGGCAGTCCAGCATTGCTCTGTGAAGCTGCCAGGCCCTGCCTCGGCCGCACATCCCCGGGAGAAGGCTGCTGGCTCTACCTCTTGTTTATAGCTTGACCTTGGGCAGGGTCCTGCTCAGGGAATCAGTTTCCCTCTCAGTAAAATGGGAGTGTTCATCCCGCCTTTCCTTTCTGTACGGAAGTCTGAAGTCAAACGAACACTGCATTTTGGCATCCAAGGTGTCATTGCTGTGTGGAGGGAGGCGGCGGGAGGGACCGGAGAGCCACCCACCATCTCTCTGCATGGTGTGGAAGGGAGAGAAGCTATCCCCCACCATCATCATCTCGATGACAGCAGCTTCAGCAGGAGGTATGCCTGCGTTGCGCCAATGCCCGACCCTGAAGGCTGTGATGGGGAACGGTGAGCTCACACCTGCACTGGGCACGGCCAACTCCAACGCACACGCACGTTACAGCTGCAGGCCTGCTCCCATGAGGTCACTCCTGGCAGTTCCCTCTGGTTGCAACGCCTCCAACTTCCCTCCTCTCCCTCAATTCCCAGCTCCCCTTTTTCCTAAGCGAGAGCTTCACCGGGAACAAGAAAGGCTTTCTTCAGTCAGTGCAGGCAGTGTCAGTGGGAGGTCTGGGGTCTCTCAGGTAACGTCACAGCTTAGTCCGAGGAACTGGCATCAGGTCTAAGGTGCAGACACAAAGTGTCATTCCCAAAGCACTGGGAAGTGTTGGTGTTGGTTTGAAGTTGTCAGGGCTGCTAGGAAATACCCCCTCTGGTTATTTGAGGTAAAGGAAGAGAACCAGAACCCAGCAGAGGGACATGAATTCGGCTCGGTGTTCTAGCCAGGAGTCCCTGCTCTCTGGCCTGTCCCAGTGTGGCAGCTGTGAAGAGGAGCCTCTCAGACCTCCTGCCTCCGGTGCATAAGTTGCCTTATAGCTGGGCTGCCGTCCCCCGAATCCACCCCTGCACCAGTGCTGAGCCCCACTTCCCGTGGTGACTTCACCCACGTCCCCACTTCAACACGGTGATTCTGGCTTGGTGACTTCCCATAGACCTGGCTGCAGAGGGCCGGGCTCGCATGGAGGTCTGAGGACTCCCTTCCTGCCCTCTCCTGTCTTCTTCCCTCCTACTAATGCTGCCCTGGCACCTGCTCATTGGCAGATCTGAACTAACACGGGCAGTACTGCAGTGGGCGTGAGGCAACAGACAGAAAGAGGGAGTCTGGGGACTGCTCGCTCATTACCTGGCAGGCAAAGGGGCTGCTCTTCTGAGTGCTGTATGGGGCATGGAGAGTGCCTGGCACAAAATGGCGGCCCGACACGCTCCCAGAGTTGCCAATGGCGACCTGGGAAAAAGTTTTTGCTTGACTTTCGGTCAAATCAAGCATTTGAAAGCCTGGGAGGTGTGGTGCCTACCAGGACTGTGAAGTGGGCTGGTGACTGTGAGGTGTGCCGATGCCCAGCACAGGGACCACGACAGACTGAGGGTCCTCAACAAGCAGTTAAAAGGCAAGTGGAATATCCAGAGGGGCCTCTTTGGCAGCTTGAAAAAAGGTGGCCCCCCCCTTCTCTCAGGGGGCTAGTGAGGCCCCTGTGCTGGACGACACGCACAGGTCCTCCTCTCTCCCCGGGAGCATCCTCTACCTCCTTTCCGGGCTGCCAGGCCCCTGACTAGGGTTAAATGCCAGGATGATGGTCCTGCTGAGGGATGCTGGGCCTGATCAGGGAGGAAAGATTATACACGAAGAGTGAGAGTTAGCCAGCAGGATTTGAAGGGCTTGACCAAAGGGGCCAGGAGATAAGAGAAGATGAGCAAGAATTCACGGACTTTGGGTATTTCACGGGATGTACAATCTAGCACCCTGGCAAAGACCCCAAGGGGTTAGGGCACACCAGCTCCTGGGGTGGTCCTGAGAAGCCCAGAGAAAGTGATACTAAGGCTGAGTGACATGGAAAGGCATGGACTGCCCTGGCCACAGGAGAGGAAGGAAGAGAGAGGCTGAGGGAAGGGCCGTGCAGAAGACCCAGCGGGGGCCCACGTAGCATGGGAGCGTCTGCGTGACACTCCTTTACCAGGGTCATCAGCACCGCACTGGTGAGAGGGACGCCAGATCACTAAGGAGTCTGTTGGTAAGCATCCCTCTGCAGACCAGAGAGGACAGCAGGGGAGGCAGTCACAGAGCGGGGCTCATTAACACTCATCGGCATGATGGGGCCTGAGCAACTGGAGGTCAGGGGTAACGAGGCCTGGGCCCCGCTGAAGCCCCAGGGCCAGCTCCTGCCAGTATTCTTTAGACTGTGTGCAGGGGCCAGCAGACGAGAGGGGCAGTCATCTTGGGGGAGTGGGGGAAGGGAAAGATAATCCACCCAGATCGGAGGAGGGGCAGGCAGGGAGGTGTGTGGAGCTCAGGGGACTTCCTGGTGCTCCCTCGCCCCACTGTGGACAGACATACAGACGTATGTGCCAACGCTGGCTTGAGAAGGATGTGACAGCCAAGGACTCAGAAACCTCACGATGCGGGGCTGGGTCAAACCACCAGCTAAGCTGCCAAGACCTGCCGAGGCGCTGGCTGAGGGTGAGAAGACTTTGGGGGGATGGTGGGGGAGAAGGAGGGAGGGCCAGCGGGGGCCCCAAGTGCCACTCGGCAGCTTGTCGCACCTGCGTCTCCTGTGTAACTTCCTCCTTGGGAAGAGGCGGGAGCCGCGGGGGAGCTGCTCCCCACCGCGGGGGGCAGAGGCAGACCTGTGCGGTGCGCGAGGTGGGCTGGGGCTGCCACGGAGGGCCCAGGTCACACGAGCGCAGCAGGGATCGCGGGCCAGGACGGCTCCCACGGGACGTGAGATTCCTCCAACACGCGGCACCGGTTCGAGGCCGTTCCACTGGCCGGGCTGAGCCTCTGCCCGCCGACCCTCCTTTCCTTGCCCCCCGCCCCCCCCCCCCCCACGTTTCTCACACCTTCATCCTGTCTGGGAGGCTACTGGTCGTGGACCTGAGCTGACCCGGCATGTCCTCCGTGATGAAAACAAGACAGCACAAAGACTCCCAGTGTGGCGCTAGGCTCTGCCCACTGGGTCGGCTCTGACTGTGCAGAGAGTGTCTGGAGATGGAGGATGCTGGGCAGGCCAGCATGTCAGGGGGCCCTCGGGTCCAGAAAGTACTACGTGCCCAGGGGCTGGGGGAAAGCAGCCAGGCGGGCTGGCTGCCTCGGCCCTGGCTGTTGCCAGAAAGGCCAGTGGCCTGAGTGATGAGGTGCCCACGGGCCGCAGGGAGCAGGGGACGCGAGGACCAGGGCTGCCCTCTCTTCTGGAAGGCGGCAGTGCTGCTGTCCCTCAACTCGGGTTTATGAAGGTGGGAAGACACTTCAGCTGAGGAAAAGCACCCCTGCAGGGAGGCTTCCTCAGACGCCTTTAGGTGTTGGCTCTCTGATGCGGGTTTCAAGGTGCCCAAGTGAGTCATCTAGCTAGTCAGAAAAAACAGAAGATTTAGTTTCATGAGTTTAGCAAACTAAGCTGTCCCACTGGCTGTGGGTGTCAAGGGTGAGCCACGGGGAGGAGGGGGCACCGCAAAGCTACGGCCTGGGTCTGCCAGGGCCCAGGGCACGAGCCGCGCAGGCGGGTACAAGGGTGAACACTGCGCCCGGTAACTGTTTACACAGCCGCATCATGCGTCACCTCATCCCACTCTCCCCCAACCCCGAGATGTGCCGTCATCTTCATGTTCCTAACGGGGAGGCTGCGTCCCACAGGGGACGATGACCTGCCCTGGAGAATGACTGCCGAACTCAGATTTGTGGTGACAAGTCAGGAGTCCCTGCTATCACACCAGTCTGTCCACTCCCCCAGGGGTCCGCAGCGATGGGAAATCCCAGAACTTCCCAGACCGAGAGTGTCTAGGGCAGAGCAGCCAAGGAGAGGCTAGAACCAGAACCCCCTCCTCCCCGCTCAAGATTTATGTTGTGGAGAGAAAGGCAGGCCGTGTGAAGGCACAGCATGGGCCTTGGAATCGGCCTAGCACTGGGGTAAAATCCAGGCTCTGCTCTTGACCACAGTGTGACCTTGAGCAAGTTAACTGCTCTCTCTCTCTCGCTTTTTAAATCTGTAAAATTATGAAAATAAGATCTGTTTTGAATGGTTTTGGACCTAGAAACAACCCAGATAAGCCCAGAGCCTGGTGTTGGTGATTTGTGGGCATTTAGGCGCTGGTAGCTCCTACCACCATCATGCTGGCAGATCAGACCCCTGAGAGGCCGTGGACAAAGGGTCTGGCACAGTTAAAGCTCTTCGTAATTATTACTCTGCCTCACTATCCAAGCAAAAAACAGGAGCCAGTTGATGCAAGAAATTATAATTGACTATATTTACAGAGTTAAATCAAATTTTGCAGCTTCTTTCTTCTATATGTTAGTTCTTCAGAATTCACAAACCATCCAATAATATAGTTTTCCCGGATGTCATGAGTAATTTAGCCTTATCATAATCCTACAACAAAAAAACCACAAAGGCTGGAAAGAGATTTGACTCCCTCGTATCAAGAATTAGCTGCCAGGTCCTGGGCTCGGTGATGGGGGCACGAAAATGAGCAAAACAAGGCCCCGACCTTACAAGTCCCCAGCCTAGTGAAGGCATTCAGACCAGTGCCTGAGCTGTACCAGACTGTGCTGGATGCTGAAGTGGAACCAGACGAGGGAGGCAAGGGACCGGGGAGAAGCGACACTGGCCTCAGCCTTTAGTGATGGCTGTCAGGGCTGGAATGGCTTCGAGGAACAAGTGATACTCAGCTGAGAGTGGAAGGAGAGAGAGAGGTTCCCCAGATGGGTGGGAAAAGGGGCTGTGGGAAAGAGTGGGGTTCTAGAAACAGGGAACAGGATGGTCCCACAGAAGCCTATCGCACATGAGAGATTCGAGGTGGCCTGGTAGGGGTGGGATACAGGGCACGCTGGAGTGGGCAAGGGCCCGACGGCACAGCTATCTTGCTGGTGATGGAGGCCCAACCCCTTCCGCTAGCCCATGTGAGTGTCCATTCCGCTCTGTAGCCTCAGGGCCCAGTACTATACTGGTACCTAGCAGAAACGCTCGAAATCCTTGCTGAATGAGTGAGTACTCAGATTCACATTTTGAAAAGTTCACTCAGACTTCTGGTTCTGACAAGATGGTAGACTGAACTGATGTGGGCCTCGTTCCCAAGACAAACACAGAGAAATGATGGATGGAATATATGAGAAGAATAATTCATATATAAAACTGAGCATGAGAGAATCATGGGAAAATTCCCAGGTACCTGAACTAAAGGGGAAATGAAGTCAAAGCCAGAATCCTTATCATGGCAACTGAGGCTGGGATTATCAAATCCTGGTATAGTTACAGGAGGCAGGATTTGAACGCCCACAGGAGGTGGACGACCAGGCCAGGGACCTGGAACTGGGAGCCTTGCAGAAGGCCAGGGATCCAGGAAGGGCTACTGGTCATAAAACCGGGCCCAGGAAGACCCTCCGCGCAGCCCAGAGGAACATCTGCGTATGGCGTGGGGCAGAGGTTTCTCTGCAGGAACGAGACCCCAAGCCCACACTGCACATGGGTGAGGAGGCTGCATACACACCACCCAGGTTCTGGGAATCCTGAGCCAAGAGGTTCACACCAAACTGGCCGGGCCCCTGGAACTCGGGGTCCTGGCAGAACAAATGCTGAAGTGATGAAAACACATGCCCACCGCCCATCGGCTCCCACGGTGAAAACAATCCCTGCTTAAGACAGTCCCCTGATAAAGAATGAACCACCACCCTGAACCACCATGAAGGTGAGCCTTCAGACCTACCACGTGGGAGAATCGGTACCCTTAAAACTAGGAATAACCAAACACTCGAAAGAGGCAATAAGGATAAACAAAATAAATGAAGAGGTGAAAGACACGGAAACCATAATAAAACCTAGGACACTGAAAAACAAAAAATAAAAAATAACAGGCTGATTTTAAAAAGCTCTGAATAGAACTTCTAAAAATTAAAAATAAAAACCCTCGAATTCGGAAGGTGTAGTAAACGGCCGATGATGAAGAGCTACAAGGAGACTGGTCAACTCACGGATGTTTTCGAGGAAGTGCCAGAATACGGCACTGGCAGGAAAGGAGATGCGAGAAAGAGAGGAAAGACAGAATAATGTGGCAGGTTTCTAACAGGAGTTCTAGAAGGAGAGATCGGAGAGAATCAAAGAGATAGCAGAGAAGAGTTCCTGAATGGGAAGAACGACACCAAATCCCCAGCAACATAATAAAGACGAATCTACTCTTAGACTGAATGCAGTAAAACTGCGGAACCCTGAAGACAAAAATAAGGTCTCAAAAGCGACCAGAACAAAGGGCCTCCCTCAGCTGCTGAGGAGACAGGAACCTGTGTGGTGCTCCAAAGTCGCACCGCACTCGACTCTTCCCGACACCCCCCTTCCCTGTGAAGCGAGCATCCGAAGTCCCACAGCACTTGACTCCCCCCACCTCGGCCCCCGCCCTTTGAAGCCCGCATCCACAACACCCAGGTGAGGCTGCCATGCTGTCTGCTGTTGACACAATCCCCTCGAGGCGGTGGAGCAGGACCAAGTCACCCCGTTTGTGCCTGGTGCCTAGCACAACATGTGGTATGCAGCAGGGGCCTAAGGAATGCATAACCGAGTTCTCATGAAGCACTTATGTGCCCTTTTGGGTCTGTTCTGTCCCGTGAAGAGATCCCCAAACCCCAGTTTGAGAAACACAACTGTCAATCAGTCCGGGATTCACCGGATCGCATATTAAAGGCAGGGAATCCTTCTGCAACAGGAAGAAGAAGGTGGTCCTCAGGTACATGGTGGTGACTGGTAGCACCTGTCAGGGTCAGGGTTGGGGGGAGGCCTCACATCTCTTAGGTGCAGCTTTGAACAGCTTCTGGGAGGTTGACAGGATAATCTGAGTGAAGAGCTTTACTCATCTAACCTCAGGCACAACAGGACAGCTTCTTCTGATGACCTCGGAGCTTTAGGAATGTTTATGAGAACTGTGCCCTCCAGCTCAAGAAGAGGCAGGGTCCCAGTCTGGCCAGATACGGACAAGTCCCAGGGCCTGTCCTCCTTGGAGCCCAGTGGCAAGTATGAGTCCCTTTATGCAGCTGGAGAACGGGATGACATCAAGCCCCAAATCGGGGCTGCCAGGATGTTCCAGCGAAGGAAGCTGGTAAGAACGGCCAGGGAAAATAAAAGCAGAGTGCCTATTCTCAAGGGCTATTCCATTAAAACATTTTTTTTAATGTTTATGTATTTATTTTGAGAGAGAGAGAGAACATGAGCGCATGCGAGCAGGGGAGGGGCAGAGAGAGAGACAGAGAGGGAGAGAGAATCCCAAGCAGGCTCTGGACTGTCAGCGCGGAGCCCAGCGTGGGGCTCCAGCTCACGACCTGAACCGTGAGATCGTGATCTGAGCCAGAACCAAGAATTGGATGTTCAACCAACTGAGCCGCCCAGGTGCCCCAGGGCTGCTCCATTTGAAAGGAAATGTCCTACAGCCTCCGTACTCACAGCATTTTCTTCGCTGACAGACTGAATTTGGCAGAGAGGAATACCGAAATGACTATGAATTATACTGTGGGACATTCCCAGATAAAAGTACTAGTTTCATTAATTGTACTGAACAAATATTCAGATACCAAATTAATTTCTTTCATATACAAAACTTCATCTCTCTGCTGCTCTTGCCTTCATGTTACTGCCTGAGGCAACATGGGCCCCTTAGGGCCTGGGGTGAAAGATCCTCACTCCCTGAACACCACTGTTACGCCAATGCCGGCACTGAGGCACACTAGGGAAAATGACCCTAAAAGTGAACAGGGAAACACAGGGCAGGGCCTAGGGGAGAGGAGAAAGTCACAGTCAAGTTCATGGGATTCTCCACGCTTTAATTCACAATTCACACACGAGGAGTCTGCCTTTAGACAGTGCGTCGCACACAGAGCTGAGGGCTGTCAAAGACACGTGCGCCAGCCCCTTCCCTGCCCAGTACTCTGTTTGCTGCAGCCACAGCTCGTGGACGCGGCCCTGCCCGGCACTGGGAAAAGAGAACAGGATGGAAGTCATGAGACACATTTTCTGTTTGGGAAGGAGAGGCAATCAACACTTCCTGTGGCCACTTTATACGACAGGCTGTGCTGATGTCTTCATCATGTCATTCCAGTCCCCATGACGATCATTCCCCCAATTATGGCAGAAGGTATCATTAGTCCCATTGTTCTTAACAGATGAAGAAACCGGAGGCTCAGACCTTAAGAAATTTGTCCGCAAACTGAGAACGAACCCCTCAGACTGCCTCCAAGACGAGCCGGAGGGAACCGCAGAGAGGCGTCGCTGAGGCATTTGACTGCCACGGTTCCCCGGGTCATGGCTCCTATCTGCTTTCTTACACGAATGCTTTCTTTTACCCATCTCTGGGGGTCAGAGTTGATCAATATTTATAGCCCCTAAATTCTCCTCTTACATGCTTACTCTGAAAACATGCTAGGAGTTGGGGATTAGGCCAAGAAACAGAACTAGGCTATTTTCTCCTCTCAGCTCCAAACACTCCCTCAGTTGTGGCTGTCCCCGCACCTCTGAGCTAAGACATGGCCAGTGTCATCCTCCTGCTGGACAAAAATGCTGCCGACCTTTTTCCCAAAGAGGCCAGAAGTGGAGTCTGTAAACCTGGGCCAAGAGATGGGTGTGCACGGATGAGGCTGCCACCCAGCAAGCACCAGCCCGGGGGGCACAGGCAGGCACGGACAGCAGCGTACGGCTGATGGTTCTCTTACTCCCTGGCGACGCTCGCACCTGCCACCAAGGGACTCATTCAGTTGTCCCTACCAGTCCCTGGACCTGAGAAGCCCAGCCCTACTTCTCTGATGAATGAAGCACTGTGAGACGCTGTGATGGTATTTCGGACAAAATGGCCTAGAAACCCTGGAACTCTAGAAACTGCCATCCCAGGTGACAAACGGTGGGGTTAGAGGGCGCTTGGTCAATCTTTCCTAAATGATTAACTTGGCAGGAACTGAGGGTGCACAGCACTTACTGTGGCACCCTCTGAAGATAAATTACAAACAAGAATAATGCCTTGACGGCAATGCGAACGGAGACCTGGTCACGAAGGCACCCGGTAACCCATCTTCCACCCATAACAGAGCGAGACTTCTTCAGGAAGACCCAAGCTTCTCTTCTGGAATGGAAAGTATAGTCCCACTGGCATGTGCCCATTCGATTCCTTCCACTGGGTAAAATTAAATAGCCTAGATATGTAAACCATTAGCCCTTGAGTCCAGGTTGAGACTGTCCTTGCCATTGACTGGGATTTCTAAAAGCAGCAACCTGGGACAACAACTGTTCATGTGTTCCCTTTCTGGAGTCAATGTGATCACGCCGACTCTTCCTCACACAGCTGTGGAGCGGGCCCTTGAGCAAGTTACGTTCCCTTACGTTCCCTAGACTTCAGCTTCTGCCCATACGACAGAATGATAATAAGGAGCGAGAACTCTTCAGGTTGCTATGAGGATGGAGTGGGATGATGTAATATCCCCAGTAGTGTGCCCGACGCACACTAAGTAGGTGCTCGCTGGTAGCTGCCATCACTGTCCGTCATCATCACTGTCATTGTCGTCATCGGGCACTCGCCACCACTTTCCCGGCCTCACAGACAAAACTACACAGTTAGGGAGACAGTCTGTGGGGAAGTGGAGGGGTGCTGTAAAAGTATGCTGGGTGCCACCTTGCTAAGAATAAAATCCCCAACTTAGATCTCTGTAGGTACCCAGAAATCCCCCAATTATAAAATTCACAAGGTAGGCTAACACAACAAAACCTATCCACTTACATGGACGGAACCACAGCAAAAGCCAAAGTCACACCGTGAACCAAATTAGCAAGCACATCCTTGGAGACTGAGCGGGGGTGGGTCTAGAGGAAAGCTGGAGCCTGGGAAGGAAGGTCTGCTTCTGCATATGTGTCTAATACATCCCACCCGAGTACTTCCACTCCCGTCTTTAGGAGCCAGACAGATTTTACAGGAGAAAGACTTCTGTGCCAGCTATTTTCTGGTAGAGTCCCCCAAAGTGTGATTCTCTTCCTGACAATCCCTTTGTTGGAGAAGCCCGAGGCGCTGCCTCTCCAGGACATGGTGAGGTGACCCTCCTTCCCACCAAGTGGCTTACTTGTTGCTGTCGCGGTACTCGTAGATGTGACATCCTTGAGGCAATCCGGTCTCATGATCCAGAGTGAATGCAAGCTTTAGCTGAAGAGAAAGAGAGAAAAGAAAAACAATTAAGTCTAGGCAGCATGTTTTATTCATTCTGATGGTGGAAATGAAAAAAAAAATCAAGAAAATCACATTCTCTCCAGCTGACGCGTCGTGGAGAATCCAGGCTGGCCACCTCGGGAAGAGCCCTGTCTTACGGGACACTGTCATCAGTGAGGACTGCTACTGGACTCCACTTTTTCATTTAGCAGGTAACCAATGATTTATGAAGCACTTCCTTTGTGCCAGACACTGAGCTAGCGGATGGGGAAAGAACAGTGAAGAGAGGCAGAGAGGGGCCTCCTTCACGGTAGAGAAGACAATCAATTCACACGACTGAGTGAATGAATGAATACCAAGCTTCCAATGAATATAGGTTCTCTGAAGCAGGAAAAAGACTCCCACGTTTCTAGAGAAGTAAGTAACCTGAACTAGACTGGGAATGAGGGAAGGAGGAGGGGTTAACTGGATTATGGGGGTGGAGGATCGGGGGAGAAGAAGGTTCTCGCTGGTGGAGAGCACGGCATGTACAGAGGCCCTGATGCAGGAGTCCGGGCACTGAAGGATGGCTGGTAAGCCAGAACCCAGTAGGCACTGGCGAGGTGGTGGGCAGTGACACTGGCGAGGGAGGCCAGGGCAGAACGCGCAGAACCTTCTCGTTGGCCACCTTAGAATTATCTTCACAGCAAAGGAAAGTCTTTGGTAAGGAATGGGTGGATGACATGGTCAAAATTGGGTTTTAAAGATCCCTCTGGCTGCTGTGTAGAGAGCAGGCTGCAGGGAAGAGGGCAGAGGCAGGAGCCCTGCAGGAGGCTACCCAGCAGTGTGGGTGAGCAGGATGGGGGCTGGGCGAAAGGATAGGGAAGGGGCCCAAGAGGGAGAGAGAAATGGACCATTTAAGAATCTACCTTCAAAGTAAATTTTGAGGGGTGCTTGGGTGGCTCAGTCGGTTAAGTGTCCAACTCCTGATCTCGGCTCAGGTCATGATCTCACAGTTCGGGAGATCGAGCCCTGTGTTGGGCTCTGTGCTGACAGCATGGAGCCTGCTTGGGATTCTCTTTCTCCCCCAACCTCTCTCTCTCTGCCCCACTCTGCTCTCTCTCTCTGTCTCAAAAATAAACAAACAAGAAAAAAGAAGTAAATTTTGAGAAGCAGAGTTGACAGGATACGCAGGATTCTATGCTGGGGAGTGGCGAGAATGGAAAAGAAGAAATTAAGGACGGTTCAAGTTTTTGATTTGAACAACCACTCAGAAAGGTGACTGACTGCTCCACTGCTGAATCTGGGGGTGGCTAGGAAGCCACAGGTTTGATATTGGACATGTTAACTTTGAGGCACTCAGCAGCATTCTCTGATTAGGGACGGCTGGGAATGAGAAGCTGGTAATGAGGTCTTGGCTTCTTTCCGGATCTGGAGGGGGCGCTCAGGTGAGTGCACAGCTCCGTCTGTGTCGCCGGGAAGCCAGAGCTCAGGGCTGCTGTGTGTCCTGCTAGAGCTGAGCTGGGATGTGGCAGCTTTAGCATTTCTACACCTAGAGCCAACTACTAGATTTACAAATTCACTGGGTTTTTAAAGCGCCAGGGAAATTTTAACTAAAATTAACTGCACATTAGGAGGGTACATTATTATAACTTTTTTTTTTTTTTTTAACTGCAAGGCTGTTAACACAGATCTGCATCATTAGATGCTGGATGATTTTTCTCTTCCTTAGAGGGAAACAAGCTTGTAGGAATGGCCTGTCCTCTTACTGACCCAGATGAAAATACAAAAACAGAAACAAGCCCTTCTTCGCCATCACGAAGCCAGGAACTTCAAGTCAGAGGCATGTTTTCCCTACAGAGCACTGCTTGGATCTTCCCAGCCTCTTTCAGCAGAACAGAAGTGTAAAAAAAATCTATTAACTATACCGTTTTCTCTTTACTTTCCTCTTTGTAGCGGAGGCCAGGCCTGTATTCATTTAGTCCATTTCAAAGACTGCACTGCTTAGAAATGTTCAAATCCTTTGATTCAGTGATTTATGAATGTATGGCTTAGAAAAATTATCAAAAATATAAGAGGAAAGTTTTTTGTAAAACCGTTCACTTCAGTATCATTTATTGGGAAGACGCTTAAAGACAAGCAAAAGCAGAGTGGTTAAGTAAACTATACCATATAGTCGTGTGCAGAATAGCAGCTGTGAAGAATTTTTATTAATCTGGGAAAATACCTGGAAAAAAGCAGGATGTGTACTTGATTATATATCAAGAAAACGATGTAAAACCAGAACAAAGGCCACATAGAAGAAAGACTGGAAGGAACAATGGCAACAGTGTTCCTTTCCTTTCTTTGCATTTTCCAAATTCTTTACGATAAATATGATGAGCTAGAAGCTGTAGTCTTTAGTCATAAAGGAATCATGGGAAATTTCATTCTGGGGGGATTCTTGAGGTCAAGGAACTATGTGAATACCATTTTAACACTTAGGTGTGTAAGCAGAGGTGGTGGTGAGGAGGGGGAGAGAGGGATGGGACAGAAGAGCGTTCATATTTACTGAATGGAGAACTCATATTTATTGAATACCTACCAAATAAAGGCTCTCCTTTACCCTGACCACAACCATCTGAATTAGGTATTACAATTTCCTTTTTACAGGGGAGGAACTTGAGGCTAAGAAAGGTTAGGTAGTTTGTCCAAACCACAATTAGAATTTCAGCTAAAACCCACGCTCTTTCCACCTCATCAGAATTATAGGACTTGGTAATGGTCTGGATGTAAGGCCTGCCAGAGAGGGAGGGGTCAAAGATAATGTTTAAGGTGCTCTGCCTTGGGCAGTAGGGCAGATGGTGCTGTTACGCACTGTGACAAGGAGAATGGCAGGTTTGGAAGGAGAGCTTGGATTTAGTTTGGGAGAGCTGATTTTAAGGTGTCTAAGAGGCATCTCAGTGGAGATGAACAGTAGGCAGCTTGTATAAACAATTCTGAACTTTATAGGCAAGACTTATCTGGAGATACACATTCGGAAGCCTCTAAATAATAACTAAGATGGTGACTAAAGCCATTGGTGTGGATGAGAATGTTCTAAGAGAGTATGCGGAGTCAAAATGAGGTCTTTGATAGAACAGCTGTATTTCAGAGCTGGGCAATGGAGACTAAGAAGGAGTGGCCATGCAGTTTGAGTTTTGATGTTATAGGAGCCAAGAGGAGAATGTGCCTTAAGGAGGGAGCAGTCGGCAGCATTAAGTCCTTTTAAGAGGTCA
The DNA here is from genome assembly GCA_028646485.1 of Cryptoprocta ferox. NCBI lineage: Eukaryota > Metazoa > Chordata > Mammalia > Carnivora > Eupleridae > Cryptoprocta > Cryptoprocta ferox. Next base: position 99,822,782 of record CM053578.1, on the reverse strand, counting down.
AGTAAGAGAGGAACAAACATCCAAAACAAAGAATCCATTGGATTTAGCAACAAGGACTCTCAGGAGAGTGGTGGGAGCAGAGATCAGGGTGTGATGGGGTGAAAATGAGTAGAAGGCTAGGAAGTAGGGATCAGGAGCACATGTAACTCTTTTAGCAAATTAGATGGTGGTGGGGAAGAGTCAAGGTGAAAGGACTGGAACAGGACAGGACAATAGGATGTGGGCTTAAAGGAGAGCGAATTGTTAGATAACAGGCTTGCTTAAGTGTAGATATAAAAGAAGCACTACAGAGGGAGGGCCTCAAAGACAAAGGAGAGATGGGGATCACTAAAATGTGGTCTGAGATAAGAGCAGGGACTGGAAGCCAACAGACAAGTGGAAGACCCTTTGTCCACTGTAGCAGAGGGAAGGCTGGGCAGGGATGCAGATGTATCTGGATTGAGTGGGGGTGGGGGAGCAGGATGGGGGATGGTGGTGGTTTGGAATGTTCCAGTCTGATTTTTGTTCTTTTCTGAGAATTAGGAGGTCAAATTATCCTCAAGGGATGGAGGCTTTGGTGAGGGAAGGAAAGGAGGTTGGAGGCAAGTGATGAAGGCTTGAAACCATTTCTTTGGAGAACAGGAAAAACCGTTGACCAGGGAAGAGCATGAGGATTGCCAGGGAGCATTAACGGTCCAGCTGAGGCCACACGAACTGGAGTTACTGTAGCAACCATCTGCCCAGATGTTGATTTTTTTTTTCTAGCAACTTAGACACTGGCATGAAGAAAGTTAGGTTGGTCCAGAGCTGAGCATTTGCCAGGAAGCTTTGAGGGAAGAATAATGGAGCGGGGAGTAGAGATATGATATTGGCAATAGCAGCACCAGAGACTCTAAGGGGGAACAGGCAAGAAATAAAAACGAAAAGGGCTGACTGGAAGCAAACAGAAAGATCCTGGTGACAGTTGTCTTGTATGGAGCTAATATTTATTGAGTGTGTTCTCTGTCCTTAATCCTCTATTGAAACAGCCCTGGGAGGTTGGTTCCTATCCATACGTTACAGAGGAGTTTCAAGTATTTAGCCCAAATTAGCTAGTAAGTCGCAGAACTCAAGTGTGATCCACGTTGCTAACCGCTGGAAACACTGGCCTCCTGAGTGTTCGTGAGGTCAAGGAGAGGAATTGTAAGAGTCGGTGCGTGAGGGAGTGGGGAGCACTGGAGGCTGCAGTTAGAAAGGAAGCCACGTCTGACCTTGGAGATGGGCAGTCAATCTCAACATATGAGTAGAAGTCAAGGAATGGAGAATCCAAGGTTGGGATGAAAAGGTCCTCCATGAGAGGTGTGAAATTCACCCAGGACGATAATACATTTCCCAAACGAATCCACAGAGTGTGTCACCATGGGTGTGTAGGTGTGTTTGTACGTACCTACTATGTGCAAGGCTCAATACACAAATGAATGGGTCCAACCGGCCTATGTGGCAGACCTAGGTGCGTGTCCGGCAGTCATTTCCTCCTTCCCAATGATGCCGTAGATTTGTTCAGCTAGCTACCCTCCCACTAAGTCCAGGGAATCCAGGGAGAAGCAGATCCAGTTTCTGGGGCTGGGCCTGATGGTTCTAAGCTAATCACATACACCTTTCAGTAATGGCTCAGGAGCCCGAAGCAATCAGTGTATGGCTTTTCCTGGAATTGGAATTCCTTAGGAATTGGTTCAGGAATGAACATGTGACCTCACGGAAGCCAATGAGAGAGGACGGGATGTTTGCGCCGAGTGCTTCTGGGCTTGAGTGGCCAGAGCTGCTGCAACTAGCTTGTTACCAGCCTAAGAATGAAGCCAACTCACAGACAGAGCTGACCTTAAAGACCAGCAGAAGAGCAGAGTCAGAGCCTTGACTGAGCCGTGCTGGGTCTCTGCCGGCCTTCCAGACCTCTACTGGTCATTAAACATTTTTTTTAGTGTATATTCATTTTTTGAGGGGTGGGGGAGGGGCAGAGAGTGAGGGAGACAGAATCAGAAGCAGGCTCCAGGCTCCAAGCGGTCAGCACAGAGCCTAATGTGGGGTTTGAACTCACGAACTGTGAGGTCATGATCTGAGCTGAAGTCGGACACTTAACCAACTGAGACACCCAGGTGCCCCATCTACTGTCAGACACGTTATATGTCTACTCACTTCTTGGTTCCACTCTCCACAATGCGGCTGAGTTATCTTTCTAAAACACAAGCCTGATGACACTTCCCTCTTTATTTTTGTTAAAAATTTTTTTTGATGTTTGTTTATTTCTGAGAGAGAGAGAGACAGACAGAGCACGAGCCGGGGAGGGGCAGAGAGAGAGGGAGACACAGAATCTGAAGCAGGCTCCAGGCTCTGAGCTGTCAGCACAGAGCCTGATGCGGGGCTCGAACCCACGAACCGCGAGATCATGACCTGAGCCGAAGTCGGATGCTCAACCGACTGAGCCACCCAGGCGCCCCCACACTTCCCTCTTTAAATACAGCTTCCTGCTGTCTATATGCCACAGGTATAAAAATGAATTAAACAGCCTGGGCTCTCAGGGTTGGCTGCTCACATGAACATAAATGGACTGTAACAGAGGGATGGTGAGGGGGTATGTGTTGCGGAGAAGGTGCCAACCAGGGAGGACCTCGGGGTAGGTGACAGGAGTTCAGGGAGAAACATGAGTCTGCCTGAAGAGGGAAGGTGCCCCATCCCCTCCGCTCCTGCTGCAAAACGCCACGCACTTCTCCCACGCTGCAGAGCTCACCGGGTGAGTCTGGGTCACGCCATGTGCTTCCGTACCGCTGGCCCTTCCTTACGCCGTGACTGCTTCTAGGCGCACCCCTTCTGCCTATGCCCGCGAGACCCCACCCATCGTTTGAGCTTCTCTCTGTGCAAGTCAAGCTCTCGTATTCCCTCCTCCGGTAACCAGAGGCAGGGCCTCTCTGCCCAGGGAGTGCAAGGGCTCGGGGTGGAGAGCTTCGCCAGGTACCCCTGGCGCTCGGTGTCCTCATCCCCGGCCACCACAGGTGCTCAACGCACGGCACTGAGCTGACCCGCCGAGGAGAGACTCGGAGCGTTTTGTTGACCTATTAACGGCTGTCCGGTCACCCAACTTACAGCCAGAGTCTCAGTCACCCTGAGTCTGTCCTGCGTCCTCTTCCTTCGGAGAGGAAATTCTGCCTCACATCCGCACCCCTCCGAAACTGTCCCCGGATGAGAAGCGTCGGCTCAAATCCCCTTGGTGCCCAGGTGCTCCCAAGGTTTCACCAGCGCCTTTGAAGACACACACAGTCCCTCACTCAGGAATATTTACTATGCCCTATGAGCCTGGCACAGCAAGGCAATCGGCAGGCCTACAGGCTACGTCAAGACGGCAGGGACCCACCCGCGGAGTCGCTCCGTTTGGAGTGACCATCACGACGACACTCCACAGGGTCCATCTTCCCCTTTTCCGGAGGCAGCTGCCACTAGCCCACTGTTTCCCGGCAGAACAGTTTCCAATGGCACCACTTTCCTGGTATGGGTGAGGAGGGAAGGAAGCCCAAAAGGCAGTAAGAAGGTCACTCCGTCAGCCTCCACCAGCAGAGGAAAAAGGCCTTTCAGTGGGTCTAGTTAGAGGCTGTGCTTTCCTCTGGACAAAGGCCAGGCCAATCTCCCTTGGGCAGGAATTGGAAGAGCCTTTTACTTCCAGGGGCTCCGCCTACGTCACAGAGGAGAGCAGGTGTCGGACAGCTAGAGTATGAGACTCCTGCCAGGACCGCTCTGGATGCAGCACCCCCCGCTCCAGGGGGGGCCCAGGAAACTGGATGCAGCCTCCCCCCCCCCCCGCCCCGCTCCAGGCGGGGCCCAGGAAACTGGCAGTGTGGGTGACGAGGGAAGGGGCTAGGGCTGTCGGGAGAGAACAGTCCTCCCTCATTCGCCACGGGAATGCGGGTTATAGGCCCGTCAGGGTTGCTGGGCCTGCGAGAGACCCTCTGTCAGTCCCTCTGGGCCCTGGGGGTGGGGGAGGCAAGGGGAGGCGGTGGGGCCATTCTCCCCGCAGGTGGCAAGGAAGCAGTAAGAGTGAAGGGTTTAGGACCACATAAACCTCCCCAGGGAGGAAGGAATGCCCCAGTCTCGGCAGCAGAGGGTCCACGGAGCCATTTGTAAGGGTTCAAGGAAACGGCACCTTATTTTGTATGCCAGCCCAGTGGAGCTAATGGGCCAGATTACATTCATTAAGAAGAACTGAAAAAGAATAATGGAACAGGGCACGAAAGGGTGGCTAGAGGTGGCAATCCAGGCGTTCCCCTTGGCTAGTGAGCAAATCAAGCTTCAGTCTGCTTAGGTGCACGGTTCCCAAAAGCCATGTTCCTGGAGCACATTATGCACTGGCCACTTGGCGTTAAACTCCATCAGCTAAGGAAGATATCAGCTCAGAGCTTCTGGTGCTTTTCAAAATGCCTGGCCCGACCTTGGGAAGGCAAAAAACAAAACAAAACAAAACAAAACAAAACAAAACAAAACAAAACAACAAAACATTAAGAGGTTTAGGAGTTGCCTATTTTGGCCCCAGTAGCTTCAAAATGACCTCTGATGGGCAACCAGATGTCTCTGACCATGGCCCAGACCGTGACCCGCAGGCTGCTTTGTGCCCGAGCAGGGCACCCGGGAGCCAGGCTCCGGGCTCCCCTCATGGGAGTGTCGTGAGGGAGGTGTCTGGTAACAGTGGAGTGCTGGCCCCTGCACCAGGATCGCTCTAGTTCAAGCCAACATGGGTTCTCCGGGAGGCCTGTGAGCCTCCTTCAATCTGCTAGCTATTAGGACCAAGGTTCAAACGCAGGTCAAGGACCAGCCTGGGAAGCCTCCAGCCGCTGCATGGTCGGCTCTTCCCCTCACGGCCCACTGGTCTTGCAGGGTATCCAACTCCTCCTGAAGCCGGAAGTGGCAAATCCCAACATACGTCCAACATGTGGGCACGCCATTTATGGCCCTTTCAGCAAGCAGCACTTCTACCTGAGCCTTGGTTTTGTAATTGAAAAATCTTATTAGAGGGAAATCTTCACGTTCTCTGAGGTGATCTTTAGTTTTTCTTCTTTAGTTCTTCTTGTTTGGTTTGGACCTCCTAAGCATTATTTCTTTTTTTCCATCTCCTCTTTGCTTTCTTTTATAAGACAAAGATGCTGTGGACTTGGCTTCCCCTTGGTTCACAACGATTCTGTGGCAATGTATTAAGTTTCTTTCTCCTAAGTCCACTGAAGTCTTTTTGGACTTGGAGAGAGCTTTTTAAGAAAGAACTTGCTCATTCAGCAGGATTTTCCTCCCCACCCCAAGCTCTGGTTCTGACCTGGAAAAAATAAGAGTGAGAAAGAGCAAGAGGATCCTGCAGTCCTGACGCTCAACTTCCCAAACCACAAAAAAGAACCTTGCTCCAGTAACGTAATCATGGAGATTTCTGGCACCTTGGTCTTTCAAGAAAAATACATCCATCTGCTGGCACAGGGACCCATCAAACTAAATCCCGTTCAGCATGGAGTTCCCGATTCATTAGTGTTGGAAAGTCTATGGCGAGGCTGGCCGCCCCACTGGAGGACGCCTCCCTGCAGCGCTGTCTGTAAACCCCACAGCTGTGTTTTCACTTAAGGCCACTTCTCCTGACTCCACTGCACCTCGTTCCAGCGGCTCGTTCTACTCTCATTAAGGTTAAAAATGACAGGACAAGGATTCTTCAATGCTGAGGTTTTACTTGTCAGAAGGAAAACTGTCTCTGGAGCTCCGGTCAACCCAGAGGGAAGGCTGCTCTTCCGTCAGGAACCCGTGCTGCTCGGGTCACCCTAGGTTTGCTTCAGTGAACAAGCCTGTCACAGGAGAGGAAAGCCCTGGCTTCTCCTGCCTGCCTGTCACGCTGTCTCCTCTTCTGGGGGCTTAGTCATTGCCCGCCAGCAAGGCCAGGGGGGTAGAGCTCTGGTGGCCCCTGCCCGACACCCCCTCTGCCTTTACTCCTGGGTGAGACCAGCATCTCCGTTAGCAGAACAGGACGCCCCTACTCTAGCTTTCCTGGCCAGGCCTCGCCTGGTCACTCCTTCAACTTCTGGGCGATATCACGACAGTGACTGCGAAGCGTGGTGAGCAAGTCCGCGTGTGTCACATGCGCCAGAGGCGGGGAGGTGCAGCCGTCTGCTCCCAGCCGGAGCACTGCGGGTGATTCTCGGGGCCCTTTCCCTCCCGCAGAGCAGGGCTGCTGCTCTTCTGACACTGAGATCAGACACTATGATGTCCCCGTCACAGGAACTATGCTCACTCCTGCCGATGTCCTCACTTCTGCCTCCTTTCTGTGGTTGTGGTTTTCTGTCTTCCTATTGTCTTCATCTCCCTTGTTTATTTCCTTTGTCTAAGTCTTTCCAAATCCTTTTTGGAAACTGAGGACGGTCTACCCAAATAAAATAAGGGTCTTCAAAATATAAGCCAAATGAACATAAACATACGGGATCCAGGCAGGTTCAAATGTAACCTGATTAAACAATGATCGTGATGGTAGGCATTCAGTTCATGGAAGAGAGAAACCGGGACATTCTCATACAATCCTCAGAGCCAGTGATCAAGCTGGCTCTATTCTTGAAAAAACAGGAGAGAACAGAGTGATCTTCCAGGGAATTGGCCTCAGTTTCCAGGGACTTGAGGAGTCGGGGAGTTATATAACCCCAAGCTGGGAGCCAGCAGCTCTGGCCTCGTCTCTGTTCTCTCCCAGACTCCGGGTGGGGGTACGGTTCTACCGGCCTTAACCTTTCCACCTGTAAAATGGAGCTGAGTTCATTTACGTCATCCTTGTGGTTTGTTTTATGGATGAATGTGAGATACGTTGTAGGTTTACTGGAATAAAGTACCCATAATAAATCCTTGCTCTGTCTGGGAGAAGAGATGCTCTTAAGATTTCAGAAGGACTAGTGCTCTTATCTTTAGATTTTTAAAAAATGCTTTTATTTATTTTTGAGAGAGGTGGGGGGAGCGGGGAGAGAGAGACAGAGAGAGAACGCGAGTGGGGGAGGGAGAGGACAGAGGATCCGAAGTGGGCCCTGCACTGACAGCAGGAGCCCGATGTGGGGTTTGAACTCATGAACTGTGAGATCATGACCTGAGCCGAAGTCAGATGCCTAACCCACTGAGCCAAGCAGGTACCTCTGTAGATGGTTTAATGAGAGACAAGTGGCAGTAAAACATCCTCCTGCCCATGGCTGTCTTAGGTAGCCAAGAGCAACTGTCAAAGTTCATGACTTGATTCCACGTTAATCCTGTTTCCTTCCTCCCAAACAAAGCCAAGTATCTGGACACCATATTCTAGGACGACATTCTAGGGTCCTTTCTGGTCCTGGGGCAGCCAATCTGCCATTCTCTCTGGTTCCTGCAAGATGGCTTCAGGCTGCAGCAGAGGACTTAGCACCCCTGGCAGAAGAATCCCCGACAACCACCACCGTCCAGGCACAGAATGCCTGTCGATTTGACAATACTTACTGGATTGTTCAGAACAATCTGGAAGGGACACCTAGGAGGCCCCTAGCCTGTGGTTACCTGAGGTTCCTGATTATCATCCAAGATAATCAGTGTCTTAGCTATATTATTTATAAACAACATATCTAATTGATGCCATTCTAACTGGGGTAAAAACAGGGTGTTGCGAAGTTTGAAGAAAAGTAAGCACAGAAAGAAGTATGTCCCAAGATGAAATGCAAAGACAAAAAAAAAAAAAAAAAAGGACAGAGGTCAGTGGAGGGTACTAGGAAGGGCCGGGATCCAGGCAGGAGGAAAATGGACAGACTTTCTATCTGGCTTGCTAACTGAAAAATCAGCTTTGGTAACAGAGAATCCTTGGATAATCTCACATAGTTGAAAATCATTTAAGAAACTACACATGATGTTAAATGTTACAAAAATAAGTTTCACAATAATCTTAGGGGAACGTTTTCATTGAGCAGACAGTGGCTTTCCCTCCGGCCTGTGTATACTGCCACCAGGGGCAGAGGCTCACAGTCTGCAGGGACCTTGGGGGTCCTCTGCTCTAGCTTTCTGCCCATTAGACTGGACGAGTTCTCTTTCCAGCACGTCTAAGAGTTCGTGCTTGTGCTGAGACCCTCTTGCCTGGGACGCGCGCTTCACAGGATCAGGAAGGAGGTCACTGTACTTGTGAACCTGTGGTCCGATCAACAGCCACGCACGCCGGGAGGCTGGCTGCACGATCCGGAAGAGAACAGCCTCCTCAGGCTGTCTGGTTTTGAGTGCTGGCTTTTCTTCCCATCAGCTGTATTCCCTCAGGGGGTTACTTTACCTGTTTGTACCTCAGTTTCCTCCTCTGTAAAATGGGGACAATACTAGTGCCAATCTCATAGGTTTGTCGTGAAAATTAAATGAGGAAAAACATACCAGAACAGCACCTGCCTGTGGCAAATAGTCATCAATGTCCCTGTTACCACAAGACCTGGGGTTCTATCTCATAATGACTGATGGCACGCTGGAACAAGCTGACGGCCTCGACAGTTCCAAATGTGATCGCTCTTGACCCCGAGGGATTTCCACAGCACTAGGGGTCACTTTCTTCACTGGAGGAGAATCTGGGAAGCTACTCAGCAGGAGGGCGTGATGCTCCAAAGCCTCACCGTGGCCCCCGCAGTCCAGGTGCTCCCGGTGCCACGCTGACACGGCTCTGTCATCACACAGCAGCCCTGATGGCTATTCTCTGGTGACCGGGCTCCTTGGGCTGCTTTCCACTGAGAAAGCAGGCAGGGAAGCCAGTCTGCCCCTCCCTGGCCCTGCCAGGCTGGCAGATACGCCTCGCCATGGGGGCTGCCCAGCACCCCTGCGTCGGCAACAACTTGTCTGCTAACCTCCACTCGGGAGAGGAAGAGGCCGCAACGACCTGCTAGAGCGCGGCTCCGGGCTGGCTTCTGACAGTCGGGATACAAGAAAATTGTTTCTATCACGGTCCGATTCTTCTCATTTCTTCTCAAGTTGGAACATGTCTTTAGCTGTATATTTAACTATCATACTGTCCCAATGAGACTGGAAGCTCCAGGAGAGAAATCTCAAGTGATGACTCTGTGGTCCCTCCACCCCCCAAGCCTTTACTACAAGGATCTCTAGGTGAGCGACGGCCCTGCCATTAGCAGGAGGAACAGCTTCCATAGGTGACCAGACATGGTGCCAAGACCTTCCTGTGTACAGGTGCTACCGACTCCAGATTTAAAGGCGAGGAAACTGAAGCTCAGAGACGTCAGGCAACCTGCCTACCCAAAGTCGGGCAGCACACAAATCAGCGGATGGCGACCCAGGAACGGAACCCCAGCCCCACCTAACTGGAATGTGCACGTCCACTGGGCCACGCTTGCTATGATTTCTTCTCTCACCAACAGGGCACTGTGCTAGAGGGGCTCCAGCAATTTACTTCTCTCCTCTAGATCCGAGCAGACACAGGACAGTAAATGGTGTTCCGAGTGTCCGTCTTCCAAGGCTCGCTGGCAAAGGCATTACTGAAGAACAAGGTGGGGGTCCCCCTCTGTCCAGCGGAATTGAAGGCAAGAAGCCAGAGTGAGAGACTGAGCAAATGGAGCTGCCCACTTTCAGGGGGAGAAGCTGGGCTGGAGGAAGCAGCAGCCTGGGTGGGACCACTCAAGTGAGCGGGTGAGGGAAAGAGAGATGGGCTGGCTCTGCTTTTCCAGTTCAATGCACCTGCCCTCTGGTTGACATGCCCGGTCACAGAGCTAGTTAGTAACAAGACCAGTAGGGCTCCTCACACTAGATGGCTGGTCGAAATACCGGCTAGCAGGAATAGAGAGAGAAAAACAAGGCAACAGGCACGAAATCTGAGATTAACATAGGGCCTCTGCTGTTGAAGAAATGGGCTGGGGACTCAAGGAGCCAATTTTTGTTATTTAAGTCACAGGCCTCTCCTCCGTGACTTCCTCCGTGAAATGCAAGGCTCAGAAGAGGTACTCTCTGTGTCCCTTCTGGTGCTGCATGTCACAATTCTGTGAGCAACCACCTGTCAAGCACGGTCCCTGTGTTGCTCGGCACTGTGCTGGGCACACGGAAGCCTAGGGGAAAAAGGGTAGTCTAGGCTGGCCGAGAAGACTAAGCCACACAGACTCCAGTGCTGTCAGAGCTCAGAGAAGGATCTGGTAGAGTGGCCTGCATGGAGTCTATGAGGCCTGAGGCGGGTCTGGCAGGACAGAGAGGGTTTGTAAAACATAGGCGAGAAAGTCCAGGTAGTGGGGAAAACAACCAGGAACTTGAGCTCAACTAGAGCACAGACCACAAGGGTCATGTCCATCACCGTATCCCTAGTGTCTACCAGTCTTCGGCGAAGTAGGTGCTCAACAAATAACTGTTAAAGGAATAAATGACCACAACCAGAGAACTAAGAGTTAAGGTGCACTGTTCTGGGGGTGTCTGGCTGGCTCAGTTGGTAGAGCGTGCAACTTTTGATCTCGGGATTGTGAGTGCGAGCCCCCCGTTCGGGTGTGGAGATTACTTAAAAAATATAAAATCTTAAAAAAATATGCACTGTTCCATGAATACGAATGAGATTGGTCTGACTACAAAATGAAGGGTACAACCTGGGAACAGATAAAATAATATTGATGATGGTAACAGAAATGGTCAGCATCTACTGGGCTTACTCCAAGTCTTTTCTGCGCTAATAAGCTCATTCATGGGTTCTCTCACTGGAGTCTCTCAACCTCAGAGGGTGGGTGCTATTGCCGTTCTGGCTTCAGAGCGGGGGCACCGAGGCTCCCGGGAGTTGGGAAGCCACGGGTCACACAGCTGCTGCCGTGAGACACGAGCCCGGGCCCCCGACTCTCAGTTCAGGATGTTCCCGGAAGACATGTGACAGAGGCTAACCCCTGGCCCCTCTTCCAGCCTGCACCCCCTCCTAGGCCACCGGCGGCAAGCAGTCCCCGCGCTTAGACCTGGCCCTTCCCTGGGCGATGCTGCTGTACCTCACAGGTGGATAAAACATTCACGTTTTTGTTTGTTTGTTTTGAGATCATTACAGATTTACAGAAAGTGCAAAGACAGTGGAGAGAGGTCCTGTGCACTCTTCACCCAATTTCCACCGAAGGTCACGGCTTACACCACCAGGATGCGGCATCAGGCCCAGGAAGGGCACACTGGCGCCACACACGCGCCTAGTTCTGTGTCATCGGGTCACACTGTAGGTTTGTGGAAATGCCACCGCCACCCGGATACACAACTGTCCGCTCACCACGCCACCTTCCCCTCCCCCACCATCCCAACCTCTTGCCAACACCACCACCCTGTTCTCCTGCTCTGTAATTTTGTCGTTTCCAGAAGGTTACAGAAACGGAATCATACGGTATTTTAAAACAGCTCTTCAAAGTTATCCTAAGAGTATGACTTGACCCATTTGTTTGATGTGTAGAAGAACATAAAACGACAGCCAACAAGAGAAAAGAAGCAGAATAACGGAAGTTTCTATTCTTGCTCTGCCGCCTCTAGCTATGTGACTTTTGACTAATTACCTAACCCAAATCTCAGTTTCCTCATCTGTCAAAATGGGTAGAAGCGGGTAGAAGGTTTAAGGATTACATGAGGTAACATGTGAAAGCACTTGGCAAACGGCAGGCACTCCATAAATTCTAGCTGTTTGTTATTATTAATAACAAGCCAAGGACGCCTCTGTGCCTCTTTATACAAAATCAGGCTCTTAACGGTCACAGACGATTAAGGAAGTGACCACGCCAGCCCTGAAGCGACCCCAGGTCATGCTTCCCTTTGGTTCCCAAGACTCCACCGCGGAAACAACTGGGGACTTTTAAAAGGCGCTTCCCACAGGCACCTTCAGGCACACATCCTCCTGAGAACAGGCGGCCACTCCCCATGCCAGATTCACCGGGGGGCCGAGGTTCTGAAAGCGGGACAGATGGCCAAGAGCTCTCTGTTTAGCACAGAATGCCTCCAGAGGACAGCCGGGGTTTGCGCGGGGCCCCCGGCGGCACACTGAGCACAGAGAGGAGGAGGATGCCAGGGAGAGGCAGGGGTCGGTGCGTGATTGAATTAGGTGCTGCATGGATACCCCACAAAGCTCAGCATCACTCAAAGGCTGGATGTGTGCTGGGGGTCAATGGCCCACACTACCCACAGGGTCACCCTTAGTTTGACGAGCTGTGGAAATCTGAAAAAATCTCTCCCAAAAATCACATGTGCAAAGACCTCATTATATAGTTGAGAGAGCACTCGACTTTGAGCCTTTGAGTAGCCGGGAACCCCGCACGAATGGCCGGCTCTATGTTAAGCAATATGCCCAAGGCCCATTGAAACTGGACAAAAACGGGTATTCAGGATCCTTCATGATTTACTGAAAGTGGCATTGTCTGTGCCTCTGCACGGCACCAGCAGGGGTGGGATCCAGGGCGCCCCTTCTGATGGGGGGGTTGCCCCATGTGTCTCCTGTTCCCTTGGACTTTTCAACTCCCCTGGCCTGCATTCACTCACTCACTTTTTCTCCTTTGAAGTTAAAGAATACTGCCTCATCTATCACTGACATGTTGGGTTTCAAAGGGACTGGGAGTGAATTCACTTTTTTTTTTTTTTTTAAACAAATGAGAAGGGCTCAGCTGGGAAGAGAGAGGAGGTGAGGAGGGAGGGAGGCGGGACAAGAGCTAATGAGGTTTGCTTTCTTCCAGCTCCGAGCCAAGGGGAAGCCCTGGTGTGGCGTCTAGGCTCTGGGTGGGGGTCAGAAGCTGGGGTGGTGGGCCGCACGCCACTCCCCAAGGCCCGTGTGTGCTCGCCCAGCCTCGCTCGCCAGACTTCCTGTGCGTCCAGTCTTGCCCACTGTGCTTTGGAAGGCGCACATGCTTCTGGTGCCTCCGGGATCACTTCCTTACCTGGAACAGAGGAAGAACGTGGCGGGGGCCGGGAGGAAGTAAAGGCACACCAGGCTTGCTTGGCTGGCTGCTTTGAGGGTGTCTTTAACAAGATGGTCCGAAGCACCTCAAACTCTGGGGGGGGTCCCCAACTTATGTCTGCTTTTCCTTCCAGAGTGTGGGGGGGCTCTCCTGGGAGGCCTCACAACCACCTGGCTTCCCAGGCAGAAACCAAGGCACAGCTAGATGTACCCTCTCCCTTTTCTGGGTCTGATTCCACCCTCTCGGTATCTTTCTCATCTGTCAGCTGTGTGCCCTCAGGCCAGGGCCCCAGAGGGCCTCATGTGGAGTCCTGCTGCAGCCCTCTAACTGGCTTGATTGATGTCCACCTTGACACCTTCCAATTCATTCTCTGCAGAGGTGCCAGAGAGATCTTTCTAAAAAGAAAATCCCATCCCATCACTCCCGTATGTGAAATGCTTCAACAATACCATGATGAATTCAGGAAAGCACTCGTATTTCAGGGCAGAGGAAAAAAGGCCCTCCAACCTTGGCCCTGGTTACATCTTCAATAGTATCTCCCACTGCCATTGTGAGCCTTCCCAGGACCAGCCACGCCAACGGCCCGCACCTCCCAGAACATACCAGACCCCTGCACTGCACCTTAGACTCTCAACTGCTCTCCTTTACTAGAACAGGAATGTTCTCCCAGATTCTATAACCCAGTACGAAGCACGCTCTGAACCACGCATTTCTTAGAGGCAGGGCCACGTCTTACCTATCTTGCAGTGACTGATACAAAGCTGCTAATCAATGTTGTTTTCTGAACACTTTTGCTGCAGTGTATTTTCCCATGGATGAAAGATGGCAGGCCTCTACTTGGCTTGGCTGAGGTGAGTCATTTCACAGATTTCTATCAAACGTTAGCTGCACATCCTTCCCAAGCAAGCGATCCTTGGCCTCTCACCCACATTAGGCTTTCTTCCCACTAAATCACACTCCAGCTGTTCTAAGGAAAACCCAATTCCAATGGCAGGCACAACTAGCAAGCTGCCTTGTTGACTATAATTGTTAAAAGCCTCTTGGTTATGAGATTAAAGCATGATTGGGTGACTCACTGACATGGGTGTTTGCATGTAATCGACAAAGTCCTGTGCTTGGCACCATCTGCCATCCCGACTCTGTGCAGCAATCCGAAGGATTTATCTAGAAAGTTAAGAGGTTTTTCTCCTATCATCTGTACCCTCCTTTAAAAAGATACAATCTTCACTTTTATGCCAAATCTTAAGCCAGAGAAGCCTCATCTCGGTTTAAAAGCCACTCCTGAGGAAGCTCCTGATGCCCACACCTCCTTTCCAAATGGTTCCTGGAGGGCACCATGCCTGGCAAGGCTCTCAGGATGACCCCATCCTGAATGTGCTCAATTACAGGAGCTGTTTTCAAAAAAACTTCTGGGCCCAGGAAATAAGTGTTTTAAAAAGAAGGGAGAACCTAAATGTACATCCTAAAACGTATATAATTTCCAGAAGAAACAGGAAAAAATCTTTATAACCTTGGGTTAGTCAAACATTTCTCAGCACACCAAAAGCAAAATCCATAAAGGAAAAAATCTGACACATTGGACTTTATCAAAAATTTACAACTTCTGCTCTTTGAAAGAGTATGAAAAGACAAATCAGAGAGAGTGAAGAAATAATAGAATGCAAAGACAAGCCAAAGACCTGGATAGAACATCTGTAAATCATATGCCTGATAGAGGATTTATGTCCAAAATACGAGAACTCTCAACTGGTAATAAAAAACCAAATAACCCAATTAAAAAATGGGTGAAAGAGATGAACAGGCACTTCCCCAGAAAAGACACGCAAACAGCAGATATGCACATGAAAAAAATGTTTAACATCATTAGTTAGGAGGGAAATGCAAATGAAAACCTTTCATGAATCACTACTACATATTAACATGGCTAAAAACAAACCAAAATAATCAAACAAAAGCTGACACTATTTAGTGCCGGTAAGGGTGTAAACAAACTAGGGCTCTCGTGCCTTGCTGGTGAGTGGTAGAGCTCCTCTGGAAAATAGTTTGACAGGTTTTGTTTTGTTTTTTTAATTTATAAAGTTAAATATGCACCTGCCACATGACCTAGCAATTCTCCCTTCTAGGTATTTACAGTGAGATGAAAACTTAACCATCACGCTAAAGCCCATCGGTGTTTGTGGCATCATCATTCTGCAATTGCCCCAAGCTGGAAACAACCCAAATATCCTTCAACTAGTGAATGGATAAAACAAACAATGAACCACCGACAACATCACGGAATACTGCTCTGTAACAAAAGGGAATGGCCGCAGGTACACATAACCACAGGGGTGAACCTCACATACATGATGCTAAGTGAGAGAAGCTAGACTCAAAAAGCTACCAACTTTTTGATTGATTCCATCTGTAGAACATTCTGGAAAAGGCAGAACAACGGGGACAGAAAACAGATCAGGGGCTACCAGGGGCTGGGGGTAGGGGAGAGGGTGTGACTACAAAGGGGGAAGCAGACACTTTCTGGGGTGATAGAACTAAAAAAAGAGGGAATTTTACTGTATGTACAGTATACCTGACTAGGGAAAAAGAAGTAATTCTGGCTAAAAATGGGGCTGGTGGGTCTAGTGCTAAAGGTGTTAGGAGGTCCTAGTGACCGTATATAAAATCTGCCCTTCCATGGACATGGCAGAGAGGACTCAGCAGTTGATCAAGCCCACAAAGAAGTAAAACAAATGCAAGTCAAAACAACAATAAAACACCATTTTCAACTGATCATATTAACAAAGATTAAATAAAACCCACAAACTCTCAGCTTGGTGAGAGGCAGCTGACAATGCGCTATTGTTCCCTGCTGGAAAAGGCCTAAATTAGTTTAACCTTTCTGGAAAGTTACCTGGCAGTTTGTATCAAAAGCTTTAAGAATGACACATAGAAAAATGTTATTACTCGGTGATGGGTGACCGATGCCCATACTGGCTTTACTTGTTCATTTCTAAATTTCAATAAGACAAACATATATTACTTTTATAATAAAATAAAAGTTAATCCCGAAAAGTATCACAGAAAAAAAGTTAATTCCCTTCAATCCAGTCATTCCAAGAAAGTATTCCTAAAGAAATAATCCAAAATGGTCTTTGAGTTTTATGCAGAATATTAACTGCAGTGTTATTTACAACAGCAAAAACTAAAAGCAGCCGACCTGTCACAACATCACGGAGGGCTACATACACTGTGGAATATTCTGCATCTCTTTTATGAGCGACTTGGAGTATGATGGGCACTCCATGGCCTTCCCTTCCTGGCTCACAAACCCTGCAAGGTATCTAGCCCCTGCTCATGAACCCAGTACCAATTCCTGAGCACAAGAAGACCTGCTCCTGTCTGACCTCCTGCTGCGTTCCCGCCACGCCCCACCCGACCGGACCGGTCCCTGTCTCCCCGAGGCGCGGTAGAGATGACCCATGCCCAGCCCCGCACCTCCATTTCAAATCCTTCCCCTCTGCCCAGACCCATGTGAAGGATCACAGACGAGGGGGAGTGTTTCCAGGCCATGGCTCCTGGCGACCCCCACTGCCCCCCTGCAGCCCTGCTAGTGGTGGCTTCTCTGTGAGGACAGAATTGGGTCTTTCTCAGCAGAAAGAAATTCCCACATGGCCACATGGCCAACAGCCTTCTGGAGTCACTCCTCAGGCACTGTTCTAAGCGTTTTATGGGTACAAGTCACTAACCGAGCGATACCCCGATGGCACAGGGACTGTTATTATCTCCATTTTACGGACGGTTGTCTCTGGAACAGTATCTCCGTACTTTTTTTTTTTTAAGTAATCTCTACATCCAAAGTGGGGCTTGATCTTACAACCCTGAGATCAAGACTCACGTGCTCTACCAACCAAGCCAGCCAGGTGCCCCACACTGTCTCCATTTTATGATGATCTCAGGGATGTGTTATCTCAACTTACTCATTATTATCTTAGGAAACTGAGGTACAGAAACCGAGGTACAGCTAAGTGCAAGAGTCAGGGTCAGAACCCAGGCGGTCTGTTATAGGGTCCATTCTGTACCTCCTCAGTGGCTCGTGGCTGGTGGCCACGAGAGCGGAACCTGGGCCGGGGGCAGTCAACAGCAGAAGCGTGCACCAAGTAGGAGTTCAGAGCCAGGCCTCTGGGCAAACAGGACTGATCTCCACAGGGACCGGGAATTTTCGGCAGCGAGGAGTCGGGAATCCAGGCCAGGAGGCTGGACGGCCGGGCAGGCGGAGGGAACGGAGGAGGTCAGCAGCCCTGAGCTCAGAAGTGTGTCCGTGAAGGCCAGCCAGGGAGGCAGGCAAGACTTCCAGCTTGGTGCCGGTGCTCGGCTGGGAAGGAGGGCAGGGGAGCGGAAGGGGAGAGCTCCTTGTTATTTACAGACGGAAACTGATTGTAGCAAATCAGTTTCAAGCTGCCCCATGGCCAAGCCTGCAGTCTCCCAGCTCCGAAGGGGCTCCCTGTTCAAATGTACTGCAAGCCCAGCGGACTGTGATTCATTAGCAAACTCTCTTATTCAGGAGCGTGACGATTTAATGCTGACAAGCAGATAAGAAACCTGCTAGGATTCCCTCCCTGGGTGTTGCCCTTCGGGGTCTGCACTCATTTCCTTCCACTCTGGCAGATTTCCTTTATCCCAGGGGGTCGCAATTCAAGGGGCAGTTCAATGATTCTAGTTTATTTTCAGCATTTCCAGCGTTTTTCTTATAGCAAATTGCTAATTTCTATTTTGTACAGGAGAAAACTTTTTAAGACAGATTGACCTTGTTTTGAATCGACTTTTAAAGTGGCCCCTTCAAACCATAACTAACGTTCTTCATATAAAACACCTAAGCGGCCATCTCCACACAAACCCAACACGGCCTGTTATCCGGGCTTTTCCTTTGCATCCCCTGTTCTAGTTCCTCCACGAGATGGTCAGCTACTCTGAGGGCTGGGACACGGAAAGCTGGGACCGTGCTCTCTTCTCTTTGTCCCCAATACCTAGTATAGTACTTGTACCTGGTAGATATGAAAAAAATGTTTGGGAAATTAAAAAGTCAGAAGAGATAAAGTTACAAAATACCTTTAAAGCTCTTAAATTCTCTTTAGTTTAAAAATGTCGGGGCGCCTAGGTGGCTCAGTTGGTTAAGTGCCTGACTCTTGATTTCAGCTCAGGTCATGCTCTCACAGTCGTGAGATCGAGCCCTGCATTGGGCTCTGTGCTGAGCATGCAGCCTGCCTGGGATTCTCTCTCTCCCTCTGTTCCTCCCTCACTTGTGCTGGCACGTGCACATACACTCTCCCTTCTCAAAAAAAAAAAAAATACAAATAAAAATATCTGCCACATACCATTTAAGATGGGAATGGGAGAAATGTTACAAAACAAACTGTGTTATAGTAATACTATTCCTTAAAAACGTGGGAATTTCTTGAGGAATAAAGGGACTGTATCTTCAAGTTCTAGACTTGAAGGTGACCTCAGGTGACCTCAGGTGACGCTGAGTGCTCCGGACTGCTTTCAGCATGCCTGTTCTGTGCCAAGGCCGCAGACGGATGGGTGAGAATTTGCAGCCTTCTATATAGCTGCCTTCTATATATATATAGTCTGCCTTCTATATAGCTGATATCCAAGAACGCAGACAGGGAGGGAGAGGAAGGCAGTAAAGAAGTAAACTACAACACGAAAGGAAAGAAAACCCTGGAAGTACTGCATCAGGCGCCTCGAGAAGGAAGTGGGGGGAGGAGGCAGCCCATTTGGAGAGGCTTCTGGAGGAAGGGGGGTGTGTGGGGCTGGGGGCAGCAGGTGAGGCCCAGGCTGTGCAAAAGCAGGGAGGCTGAGTCAGGAGGACGGGCTGGTGGGACGCAGGGAACATCAACCACAGGCTGTGAGGCACTTGGAGCTGCTGGAGCAATCCAGTCGTTCTCAAAGGCTGGTCTGCGATTAACAAAAGGCAAGAGGTTTTCCACAAAGCTCAACCAGTCCATGTAGAGGACTGCTTCATACTGTAAAATATGCCTTTCCTCCGTTTTGGTGCTACACTGTTTTCATTTATAAAACCACGACAATAGATGGTAACTAGCTTATTAAAAATTTTTTTTTAACATTTTTGAGAGAGAGCGAGCGAGAGGGAGTGGGAGAGGGCCAGAAAGAAGGAGACAGAGGATCTGAGGCAGGTTGCGCACAGGAAGCACAGAGCCCAAGGTGCGGCTCAAACTCACGAATCGTGAGATCGTAACCTGAGCTGAAATCAAGAGTTGGGCTGCTTAACCAGTTGAGCGGCCCAGGTGCCGCAGATGGTAACTAGCTTTTTAAGACAATATCCTCGTTTGGCAAAATTAGAACCTAGCAATCTTCTATCTTGTCCTGGAATATTTATGGAAACGTTACTGGTCCCTGCAGGTCCTTGAGTGGCAGGTGAAGGCAGTGTTTGGGGGAACTCAATCTGGCAGCGGGTAGGAGCAGAGCCCCGGGCTTCATGAACCATGGAAACCAAAATCGACGGGGCTGGCCCGGGCCGCGGTCATGGTAAAATCCAAGGATCAGCTGCAAGGGTTCCCTTTCCCCGGTGCAGGTTTTACTAACGTCAGAGGCTTCCGCATCTCTTACGTAGCTGTTTGGCTCACGTTCGAGTGACGTGGGGTGTGACACGGGGGCAGGGTGAGGACATGCAGAATGCCCTGTGAACAGAGAAGGGAGAGTCCAAGCACTTCCTAATTACGAGTACAATTACCCAAAAGACAGAGAGTCCTGGAAGCTGAAAGACTTGCATCTTGGAGAGGAACGAGGGGCGCTGGCCACTTCCCTGCTTGACCCCCAGAAGTTTCTTATATATCATCTTGTCAGCGTGAGAGCCCTTTGCCTCCCTTCTCTGCCCCCTGGCAATGCAAGGGACTTAAGTCTGAGTCATCCGGGAACACTCTCAATTCCAACTGTGATGTGAGGGACCCACTCTTCTCAGACAGCCCAGCAGCAACTAACACCGAACCTCTGTCCTGTGCAAACCATTTCCATGAAAAGCAAAACCAGGCTCTGATCAGAATTCACAGGGGAAGCACAGACTGGGGGGTCTCATCATGGTATAAAAATCATTCCATTCTTGTCATGCGGGTAGGGGACAGTGGCTGAGCTCACTCCAGGTGGAAACCTGCGGAAGGCTGGTGCCCTGCCCACCTTTCCGTGCTGGCAAGCCAGGTCTCCTATGAGCCTGAACATCTTTGTTCACAGGGCGGCGCATTGGGGGTCCCCGCCTTCTCCTGGAGGGCCTCTTCTGCCAGGCTCCCTGAGGGGCACAGCTTGGTCTGAGGACACACAGGTGAACACAGAAGGGCTCAGGGTGCCTCAGGAGCACTGCCAGCCCCCTGGGGCACCGAAGCTTCCTGCCTCTTCACACCTGTCCAGGCAGCTCTACCCTGAGAAATGTAAGTCCTCATTACACCCTGTTCTAAATCCCGGGTGCCTTGGCAAGGAATCAAACACCCAACCCTTTTATGCAAAAGGGGAGGAAACCTCTGATTTATAATGTGCATTTAATTCTCTTACATAAGCACGCCTTTCTTCTAGAGCTACAGTCCCTCTCCAAGATCATAACCACTATCATCTTTTAAAAAGACCAAGAAGTACAGAGATGCTTCAAGACCTTGAAACACCTGGTTACACAAAAGCACTGTGCAGGGGCGGAGGTCCCAAGATGAACAAGGCACTGTCCTTCCCCTTAAGGAAGTCACTGCCTTAGAGAAGGAGACAGGGAAGAAAATGGAAAATGACAAAGTGGTGTGACAACGTGACCAAGACAGGTGGCAGCCATAAACGAAGTGCTCGGGGAGCCCTAAGTGGGAGGGGAGGATGGGCTAGCCAGTGCAGCAGGGCTGGAGGCTCACCCTTCAGGTTCCCAGAAACGGAGACAGGTTTTAGGGGGCGCTGGGTGTGCTCTTCCCTTCTTTAAGAAATGAGCCTGGGGGCGCCTGGGTGGCTCAGTCAGTTAAGCGTCTGGCTTCAGCTCAGCTCATGATCTCACAGTTCATGGGTTTGAGCCCCACATCAGGCTCTGTGCTGACAGCTCAGAGCCTGGAGCCTGCTTCGGATTCTGTGTCTCCCTCTCTCTCTCTGCCCCTCCCCTGCTCATGATCTGTCTCTCTCTGTCTTTCAAAAATAAATAAATGTTAAAAAAAAAAGAAAGAAAAAAAAAAAAAAGAAATGAGCCTGGATAGATAGAGGCAAGCAGAAAGAAGCAGCAGGCACGTGAAAAACCTTCTAGAAGTGGGGTAAGAGCCAAGTTCACTTTATAAAGCTGTATCAAACGCAGTCCTCAGAGTTCTGCTGAGGGTCTGTCCTGGCCTTTCTGACTTAGAGAAGCATCAGCTATTGGTCCTCGCAGCGGCCACTGCCTGGGAACCTCCTAGGGGCACTGGAGGGCATGGAGTAGTGAAGGTCACACTAGGACCATTCCTGGGGTACCCGGTCTGGTCGGGGGCACAGTTCTGTCTCTGGCTACCTTCTGCTCCCTCTAATTACTCCACCCAGGGTTTCTTTAAAAAAATTTTTTTTCTATGTCTTTATTTTATTTTGAGAGAGAGAGAGAGAGAGGCAGAGAGCGAGTGGTGGGGGGGTGGGGGGGAGCACAGAGAGAGGGAGACACAGAATCTGAAGCAGGCTCTAGGCTCTGAGCTGTCAGCACAGAACCCGACACGGGGCTCAACCCACAGACTGTGAGATCATGACCTGAGCCGAAGTCGGATGCTTAACCAACTGAGCCACCCAGGCGCCCCTAGAGTTTCTTTTTATAACGTTAGCTTCCGGGTTGTTTCAAATGCCTGAACCTGCTCAAGCTGCCTTCTCTAATCCGAACTTTATCAGTAGTAGATGATCTCGATCTCAGTCTGACTTGTGTGTCCATTTCTCAGTGGGTTCAGAACGCAGAGGAGACAGCAGCACGATGGGATAAATCCCACGAAGTCTCAACAGGGTGGGCATCCCACGCCTTTCAGCTCTTCCTCACCAGCTATGCCCTTCCCTGGCATCGCCGTGTGAGTGGGGCTCCCCTTCCCGAGCCAGCCTTCTTGTATGAATCCCATCCTATCTAATAACCTAGTCCTTCAGCCCCGTGACAGCGGACTATGCCCTTGCTTTTATCTTATTGGGCTTTCTTGTAAGTACACAGAGTTCTCAAGTTCACTTTGCGACCTGAAGGTAGAAAGTTCGTCTTCCACTGTCTAAGACTCCTTTATAGAGCTGTGAGCAGTACTTGTGACACAACAGGAACTTAAGAAATATCTGCCCGGTGAGGGTCCGAGATCATGTCTGAGTCTGTATTTTTAATAACTTCCAGAATAATACTACCCACATTTCCTTCTAATTTTTGGAAATTATGAGTAAATGACTATGAGACATGCCTAAAGGAAGGATGAGCACATGGAGAGTTTGGGGTTTTAATAACAAGCTGCTCGGCACAGTCACTCTGACACTTAATGATATATGTTAGTTTTTATGCGTATGTGAACAAGCCACAGATAGTGCTCAGCTCCCACAGTGGCTGTAATTAGTGTTACTTCGATACAACTAGGTCAAGTTTTCAGGTCCGTCTCTTGTTCATGTGCTGGGATGCATAAGCATGGACTGTTGTCCGTGATTCTGTATGAAATTAGAGTGCCATCCGATCCATCCCTCTCCTTCTCTGGAATGACCAGGACTCCCTGTGCTCCCGGGTCTCCCCGAGGCCTGAGGCTGCAGCCTGTTCACCTGTTGCTCCCCTCTCCTCCACACAGCACATCCGTGCTGGATGGCCTGGGTACTGGCTCGCTCAAAGGAGCGCAGATTCTTAGCTATAGATGTATTATAAATGAGCTGGATACATTTAAATGAAAATTTCGCTAGTATAATTAGTATGAAAGTGATCGCTGGGAAAAACAGGGGAAAGACTGACAGGCTGATGTTCTTTAAGCCTTACTAATTCTAGATTTGTCTTCATGGCTGAAATAATATGCATCTGTCCACATTTAAACAGAAGCCTGACCTTCTGGTAGAAACCTTCCTGTTTATTACTACCCTAAAGAGAAGTGTAGCAAATTTTTTTTAAGTTTACTTATTTGAGGGAGAGAGAGAGAGAGAGAAAGAGAGAGAGAGAGAGAGAGAGAGAGAGCGAGCGAGCATGTGAGTAGGGGAGGGGCAGAGAGAGAGGAGAGAGAGGGAGTCCTAAGCAGGCTCTGAGCTGTCAGTGCAGAGCCCTGTAGGGCTTGAACTCATAAACCTCAAGATCATGACCTGAGCCGAAACCAAGAGTTGAGAGAAGTGTAGCAATTCTTATGGTGACAAAGATTACACAGAACCACTCTGTGCTCTATAGTCTTAATCCAGCTGGATTTCCTCATAATTATTCAAGTCAGGCCAACCCAAAGCTATCATACACAGGAGGTGAGAGCCACAAATAAAGCTAGTGAAGTTACAAATGTTCTCCGAGGATCTAAAAATGCAACAATGATTCTCAGAACCATTTCAAAAAGGATGGGTCTCTTTCCTGATTCTAATGAGAGGAAAGAAGGACCTCAGTTTGGGGTGGGAGGTTGCTCCCCATCTCGGTTTCAGCTAGGGGTTAACAAGATGCTTTCAACCACCTCTCTCAGTCATTTTAAATCTTAGGACTCTTAGGAGTATTTTTTATAAAGGCTAATGCAAGTAGGAAAAGTCTGTGTAGGCAAGACCTCATGAAAATAAAATAAGCAAAACAGGAAAGATGAAGGAACAACCCAAGATCACAGCCACTGGGACATTTCAGGAGACCTAGACACAACTTCGAGAGAGAGAGGGAAAGAGGCAGAGACTGACAGACACACACCCCATGTAGACAGAGAACTCCTGACAGTTT
Source organism: Cryptoprocta ferox (assembly GCA_028646485.1). Taxonomy (NCBI): domain Eukaryota; kingdom Metazoa; phylum Chordata; class Mammalia; order Carnivora; family Eupleridae; genus Cryptoprocta; species Cryptoprocta ferox. The sequence goes on along the minus strand of CM053578.1, from coordinate 99,799,046 downwards.
GACAATGGGTGTCAGTATTCCTAGGCTATTTATTGGAAGGAGAAGTTGGTACAACCTTTCTGGAAGGGAATGTGGCAACGCTTGAATATTCTTTTTTAATTTTTTTAAGTTTATTTCTTTTGAGAGAGAGAGAGAGAGAGAGAGGGAGAGAGAGAGAGAAAGCAACAAAAAGCAGGGGAGGGGCAGAGAGGTGGGGGGGAGAGAGAATCACAAGCAGGCTCCACACTGCCTGTGGGGGCTCGATCTCATGAACGGTGTGAGATCATGACCTGAGCTGACATCCAGAGTCAGATGCTTAACCGAATGAGCCACCCAGGTGCCCCTGAAGATTCTTAAACATGTCTGTACCTGTGACTCTATCAGCATACTTCTAGGACTGTCCTAAGGAAATAATCAGAGATCAGAGCAAAGACTTATGAACACAAGGTGGCTATGGCATTATTATTTATTGTAATAAAACTGTAATCTAAATATCCACAATTGGGGCATGGTTGAATGTTTCAGAGCATTTAATATGATGAAATATTATATAGGCATTAAAATGGTTTAGAAGAATTTTGAATGACATGGGAAAAACTCATTCTATAATATTAAAAAGCATAATATAAAAATTACATGTATGTTACGCTAACCACTCCTCCCTCTTGCCATGAAGTGTTAAGGAGGATTTTCATAAGGAACTATAATATGACAAAATATTAGCAGTGGGTCTTTCTGGGTGATAGAGTTATAGGTAATTTTGATTTCTTCACACTGTTATATTATCTAAATTTTATAACATTAGAATACTTTTTTATAGATAAAAATCTTTTAAAAGATTTAAATACTTTTTTATAGATAAAGGGAATTTACTTATGCTTTTATAATCTGCTATAAAGCTTCCTTCTTCGGGAAAAGAGGGGATCAGAGAAGACTGCCTAAGAACTGGGGCACAAGCAAGCGTTTCTCACCCTCCTGCCTTTCTAGCGCCACATGGCTGTGTGTTCTGGAGTCCTGCGCCCTAGAGCACATTCCCATGGAGCTTAGGGGCCATTTAGATGCTCCTGGCTACCAGATGGTTACTTCTAGGCCAACCTTCCCGGCCAACCTCTGAACCCCTTCGCCCATAGGCTCACTTTACATTTCTACCTGTCTCTCTCCAGTGGGCCCCTCAAACTCAACAGACCCTAAACAGAAGTGATTATCTTTCTTCTCAACTCTTGCATCCAGGTGTGTCCTGGTCAGTCCATCGTACTGTATAACCTACGTGCCCAAACCAGAAACCTGATGCCTCCATTCTCCCTCATATCTCATCAAGACTGTCCGTTTGTCAAGGCTCTTCGATGTTTCTTCCTCTCTTGGACCTGTGATTTTTCTCTTGCCCCTTGGCCAAGAGAAAATTGGCCCTTGTCATTTCTCTGGTGACCCTTGTCATTTCTCTGGTGGATTATGAGCTTCCTCTGTTTTGTTCTTTTTTAGTCTAGTCTCCATACCATAGCCATCAGCTCTTGCCAAAACATAGTCCTGATCACGTCACTTCCAAGGTTAATATCTTCCATGCCCCCCCCCCCCCCGGCTCATTCCTGCGGTCTCCAAGGCCTAGCCTCTGCCTCCATTCCGAGCCACTCTCCCTCTCTGCATCACCACCATATAATCTGGAACAATGTGCCATTGCCCCTTCCATGCTTGTACCAGCAGTTTGCTTGAACTGCCTTCCCCTGCCTTCGGGGCCTGGCTAGCCCCTTAGACTTTTGAAAATTCTAGAGTACACACTGTCCCCGCTGGGAAATCTTCCTCGATCCCTGAGCTGTCTGTGCTGGTCCTCTCCAACATAGTCTCACCATACTCTTGATTTTCTGCTGGCTCCTTCACCTCACTGTAAACTTAAGGACCTGGACTGAGTCTCATTCCTTCATCTCCAGCAATGAGCACATACAAGGTACCACATACAAGGTACCAAGAAAGGCTTTTGGAAGACATGTTGAATGAAAAACTCTATGACTAAGACAACAGAGACGAAGTCTACAAACATGTCTGACCAGCTGTCCGATCAACCGCTTACCCTTGTGTTTCAGTGATGATGTAAATAATAAGACCAAGGAAGAGCCAGAGAGGATGAACAGCCCATCCTTTTTACCTTGCACCAAATATCACACTGTCCAAAAATTAAACAGTAGAGAGCTGGAATGTTCATTTCTTGCAAACAACTGTATTGGAGAGAAGGAACAGAGACTTTTTCTCTATATCTGTAAACGTATGATGCAACAAAACGTACTGCTACATACGGCAACAGGGGTGGGGGGTGGGGGCAGACATGCCACACAGCCTCCTGAGAGCCGTGTTTTGCCACGAGCGCCCCGGCCCTGCAAGACGGAGGAGAGGAGGAGGAGATGGAGGAGCCCAGGTGGGCTGGGGACGAGCCCCCGTTGCGAAGAGGCGGCAATCTCGCAGAAGTGGGAAATGAGAGTCACTGCTCTTTTTGCTTCTGGCTAATTAAAGCTACCTGACTGTAACTAGGGTAAGGGCACTGGTGCTAAACTGATTCATTCCTCCACTGCTGCCCTCCAATTGGACCTGCTAAACGAGGTACTAATCAAAGGAATAATTTCCTTAATTGCATGAAACCACCCCGAGAGCTAACTTAGCACAGCCGTTCTCCATGACCTCAGCCAGATTCCCTGTGAGGCCAGGAGGAGCTGTCTAGGAGGGCAGAGCTGAGTTTCATGTGAGCAGGGGGGTCAGCAAGCTACGGACCGCGGGCCCAACCTAGCCTTCTACCTGCTCGCGTATGGCTCTTGAGCTCAAAGGGGGTTTTACATTTTTAAATGATTGCAAAATAATCAAAGGAGGAATGCTATTTTGTGACATGAAAATTACGCGCCAAATTCCAGAGTCCACAGCCCTGCTCACGTGTTTTGTCTGTGGCTCTGCAACAGTTCACAAAGCCTAAAATAGTGATTATTTGGCCCTTTATGGGAAGTCTGCTGACCCCCAACTTAATGGCTGGGCTGGGCCAAGACATCCAGAATAGCACGCATGGCAGCGTGGGACCCATGGTATTCAAAACGTATTTCACTAACAAGTTTATTTTTATAATCAAGTCCACTCAAAGAAACTGCCTGATGTTTGGGCTTCAAAATCATGCCAGGAGGGAGTCACAGAAGACATAGCTGAGAATTTAGTAAAGGCTCCTTTGGTCTGGAGGCATCGCCTAAGATGGAAACAAACTTTTCTGCACCACAACTTTCTCTAAATTCAGAAAGTCAACAGCTCGCCAAGAGCCATTCACATCCCTGTGCAGAAGTGGCCCAGCTTCTTGCAGGCCATCATGCTGGTTTCTTGAAGAAAGAGGCACAGAGTGGGCTCTCTCTGAAGTGCTATGTCCTGCCTGAGGGATGTCGGGCTGGAGAGAAAGCCCCAGAAAGCTGGGGGTGTAGTTTCCTGAAAATAATCAATATTCCCAGAGATGTGTTTGTTCGACGGTTCTATTTACTACTCCGCTACCCTCCCTTGCTATCCTTTCTTTAAGGCGGATGCTAAGGCCCAGACTGGGACAGGAGCCTGAAGCCTTGTCACATCATGGGCAGAGTCATCTGCCTCTCTGGAGGGGAGGCTGTCTGGGGGCGGGCTTTGTGTAGGCATCAACAGAAGCGCCAGAGCTCTGCACACGCTGGAGGCCTGAGGACAGGCCTGAGTCACGGAGCAAACACCAGAGCAAGGAGGGAGGGCTTCTCACAGTTCCCCTTCCTCAGAATTCAAGATGTGCATATGATTACAAACCATAATGGTTACTTTGACGATAAACACAAAAACATCGGGGCCCCCTTTTAAGAAACAGAGGAGTGACATCCATGATCACAGATAAAACAAGAATCCGTGTTAAAGTCTAGAAGGAACTTGACAGCAAGAAGCATGAGGATGGGAAGAAGCCACCTGGAAGGATACTATTCAACTCCTCCAAAGAGCACAAAGAATGCATGTGGCACCTGTATTTGCTTTTTGGGCAGTGAAACAAGGGAATGTCACTTCACTGAGCCATCACCTCTCTGGAACCAGCTTCGAGCTCTAGGTAAAAGAGACATTGGAGGCAAGTAATCTGACCTCTAAGGCAGCGCTTGCCAACCTGTTCCACATCATAGCACGGATACAACTTGCTGATACTTGATAGCGCGCTCGGATAAGCAGACAAGACTTCAGCGGGTGGTCCCCCGGGGGCTGGAGCCAGCCCAGACTATCTGAGATGTGGGTGAGGCAGCTCTGGCCTACGCCGCCGGCTGCAATCACCCAGTGGTCAAGTAGGCCTGCACCGCTCTGGTTACTACAGCCTCCGCGCCAGTGTGTCCCTGACCGAACAAACAGGCACTATCCTCACATCCTCCGCCTCACTTATTCTGAAGGTCATTATGACAAACTGGTTTCTTGGAAAGGTAAAACTGCTGCCTTAGCAGATTTATTCTGCATTCAAGGGCATACTGTGTGACACGGATGGCGGCCCCTCTCACAGAGCCTCTCTAATTGAGGCTAGTGTAAAAGGGCATATTTTTTTAGGACTGCCACCAAAACTGTGGACATGGTGAAACAAGGCAAACAAAGCATCAGAGAGAAACTCCAAATAGCAGGCTACGCCAAAAGCGCCGAGGAAAAATGGGTTTTCGCGAGGGCAAATGCAGGCAGTGGGCACCGCAGAACAAATGCGGGGACTTCTGAATAGGGCCGTTTAGCTGATTTATAAAGGACCTCGCCAGTGTCCCTTGCTGAGGGAGATTGATGTGCTCCTCCTTCTAAAGCTGTGATCCACACAACTTGTTTTCTGGGGAACCAAGGCATCAACTCCAAGGATGTACATCCATTATTTTCAAACCTTAATTAACTGGAACCTAATTAGGACTTTTGAGGGCTTTTTTTCCCCCTTCTTACTTAGAAGGAAAGCTTTTCTCTCTTAAGTCAGCATGGTTTAAGTGGAGGAAAACTGAACAAAGACTTAGCTTGCATATAAGCAACTTGCACATAACCTTTGGGAGGGGCATCAGCTTTCTAAGTTATAAATTGTGAGGGCCAATGAGATGGAGATATCTAAGGTGATTTTCAGCAATAAAATTCTGATTCCAAGGTATGCCAACGGATCAGGCAGGATCAATCAGTAATCTGTGATCATTCTTCTACCTTGACTACCAGACCCCTAGGATCCCAATGTGAGCTGAGATCACCTCACAGTGATCTTTTATATCTTCACAGTTATAGAGTATTTCATGTATTTAATCCAATCAAATGTTGTAACAATCTGATAGGGTAGGATCTCTAAAACATTGTAACAGAAGTCCTCTCATTTGAGGTGCTTGAAGCAGTAGTTGGTAAGTTATTCCAGGAGCTGGCTACAGAGGGGAATCCTACAGAAGATAGCTGTCTGTCTGTCTGTCTATCTATCTATAACTAAACATTTATTTTTACTGAATTTAATCTTTTTTTAAATTAAAATATTTTTAAGTAGGCTCCGTGCCCAACAGGGGGCTTGAACTTATGACTCTGTGATCAAGAGTTGCATGTTCAACCAAGTGAGCCAGCCAAGTGCCCCCTTGTTTTAACTTAATTTATATAAATGTGCACTCATTTTTTAAAAATACAAAGCTTTTTAAAAGAGGATGCTAATTGGATTTCTACATTTTTTTCTGAATAAATTACACTCATAATTCGTTGTCTGTAATTTATAGATTTTGTTTCTTTAAAAGAGAGGGGGAGCTTAGACATCTGTAAAGCCACCTGAGTACAGAATTCTTCCTGAATTTTATGATTTCCCCCCTATTCTTTTAGAGTTGTCACACCCAAACAGCAGAGTTCTTAAAGATTCATCCTCATTGAATCTTTTCAAACAATTTTAGTTCTCAAAGAAACAAAAGCTTTTTTTTTTTATGCTCTTATTTGACCAGTATACCTTATTTGATTCAGTTGAACTGCAGAAGTACAACAACACGCACACCTGGCACAGTTAGGTTTGGGAGCAAATAGGAATGATCTTAAAACACACGATGGCCGTGGTGGGCGCAGAGGAAGGAGGGAGCGTTAGCCAGGCTGCGCGGCACACCATGGGCACTGATCACGGTGTCCTGCCGAAGAAACGAGCACTGGCAGATGTGACCACGGAGCACCCAGGTGAAAAGTTCAAGAAGGCAGGTGGGGAGGCCTGTCTAGATCTTGGGAAGGAGGGCAGGGCTAGAGAGACCGATTCTGGCATCACCAGCAACCAGTCATTGCTCTACTAGTTACAATCGTAAGAGTAGAGCATTCATTCAGGAAGGGAGTGTGGCTAGAGAGAAACAGAGGGTGGGGTCCATCCTAGGGAATGTGAACCCTATAGGGGACAGGAGAGGGAGAGGCTTCCGCAAAGGGACCCAGGACATTAGCGGAGATGTACAAAGAGAAGCAGAGAACGGGAGGCGAACTTCGAAGGGCCAAATGCAGAAGAGAAGTTAGGAAGCAAGAACTGAAAAGCATCCTGGGATTTGACAACCAGGCAGCCACTGGTGAATGAGAACTGGGGTGTGTTCACACCTCCGCAAAGGATTTCACTGATATTCTGTCATCTCCTGTGCCTTTGGTCCCTCATCTACCGGCTTTGCTGTCTGTGTCAGTGGCTGCTCTCACTATGGTCTGCCCATCAGCATTCGTGAGCAGACAGGTCTGCTCAGGCTGCCTGAGCCCAGGTCGGGGGCATGAGAGTTCCAGAAGATCCCTCCAGCACGGGTAAAAGAGACTATCCACTTGCCCCTAACTTATGCTGCTAACTTATTTCTGGGCCCAGGGCGGCAACTCTTCACAGTGCCCACTGAGAAGCATTAGTGACATTTATCACAAAGGGTGGGATGAAATGAAGTCTTCAATTAGAAAGTTTTAATCCAAGGCTTTTGAGATCTCTAGAAGCTGGAGCACTCAGGGAAAGATGTCTCTGTGAGGCTGCGCTCTTGCTAGTGCTCTCCATCAGTCAATCCTGTCACTCGACTCATTTTTCATACACCCAGAGACTTCCCAAGCATACAGGGACCAGGCAAGGAGAGCAGTGCTGGGAGGTTTAAGTAAGAAATACAAACGAGAAAAAAAAATTGATACACAGAACACAGGCTCTCCTCTATAATGTACTGACGACTAATGAGGAAAGAATGCCTAGGTCTTAAGAGTTGCTGCACACAGAAATGGACTTGGAAATGTGACCAAGTTTGAGTGACAGCTGCCTATGTCCCAGAGGGCCACTGGCATGGCTGTGATACTCAAAGAGAACAATCAGTACCATTTCAGGCCGTCATTCTCTCCAGCGGTCGACGCTCCAGTCTCCTCAGCTCTCTGTTTCTTCAAATGTGAATCCATAATTATTAACATATAACTCTTCTTGGAAGACAAGGGATCAGAAGAAATACCTTTTTTTCTAAGCCTCATGATCAGATACTGGTCACCTACCTTCTAAACTTCCGTGTTTCCTGTTCTCACCTCCATTCAGAGGGATTTGAGGTAGAAACTGAGGTAAGGCTCAAATACTGGGTAAAGGCTTACCAGGAAGGACCAGTTGGGGGTTCTGGTCGCAGGGCCACCCTCACACAGACACAACCCCTTTGTCTTGGCTCATGTCAGTGGGCCTCGTGTGTCTGTGAAGTTTGGAGGGTGGGTGAGAGTTAGTCCCTGACTGCCTCAGAGAACAATGTTTAAGTGCTGTGATTGGGGAAAAAAGAAGGGACGATCCCAAGACTGCCATGCTGAATCTCATGCACACTGGGTTCAAGCACACGTCAAATCTGTTGGTTGCACCAAAAAAAAAAAAAAAAAAAAAAAAAAAAAGAGAGAGAGAAGTGACTGACTTGATCCAAACGCAGCGCGCCGTCCATAAACCGCTGTTTGCGTAACTCCTTTGCGATTCTGTGGAGATTCAGGACAGCCTGGTGCACCTCCTCACTGGTGTGCTCCGGGGAGATGGGGGGCAGCTCCTTCTCGGGGATTTTCTGAGTCGGGCTTTCAATCATGCTCTGTGCGTGCTCGTAACTCAGTTTGGTGCAGGAACGAATGATGGTCCGACCAAACCATTCACCAAGGATCTGCAAAGACAGATTGTGAGGGAATCATGAGGTGGACTTATTTCAGGTTTTTCTTTCACGCAACCATTTGTCCAAACACATTTTATAGAGACTGGCCAAGCGCCGACTTGGTGCTCAGGATGGCATGGAAGCTGCTGCCTGCAGGGAGCTCAGACTCGGAGGCATGGCCTTCACAGGCAGTGGAGGCCAACACAAGGTCAGCCAGCACATGGGTGGCACTGACCAGGCCAAGTGGGAGGAGACTCAAGGCGGGGGGCCTGCTGGAGGGGCCTTGCCTTACTATGGGTGAGTGGTCATCAACACCAACACCAGAAGGGGGCAAAAGGATCGGGGTAGATGCCAAAGATGTGACAGATGGGGAATCCGTGGGCTTGTAATGGATCAGATGAGGGGTGAGGGAGAAAGGGGGGGTCACTGAAAGAGAACACAGGCGGAGCAGGGTGGAGGTAAGAAAGAGAAACGTAATTCCAACTTATTCTGTCTGGAGCACTTAGGTAAAGACAAAGTCCAGAACGGGGTTCTCAACCTCAGCACTACGGAGTGGACTGATTCTCTGTTGTGGGGGCCCGTCCTGTGCACTGCAGAGTGTCTGGTGATATCCCTGGCCTCTGCCTGATAGAGGCCAGTAGCCCCTCGTGCGACTCAAAGTTGACAACCACAAGTATCTCCTGACACTGCCAAACACCCCCTGGGGAGACTTGGCCGAGGGCTGAGACCCACTGGGCTCAAAGACACACCCAGGTTTAGTGGTGGTGCTTGCTGGGTGGGATTACTGTATTTTATCCTTTAAATTTTATCCTTTAAATTTGCCTGTGTTTTCTATAATGAGCAATTTATTGCTTTTCAAAGCAAAATAAAAGAAACGTTAAAACTATTTTTGGGACTCCTGAATCTGAGGAGAGGGATGCAGCAGGCAGTCGGGCTGTGGGTCTGGGGCCTGGGGGGATGACTAATCTACAGGTGGGGAGCTGTTGGCGCTGGTGGGAAGGTCCAAGAAAGAAAGAAAGGGCAAGTGAGAGTCAAGGCTGCATTCTCTACTACCTTCTTCAGTTTAGGGGGGAAAAAGAGAATGTGGAGAATGAAAACAAAAACAAGAGAGCTCAAAGACATAGGAAAAAACTCAGGAGGGTCCAATGTTAGAAGAAAGGGACTTTGGGAAAGGGGTGCTCAGAAGCCACAACAGACACTTATATGGCACTTACAGTGAGACAAGACACCTCCCACAGAGAAGCCATTTAACTCACACGGGGACCCCATGATGTAGGTTTTATTGTTCTCATTTGCAGAATGACACCGAGGCACTGACACATTAAGTGACCTGTCTGAGGTCACACGCTGGAAAAGGCACAGCCAGGAACTGAGGCACAGAAGGGCCGCCAGAGTCTGAGTTCTTAACCACGAGTGAGTGTCAAATGCCACTTGCATTTCGAGGAAGATGAAAACAAAGAAAAAGTCTGCGCCTAGCATTTGTTTACTGTGATCTTTAGGAAGGCTTTTCAGGGGGGAAGGTATGGGGTGGGGTGGGGGGCAGAGACAGACTGCAAAGATTTCAGGCCTTGTGCTAGGAATGGATTCGAGAGATGCGGCCACAGTGGTTCCTCCTTACCCTCGGGGCAGCCGGAGCCCACACTCCATCAGCCTGGGGCACACGGCCCTTGTGCCAAACGGCAACATCTCCTCTGTGTGTCACAGTGTGAAGAAGTTTGGGAAGCTTTGGGTTAAGGACAGGAGCACAGCTGGTAGTGGAGGCAACGCAATGAGTGTGGATGACCGCTCCCAGGAGGCCGGCAGGACAGACGGCTAGGCTGCATTTATGGGGTGAGGGGAAGAAGCCAGTACAAAAGGAATGGATCCTGGGCCAGGTGGAGGCGGACCTGTTGATGAGAGAGGAAGAGTGGCCTGGAGAGGAGGCAGGAAGGAAAGGGGAGACGAGGGAGGAAATTTTGGGGGGAGAAGTGGGGAAGTGAGAGCATTCTCATCAGCTGGTCCCAATCCATGGGGTATAAAGGCAAAGGATGAGGGAGGGTTGAGGGGTGCCAAGGGGCATGGAGGAGGCAGAAAAGCTCTGAGATTAATACTGTGGGGAATGGATTCATGAGCAAGGAAAGGCCAGACGTAGTGAGAGGCAGAGGGGGCTTGGCGAGTGGGAGTTCCAATCAGCCGCGGAAGCTCTCAGCCGGGGCCTGCAAACATCCCCTTTGCCTTCCTTTTCATGGGCTAAACCATTCTGTTCACAATCTCAGAGAGATGCTTCCTGAAAAAAGGCCATCTGAAGGATGTTCCCAGGGGGAAAGGCGAGAGCCCAGCCCACAGGAGCTGTACATGCCGCAAAGCGTCTATGGAACTCAGCTACTACCCTGGAAGGCAAGGGAGACCCCTCTGATACCCTAGCCTTCCCCTGAAGGAAGAACCAACATTCTTAAAATGGCAGCCAAGAAGCACAGGAAGACAATGACAGCAACTACTCTCATTTTTCTTCGATTCAGTGCAAAGAGCCTTATTATAGAATCTTGGACCTGTAATATCAGACTTTAATTTTCTTAAAAAATCCTCAAACTATACTTTCTGGATTATTCTGAGAACCACTCCTATCCAAAAGTATAAGTGATTCAAATACTGTGCTCATGACTTTTCTGCTGCAGCAAGGAGGTCCTGAATTTGGCTCTCAGGACGTGTCTGTGCTGAATGCAAGAGAAAGGACAGAGCCAATTCTCGGTATCGCCCGGCAGTCCCGGTGGGGAAGGAGTGTGTGCAGGTCTCCAGAAGAGCCCCTTTCAAGGTTAGCCCATGCTTGTCCTTCTATTACATCCACATTTCCTGAAAATTCCCCACTAATGGAGTTGCTCCAACCTCCTCTAGAATGACAGGGCCGTGACCTAGTCATTCTTGTGGTCACAAAGATTTCCCCCGGAGATTCAGCTTGTTTCCTTTTCTCCATTTCACTCCAAACCCAGTCAATCCTCCTCCTTCTATGTGTCAACATTTTGCTTGACAGTCTGTCTTCAGCACGCCTGGGGAAGCTTTCCCTTCCATTCCATTCCACACCTCTCTTTCACACACCTTACAGGGAGTTTCACAGATTCCCTCAGGCATTCAAGTCGTAGGACATCTGGCCTTCTGGGGTCTGGGTCCCTTTCTCCTAGAGAACACGGGAGACCACAGCGTGCTCATACGGGTGACCACCACGCACAGGTCAGGGGGACTCAAACCACCCTGACCAGGTGTCTATTTTCATGTAGACTGGTGGGTCAAGAACTGCTTTAAAAACTCTAATGAAAGCTCCAGGTCCTCTCCTTTGAAACATTTATGTACAAAACTTTGCAGTAAGCTCCACAAGGTTCCTAGACACCCTGCCAACCCCAAGCCCATACGCCCTCGCTCTAAACAGAGCTTTACTTCTCCCTCAGAACCCTCTGATTCAAGTGCTGAGCGCTGACTAGAGGCCAGTTTTCATCCTCAAGAGTTCTTAAAGTTTGTGATCTGCAGCATGGCAGAATCACAAGTCTGCCACTCCTTTCCAACGCTCAAGAACAGCACACATTGGCCACACCATCTCAGTTAGTTTGACCCCTTTCCCCCCGATGGGCACCTCTGCGCCTTAGCTTTTTCCTTGTCAGCCAATGAGAGGCAGCTTTCTTACCAGCACACGTGAACCCCATCAAGGCTAAGACGGCGGCGCTGACAAGAAGGTTCCTGGAGTGCTCTCACCTTACTTGAGCACCCCACCCCTTCACGCCTGCATCCCAGGAAACATGCACCAGCCTCCTTTCTGAATATACAAAGGGCTGGAGGGCCAGCTCTGAAGAGCCATCAAGAACTTTGTGGCCCTGTGACAGTGGCCTCAGGCAGCCAGAACCTATCCTGCTTGGACACAGTCCAGTGACTGTGGGAAGAATATCTGATACACAGATTAAAAATTCTTCGGCCAGGAGAGCACTGGGGAGGGAGGTGAGAAGCCGGGGTGCCCATCGTTGCCGTGTGGACACGGGCGGCAGGCAGGCAAAGACCCACCTAGGGGTGGGGGTGGGGTTCCCAGGGCAGCATGCCTACGGTACGGGAGGAAGGCTTCTCTGGATGAAACACCTCATTAATTTCCAATTTGGAAACTGTATTCACATCAACGCCCCGTCCACAACCGGGGCCAGTGGCAGAAGACAAAAGGACAAAGAGTTTTTCATGGAAAAAGTAAAAAAGCCACGAGGAGCTTCATAAACAAAACCCTTTCAGAAGGAAGATCAGGTCCTTCTTTCTTTTGCTTAATCACAGGATTTGGGTCGCTCCCTTTCTGCAGGCTGCAAGGTTCCCACACACACTCACTCTAGGACATTACTGTTTAAATGTCAGATTAAATACCGTGCCAACACCCACGGAAGGCATACGGCTGAAAACAACCTGGTTAGAAAGGCACAGATAGAGACTCTTAAATACAGAGAGCAAGCCGAGGGTGGATGGGGGGTGGGGGAGACGGGAAAATGGGTGCTGGGTATGGAGGAGGGCACTTGTTGGGATGAGCATTGGGTGTTGCATGTAAGCCAATTTGACAATAAATTATATTCATAATTAAAATAAAAGCAATACATGTAAAAAAAAAAAAAAAGAAGAAGAAGAAGAAGAAAGGCGCCAATACCGTATACCTCACACCTACTTTGTGGCACCAGGTAAGCCGGGAAAGAGCCCAGAGTGTGAGAGCACCCGGCCCTGTCTGGGGGCAGAGTGCTCTGGCCCCTACTACCTTTTAGAATCTCTCAAGCACAGCTGGCGGGAGTGTGGTGTTGAGCCCATTTTACAGTTGAGAAAACAGGCTGGCAGTTTGTGAAAAGTCACAAAACTCCTAAGTGGCAGCCAAGACTGGATTCGGGTCTAAATATTTATGAGTCAAATTTAGTATTATTTTTATTCTGAATATACTCTATTTCAGCTGAGACAGTGAAGTACAGGAAACAAAATATGCCTTCAAGACAGCTCAACTTTTTATGTTTTACAGATATAAAATTGTGAGGAAACCTACCCTTTGAAAATTGTTCATTTCCATTTAAATCTATTTTAAAACTTATTTTCAGGAAAAATGTCAGTGCCTCCTTAGAAGAAAGAAATCTCTGATTCGAAAAACCGCTAATGATGTTGAACATCATGATGTGTCTGATGGATAAAGAAGCTGTGGTATATACACAATAGAACATTATTCAGTCATCAAAAAGAATGAAATCTTGCCATTTGCAACAATGTCGATAGAGCTAGAATGTATTAATGCTAAGAGATGTAAGTCCGTCAGAGAAAGACAAACACCATATGATTTCACTCCTATGTGGAATTTAAGAAACAAAACAGATGATCATATGGGAAACATGGTGGAGGGGGAAGAGGAGAGAGGGAAATGAACCATAAGAGACTCTTAATGATAGAGAACGAACTGAGGATTGATGGGGGGATGGGTACTAAGGAGGGAACTTGTTATGATAAGTACTGGACGTTGCATGTAAGGGACGAATTACTGAATTTTACTCCTGACACCCATATTGCGCTGTATGTTAACTGACTATAATTTAAATTAAAAAAAAAAAAAAGACCCGCTGATGAGGTGAATTTGTAATTTTAAGGAATTAGATACAAAATCACTTCTGCAGCAGCTCTGGGCTTCTGCATGTCGACTATTTGGTTCAAAAAGCTTATCAGGAAGAAACATTCTCCTGACTCAAACAAAAGCAGGCTGTTTGGGGTGACCAGGGGTGGGGGTGGGGCAGACTTCTGACGCTTCTTACACCTATGAACACGAGGCACATGGGGCGGGGGTGGGGGGAGCACGGCATGGAGGCGAGAGAAGTCCGAGGTGCCAAGAACATGTGTGAAAAGGAACGGGGCAGAAAGACGAGGGGCTCACAGGCAGCTAGGAGGGGCAGACGGCGACTTGTCTGTGATAGAAGGTGCTAGGGACTGCAGGGGGCACAGGGTGAGCGGCAGCTGGCTGAGGAGCAAGCGGGGGTCTCCTCCGCTAGACCCACTGTGACTGACTGAGGCCCAGGTCACCTCTCAAAGAATCAAGAAGACCATGGGAGGACTGAAGAGTCAATAACAGAGGGAGCACAGTCAGCAACATAATTCATTTAGACCCGGCTACGTCTTCTCCTACCGTGGGGAGAGGCTCTGAGGCCACTCTGCACCCACCAGAGACCTTTGCCAAGGGTGAGGAGGGAGCCTGGGCAGCAGAGGGCTGTGAGTCTGCTAGTCTTTTTTGGTTATAAGGCAGTTTGTTTATGTGCTAGACTTTTCTGCAAGATTTATTTTATAGAAAACAAGCCTGAGTAAACTGTGCTCTCTTCTACTCTCTCAAAAGCAGCCTAGTCTGCTGATCCCAGACCATAATTGGGCCCCTTCCCATCTTGACTGGGAGGCAGCTGTCTCAACTTCTAAGCCTAAGAGGAGGGAAACAAGGAAACTTCCTCAAGTGTTTGCCTCACAAACCGAGGAAATGGCAGGAACATGAGAAGAGCCTGAAGGCCCGGATGTGGTTAGGAGACAAGAATTCCATTCCTATGACAGAAGAGGGTACCACACCTGAGCGGTCCTTGAAAAGTGTTCTCTTTACCTCAGACAGTTGCACGGGGGTGGGCAGGGGTGGTGGACCCGCGGGGAGGCCTAAAGGCTGTGTGGGAAGGAAGCTGAAGGTGGGGGGAGAGGGAAGAAAGTGTAGGAGAGCAAGGGAGGAAGGCTTCTGAGGACTGGGTTCAGACAGACCCAGGAAATACAAAATAACACATTTCTAAAGCCACCGAGGTTCATTCATTCAGCTCGAGCCTTTCAACAAGACGGGCCTGGCCCATTTCTCAAAAACAGAGGTCCTTCTAAAGACACCTAACACAGTGACCCCTTATGTTGTTTAATAGCCTGAGGGCTCAAATCTTTAGATTTAAATCAAATACCTATTAATAACATCAAAATGCAGGAGATAAGCTGATTAAAAATAATTTTTAGCTATTTGCATGACAGCCTTATAAATGATAAATGTCTTTTTTTATTTCTTGAAAACATTTTGTTTTGAATTCTTATTTTAATCCCAAGGATTCACAGCAAAATTGATGCTCACTGTTTAGTCTGCTGTCACCTGAAGTGACCTTAGGTAAGCCTCTAATTGCCCGGTGCCCTCATTAGCAAACTGGGACACGAAGGGCCCAAGAACACAGCAGAGTTTTTCCAAAGGCTCCTCTGGTCCCCAGTTGTCTCTACAGGCCTGAAACAAAACAATTCTGCCCCTGCCTCTGCAAAGGCCTAAAGATGGATATTCTGGGAACTTTTCTATTATTCTCAGAATCAGCCTTTGAAGCTATTGTTTCTCACTGGGAGCTACTTGGGCAAGACTTCCACTGCAGGGTCTGAGATAAAATACAAAACCCAACAATGAGTTTCTTTATCATTAACCGAAGCCCCAAGTTACAGGACACTGCCTGAGTCTCGGGCCTGTGAGCCTGCTGCAGACACCACAATGGCCCTCGAAGGGCACACCATTTTCTTTGTCAAGTTTCACAGGATTCCCACAAGTAGCAGCTGGTGTGGCAGCGGCGGGGTGAGGGTGGAGAGCAGGGGGGTGAGAGCCTGCGGAGGGGGTGTCACGGGGAAGCAGGCAGCACACACACCTTACCCAGCAACAGCCCTGGAAAGCCGTCTTCAGCTCCCAGGGTACAGCTCAGGAGGCTGCCGTAGATAAAAGTGCCTCACGGGGGGACACCATTCCAGTTAAGCAGATCAAATAAACAAAAAGCTGAAGACAGGAAATGCAATTCGCTTTAGGAAATCATTTTTGGGCGTACATGGCACTGTGCTGTGTGGGGAGAAGATCAAAAACTTAAGAGTGGGCTCTGTTTACAAGCATGTTAAAATCTGGTAGGACAGCAGATCTGTGCACAAATGGCTCTAAAGTGCAGGGGACGGGGGACGGGCGCTGCAGGGGTGGGGAGATGGGGGAGGGATTCTGAGGAAAGGTGGGGGTCCCCCTGTCTGCTCACTTTCCCAGACTGCAGCAGGGGTCCCCACTCTTCACCCCCTCCAGGCTGGGAATGCTGGTGGCCCTCTCCTCCTCCTGAGGGCTAATCCCCGAGCTGAGTTTGGGGTCCTGAGCCTCCCACCCCTTTGTGACCTGGCTCCAAAATTCTGTTCCGTCTTTCCTCCTCTTCAACACCTCCTTTTCTATTCGCCTTCCCATACGGCCTACAAACATATTCCAATACCTCTTATCTGCTTATCAAAAATAAAACAGGACAAACAACTCTCAAAGTAATTCTTACTTTTCTTTCACTACAGTGGGATACACATTAACTGTAGAAAACTGAAAAAAAATACAGGTGGGAAATGGAGAAGAAAAAAAGCCTCCCATAAATGCACCATCAGGAGATGACTACCGTTTCTATTTTGGTGCATATTTGACTCCGGTATCTTCAATACCTTGAGTAACTTCCAAACGGAGCAAATACTCAATGAGTCTTCACTAAATGAGTGAAGGGAGGACTGAAAATAGTTTCATGGAGGAAGTGGCATTTTAGATAGATTCAGAGGCAAGGAGGATCGCTACTGGGAGGGATGCGGGGAAGGACATTCTAGGAAGAGGGGAAAGCACCTGTGAAATCTCAGGAGCGTGGCAATTTTTAGGCCAAACAAAGTCTTCAGTGGCAAGAGGAGGCTGAGGGGCTTGGAGGATGGGCAGCAGACGGTCACAAAATGGGGCAAGAGCTCGTGGGGTCTTTGCACGTCATGCTCTGAAGACTGGACTTCTGGGGGCGGGGGGTAATCCTAACCTACCATGCTGTGAGAGGATGTTGAGCAACAGGGTAAAGGGACCAGATTCACCTTCTGGAAAGTCATCTAATAGCACTGCGGAAATAGAATGGAGAGCCATGAGCAGTCTTCTCCCAACATCCCAGGGGAGGATGGCAAGGACTTGAGCAGGGGTGGTGACTGTGGAAACGGAAGGGATGACTGATTAGAGATGCTTTGCAAAGGGGGAAGCTGTTACCCTCAGGACTGATGTGGCAGATGTGAAGCAAGCTTGAGACTGAGAGTGCAAGTGGCCCGGAGGGTGCCACGCCATTAGAAGACCTAGATCTGGAACCCAGGTTGGAATGGGCACGTGTACTGCAGGAAGAGAAGGGAAAGGGTGAGGGAGGCAGAGAGGGGCTGTGACTCTGAAGCGGGGGACTTCAGCAGGTTTCCAGGGAGAAGGGAAAGTCTGGATCTTGAAGGGAAGAGGAGCGGAAGGCACAGTGGAAGCCTGGGGCCACGGATAAAGGTTTGAAACCGCTATATTAGTAGTAAATAAAAAGATTCCTAAGTAGCAGCCTGAACTCGTAAGCACCATGGCTCTCCCACAATGTCCAACGTTCTAAATGGGTGCAGGAAGCAGGGCCTGGATAGATTTTCCTAGAACTACCGGGAACGGGCAGAGACCTGATGGACATTCTAGGATGGCAGTTAGGGAAGTCTGACCTCAACCGAAGCCAGCTCCCGGGAGCTGGGGTGGGGAGCTGCTACCCTGCGGAGAGGTCAGTTTGATGATAAAAGCAAAGTGAGCCAAGATGCTCACTGAGCAAAGATGCTCCAGGAAACGCGAAGAGACTCTGGTCTTGAGATGACTTTGTAGTCCATGCATTTCTGGCAGAGAGCACAGGGAGAAAAGAACAGGGGAGAAAATTCCATTGTAAAGATGTTTAGATTTTATTCTGAACGAGAGATGGAGAGTTTCTAAAAAGGAGAGACAAGACCTAATTTCTGACTTAGAAGGCTCCCTCTGGCTGCTGTGTAAGGAGAGGAGGAAGTGGGGCAGCTTCTAGAAGCTAGAAGTGTCACGAGGCTGCGGCCGTCCAGGTGGGGGGGGGGGTGGGAGCTTGGCCCCAGGTGGTGACAGTGCTCGCAGCGGTAAGGAAGGGGCAAATTCTGGAGGCAGTTAGAAGGCGAAGCTGAGGTGATTTATTGGTAGATTGGATGTGAAGGGTGAGAGAAAGACCAAAGTCAATAACGACCTTGTGGGTTTGGCCTGAGGAAGTGGGGAAATGAGGCTGCCACTGACTGAAGCTGAAAAAGCACCTTGGGGAGCACACTCCCGCCTTCCCACTGGGCCGGCCAGCACCTGGCAGGGATGTGGTGGGAGACGCATGCTGTGGATGGCTACCGCAGTTGGGAGACCCTGCCTTTATGACCCTGACCTTTGACCCTGTGATTTCATGGTCTAAGGTCTAAGGACTCAGTAATCCAGTCCGATTCATTGCTTGTGACCTCTTTAAAGTGTAACATTGGTGTTTTTACAAAGGTAACTTCAAATTAAGAGGTCTCCGATGAGCGGGGCACATAGGACATGGTCGGCTCTGTAGGGCCTTAATGCCAAGTGAGAGAGAAGTGCCGGAGGTGTCCGGGAGAGAGCGAGGTCACTGGTCTCACATGGTCAAAGTGGATGTCGTGGTACCAGAATTGGATCTTACAAAGCACAAGATATAGCTGGGTTTGTTTTTCCTATGACAGTATAAAATCACAAATGTCTAAGTCAGAGAACAACGCTCTCACTGCCGATATGTGAGAAGTAGGCCAAAAATAGACCCCGCAGGACTTACTGACCTAAAAATCTGGGCATTGGCTCAATGAAAGCATATGCGACCAGGATTTTCTAGTGGCCATTAAAACAATCTAGTGGGTGCTTTAAGAAAGTCTGGAATAGCGTCTGGATAGCTGACCATGCCTGCTCCAGAAAGTAAGACATCGCAGTAGACTAAGGAATCCCCAACACTTCAACTCCAGGTGAGATGCCGCCGGTTGTAGTAGCGGTGGCATGATGCTGGTGGCCCTGCTCTGGCACCTTCTAAGTCTAAGCCATCACCCGCCAGAAACCACCGCACGTACAAACCTGGCCTCAGGCTTCAGCCGCTCTCCTCCTCATTCACTTGGATTCTTGATGCAGGGCCACTTCCCTCCTCAATGGAACTCTGGCTCCCTGATGCTCCCAACTGCCTGCTCCATGCCCCTCATCGCCGAATAACTCAGGCTTTCCTTGCCAGGGTCTTGAGCAAGCCCCCTCCCTTGGACGTGAGCCTGGAATCTGACCTCTCATTTCATGCATCTTGACTGTGAGTAAGAGATACTCATGTGAAACTACATCCCAAGACAGCCAACCCACCAGGCCCACCCACCATGTGGTCTCTTGGTCCACGGAGGGGGTGGCTAGTGGCTCTCGCTCCATGACTGCCCCTCGTCCAAATCCTTGCACTTCCTACTTGGCTTGGTCTGATGGAGGCCCAGCACGCCCTCCTGGACCCCGTGCCTACTTCACACCTGCTCTCCAGCCTTCGAATGCCAGAAGGCTTGCTCACTAGACGGTGCCTCCAACAGAAACCTTAAAGACCGATGCAGTGTTCAGAGTTTGACTCTTTCGAGTGCTTCTTTTATGACCCTCATATTTTAGTAGCTCATTAGATCAGGCAGCATTTTATTTCTTGGGTTTGATGCTGGCAGGCATAATTCAGATTCAAAGTTCTTTTCTGTTGACTCAGGTTAGTTTTCTTCTATGGGCTTTTATTTTCTATTTAAACTTTTGCAAAAATAAGCATTTATAAAAACAAAAAATGAATACATGTTTTCAAAGAAACCATTAGAAAATACAAAAAAAGTAGAAAAAATTACTCATACCGTTACTACCCAAATACAACCACTATTGGCATCTTATTTTATTTCCTTCTGGTCTTTTTCCATTCATTTTTTTCCCCATGCATGTTCCCACCCCCACCAAAATATGATCGCTGGCACACTGTCTTCACAATTCCTTCTTTGTATTTCAGATAATATCTGTTTCTTGACTCTCAAAAAGGAACTTATTATCAGATATTTAGGAGTTGTAAAATCCAAACATAACGTGTGTAACTTGTTTTGCTTCCCGTTCCGACAAATCAGTTGGAGACAATCTGGGAAATGTAATTACGGACTGGGTTGTGGAGGACACTGAGGCATTGGTATTAATTGTTAGGTGTGCTAACAGCATTGCTGTTATATAAGAATTTGTCTAAAATTTTTAGTCATGTATCAAAATATGAGTGAAATGACATGATGTCTCTGGTTTGCTTTAAAATACTTCGGCAAAAAGAAAAAAAAAAGGGTTGCCAGTGGTTGAGTCTGGGAGAGAGGGAGGGTGTGTTTATTATGCTATTTTCTTTACTTTCGTGTCTATTTGAAATTTTTTAAAATAAAAATTGAGAAGTTAAAGTATCCATAGACAAATCATGTTAAAGGCTTGTTGTGAAAACCAACGGGCCCGTCTCTTTCCTTCCACTGTCCTTCCTCAAGGGGTAACCACTTTCACCAACTGTGGCAGGTTACTTTGGTACTTACTTCCATATTTCTGTCTAGCCTGCCTGATTGCTACTTGTTGATTTTTCAATTTTAGGTGTCATTCAAAACTTTTCTCTATAGAAGAAGAGAATTTAGCGTTCTTTCCACATGTGCTCCCTTTCCCCAACCAAACCCGCAGAACTGCTCCTGGCCCTCGCCCTCCCAAGGGTTACATCATCACTATCAGAATGAACTATTATGGTTATGTATACATACTGTTACTTTTCCTTCCTACACGAATTTTTATTTTTGCCAGAATTAATAGCTGCCTTGTTTTAATTTGCTCGGTTTTTCTGTAAACTATGTATAATAATCTACCCCAAACTTCCCAACTGTCTAAAACAGTGGCTCTTAAAGTATGGTCTGTGGACTCCTGGGGGTCCCTGAGACCCCTGCAGGGACCCATGAGGTCAATGCTATTTTCGTAATAATAAATACTAAGGCATTATTTGCCCTTTTCCTTGTGTTGACATTTACACTGGGAACAAAAGCACAGGTGGGGAAACTGCGGCTGCCTCGGCGTGAATCAGGTAATGGCAACAAATGTATCAGGTGCCAGAGTACCGTTTACCACCTCGGTCACAGGAACAGAAAGTCTAGCTGGCTTAAGAATGTTTGAATGCTTTTGATGATGTGGGTAGAATGTTCTTGATGATGCGGTAAGTTATTAGTTTTATTATGTCTCAATCCTTGAGTCCTTGTTTTCTTCACAGAAAGCTGATGGTTGTCTTGAGGAAAAGCATTTGTATAACTGAGCTGGAAGCTAAACTGATTGCTCTTTTTACGGAACACCATTTTTACTTGAAGGGACACATAAATACTCAAACTATGGTTATTTGGCGCTTCAAGAAAAACAACTGATATTATTTATTGTCCATGATAAAATCTGAGCTTTCACAAAAATGAGAATTTTGGAAACCTTGTATCTTACACATAATACATGTTTCCTAATACTTAAAGACCTGTCTAAGATCAGTAGTGATATTAACCAATGTGATTTTTTTGGTATCATATAATGAAATATGTTCACATGTAGAAGATCAGCATAAGGAGACAATATTTTCTAAATGATCTAAACTTTCTAAATGCATGATAAAAAAAATCATTGCCTAGGTAAAAGGTCCATTTAAAGTATAAGGCTGGGGCGCCTGGGTGGCTAAGTTGGTCAAGGGTCCAACTTTGGCTCAGATCACGATCTCGCGGTTTGTGGGTTTGAGCCGCGTGTCCGGCTCTCTGCTTGTCACAGTGGAGCCTGCTTTGGATCCTCTGTCTCTCTCTCTCTCTGCCCCTCCCCCGCTCGTTCTCAAAAATAAAACATTAAAAAATATATATAGGACAGATTTTAATGTAACCCAGTAAAAAAGGTTTATTTGATATTGTATTAGTCTACCAGGGCTGCCGTAGCAGCATACCCCAGTCTGGGGGGCTTAAACAACAGACACTGCTTTCTCACAGTTCTAGAGGCTGGGAAGGACAAGATCAAGGTGCCAGCCAATTTGGCTCATGGTGAGAGAGGCTCTCTTCCTGGCTTAACGATGGTCACCTTCTCACTGTGTCCTCACATGGGGAGAAATGGCAAGCTCTCTGGTCTCTTCTTATAAACACATTAATTCTATCAGATCAGGGCCCCACCCTAATGACCTCATTTAACCTTAAGTATATCCTTATAGGCTCTACCTCCAGATACACACTGGGACACTAGAGCTTCAACATACGAGTTTCAGGGGTACAGAATTTAGTCCCTAGCAGATATGGTCTCAGATTTAGAATGGAACTAAGTTTTAAGAAACTGTCAAATTCTGGTATAATGCAAGGACGAATAGACACAATTACCTGAAAAAGCTATTAAAAGAGAACTTTTTTGGGGAGCCTGAGTGGCTCAGCTGGTTAAGCGTCCAGCTCTTGATTTCATTTCAGGTTACGATCTCAAGGTTTGTGAGATCGAGCCTCTGAGCTGGGCGTGGAACCCATTTAAGATTCTCTCTCCCTCTCCCTCTGCCCCTTCTCTCTCTCAAAAATAATATAAATAAATAAATACACACATCTTCCTTTTCCAACTACATATCTGCTTGAAGCTGGATTTTCTTCACGTACATAATTCAACCAAAATAACTTACCCAAACAGATTGAATATAAAAGCACATATGAGAAGCTGGTTTAATGTCTTCCTTAATATGGGTGTGGAAAAGATTTATGAAAATATAAAACTTTATATAAATATAAACATTTATATTTACGAAAATATAAAACTCTAATTTTTAGAAAACAGAGTTATTTTTCATGAAATGTTATTATGGTAACATAATGAATTAGGCTTATTTAATTATTACTTTAGTTTAAATAAGTAAATATTTAAAGATTTTAGTAGTTTTAATTTTTAATAGGCTAAGCAGTGGTAATCCACATGAACACAAGCATTTTGAGGTCATCGAATATTTTTTTAGAGCAACGAGTCCTCAGACCAAAAAGTTCTGTAAGTGCTGGTCTAAATCGTCTCTCAAAAAATTCAGATATATGGACGTTTTAACTATTTCATTTTCCCGAAGACCTCTCTCTTAAGCCTTCGGGCCTGCGGCAGTCTGGACTGGCTGTCTTCTATACCTGTGTACAGCTTGTGCCCTAGGGCCCTTCCTCACCATCATCTACAGAAAATTACGGCCTGTGGGCTGAATCCAGCCTGCCATCTGTTTTTAAGTAAAGTTTTGCTGGAACACAGCCAGGCTCTTTCACTTACGTATTGTCTACTTTTGTACTATAATGGCACAAGGCTAGAGTTGAGTGGTTGGGACAGAGACCAAATGGCCAAAAAACTGAAGAAAAAAAAAGTACTATCCTGTCCTTTACAGAAAAAGTTCCCCAACCTGTGATCTAGGTGATTCTTTCACTGCTTTTCTGGGTTGGTTTATTTGCTCCCTGAATCCTCTGTCTTCCTCCTTCCTGATTTACGCTTTCATTCTGGTAAAGCACATCTTCTGGTCGCTTCCTGAGAAAGGGTATATGAGAGGTACATTTTTTTTTTTGAGGCCTTGCACATCTGAAAATTTCCTTTCCTTTTTTTTTAAATGCTTATTTATTTTTGAGAGAGAAAGAGCAAGAGAAAATGCGTGTTCGAGCTTGAGCAGGGGAGGGGCAGTGAGAGGGAGACTGAAACGGGCTCTACGTTGAAAGCAGAGAGCTCAATGCAGGGCTCAAACTCAAGAAAGGGGAGATCATGACCTGAGTCAAAGTTGGACCGTCAACTGACTAAGCCACCCAAGTGCCCTGAAAATGTCCTTTCTGATTCATACATTTTATTGATAGCTTAGCTGGGTACAGAATTTTAGCATTAAAATCACAGTCTTTTAGAAATTAGAAAGCTTTGTTTCGTTGCCATGTAGCTTCTAGGCTATAATAGAATAGTCTTAAGTTATTCTGAGTTCTGAACTACTGTATGTAACTTTTTTTTCCTTTATAGAAGCCAAGAAGATCTTTCCTTTGTCCTTGGTGTTCTGAGATTTTATGATGATGTGGTCTGGAGATGATGTGTATCCACCACAGTGCTGGGCACTGGGTTCTTTCAATCTGGAAAAGTCAAATCCTGCAGGAAAGGGGCATTTCCTTGAGTTATTTTGTTGATCGTTTCTTCTCCCTTTTTCGATTGTTCTCTATTTCTGGAATGTTCATTGAACAGATATTGGATATCCTGGACCAGTCTTCTAATTTTCTTATTTGTTCTATCTCTTTCTGGGACAACTCCTCAACTCTATCTGCCAACCAGAATTTTGAGTCTTCTTTATTTCTTCTATCATGTTTTAAATTTCCATGAGCTCTTCCTCCCTGCTCTCCTGTTTCTTTTTTAAAGTATCTAGATCTTATAGTTTCTTTAAAACGTTTTCTAGAGATATAAATGATAATTTCTTTTCCCTGTATAGTCTGTTTTGTCCCAGTTGCTTTTTTCTGTTTGTTTGCTTTGGTTTTTCTATTTCATGGTAGAAGCTTTTTAGAACACATGACCCCAAGATCAAGAGCCGCACACTCCACTGACTCAGCCAGCCAGATGCCCCTTGGACGTCTTTTCATATGTGAAAATGAAATATTAAAATGCTGATTTTTAGTGAAATCCTAAAAAGTTCTGCTTGTGTTGATGGAGCTTACTGCCTCTAGGCTTCCCTACAGGGAGACGTGGCTGAGCTGTTGGTTAGGAAGCCCCTGAGGGGATTATCCTTAAATCTTCACACTCAGATTCCTCAAGAAAAGAGCTTCTCATCTCCTGACCCAAGAATATAAGGTTTGGGGACCAGAATTCTGGGCTCAGTTGGAAAAGAAAGCTGGGACTTTTAACATTCAGGATGCTAGCACTCAACCAATCTGTCCCAAAGGACCACTACCATTAAGTGTGTTTGGTGTCTCCTGGTTCAGACACCCTTCACTTTATCCTGACCAGAGAATAAATTCCTGTTCTTCTTCCACGTCATGGGAGGGCCAATCTTTCTAAATGAACTTTCAACCAATACGGTTAGTTTCCTCTTCACCCACCTCTCTTCCACTTTGTGGAGTTACCTGGGGCAGTCAATTTCTGAATTTCTTTAGGGTTCGGCTATGCAAAATCGAGTTGTTTCTTGGCTTTCTCGATTGTTGGCTCAGGATTCAGCTTTCTCAGGGCTGCTAAGTCAGTTACCACTCATCCATCTGCATCCCAGTTCCAAAGTTTTGTTGCTGTTGTCTGCTCTCCCATTCTCTTTGTCCTTGTGGGTTTATGCCTTAAAAAAAAAAATCTCCTCACTGTTGTTTTAGTGAGGTTTTGGGAGGGAATGAAAGTAAATGTGGGTATTTGATCCTCCATCTTTATTTGGAACCTCTTTATAATTAAATATCTTCTTTTTACTTCCATTTAATATTACAGCATAAACATTTCCTCTGCTCTTACATGGTCTCTGTAACAGCTTTAGTAACTGCAGAACGTTCCACTGAATCGGTGCTGTATGTTACTTAATCATGACCTTATTTTTGGATGTTTAGGGCTGTTTCTGCTTGCGGGGAGAAGACTAGTGTTTCCTAGAGTTATCTTCCATTTCTCTGCCTCATTTATTCCCCACCTTTAGGGAGTGCCTGCTGACATTCTTCTCCTTTCTGTGCTGGTCCATAGTTTCTTCACCTTGGCCTTGACTGTGGCATTGCTTTGTGCCAACTTAATTCATCTTCCAACTACCAGGTCACCTGCATGACGATGCGGCACTAATCTTTCCAAAAATGTCACCTTTCTCGTGACACTTCAGAGGAACCCTAACACCCAGAATTCATTTGTGACTGGCATTTGAGGGTCCCCACAGTTTGATTCCATGCCACCTCCCCAAACTCACAATGCTCTCCCCCGGTGTCCTGCTTCCAACAGGACCTGCTCTTCTAACTAGCTTAGGAGGCCCCGTCTGCCGCTGCCCGTCCGCACACACCGTCATTTACATCTCATCTCCGGCACGAAGCCTCCGCAGTGACTTTGGTTACACAATTCCTTCTTTCATTTGATAAAAGGTAAGAGAGAAATAACCTGTTTCTAACTGCTTAGGGTCAGTCTGGCCGTCTAAACAGATGGACAGCTCTTCAGAGCCGGGGGGCTCTTTTCTGTTCTTCTCTTTGGTGACCACCCGTACAGGGCCCTCCCCCTACCACTGTGGGACTCTGCTCAGTGCCAGGCACACGGTGGGTGATTCACAGGGACGCGGTCACTCGAGTAAGCTGTTACCTTGCCCTCCGGGGTGAGTGTCCAGATCACAGAGAAGGTCAGCTTGTCGGTCATGGGATGGAGGCTGCACAGCTCCTCGCACAGCAGCCTGGGAAGCATGGGGACAACCTGCAAGCAGAGAACAGGCCCGTGAGCATCTTCCCCTCACACCTGCAGGAGCCGGCCAGGCTCGGGGGCCGCCCCAAGGACAGGGTTTAGGGGAACAGCTTGAGCTTCCAGAGCAAGCTGGAGATGGACGCTGCGCTTCCCCCGGAAGCCCACAGAAGGACTGTGCCATCTGGCATACTTTCCAAGAGGCCCCAGAGAAATGGGAGTGTGAACCAGGCAGGTGAGAAGAACTGGTAACGGGGAAACGCTATATTACAGCAATGAAGAGTACCTACAGTTTACTACATACTACACTACATACTACTTCAGTTCTGGACGGAAGAGTGACCTGGACTTTGGGATATACTGTTCCAGTTGAACTATATACTTAAGAAACCAAGGTCTTATACACTTAAGTATTTAATTCCAGTTAATTTTTTCAAGTTTATTTATTTTTGAGAGAGACAGAGAGAGAGAAAGAGAGCGAGAGAGCATGTACACACAAGCAGGGGAGGGGCAGAGAGAGGGGGAGACAGAGAATCCCAAGCCAACTTCACGCAATCTGGTGGGGCTCAAACTCACGGACTGTGACATCATGACCTGAGTTGAAACCAGGAGTTGGATGCTTAACTGACTGAGAAACTAGGCGCCCCTAATTCAAGTTAATTTTTGTGTGTAGTGTAAGATAGTGTCCAGTGTCATTCTTTGCATGTGGCTGTCAGTTTTCCCAGCACCATTTATTGAAGAGACTGTCCTTTCCCCCTTGTATGTTCTTGGCATCTTTGTCAAAGACTAGTTGGCCACATGTACATGGGTTTATTTCCAAGCTATCTTTTCTGTTCTGTTGGTCTATGTGTCTGTTTTTATGCCAGTACCCTACTGTTTTGATTATTATACTTTGTAACACAGTTTGAAATCACAAGTGTGATGCCTGCAGCTTTGTTTTCTGGCTCAAGATAGCTTTAGCTAGTCCTAGTCCTTTGTGGTTTGATATTAATTTGAGCATAGATTTTTCTGTTTTTGAGAAAAATGCTACTGGAATTTTGATAGAGATCACACTGAATCTGTAGATAACTTTGGATAGTAGGGCCATTTTAACAATATTCATTCTCCCAATCCAAGAACACAGGATGTCTATCTTTACATTTCTTTTTGTCTTTGTCAATCTCTTTCACTGATGTCTTACAGTTTTCAGCGTACAGGTCTTTTACCCCCTGGTTAAATGTAGTCCTAAGTATTTTATCATTTTTGATGCAGTTGTAAGTGGGATTGGTTTCTTAATTTCTAAATCGTCTCACATCTATTCGGATGGCTATTACCAAAAAGACAAGAAATAGCAAATGGTGGTGAGGATGTGGAGAAAAGGGAACACTTACACATTATTGAGGGGGGATCTAAATTGGGGTAGCCGTAATAGAAAACAGTATAGCGGTCCCTCGAAACATTAAAAACAGAGTCACCATTTGATCCAGCAATCCCACTTCTGGGTATGTATCCCAGGGACGTGGAATCAGTACTTTGAAGAGATATCTGTGTTCTCATGCTCGCTGCAGCACTACTCGCAATCATAAGACATGGCAACAACCTAAGCGTCTGCTGACAGATGAAGGGATAAAGAAAACGCATACCTACACATAAACTAGGGCATATTATTATCCATAAAAAAGAAGGAAATCCTGCCGTTTGTGACAGCATGAATGAACGTGGGAGGGCATTACACTAAGTGAAATAAGTTGGACAGGATCTCAAATACCATGTGGTATCACTTACATGGCGGGGGCGGGGGCGGGGGCCGGAGGAGAAGAATGGGGAGATACAGGCCAAATGGCACACACTTTCAGTTACAAGATGAATAAGTTCTGAGGATTTTAAGGTACAGCATGTGTGACTACAGTTAATAACAGGGTGTTGAACGCTTGAAATTTGCTGACAGTAAATCTTAAGCATTCTCACCACACACACAAAAGACCTAACTGTGTGAGGCGACGCATATATTCATTATCTTCATCTCAGCAGTCATTTCACAAGTACGTGTGTCCACATCATCATATTGTACGCTTTTAAAATATACAATTATATTTATCAATGATTTGCCACTGAATCTGGGATAAATAAAAGAATCCAAGGGCTGAGTGTAAACTCATGATGGGGTTTCATCAAAATAAAAGGGCAGAATCGATGCTTTAGTAATCAAAAATATCACAGCTGACCAAATCTCATGTTGGAACATTAACAGGATACTCCAACAAAATATCACAGGTTTCCTAGGAGAACACTATGATTAACTAGTCACTCATTTTGCAGCTTTATATGCCCAAATTATTTCGTCCCTTTATTGATCTTTCTAGTTCAAAATACACCGATCCAGTGGTACACCTTCTTTAATTAAAAGAAATTCTTTTCAACTTACTTTAAAATGATGACTTCACAGCTATCCCAGAATGCTACTTGTTTTCTCTAACATTCCAAAGATGAAGACAGCGTCTCTACCTGGTTCTCTTAAAGACACTTCAGACTTGCTCTCTCCTCCCTTTAAATCTATTCTTTCTTCCACACTTTTCTTGATTATCATGCACTCCGCTCCCAAACTAAACCGGCCACAGTAGAGCCCTTTTCCCGCACGCTGGCAGCATCGGGCTCGGGTGATGCGGTAAGCCTGCGGTAGGTAACAGAGGAGGAGGCGGCGCGAGAGGTAACTATGCGCTAGTTGAGGTGCAGTCATGCGGGTAAGTTTCTTTGTCAGCAAAAGCAAAATAAATCCCCGCGGTCTCTTACTCTGTAAAGTGACGGTACCTGTACCCGGTTTCAGTAGAGTAAATAACCTTTGGTATGGAAAAGTAAATTCTAGAACTCATGGCCCACACCAGTAACAAACAACTAATAGGTGTATGGCATTGCTTGGCATTATTCTGAAGGATGCGGCATTTTTTGAAAACACCCGTGTAAAAATCTAATGACCACCCGAAAACTTCTGGCAACGGCTTTTGTAAGACAATCATTTTTGATGTTTTTTCTTGACGTTGCTTTTATACCATCTGTTCAGATGACACTACGTTTTCTTTAACTTACTTAATGAGTGTTAAAATACGATCTTCATATTTAACATTGTCTTGCTGATATCAAGTGTTTTACAAAATAATACATTTTGCACATAAGGTGCAAAATGGAGAAAGTCTCAATGCCACTCTGTCTTGGGACGAGATTGTAAAGATTTCCCATCATTTCAGCTTTTGGATTATGCTATGGATTGAACTGTCCCCCCGCGCCTCCAAATTCCTATGGGGAAGCCCTAGTCCTCAATGTCCCTGCACTTGAGGAAGAAATTCAGGTTAAATGGAGTCATAAGGCTGCGGCTCTGATTCAATAGAGTGAGGTAAGCCTCCTCTCCCTGTCCTACACAGACACAGAAAAAAGGCCCTGTGAGGACACAGCCACCCACAAGCCAGGAAGAGAGTCCTCACTAAGAACCCAACTGGCCGGGACCTTCATCTAGGACCTCTACTCCCCAGAACCGTGAACTCAGAAATGTCTGTTGTTTCAGCCGCCCGGTCTATAGTATATTGTATGATGGCCTGAGCTAAGATAGACCAAAGCAGATTTGTCGGGTGTGCATTCTGGAATTCTTCTCTGCCCGGCATTACCTGGTAATTATGCCAATTGTATTCTGGTGGGAGGCTGCTCACCCAGCACGCCTGCAGTCCAGGGCTCAAAACCTCTTTACACGTAGTGGTATTTCCTTCAAGTGCTCAAGGCGCTATCTTATTCTGAATCAAAAAGCTGAGTGTATGAGAATGTAACGGAATCCCCGACTTTGTGCTTTAGTGTTTGTCAAAAGAAAGGCATTGCAGTTAAATGCAGTGTGGTATCCTGGACTGAACCTGAAAGAAGACATTAGTGGAAAAGCTGGTGAAATCCAAATAAAGTATGGATTTTAGTTAATAGTAATTTCCTGATATCAGCTTGTTACAAATGTCCTAGGGTAATATAAGATGTTAACACTGGGGGAACTGGGAACTGGGACCTCTTTGTACTGTCTTTGTAACTTTCTGTGAAGTCTAAAATTATTCCAAAATAAAAGCTTATTAAAAAAAAGCCACTGCTTTCTTGAGTTGATCTCATAAGTCTTACACATTTAAATATGAAAGAAATTTAAGCTAATGAAATACAACCTGATCTGTTCTTATATATTAGAGTTTAGGGTTGAGATTTGCAAAAAAGGCCTTTATCACTATAAGAAAATCTAAAGATCAGTAAACAACAGAGTGAAATCCAGACTCATCAGCAGCACAACGCAGGAAAAAGAGTAAAGAATTCAAAGCCCCATGGACTTGAAGTCTGATCCCGGGCCCATCACCTCCTGTACACCTTGGGCAAACTGATGGAATTCTGAGCCTCAGTTTTCTTACTGGCAAAACAATATTGCAGATGCTCAATACAAGTCCGCTCACTGGCCATCCCACGGTCTTCCAGGTCCTTCCGTCACCCGGGTAAGCCTTCCCCTTCAGTGGAGTCACTCACCGCATGCCCCTCACCTGCCAGGCCTGCTCACTGTTCTAGCTCTCTGTGGCTAGACACTTCCGCAGCTCTTCACACAGCCTGATTACTTCCGTGACCCTCCCTTCCACCACACCCTGGAATCTTCAGGAATGAGGACCAGCTCTTGTGCCCCTCTCTCTATGTTGCACCTGACACACAGCAGGCACCTTGTCTGCAAATGACTGACTCCTGCTCAGGGAATGAATCACTTACTCTTCCTGTGTTTACTGTTCACTGCATCACATTAACCACTTTTTTTTTTAATGCTTTCTTTTATTTTTGAGAGACAGACAGCGTGAGCAGGGTAGGGTCAGAGAGACAGGGAGACACAGAATCTGAAGACAGGCTCCAGGCTCCGAGCTGTCAGCACAGAGCCCGACGTGGGGCTCAAACCCATGAACCGTGAGATCATGACCTGAGCTGATGTGGGATGCTTAACCCACTGAGCGACCCAGGCGCCCTTCACATTAACCATTTTATGAAATCCATGGTGGACTTCTATTTAAACACCTTTACACAAGAATTTCACAGACAGCTAGTATTTTAAGTAGAAGATAAACGGTTCTGACTCTTCTCTCCTGAAACCTACTGGCACACTCATTGGCCGCCCAGGTTATAAACACTGTTTCGTAATTTTTTAAAAAGAGGACAACATTGTAATATTCAGACACCAAAGAACCTAAGTGCTCATAAAGAAGCTAAACACGAAAACATTTTCAGATAGTGTCACTATCTTCATTTTTTAAAGGGCATTTCTTTTAAGAAATTTTCACCAGATCTTGGGGCAGAATTCAGATGGTGTTCAGAGAAAAGTCTTTATGTCCATGTCGTTTTGGAAATAGATGGTTATTTTTCTTTCCAAGGTGAAGGGATGAAGAAGATATTACAATCACATCCATGGTTTGGCACATCGTGGCCTCTCATAAATCAGGTCTGATTTCTGCTGGGGTCACTGGCAATGCGCTCCAGGGCCCATGACACGTGTCAAGTCCCCAGCACAGCAGGGGTCCCCATGGGGGGAGGGTGGAGAGATAGGCAGCCGCTCTCAACAAGCTGCTTCCTCAAATACAAGTCCTGTTATCTCAGGGGAGTCCTGCCCGGACAAGAGCCTGTAGTCCACGCCACAGTACCTGGACAACCTCCCAGGCAGAGGTGATGAGTGCAGAGCACAATGAATAAGTGGAAAAGAGAAGAAAGGTCTCTCCAGGGGTTGAGAAACTGCTGGCTGTCATTAGCATCATGCGACCACTTATGCATCCCCTGACCGACTCGGTCGAGTCTGCCTTGCCCTCGGCAGCTTCACTCCAAGGTACAGACCCCATGGAGAAATCCCTCAAAGTTCTTAAACTCCCGCACTTTCACTGTCCCAACTATACAGCCCCCACAGTCTTACGACCTGCCTTTCCTGTGTTTGCAACTCCCGGCTGAGCAGTGACAGTCACTGGACCGTGGGGCAGTTATCACAAGCCACGCTCAGCTCTTACCCTTTCCCTTGTCTGGGGCTGGTTCTTCCCTCCAGGCCCTTAGACTCCATTCCGAGACTCTCTTAACTCTCCTCACATCTCCTACCTAGCTGTCCTCTCCCTCGCTCTCAGCAGAAAACTTCAAATTTTCTGCACAGAGAAAACAGAGACCATCAGACTCAACCCCTCCCATGCATCCTTCCAGCCCCTTGCTCCAACACCCCTCCAACACTCTGCATGTGCCCCTCAGTCCCCTGATAGCTCACAAGTGTCCTCGCTGTGCAAAGCCTGGCCTCCTGTGCGGGCTCTGACCCACCCCCTCCCCACCAAAGCCCTTCTCAACTAGTTATGTGTTTTGCGCACACTCTGTCTTTCCCGTAGACCATAAATACAGGTCAGTCTCCCATTCCTGGGAGACAACGCTCCCCTTCCCAGTGTGGGCCTCCCGCTCTGGAGGGCCCCCTTCGCGTCACTAGGTTCTCAAAATAAGTTCAGGCTTCCTGTCTTCATGTCCTTTCACTTCTCCTCTCAATATGACATTTTTAAATTACAAAACTTACATGGTCATGGTGGAAATTTTAGGTGGTAACAAACCAAACCATGAGGATGCAAAAATTGTGAGGCCCCGTGCCTTAGGATAGACAATGCCAACATGTTACAGAACCTTTGTCTTCTTCCTGCACACGCACGTGTAAATGACCACACGTCAGGTAAAACATTATGTGTTATAGGTACATGTGTCGTTCGAAACGCAGAGCTAGTGGACACTCTGACTCCCACTGCGTCGTTCCTTCCTGGACCCTTTCCTCGGCTGGCTCCTTAAATGTTAGTGCTCTCACCCTCTGCCCTCTGCCCCTCTTCCTGCTCTCCCTGCACGTGCTCCCCGGGACCTCCCTCACTCCTGGGGCTGCACGCCCACTGATACATGAGGCTCACCTGTACTGCATTTCCAGCCCTGCCTCGCCTGGTAACTCCAGCCCCTTCGTGACACCGCCCTCTGGACTCCTTGGTGTGAACGTCCCGCGCACCCTTCAAACTTCGCATGAAGAAGACAAAGTTCAGCATTTTCCTCCCTGCACCTGTTGCTATGACTGTATTTCCTATCTCTGGTAAGAACAGCAGCACCCTGTTACCAGTTAAACAAGCAAGTGAACAACAACAAAACCACACACACACACCACAATTGGGTGTTATCTGACGATTTCTCCACTCTCCTCCCCCTGCGACAACCAATCAGTTCCCAGAACCTGTAGGTTTTACATCTAAATCTCTCTCAAATGAGTCTTCTCTCCTCTCCGTCTTCCACTGGTTCAAGTGTGGACACATTCGTCTCTCTTGGTTATATTAGAAGAGTCTCCTAAACTGGCAGCAGAGTTCTAGAGTGGAAATTATTCTGGATAAGGTTTCCTTATTATCCTCCACGCTTCTGCATCTTCTTACTCTATTCTACCCAATGATAATTTGCAAACCCATTTGCAGTAGGACAACATGGCCTTTACCTTGCCAATAGCTGATGAAATGAATTCGGCAGTTTGATTTCTTGTTTGTTCTGCTAATGAGGGAGGGTCCAAACACTGGCAATGGGGCGAAGAGGTCTCCAGTAAAGCCTGAACTCTCTGTCTCCGTGTTCAGTGGCCAAGGGTCAACAGTGGCCAAAAGCTCTCAGTGAGAAGCTGGCAGAGGGCCTCTATCTCCAAGGAGAAAGCAGAGATAACGTGGGCAAGCCAACTTCCTGTGTGCCCAGTCCCACCCTTTGCCGTGTGATACAGATTCCTGCATAGGGAGGGGATACGGCTGGGCGCTCCTTGCTCAGGGTGCCCGTGTTAGCACCAGGCCGAAGACATTTATTGCTCTACTGCTGTTGGAGTCCAGCTGGGCACCAGCATGTGGGTAAAATTCTCCTAAAATTCTATGAGCAAAACTGGGGCAGTTATTCAAAGCCTCAAGGGGCCACGGCTGAGGGAAAGGGCTCTGGTACTGATAACAACTGTCCTCCCTCTGGCCTCACTATTCTTCAACCACATGGTGGCTACGGCGATTTTCTACCCGAAGCAAGGAGACCATGTCCCTTCCCTGCTTGCCCTCAGGGTGAAGTCCACGCTCCTGAGCTTGCTACCCCAGGCCTCTCTTTGTAACTTCAGCTTTTGGCCCCTCCTGCAATTTATGCTCCAGAACTTCCAAACTGCATACTGGTCCTTATTGAGCCATTGCCTGGAATGCCCTCTACACCCAGGTGTCTACCTCGAAATTTCGACTCAAAATCTGAAACACTGCTCAAAACTCAATTTTGTTGTGAGTCTTCTTGGTTCTTATGGAAGCTCCTCTCCTATGACCAGCCCAGGCAGGTACGACTTCTCTGTCCTCCCTGGTACTCCTCACCTTGGGATTACTTCTGTAACTGCGGGTGGCCCGGGGTCCTGTAAGTGCTTGTTGCATGCGCACCTTCTCTGACTTCCCCAGGGCAGGCCCAGCATCCCCCTCATCTTATTTTTTTAAAATTTTTCACATTTTATTCTTTTTTTTTTGAGAGACAGAGAGTGAGGGGGGGCAGGGCAGAGAGAGAGAGAGAGAGCCACAGAATCCGAAGCAGGCTCCAGGCTCCGAGCCGTCAGCACAGAGCCTGATGCAGGGCTCGAACTCATGGACTGTGAGATCATGACCTGAGCTGAAGTCAGAAGCTTAACTGACTGAGCTACCCGGGCGCCCTGCATCTCCCTCATCTTTATACACCTGCCACCTGGCACACAGCTGGGCCTAACAAACAAGAACTGGATGAAGACCGGCAGCACTGCAGGCATTGGCGAAGGAGAGGGACTTAAAGGGTGCTGAGTCTCCGTAAGCATGCTTTGGGCCAGCATTAAAGTTGAATCAGGGCAGAGGTTAAAAGCTGATCACAGAAAAAAGGGACATGGGTGACAGGACACTGACTTTCTAAGCATTCTGGACTAGGGCTTGAGAGACTTGAGAGAAACTGATCATTTGGGTAAATACGCCATTGCCCAAGGCAGCTGGGTGGGGGTACCATCAAGACTATAAAATCTCATATTAGCCTCAGAGAGCAGAAACATCTGCTAAAGCCACAGCGGGCAGGCTGGCCAAGTTCAGCAACGGGTTAGCCAGGACAGCCCTGTGACCAACGGAAAGGGCCACAGAGGGGAAGAATCAATCATCCATGCAAAGAGGAGCAGGAGGGACTAGCAGCAGCAGGGGGCTTCCGAGGCTCAAGGGAGCCAGATGTCAGCGGCCCCACCGAGAAGGGGCGGCAGGGGGTCTTCTGCCCCTTCCAGCCGAGGTCTCCACTGGCTCCCAAACTCCCTCACACCCTCAAGAGCCCATTGGCTGTCGGAGCCTGGGAACTTAGGGAGTTTTTCTCCTCTTCTCTGAGGACTTCGAGGTTTTAGCAGGAAGGTACAGCTGGCCCCCCACTCACACGCTGCAACAGCCTAAAGGGAATCGGTATCTGCCAGCCAACATCTCTGTTGAAAGAGTTTCCTTTTTCATATCGACACTTCCACGAACTCTGGATTTGATCGACTCTTTGCTGCACAGTTTGACATTAACAAAGCATCAACACTCTGACAACCTGCTGGGGTCAGAAAGGAACATCTTAAAACTCTCTGGATTCCACGTTAAGACAGGCTTCCAGTCCCAATCTTTGATCTCTATTATAAAGCAGCACCAATAAAATAGCATAGAGATTTATGGGCAAGCTTTCATTTGAGCTGTTTCACACCTAAAATAACACGAGTGCTCTGGCCAACGGGCAGACAATTCAGCTTTAGGTTTCAACTGTTTAGGGTTTCTTTTACTTTTAAAACTTAATTCACTTATTTAAAAAAATCACCTTACATTTTACAATTTCATTGTAGTTCCCTCTCAGGGAAGACAGCCAGGAGACATTTGCTGGGTAGATGTCACGTCCTTCTGAGAAGGACAGGCCTAAAGTCAGTTAGACGGTTGTCCCCCTAACAGACAGATGCCTGATTTTTGTCAAAAAGAAAGAGTGTGTCTTTTCATGGGACTTAAATGGACAGTATTTCAATTTATCTGCCCTTCTGAGTATGCCCTGTTGTTAATGAGAGTAACCCAATACTTAACACTGTGAGAAAAATCCCAACAAAAAGGATTTCATTTTAAAGATAGTAAAATGGTATTTGGACCCAAGATCTGTTTTACTGTATATTCCTAATCTATGGAATAATCCCCCAAATCAAGCTTGGCCTGTAATTCTGATGTCAGTTACTTCTAAGCCAGTAGCACTGAATGAAAATAAATCAGTACCACATTCCCTATAGATGGGAAATCGCTCCCCCCTCCTCCAATGCACAGCCCCTTCCCCCATCTGATGAAGTTGGGAGAAATTCTGCCAAATGAGAAAGCAGAGAATCTGGAGGAAGAGGAAGGCAGCCCATCCAGCTTTTAAGAAGACCTTTATAGGCAAAGTAAAGTGAAAACAGTAGAAAAGTTCCTGGACACAGTCCTTCAAGAAACAAAAATGAGTAGGAAGAAAGGTCAGAGTCGTGGTTCAAAGGAATCAGAACGCACAGCTGCTGTCTAAGGTTGTGGGCAGGCGCCGCCTGCTCCCGCCAAGCTG
This sequence comes from Cryptoprocta ferox, assembly GCA_028646485.1. NCBI lineage: Eukaryota > Metazoa > Chordata > Mammalia > Carnivora > Eupleridae > Cryptoprocta > Cryptoprocta ferox. The sequence goes on along the minus strand of CM053578.1, from coordinate 99,762,239 downwards.
GGGGCTGAGCCGGGCGGCAGGGGCCGCGGCTGCTCAGGGGCACATGGGCCCTTCCTCCACTCAGCTCCCCACTTTGAGAGCTGAGCAGCAGAGCCCCAACTCTTTAGTCCCGAAGAGAAATCCTAGAACTGTGACAATCACAACACCAAAGTAAAGAGAATAGGAAAGGGAATGTGCTTAGTTGTTTAACCCAATTTTATTTTTCCATTTTTGGTTTTGGAAACATAACTCCTCGTTATAAAAGGAGAATGCAACAGCTAGATAAGAGAAAGCCACCTGCTTGGACGAAGAACTTCTAATTGTGGCTAGAATTCGTAAATATTTGAATCTGAAGAACAGAGTTAAACTTTTCTACGTGGAGAGAACAATTCGCATTATTCACTTTACGTGGTCTTTAAAGTCGATGAGATTGCCACTTCTGTTTCTCTTTCCATCCTGACATTATAGTTTTGGAGGCTTATCTCCCTTTCCCTAAGAGGCCTCGGGCCAGGCCAAGGCCAGATTTGGCCAACTGCATTTTTAGGCAGGAGGTATTGATGGGATGTCTCCCACCTGAGGTTATATTAAGTGCAAACAATGTACAAATATCAGAGCTGTGTTCTCAGGAGGGCCAAGCTGTGAGTGAGGGACCTGGCTTTTAATGTTGTTCCTTGGTCTGAGTAGGCTGGATACCTATGCTAGAAGCAGCCAGAGTGGAGGGAAAGTCATCCCCAGAAAAGCTTCAAAATGAAAACACTTTCATTTAAGTATGACACACACACATACACACAAGTGCGCAAGTCAGAAAACGTTTTAAGTCTGTGCGTTTTCACTAACTGAAAGCTCACGTAATCAGCACCCAGATCAGGAGTCGCTAGCAGTCCCCCACTACTTGGGGCCTCTTTTCTCAAGGATAACCACTATCCTGACTTCTGTTCACTCTGCCCATCTTTGAACTCTATGCAAATGGACTCATACGCTGCATACTCTTGTGCCCGGTTTCCCTCACCATGTTTCTCTGTGGTTGCCAATCTATAGTCCTACTGTGTGACTCTACCAACATTTACTTGTTCATCCTAGAGTTGATGGGCACTGAATAGTTCCTGGTTTTTTGTTTTTGGTGGCATCACACTGTTATTTTAGTTTACATTTTCCTAATAACATATGTTGAGGAGCATCTTTTCATATGCTTATTTGTCATCTGTATATCTCCTTCGATGAAATGCTTTTCCATCTCTGAGACTCCAGATTATCTTGTCAAGGGCAGGTCAGGGCATGAAACTTTCTCAAAAGGCGTTTTCATTCCTTTCTCCTGCTCTAGTGTGACAATTGTGTCGACAATGCTGTCAACATTACAGAAATGAACGCATGTGGCTGGGTTAAAAAAAAAAAACAACTTCGTAAAAACTGTGGCTCATGTGGGCTGAGTCTGGTGAGCCCTGCTTTGGAACAAGAGTTCCAAAGAGTTACTTTTCCTCATTTCCTTCTGAACATGGGCACCTGTCTGAGTTACGTGGGAGGCAGGGCTGCCCTGGAACCTCAGATGAGCACCTGTGTCCTGCCCTGGTGTCTCCTCAGTTTGGCTCTTCTTGAATGCAGAAGGAAAACACGCAGCCGCAGAGGCAAGCACTTTTCCAAAGAAAACCGTTTTTTTTTAAAGACCTCATTGGATGCGAGAAAAGACGTTCAGACAAGATTGCTCTTCCTCATGATTTTTTTTTTTTTAAAGTAAGGAGAAACAAACAACAGAAGCAGACTAAACAGAACGATTTTCAATCCAGGGAACAGGGGACTGGTGCTTACCTTCTGAACCAAGTAGACACTTGTGGCTCTCTCAGCAGCCACTTTATCCAACGGGGATCCCTCGGGAACAAAGTAACTGACGTCAGCAATGTGAACTCCCACTTCGAAGTTGCCTGTAAATGCAGAAGAAGGCTGATGAGTATGGTATGAAGGCGAGAGCCCTCCCTCCCGGGAATCCTTCCCAAGAATGCACGGCCTTCGCAGAGGCCACAGGACGTGAGGTGTGGGCCCCCGTTTCTGGTCCTGCTGGGCAATCCGCCTGCCCCCCGTGCTTTGCATGGTTACTTTCCTCACTGTATAGCGAGATGGTGAGATTTGTGTCCCCAAGAAACAACATTAACCATTTTTGCAAGACGTTTCCCATTTCTAAAGGCCTCTTGTCTTTGCCAAAGAAGGCTCATTTGGGATGGGGAACAAGGCCTTTCAGGTTACTGTAAGTGAGTGAGTCCCCGAATCCTGTGGACCCTGCCTCTGATTTCTCTGCTCTTCCTGTCCATTCTGACCACAGCCTTTAAGTTGAGATCTGCACCTGGCCTTCCTGCCTCGATTCTGCCCCTTCTCACCTAGCCCTGCACACTGTTGCTGGGAATTTTCTCAGCCATGGATCTGGTGATGCCACTCCTTAGCCTGTAAGCCATGTCCTCACTCGGTCTCACCCCAACCTGCCTCATCAGGCCTTCCAGCTCCCCCTCCACATCTCTGTTACGCAGCTGCCATGGGAAACCTCTTTCTAGTCCCAGAATATACCTTACCTCATCCCACTGAGATGTTCGCTTGGCTCATGTTTTTTCTTATGTTTGGGATCATCTCAACCGGATCTGCCTATCAAAATCCTTCTTACCTTATAAGGATCAACTGAAAGAGAACCCTAGAACAAGAAGAGATTCTCTGCCCTTTGTTTCTTCTTCCTACTCTGTCAAAGCACCTGATCCATAGATGAACATGACTTCCAGGGTCTTTCCATCAGAGCACTCATCTCTGCCAGACACCAAGGGCATGTCTTTATTGGCTTACCTATTTGCTGCCTCCCTCTCTGCCTATAGTGTGAGCCCCAGCAAGGCAGAACCTTTCTTGTAAAGTTCACTGGCATAGGCGCAGTGAACATCTAGAAGGATGCCTGACAAATCATAGGCACTCTATAAATACTCGTTGAGTGAACAAATCAATAATTGGCATATTTGCCTGTTGTCTTTTCCCTTCTGGTAAAAGACCTACTCTCTCCCCCTTTCAGAATTGCCCTTTCCCTTCCTGGTAGAGCTGGTTTTCAGCAGGCCCTGCCTTCCCTATCAGTTCTACTAGAGAGATGATCAGATGGCAAAGGCTGGTGGGATTACACCTAAAGTGGGGTTGAGGGGATAGTTAGATTATAAATTTAAGATTTACTCTTGAACATCCCATAAGTTATCTCTCACATATAGATAGCATATGTGATTATACACACACACACACACACACACACATGCATATGAAAATGGACAGAAAGCACAGATACAGAAAAAGAGTACACATGTAAAGTAAGTACACAGTATGACAAGCACATCATGGACAGAGGCACACTGATGATATCAACACAAAGGTGAATTTGCATTAATTAATTAATTAATTAATTAATTAATGAGAGAGAGAGGAAGGGAGAGATGGAGGGGGGAGAGGGGCAAAGGGAGAGAGAGAATCTTAAACAGGATCCATGCTCAGCACGGAGCCCGATGCAGGGCTCCATCTCACAAACCATGAGAACCTGACCTGAGCCGAAACCAAGAGTTGGATGCTCAACTGACTGAGCCACCCCGGAGCCCCTAATTTGCTTAAATTTAAATATACGCATGATATAATTCTATTATACCCATCCTTGTTCAGAGTACCTTCAGGAAAAAGGATCTCTCTCTCTGGGACCCCAGACAGTGAGGAGCGTCGTAAGTCTGGGGCTGCCAAGGAAACGTCTTTGCCACACAATCATGCCAATACAGAAAACAAGAGGTCTAGGAAATGAAGGGAGAATCACGATGACCTCATTTGAACTCCAGTATCCAGATGAACTTGAAACTAGTCTACCTATGGAGTTGGCAGTTCATTAATCAATCAGTTCCCTTTCATTTATGACTCACGGGAAGAATCCTGACTGATACCCAAGTCGACTCAGAAGAGTTTCCCAACACATCACTGCTTGCTCCTCTGGTTACCTAGACAATCAGTCCGAAAGTGTCACACATTTGATCTGCACATTTTGGAGCTATTTATTATCCTTCTGTTCCTTCTTCCCTTAGTTTTTTAAAACCGAAAATTGTTTAAGCATGGAATGGTTGAAATAAGGGGTTCAGAGAAAGAACAGAATTTAAGAGTCCCCATTCCTCATCTGCCTCACACTCGGGGACCACCTTCCTACGGGGAACTCGTTGGGTCTTTCCGCCCATGCTCATAGCATTAATACATGAGGGAAAACCCAAGTCCATCTAAGAGATCCCTGCTGCTGTGGGATAATATAATAGACCTACTTCCCACAGAGGGGAGGGCTGTCTGGCAAGAGAAACCAGTGTGGCTCAGAGTTCAGCGGCCTCACTCTGAGAGCCACGCAGCTGTGCTGTTGGGTCACTGAGAGCAGGGACACCTGCCCTGTGATGATCGAGGAACTCAACCCTAAGAGAATGTGGCCAAGAGTCTCAGACGGCTCAATTTCCAGTTTTGATATTACAAGTATCTAAAACCAACACTTGGGGAAGGTAAAATAAAGTGTCTTCTTTTGAAGTCAGAATTATAATATATTGACCTAACAGGTAAATATTGACTAAAGGAAAAGAGAGGATTATTACATCATGATAGAAGCCATAATTTTAAATTCGGTCTGTGTGTTGATACTACACATGAACTTTCTGTCCTTAGTCAAAATTGACAAACTGACAAAGAGTTCATTACAGGAGATAAAACATGAAGGAGGCCAATCAAAACATATTTCGGAGGCTTAAATTTCACTCAGAATTCCCAGCAGAGCCTCTAAGACCAGCAAAGAGAAGCTCTCTTATTCTCTCCTTTGGACCTTTTTTGTGGAAACGCTAAGTAAATATTTTATTACATATATTTACATAATGTGAACTTGCAGAACTTTTGAGGTAGGGGCACTGTAGTTTTTATTCCATGAAAGAGAAAACATAAATCCAGAACGTTCTGTAGTATATGCTGCCAAACCATTTAGGACCAATTTGATATTTTTTAAAGAATCTTGTCTTCCATATAAAAGAATTCTTAAAATTTTTTTTTTACATTAGAAGTTTTCACCTAGTGGGGCTAAGGGAAGCCCTGAAGGTTTTGAAGAGCTGGGGAAGCAGAGGGAGGCCAAGTCCCCAAGGCTGGCCACACCAGGCCGGCTTTGCTCAGTGGTGTCCCAGGACTTATATGAATACATGTGCAATGCAGCAGAGAGGGCATCACAAGTGCTTCATCCAGTTAAATCACAAATAGAACCCAAAGCAGGGGCTTAAAAACCACCTTGTGTAAACCAGCCCCCCAGCCAGTTCAGCCACTTTCCCACAGCATCCCTGCTCAGTGGCCCCTGGCGGGGCGGGGGGGGAGGGGGTGGTGGTGCTCACTTGCTCTATTTCTGGAGAGCTCTTGTCACGAGAAAGTGCCTCCTCACAAGGATCCACAATACACAGAAATAAGTACTCCAGCTTACTCTGGCTGGCTCTGGGCGCCCATGAGAGGTGATTCCTCTGTTTAAGGTGCTCACGGTCTCGTGGGTTGGCAGATACAACAATGTGGTGACAGTGTATTACCAGCGCTATGACAGAGGAAGGTTACACTCCCTTCTATATGGGGACAAGTGGAGCTGAAGTCCGCTGTTACTTCAGTGAGAACATGTGAAAGTTCTCCCGGGTCAGTAACAGCTACATGAACACATACTGACAATGACAATCATACAAATGATAATAAGGAGGGGCACCTGGGGGGCTCAGTCGGTTAAGCACCTGACATCCGCTCAGGTCATGATCTCACGGTCCATGAGTTCGAGCCCCGTGTTGGGCTCTGTGCTGACAGCTCGGAGCCTGGAGCCTACTTCAGATTTTGTGTCTCCCTCTCTCTCTGTCCCTCCTCCACTCACACTCTGTCTCTGTCTCTCAAAAATGAATAAATGTTGAAAATTTTTTTCTAAATGATAATAAAGGACAGTAACAGTGACTGTTTCTTTTTTTTTTTTTTTAACTTTATAGTTTATTGTCAGGTTGGTTTCCATATAACACCCAGTGCTCTTCCCCACAAGTGACCTCCACCAAGACCATCACCCCCCATTACCTTTCCCCCTTCCCCTTCCCCCCTTAGTTTGTTTTCAGTATTCAAGAGTCTCTCATGTTTTGTCTCCCTCCCTCTCAGTGACTGTTTGTTTCATGTCTACTTTGTGCCAGGGGCTCCACATACACTGACCTGACTGTGACACAGGCCCATAAACTGTATTTCATGGATGAATCATCTGAGCCTCAGAGAGGTTCCAAGTCACTTGTCCAAGGTTATCTGCCTAGTAATAACGCCTGCATTCGAAACCAGCTTCAGAGTCTTTGCTCCTCCGATCACCCCCAGTCCCCTAAACTCCAAGACAAGATGATACAACCCAATTTTTCACCTCAGTGGGGCCATAGCTCAAAATCTCTCCCCATCTCTAAGGAGATTCAATAGAAGCCATTCTTGGCCATGGACCCAGAAGGCCTGCTGGGGACTCTCCTTGGCTTTGCCCGCAGCCACATCCCTGTTCCTGCAGTCTCTTTTGGTTCCCACTGCCACTCCCCTTCACCGCCGGCAGCAGAGCTTGGCTGTAAAACAACTACTAAGTCATCAAGTCCAGTTCTGTTTAACTGCGAGTCCTTAAGATCCAGCTACTCCTTTCTAAGTTTCTAGCTTACAGTCGGTCTTCCTTGGCTGGCAGCAGAGTCACTGTCCTCGGTACCTGAAAGGGCTGTGTCTACTACGGGCGGGGACATATCTGGCTCCGTGACGAGTGAGACCAGGGCCTTCCAGACCTGGGTCACTTGGATTCACTTTTACCCACTAAGACCAAACAGTGGTGACAGAGGCCCTTCTTGACCCAGAGGCTCCTCTTGACACTTCTTTTGATCCAGAATGTTGGGCAACAATGCTGTCAAAGGTACCTCACCAGCAAAAAAGTAACTGCTTTTGTCTGGGTCACTAATGGCCTTTGTGTTGCTAAAAACAGAACTTTTTAGGCCTGACTTGGCCTGACCTGACAGGGCATCTGAGACCTAGTGATGTCTCCTTCCTTGATGAGCGCTCCCTTGGGTCTGGGCATGTCTGACAGTGCCCTGCTCCTTCTCAGGCTCCTCTTCCTCTCCTGTCCCTACACGTTGGCGCGCCTCCAAGCTCTGCCCTGGGCTGCCTTCTCTGTCAATTCTACTTTCTCCCTGGACTGTCTCAGCCATTCCCAGGAGTTCAAGCACCATCTCTGTGCTCTGGTCTCCTTATTCTGTGCCACCAGCCTAGATTTCTCTGAGCTCCAGACTGACATGCCGCTTGGCTGTCCCATGGGCACCTCACACTCACACCTCTGAAAGTCACCGTGTCTCTTCCTGTGCTCTCCATCCCAGGAAGTGGGGTCACCTCCCCTAAACTAAAGGGGGACCATCACTGCCTAAACCTAAAAGAAACTAGGCCTGTCTCAGCCTGTGTCAATCCATCACTCGGAATCTCTCCCTTAAATCAGCCGGTCTCTCTTCCCGCCCTCCCGACTGTGCACCATTTTTCCTTTGGAGGAAGATCTAACGACCTCCTTGTTGCTCTCCCTGACATCTCTCAAACCCATTTTCCACATTGAACATAACACTCTTTCCAAAATACAAATCTCCCTGTCCCCCTGTATCTCTTCCTGACGACTCCTACTGGTCCCGCAGACTAGTGCATGAAGCCCACTTCCTGATGACCTAGCCGGGCTCACCCCCTCTTCTGTGTCTTCTTACAGCATGACACTCTCCATGTGCCACCAGCCGCTCTGCCTGTCCACCGCCCCCCCCCCAACCAGGGCTCAACACCACTTCCTGAAAGTCGGTCATGAGACATCTCCCCCACCCTCTATCATCGGCACAACTGGCAGGGAAAGGACCAAGCACATAGTCAGTGTCTGATGTTTACTGAACGAATAAGGAAATGACAAAAATATAGGGCAGACCCACTGCCACTCTGGGTTGAAAGGGACCGTAAATGCTGCCTGGTCTAACTGTACAGAGTTCCCCCCACACCAGGTCTTCCCAGAGTGAGACCACCCTAAGCCTGTGTACCTCAGGAGACTCAGAAATCACTACTTCTCAGCAGAGTTCACTCCATCCTTGGATGGCAATGACAGAATCTTCTTCCCCTTCAAAGCCAAAGTACTTCTTCCTACAGCTTCTACTTTTTGGCCCAGTTCTACCCCATGGGCTGCTCAGAATAAGCCCAACTCTTAGAGGACAGCAATGTGGCCGAGAGAAATGAGTGCAGTGGGAGATCTCTTCCAGCAGGGCTGGGCTCTGCTTTTGGGTTGGCACTGGCTTTGAAATATTCAGATAGCATGGGGCCCCCTGGATCTTCTCTCCGTCAAGCTAAATTACCACATGGCTTGGCTTTGAGTCCCTCTTAATCCTCAGCATCTTCCTAATTATTCATTCATTCAATTAGCCATTCAACAGATACTTATTACGCTCCTACTATGGGGCAGGTACATTTCTAGGCACTGGGGACATACCAGTACTCAAGACTGATAAGGTCTCTTCTCTTAGGGAGCGTTCGTTCTAGTGGGGAGAGAAAGACAACAAGCAAATACACAGTAAGATAACTTAAGACAGTACAAAGGACTCTGAAGAAAATAAAACAGGCTGAGGTGATGAGGATGCCTGGGGTCCACCTCAGATTTAGTTCAGAAAGGTCTCTAAGAGGAAATAAACAGAGACCTGATGTCTAACAAGGACCACGTCACACGATGGCATGGGGGAGCGTGTGGCAGGCAGAATAACCAGAGCAAAGGGTCAAAGGTGGTGGCAAGCTGGCTGTGTCAAAGGTGGAGAAAGAAGGGGACACCTGGAACCTTCTAGTGGCCAGTGAGGTGGATGGGGTCCTGATGGAGATGGCCTGCTGGGCCCGGATGAACAATCAGATTTTATTTCAAGTGCTGTGGGAAACCTACAGACAGTTTCCAGCAGAGAAGTGAACATACCACCTTCACTCTCTCATTTTATCACCTCTTCCTTCTGCATATCACGGTTCTTCGGATGCAGTCTAAGGTCATACTGAACTGAAAAGGAGCAAAGAACTTTTAGGAGTGGTGCTGCCAGGCAAACGAATTCAATCAGTCCTTCAGGGAAGTAATGCTTGGTAAACAAACACAGAGGATGAAAAGAAGCATAACCTACAAGACACAATGATGGATGCAACAGATACCGGATTTCCCATCACACAGACTGGCCTCCATCCAGCCTATGTGATGGAAAAATGATGCTCTTGCTCAGTCACCCTCTTGCCCCTGTGGTCAGTCTTTCCAACAACATGAGTCTTAAGAACAATAGAAAACTGTATTCTGAAAGCTCAGAAAGGGCAAGCCAACAAAGAGAACGAAGAGGCAGGGACTCTCTGCTGTCTAGACTTCCCCAGCAGTGAAAGGCCTCCTTGGGGGCAGCACGCTTGGCCAGGATGCAGGCCTGGCCTTAGTTTGGCCCGTTGCATTTTAGATTCACAGCTGAGGGACAACTGGGCTCGGATCACCTTGTAGCCACACAGTAAACTCCATCTTTTAGTTTGGGTGAGCAGATTCCCTCTCACTTTGGTGGAAACACTGATTGGGTAAGAGAGACGACTCCAACTCTGACGTCTCCCAGGTCTGTGCGGTATCTGGTTATGTAATCCAACACAAAAGTTGACCCCTGGTATCTAGCCATGGCAGCACTCCATGGCCACGACGTGGCAACGGTCTGAGGATATTTCATAAACTTGAAAGGAGTCAAAGTGAAAAAATTCTGGGCCAAGCAAATGTGAATACAACGCAAGGTCCATGTATGGGGGGGAAGCTGCACAAGAGGACTTCTCAGACCCTCCTGAGGGCCAGGATTTGAAGAGTCTGCACACTGTCTCTTTTAATTTTCCTCTTGCCACCCAGCAAAGGGTTAATGAGGGCCTTCAGTTGCAAACTCCTTAGCTGGTGAGCTCACCTTTTGGGACTAAGCAGCTTCGAGAGTCTTTTTCCTTCATTATTACAAAGGGCTCTATCAATCTGCAAGTGCTCAGCTAAACTGCCCACACAGCAATTTTTGTCATGTCCAATCTAATTCTCAGGAATCTAAGTTTAAATTTATATGAACAGCGTGGAAGAGGAACACCCAGGTAGTAAATTCCACTTTTCCCCTTCCAAATGATTTGAGCAATGGCCTCCTTCATTAACAGGAAAGAGAATGAGGAGCTGAACATGGGAGGCTGGCACACCCGACGTCTGGGAATTTCCAGGCATTTGAGAAGTGAGTGGGGAAAGCCCAGGTCAGCCGGTCAGGCCTGGATAGAGCGTGGAGCACAGGCTCGCGCAAAGCTCTGAGTGCAGGAGGGCAGGCGTGTGGTCCTTTCTCCATGCCAAAAGGGGGTGAGGTCAGAGGGGCCAAGAAGGACCCTTGAAGGCAGTTACGAAGTTAGCAGGTCCAAATAAGTAAGGGTGGAAGTGGGGGGTGGATTGGGTGGGGGTATGAATGGGGTGAACTGGCCATGGTTTCAAGGTTGCCAGGGTTGGGTGATGGGAACAAGGAGTTTCATTATACTATTCTGTCTACTTTTGTGCATGTTCAAAAGTCTCTATCCAAAAATTAAAAAAAAAAAGGTTTGTAGGGGCTGAAGCCAAGGAAAGAAAAAAAATTTAAAAGGGAAAAATCAGTTAAGTAAAACTAGCTAAAGTTTTAAGAAAAGGACAAGCCAATAGAGGCAGGAGAGGGTTACTGCTGAAGCAGAATTAAAATGTCCCCAGTGATGATTCCTGGAGGTTGAGGATATGGGGGCTATTCCTTTCTACATTATACACATTTGTAACGTTTCCAGCTTTCAAAGGCTGGAAAAGCAATAAAGATAAAAAGTTTAAAATAAAAAAATGCAAACCTGGCTTAAAAATGTCTGGAAAGAAATATATCAAGATGGTAACAATGGTTTTCTCTGAGTGGTAGATTTATAAATTTTTCTTTTAGCTTATATGTAAATTCTAATATTTCTATCATAAATGGATTAACAGTTCCTTCCTTCCTCCCTCCCTTCCTTCCTTCCTCTCTCTCTCCCTTCCTTTCTTCTTCCTTTTGCTTCCCTTCCCTTCCCTTTCTAAATAAAAACACACCAACAAAATGCTCTGTCCCCGCTCCGCCACCTCCCACTCGTGGACTCCCCACCACACAGCAAGAGAAAGCGCCACGGGCTGGCCTGGGCAGGGGGCAGTGAGTGGTGGCAGGTCACCTGCCAAGTCTCCTGGAGGATAAGGTTGAAGAAAGCGCTTTGCAGGCCAGTTCTGTTGGAGGTGAGCTCAGTAAAGGAAGCAGCACGAGTAGGCACGCTCCTTCTAAATAAGAAACAACTATGTTCAAGCCCGAAACGTGACTCCAGTTTACGGCAGCCTGTGGCTTTTGCCCTCACTTTACAGGTCCAGCGTCTGTGCGCGGCGAGCACAGGGAACCTATCCCTTCTCCCGGCCGTGGCATCAGGCAGTGTGTGCGCGATCCCAGCAGACCGATTTCCCACGGACACACGTTTGAAAACCAGATTTCAGCATGATTTCACAGCCCTTTGTGAGTTTTCCTATTTTAAAAAAAGACTCTCTACAAAACATAATTACTGGTCTCTAAGGCAAATTTAAAAGAGATGCACCATTTTCAACAAGTTTTAAAGAAATCTAAACATCTATGTGTATTTAAATGCCTGCTCGCTAAGTGTAACTGTTCCCAACAACTGCTTAATCTGATCCCAGCCTTCCTTTCCGCTGAAATCAAAGCAACTTTCATATTCACCTTGAACTTTGAGAGGCTAAAGCTTTTAAAAGCTTTATGTCCTGTGACAAAACCCCTTAATGGCTTTTCTCTCATTCTGGAGAAGCCGTTTTAGGTTCTTGTCATTTTTTTCCACCATATCAAATTAGCGCTTTTTGGATCTAACTACTCAGTTCCGTTCATCTCTTTTGCATGACGGAGAGACTGTTTTCTGATCCCCAAGGCTTCTCGAAAATTAATAAGAAATTATATCTGTATTTTATGACCGCTTTGATAGGCATTCACCAGATTGCCCCATAAAAATAGCACACTCACTGCTTCCTTTCTAGAGCACTTTGTGTTAATTCATGTAATTGTTACAATGCTTCCTACAGATGAGGAAGCGGAGGCCCAGGGAAGTTAGATACCTTGTATCAAGGTCTGGCTCCCAAACCTAAGCCTTTAGCCACTACTTTATGGGATTTGCTCCTGAGTTTCAGGTATCTAATTGGTAATTGCTTTGTTCTCAACCCCTGTAAGGCTGCAAGTGCTCTCACTGTACAAGTTTTTAAAGAATCATACATTTACTTTGTAGAGCACAGTCTAAGACAAAGAGGTAGAAGAGAGTATGATTTCCAACATAACCAAAAGTGACTCCTTTATGGGGACAGTGAATATTCATTGAAAAAAAACCCCCCTGCAACCAATGGTCATTTTCTATTTATGACCTAGCCATCTATCAATTACAGTTTTAATTCAGTTTTCACATAAAGTATTTGAATTGCTACATTTTCTAGGTAACTGAATGCTAATGCTTTAATCATCAATCCTTTATGGTTTTAACACTTCTGGATGGAAATCCTCTATAAATATATTACATATTTCTTTTTCCTAATATAGCAGAAAATAATTCAATATTAATAACAGGGTCGTTAATATGAGTATCTTTTATGTTTTTCAATAGAGGCTGATGCAGCAGAGTAGGGCAAAAGTGTCAGTCCTCAGGACATACTCTCAAATTTACTTGTTACTTCTGCCACCAAAATGGACTAAAGACAGTTCAGATGCAAAACCTCCTGGCTAATTATAATCACAGTTATCATCCACTGGGCCTTACACATAAAAGATATTCAAATATTTCTTGATTAAATGAACCTACTGCACAAAAGTTCTATGCAGTAGGTACTATTAATTTTCATGATTTGGGGCACCTGGATGGGTCAGTCAGTTAAGCATCTGACTCTTGACTTTGGCTCAGGTCATGATCTCACGGTTTGTGGGGTTGACCCCCGCATCAGGCTCTGCACTGACAGCACAGGAGCCTGCTTGGGATTCTCTCTCTCCCTCTCTCTCTGCCCCTCCCCCACTCATGATTTTATCTCTCTCTCAAAATAAATAAATAAATAAACATTAAAACAATTTTTATGTTTTATAGGTGAAGACATTCAGGCTCAGAAAGGTTAGATGACTTGCCCAATGTTGCACGGTAAATGGCAGAGCGTGGATTAGAACACTGTTGGACTCTAATATCAATGCGCTTAACTATCATGCCCCTAGGTCCAGCCTTTTCCTAAGGGGTTTCTTTGGACTTTCTGTTTCACAGCAGCTCTATCGAGATGGAATTCACATCCTACACAATTCACTCATCTAAAGTGTACAGTTTAATGGTTTTTAGTATATATGCAGTTGTGCAGCCATCATGCAGTCAATTTGAGACTCTTCCATCATTCCCAAAAGAAACAGCCTGTTTTCAGTCACTTCCTATCTCTCTCCAACCTTCCCAGCCCTTGGCACCCCCTAATCTACCCTGTCTCTGTGCCTATTCTCGACCTCTGATATAAATGGAATGGTACGTGGTCCTTTGTGATTGTCTTCTTTCACCTAACAATGCTTTCCAGGTCTTTCCATGTCATAGCAGGTGCCAGTGCTTCATTTCTTTTTATGACTGAATACAATTTCACTGTGTAGAAATACCACATTTCTTTACTATTCATGAGTTGACAGAGATTGGGTTGTTTCTACTTTTTTTGTATGCCCCTTCACTTCTTAAAATAAACTTTTTATTGAGGCATAAAATACACAAATTAGACAAACCATAAGTATACAGCTCAATGAATCTTTACAAGGTGAATACACTTAGGGGATCACTCCTCAGTTCAAAAAACATAACATAACCAGAATTCCAGAAGCTTCTAGATATTTGGGTTGTCTTCAGTGTTTCGCTATCATGAATAATGCTTCCATGAGTATTCTTGTCCATATGTACTCATTTCTGTTGAGTATATGCTAAGAATGAAACTGCTGGCTCATAAGTGTAAATCTATTCAATTCTATTACAGACTATACAACTGTTTTCCAAAGTGGTTGCACCAACTTCCACTCCTGCTCAGTGTATGAGAGTTCTGATTGCTTTACATCCCCACTAATGTTTGGCATCGTCATCTTTTAAAAAAAATTTAGCTATTCTGGTAGGGACATAGTAATAACTCACTGTGGTTTGAATTTCTATTTTCCCTGTGGACGACTGATATTAAGCACTTTTCAGATGTTTTTGACCACTGGCTCTCTGTTTTATAAAATGCCTGTGGAACTCTTTACATATTCTCCATAGGAGTCCTTTGCTGGCTATATGTTATTACAAATGCCTTCTCCTCTGTGGCTTGCCTTTGCATTATTTTAATGGTGTCTTTTGATAAACAGAACTTCTTAAATTTAATGAAAGCCCATTTATTATCCTTTTCCTTTAAGGGTAATGCTTTCTGTGTCCCACTGAAGTAATAATCTTTGTTTATCCCAGGGTCATGAGGTTATCCTTCTATCTTATCTTCTAGAAGTGTATGTTTTACCTTTTACACTTAGATCTATGAAGCACGTGGAGTTGATTTTTACAGAAAGCGTGATGCGGGAGTCAAATTTCACTTTTTTCCTATATGGATACCCAATGGATCCACCATCATGTATTGATAAAACCATCCTTTCTTCACTAGACCGCAGGGACACCTTTGTTGAAAACCAGGTGATCATACTTGTATGGATCTGTTTCTGGATTCTCGATTCGATTTCCACCTCGACTTCTGAATAGGAACTGGATATTTGTTATTTCTGCGTACCCTCACTAAAATTCCATCTCGACGTTAATATTTCCATTTTATATTAATAATCGTTTTTACTGAGCACTTACATTTTGTCTGGCACACTTCTAATCGCCAGGGATTATCTCATTTAATCTTCCCAGCAATTTTAAGTTAGGCATTATTATCCACATCTTACAGACTGGGAAATGTGAGGCATATTCCTCTGGAATATGGGCTGTGTCTCTTCCCATTTTGTTGTCATACCATCTACTTGTGTGGAAAAGCATCAGGAGCACAAGCAACTTTAGGCATTTACTGCTAATATCTTTAGAGTGAGGTTGTGTTTTTGCAACAACAGGCATAAATGGAGCTTTGTTCCTTTCGCTTTTCATAGACTCAGAATTTTGGAACTGGAAGATACCTGAAACACTGTCTAGTCCAAAGACCCATATAGCTGAGGAAGGAGAATTTCAGAGAAAACACAGACATGCCCAAACGTACATGATGCAGTAAGAGGCAAAGACGAGACAGGAGCCCAGCTCTCCTGCTCCTATTCCAGTGCTCTTTCTGGTATCCCGCAACTGCCTCTCATCATGCAATGAGTGTGTTGGATCACTGAGACTCCTGAACTGGCTTCCAAGTTTACCTTGGTGCCAGACACTTGAGGATGCCTGACTGGTGGGTGCCAGATTATCTTGGCTTTAATGAGCAAGGAAACTGGAACCAATCAGCAGAGCTGGAAGCAGATGAACAGGCCGCAGTCCAAATTTGGTTTAACAAGGTGCACTGAGACATCCATGAAAAAAGAGAATTTCCAAAGCCCAGACCCCACAGAAATCAGGCTAGCAAGATTTGAATGGAACATAGGAGTAAGACTTAGAGGGGTGGAGCTGTCTCTCCACTTAATCTTTCCACTTAGATTCTGTGTCCTCAAAACAGGAACTCATTGGCAAGTATCCCAGAAGCCCACTTCCATGCCAGAGGCCTTGCACGATTATTCAGTTACTTGGATTTTTTGAGTCAAGGTATGATTCAGTAAAAAATGATCATACAACATGGAGAGTTAAAATTATTTACTCAGCAATACCCTGGATGAGTGGAGAAGACATGTCCTTCTTCATGAATTGACAGTTCTACAGAATTTTTCATTTCTCTTCCCAAGTTCACGATCAAGGGCCATACTATGAAAATATGGGTTGTGTCTGAGATCAAGTACTTGGATTACCTGGGATTTGCCTGAGGTCAGGATGCCCTCTGACATAAGAGATTGCGAGAGGAAAAAAATCAGTGTTTCAAAACCGAGATTAGAAATGACTTCACGGAGAAGAAGAGCGTAAGGAAGAACAGCACTGGAAATACTGGGCAAGATGAAGATGTCAGAGACACACCCAGGAATGTAGCCAAGGAGAAGGGTGCCCTGAAATGGATTTTTTTTTCTTTTCCACAATCTATGGAAAAGTTATCAGGGGTTCTCTTCTAGAACACAAGAAACAGATTTTAAACAGAGGAGTGTTTTGTTGTTGTTTTTTTTTTTTTTGTTACATTAAATGTTGCCTGTAGATCTTTTTCAGCTACATGTGGCATCTGTTTCCAGCTAATGGATTAAACTTCCCTAATGAAGCCTGAGGTGCTCGTACAGTATAGTGCTCAGTATTCAGGAAGGATGTCCCTTGGAACATGGCACCTCAGGGTCCAGCTCACTGCAGTGGACGAACCAGGTAGAAGCATAACCCATGTGGTAAGAGAAGGCGGAGAGGGACGGGCCTGAATCCAGGGGTTTAAAGTATTCTGTCTGAGAGGAAGTCAAATTCCGAAAGGCTAGGGAAGGCTGAAATAGGAACACCGCTGCAAGAGCTTCAGCGACAAAGCTGAGAAAGACAATTCGAGGTGAGAAGAACGGCTGGGAGGAGTGGCCTGGTACTGAGAGCGCAGACCTGTGCCAGGCTGCCTCCCCAGGGCCTCAGGAGAAGATACAGGACTTTTGTCTCTGTGTGTACATCTGTCTGTCTGGGCACTCCTGTGACGGAGGACAGGGCAGTGGTGGAGCTGTAGCGGGTTCACACAGCAAAAAGCTGCGGTGTCCTCTCCACAGTGCTCGAAGTAAGGCTCTGACTGTGAAGCTTATTCCCCCACCCAATGACCTAAGTGATAGGAGACTCGGATCCGTGCTAATGGTGTGTGTGTGTGTGTGTGTGTGTGTGTGTGTGTGTGTGTGTCTGTTGTGAGGACATGGGGTAAAGGTGGGGTCCAGCCAGAGCTACGGACCGCTAGGCGAGGTAAAAAATCCTGTGTGGAGCACAGTGTGATGTAAGGCTTTAGTCCTCTCGGGGTTGGGTGCTGTGGGTACGTCAGGAGAAGCAGCGGATGGAGGTCTCCCACCAGAGGGCCTGCTCTGGCCCCCGCGACGACGCAGCTGTGCTGCACTGAGAAGACAGGTCTCAGGCTGGGGCTTGCAGAACAAGGCCTGGCATGTTCTTCCCTAGAGGGAGTGGACGTCTGCAATGATGCTGTTCATGGAAAGGGGCAAGTCCTCAGATGGGAAATGCAGAAAGAAATAAGTAAGCCCAAGGCCTCTTTGTAGAACCTCTTCGGTGGAGACTTTCGAAGGGCAGATGTTGAGGTGTGAGTGCCTGGACCATGCTCACAGTGTGGGGACGGGTCGGGACCCAGTGCCTGGATCCGGGAGCAGTGCAAAGCAAGCCCCTTCCTGATGCTCTGTGTTACTCCCTGCCGGTCTTTCTCTAGCTGTCTGCTAACCTTCAGGAAACTCCTATTGAAAAGTGAAAGTCTAGTTTCAGTTGTGCTTGAGGTACTAAGCAAAGGATTCTGGGGACCATACTCGAACCAAAGCGGCAATGAGTTCTGTCAGCTCTGAATTCAAGTCAGCCAGCGAGGGAATAGTGATTAGGAATATGGAAATGGACGTCCAAGGGGTGAAGATCCATGTGGTCCAGCTGTCTCCCCATCTGGGAATCCTTCCCCTGCTCCTAACCTTCAGAACTCTGAGTTTCTTTTATGAGAGAAGGCAGTTTCCTTTTTTCTGGTCCCTCGGTAGTAAAGGCTTTCAAGCAATTCTTGGCTCTCTGATGGGTAGCCTGGACGTCAGTATGGCCATATTGCAGAGTTAGGGAGCTCCTAGATGGCATGAGGAAAGCAAGGTAGAAACCTTTAACTGCTATGTAAGGGAGCATTTTGTATTCTGTGTGGAAGGTAAGGAAACTCAGCCTTGAGGAGGTAGGTAACTCACTAGTCCATCAAGCATTAATAGGAAGCATAACATCAGTGTATTCTGATATATGGCGTTCATCTGGCCATGGATCTGAGAAGGTATTGAAAATTTTCGAATGTATCGTGTATTTAAGTGAAAAGTGCTTCTGTATTTATTTCTCATTTAATTGCACTGTAATCCAAGAAATGATGTGTATGATACCAACGACTGTTAAACACATGCTTCACACGAAGTCATTTTTCATGTTTTCTGTGTGCTTGAGAGCAATGTGTAATCTTCATTTGTGGGTACAATATTCCAGATATGGTCATTAGAGCTAGCCTGTTAACTGTGCTATTTGAATTTTCTATAGTTTGAATGAACTTCTGGTCTGTTTGAACTATTATTTCCTGGGAAAGGTCTATTAAATTAACTCACTATGAAGATGAATTTATCAATTTCTTCTTGTATTTCTGTCAACTGTTATGTTATATATTTTGAAGGTCTATTATTTAGTAATATACATTTAGACATATTTTCCCAATGACGTGACTCTTCTAATCATCATTTAGTGACTCTCTTTACATTTGGTAATGTTTGCTATCTGAAAATCTATTTATCAAATATTAATAAAAAACACTACCTCTTTTTAAAAATAACTTATCATTATTTTTTGTTTATTTTTGAGAGAGAGAGAGAGAGAGAGAGACAGAGCATGAGCGGGGGAGGGGTGGAGAGAGAGACACACAGAATCTGAAGCAGGCTCCGGGCTCCAAGCTGTCGGCACAGAGCCCGATGTGGGGCTCCAACTCAAACCCATGAACGGTGGGATCATGACCTGAGCCTAAGTTGGACACTCAACTGACTGAGCCACCCAGGCACCCTGTAGCTCTCTTTTGCTTAGTATGTTACTGGTATCACTTTTCTCACCTTTTTACATTTAATCTTTGTGACTTCATGGTGATTTATCCAGTCTAACAGTCTTTGCTTTTTACCTACAGAGTGAAATTTGATGTGCTTGTTAAGTTGGCAGCTTATGTGCTTTTTATTTGTCTTGCTTCTATTTTTTTCCTCTTGTCATGTCTTCTTTTAGACTGAAGTGTTTTTGTTTTTCTCATTCCATTGCCTCTCTCTACTGGTTCGGAATTTATTTACTGTATTTTCTGTATTATTTAAAAGACATTTGAAATGTTTATGGAACATGAACACTATAAATACAGTACATATATATAAAATATAAAATAATAGAGAAGCTGAATATTAAAAATCATATGTTTATATGTTTCAAACATATGTAATTCTGTTCCAAAGTTAAATCCTAACACACCAATTTTTTTCTTTTTTCAAATATTAATGGTTTTTGGAAAAAGGCCCTTGGCCTGACAATTAATAGCACTCTAATATTGGAAAAATGAAAATAAGATCTAATAGCCATGTTTGATATTTTGTGTCTGTTTTTTTTTTTTAAGATTTCCACTTTGGCATGGCCAAAAGTAGAAACAGGAACTTCTCTTAGTCAAGCAAATGAATTCTGGTTTTCACTACGACATGCATGAAAGGCAGGGTAGTAGGGCTGTTTGGTGTGTGTCTTAGAGGAGGAGACAATTCTCCCATTTGGTTCAGTACTTTTACCCACAGTATATGCTCACAGAGAAGTCATCTTCCACGGCCCCTTTGTCTAAAACATTTGTGAAGATCATCTTTATAGGCTCTCCTTTTCTAATACAAAGCACTTAAAGCTATAAAATTTTCCTCTGAAAATGCTAAAATTGCTTTAGCTGCACCTTTGCATGTTTCATGACTGTAAAAGTCATGAAACATAAACTTATGTTTACTAGAACTTTCTCTTTGACAAATCTTTAAGGCTTTGGTTAAGGGTTAATTCCTCCAGGAAGCATATGCTTTTGGAAAATGTTTTATTTATTTTTAAGAGAGTGCAAGTCGAGGAGAGACAGAGACAGAGAGAGAGGCACAGAAGATCTGAAGCAGGCTCTGTGCTGACAGCAGCAAGCCCGATGTGGGGCTGGAACTCGTGAACAGCAAGATTATGACCTGAGTCGAAGTCGGACATTCAATTGACTGAGCCACCCAGGCACCCCCAGAAAGCACATGCTTATGATTCTGTCTGGCTTCTGGAAGTGCTATCTCCCTGGTGCCATGCTAAACTAACTGGCCTGGGATTTTATGGACCACGCAGACAGTGTTAGTTCAGGCTCTGAGCAAAATGTCTGGGTCACAGGCACCAGAAGATACCATTAAGTTAGCTACTTAGGCACACATATCCTTCTTTGGTTATCTGCTCTTGGCCGGCTTAGCTATTCATTTTTAATAGATGCTTTGTTTTAAAGAGTTTTAACAAAGAAGGGTTTTTCAGGCTATCCATTCTATAATATGCCTAAAAATGTAAGTGATGTGCAAATATCATATATAAAAAGTGTGTGTGCATTTTTCTGTAAAGAGAGTCTATTGCTATCATGAGATGCTTAAAGGCATCTGTGACCCTAAAGAGATTAAAATCACTGTGATATGTTCTGTTTCAGCCTCACGCAAACTAAAATAGTAGATTTTATCTGATGTTCCACAGATCTCAGAGCAAGAGGAGATTCTGCAGATAAATCATTTCATTTTCAAAATGTCACCTGATTTCTACATTCTGGTATTACCTTAGTGTGATCTCCATATACATGGAACTTGTGAACGTTCCCAAGAGAGTGGAATTAAAAACAAACTTATTTCCCATTTCTTATGTCTCAACATACTATTAAGACTTAACTGATACCAACTTTCTATTTCTTCAAATTGATGGACGAACAGATTGCTACTGAAGATACCTTTTAAAAAAACTTTTTTAACATTTATTTATTATTGAGAGACAGAGGGAGAGCATGAGCATGGGAGGGGCAGAGAGAGGGGGAGACACAGAATCTGAAGCAGGCTCCAGGCTCTGAGCTGTCAGCACAGAGCTCGACGGGGGGCTCGAACTCACAGACTGTAAGATCATGAGCTGAAGTCGGATGCTTAACTGACTGAGCCACCCAGACACCCCAAAAAGCCTTGTCTTAACTAGAAAGCCTGTTTGCCAATAGATTTAAAGAAAAAAAAATTCTGGCTTTTGTATCACAAACTTTTTTTCTGTTTGCTTGTTTACTATCATGTTAAGGTTCATTCAGGAAGTTAGTACTCACTGAATTTGGAAGTGGCCAGGATACAGACAGGAGAGAGATAGAGAGAGATAACAAAATAACACCATGAAACAAGTTGCCGTGGAAGCCTGCAGGTATGAACTGAGCACTACGGGTCATGCAGGAGACTCACACAAGAGAAGACTGGGAAGTGAGCCTCACAAATGCCAACTCACAGAGCTGGAGGAACAAAAGTCACGAACACAAGATGAAATTCAGTGATCTCACAGCACCACTGAGACGTGATGAGATGGAACGAAAGACTTGACTGTGATGGAGGAAAGGTACACCTAATTCCAAAGAAACAGACTTGTTTGAAGAGAGCATGTGGAGTTGGCTTATATGTTAGCATATAAGCCCATAGGCAACCCAGAAACCTAAGGGCAGATGCAGACTGAAAATAAAAAGGGCAAGGCAACAAATAGAAAAAGAATACGGAAAGTACACAACAGGTTGCCTGCTGAGATTGACTAGACCGAATATAGGGAACCATGCACGGTCCTCTGGATATAGAGGTATCCAAGGAATGTCCTGCCCTTAGGAAACAAACAGAAAGGGGAATTAAATCCAGAGATGCTGATGTTTATGGCTACGTGAAAGACAGGAAGAAAATGTGCTAATAGAATAGGAATAATTCATTCCGCCAGAAGAAAGAAAAGAAAGAAAGGTTCTACCTTGCCGTTGAAGTCCGACACAGAAGTAGGCAGGGAGGCCAGGCATTCTAGGCAGAGGGCGAAGGGCAGGCTCAGAGGCAGTGGTTACGCAGAGCCCGGAGTGGCTGTCATTGCTAGGGTGTGTGCATGCATGCATGTTGTGCGCGTGCGTGTGTGCGTGGGTGTGTACATGCACGTTGGGAGGTGGGGAAGGTGGGAGAGGGGGTGCTGGTGGCTGATCTTAAAGAACTTGGATAACAAAGCTCTACTAGAAACAGTGAGGACTATACCCATAGGTACAATGAGATTTTCAAGCAGAAAAGCAATCTGATCAGGTTCTGTGTGAACATACTAGAAAAGGTAAGTGGGTGGAAGGTAGAAGGAAGACAGGGAGGAGGGAAGGAAAGTACGAAAAGGCTGTGACAATAGTGCTGAGTAGAAGGGGAATCAAGCGTGATTCCGGGATTCCTTCAAAAAAAGAAACTTTGGTTAACCAGGTGGCAGATGATGTCTTTATAAAAGGACGGAACAGAG
This sequence comes from Cryptoprocta ferox, assembly GCA_028646485.1. Lineage (NCBI taxonomy): Eukaryota > Metazoa > Chordata > Mammalia > Carnivora > Eupleridae > Cryptoprocta > Cryptoprocta ferox. The sequence goes on along the minus strand of CM053578.1, from coordinate 99,739,859 downwards.
AAGAGACAGGTTCAGAGGGGAAGCAAGGTCCTCGCAGCCTTGTCCTGGTGTCTGTCATGCTCTCCCTCCCAGCAAACCCCCATATTTGGACCACTGCAACTTTCCCCTCGCCTGGGGGCTGAGGATTACTGAAGAAAATCGCCTGGACCCGGTAGTGTTCCAACTCAGCATTCCTCAAGAATGGTCCCTAACGCTCTGTGCGAGGGGGTCCCCGTCAGCTCCGTCCTGTACCCTTTTCTCTGTCCCCCCCACAGCCCCCCAAGCCCCCTCCCTGCACCCCCCGGCCCGCAGCAGGAGTTCCACTTCCTCTCCCAGTTAATAGGGACCTTATCAGGTATAAATGAGCAAGTGCCTGAGTCACCTGATCTCAAAGCAAGAAGTGTTCACCATCCATGTCTTGGCTTCACTTTGCACTTACACTCTGAGGCACGCCCGCCTTCTTCTTCAAGGCCTTGGAAAATAATCAACTCCTCTCTTTCCTATATTTTCCATTTTTCCTTCTCCAAAGTCTCCGGTCTCCCAATACAGAAACAGGTTAAAAATCAATTCCATCTTAAAAACAAAGAAAATGCCTCCTCTGACCCTGCCCTCCCCGCCTCTGGTACCTTTCGCAGCCAAGCCTCCCCGAGAGAGAGCAATCTCCATTCCTGTTTTCCACTCTGTCCTCTACCACCCACAGCCTGGCTTCCCCTCCTAGAAGCCACTGACAGTAGTTTCACCAAGGTCATCAACAGTATCCCACTGGCCAAGCCCAAAGACGTTTAGGGTTCTCTTCTGTGTGGCTTTCCTGCATCCTTTGTGACTCTCCACCATTTCGCCTGCTCTGCCTGTCTCCTCTCTCTTCCCCATTTGCCTCCAGTCCCCACAGCCTCATCCCGGGGGTTATGCTGTTGGGCCCCTCTCCCAGGGCTCAGGCCAGTCTTCCTCTCAGTCTGACTTCTCCTAGGTCACCTGTCCCAGGCCCACACACTGAAGGCTCCCAGATCCCATCTCCAGCCTCACTCCTGTTCCTTGTCCCCTGGGTATGTCGACCTGGATGTCTCCCAGGGACTGCAGACTCAACCTGTGCTGATTGGAACGCACCGTCTTTCGCCCCAAAACCAGTCCCCCTCAATACTTCCTATGGAAGGCCATTACCTTCCACCCAGGGCCCATGCCCAAGCCAGAAGCTTAGATGACATTCTAGATTCTTCTCTTACTTCCAATATCCAAAGTTTATTAACTCATCCATTCATTCACTCAACAAACATCTGCACACATGCCGACCACGTAACACGCAGTGCTCTGGGCACTGAGGGGTCAACAGTGGACAAAACGATGTCCTTGCTTTCATAAAGATTTCCATCCAGTGGCACAGACCCACAGAAGTGTCTTACAGAAAATCAAGAAGGTGGAGATGTAGACAAGACTGGTGACAGGGGTGGTCAGGAAGGGTCTCCCTAAGATGACATTTGAGCAGAACCTAAGAGCAAGGAAGGACCTAGAGAAGAGGGATCCGGACAGAAGGAAGATTAAGTGCGGAAATGCTGAGGCAGGAGCAGCCTGGCGTGGTTGAGGGACAACAAAGAGGCCACGTGGCTGGAGCGGAGCAAGTCAGAGAGGGACTGTGGGGAGCAATGTCAGAGAGTTAGAGTTAGTGGTCAGTCAGAGTGAAGACCTGGGTTTTCATCCTTAGTGTGACGGGAACCTTGGAGGGAGTAAGCAGGCCAAGCATCCCATGGCCTGATGGGATGGGCATTTTGTAAGCACTGCCTTGACTGTGACACACGGGAAGGAAAGGGCAGACTTGGGAGACGTGAAGACGCTCCTGAGGCCGCCCAGACCCCGAGCCCCGCCCTGATCTCCCTTCCTGGCTAATGCCTCCCTCCAGTTCTGGCTGCACAGCCCCAGCCGCGGTTGGGCACTCGCCACCTCTCACCCAGACCACTTTAATGCCACTGCTCTAATCCAGCCTCCTCACTGCTGCCAGAGGGATCTCTCCAACCTGCAAGTTGGATCCTGACTCTCTCCTGCTTAAGACACTTTGCTCGCCACTGCCCTCGGGACAAAATTCCTTCCTAGAGCCTGCATGCCCCTTTGCCGACTACCTCACAGCCTCCTCCCATCCACCATGTTTTGGCCACACTGACTTTCTGGTTCCTTTCAAGACCAAAGTGTTTGTGCCTCAGAGCCTCCACACATTCTGTTCCCTTAGCCTGAAATGTTCTTTCTCCCCACTCTTCGTCTGGTTCACCCCCGTTTACTCTCAAGTCTAGGTTAAAATGTTACTGCTTGTCCCCCACCCCACCCCCACATCTAAACTATGGGTCATTTCCACATTTACTTACTCGATTTTACTTGGTATTAACCTAGACAGGACAGGAAGCTGGTCAAGTGTTTTCTGCTATTGTACATCTAGCACAGAGCATGGAGCGTGGTCCTTGATCTTGTTTCTTGAATGAACAGAGACTGTTGCTCTCCATGGCAGAATGCTTTCTTCTACACAAAATCTAAACTTTCCAATAGGGCTTGCAAAGGAATTCATGGTCTCCTCCCTGCTTTATCCACACTACCAACCCACCTGAACCTCACGCTCCCAGCATTCCAAGCTCTGTGTAGTTCCCCCTAGAACACCATGCTTCTGTCACCTGGGGCTTTGCATACACCCTTCCCTCTGCCTGGAAGGCCCTTCCCCTCGAGTGCCTGCAAACGCCCGCACAGATTCACTGAGTACCTGCTCTGAGCCTGGCATCTGTGGCAGTGAATGGTGGGCAGACAGACAGAACCAAGATTAGCAAATCACCAGGGGGTGATGAGTGGTGGAGAAAGAGATCAAGTAGGAAAGGAGAGGGGGCAGGGGTGGGGTGCCTGAGAGGCAGAAAGGCAGGGAGGGCCTTACTGAGAACTCGACCAGTCAAATCTCGAGGCAGCCACACAGCTCTCCTGGGAAACGGGGCTGTGGGCCGAAGGGACTGCAAGTGCAAGGACAAGGAGCATGGGGTGGTGGAATGGCCTGGAAGCTCTGCAGACTCTCAGGAGGAGACAGGCAGAGAAAGAAAATTAGAACCAAGAGCAAGCAGGGCCCTCTGAGTCCAGGAAAGAGAGGGCTTCAAGAAGGAAGGGCAAAGAGCTGCACAGATGTTGGGTGGCCTGAGGTCAGGGACAACCTGTTTCGTTGAACTCCCTGAAGCCATGTTGCAATGGGAATAAGGGACAAACGGGAAGTGAGGAAGTAGCAGCAGCTGGCTCAGCCGACTCTTTCAAGATGTCCTGATGGACACGCGCTGGCGAAAGTTCTGGAGGTGGAGCAGAGCTGAGAAAAGGTTTTGCAGGATGAAGGAGACTAAAGTTTGTGCACGGAGAGGAGGAAGCCAGACCAAAGAGAAATGTAAAGGGCTGGGGTGAGTGACTCGTGGGCTGAGATGTGCCCAGAGGGGAGAACAGAGCCTAGGAGGGTGGGGCTGGGGGTGGGGGTCTGGCCTGGTTGCTGGGATTCGCCTGGACGCCCACACATGTGTGAGCTCCAGGACTTCCGTGCTCTCTGTTCCTTCCCAGAGGCAGAGCGAGAGATGTCCTGTCAGCAGTTTGCTGTCTAAAACGACTACCACCCATTCCACTGGTCAGGTTCTCTGGTCTAAGCCTGGAATACAGGGTACAGTCTCTCCAGCTCCTGCATCCACACTGCCTCCGAAGGCACTCGTCCTAACAAGAAACTCTCAGCAGCTGACAAATACAACCACACGGGGAAGTTACAGCGTTTAGGAATTCTATGAAATTCTCACAGGCTTTGCTTCTAGTCTCTCGTTCCTATTCCCTTACGGAGACACAGCTCTCTAGTCCTTCCTCCTCAGAGAAGGGAAAGCCATGCGACCAGGAAGGCAACAGAGGCAAACCAGGCCGGAAGACTGGCGCCCCCTACAGCAAAGTAGGTAACCTGCATTCCTGAGCTCCCTCGGGCTGGATGACGGCTGTTTATCTGAGCATTTTCTTACACCTGGACAGTAGGTCGGATCCTGCTTTCTTTGAGTCGGGTGGCTGTGCTCTGGGGGGACGGGAAACGTGAGCGGGTGGCTGAATAGAGGGGTGTGCTCCTCGGGTGGGGATTTCATGGTTCAGAGATGAAAGCAGAAAGGGCAGAGGCCGGCGAGAGGGATGTGACCGTGGGTGTCCAGCCCAGGCATTCCCTCGAGACTTCTGCTAAGCTGTGGTTAAGGTGTAAACCCCCCAGAAAGCCTCAAGGAGGAAGGGGTTTGCTTGTTTATTCTTATTCATTCAAACATTCACTCATTTTCCCCCAGTGGTTTTGGTATACTGAGAGTTGTGCCAATATCACCCATCTAATTTCGGAACATTTTCATCACCCCAAAAAGAACCCCCAAACCCATTAGCAGTCATTCCCCAGTCCCCCCTCTCCCCAGCCCAAATCCTTCATTTCTAAGGCCTGCCTAGGATAATCCGGCCACGTCCAAAGAAAAAGCGCTCCTTAGAGGATAAAACACTGGAAAAACCAGCGGTGAGAGAGGCAGTGACCATCAGTTTCCTGCAGGGTCTGGTGGGAGCCTCAATCAGCTAAGCTGAGGAAAGGTCCTGCCTAACAATTTCCTCTCAAGACCAAAGCGCAGCAAGAAGTCTTGTCTAACTGAAGAGATTGGGCGCCTGTTACTCTGGACTTGGGTCAGCCCAGTAAGGAGAACTGCCCGGGGGAGTCACCGTGCCCTGACGGCCAAGGAGAAGCCTGGATACAGGCTGCCGCGGACCTCAGACCTCATCAAGGCAGAAGTGCCTCCATGACCTGGGAAACGGGCTCAAACTTTAAACGCTACAGTACCTGGAAGAATATATATATATATATATATATATATATATATATATATATATATACACACATATACGTCACGCCCTCTGAAAACGGTGCTTAGCTGAGAAGCCGTGATGCAGATATACACGGCAGCTGCTGTCTAGTGCCCCGGGCATGGTCACGTGACAGACAAGACTTGTTCTGTGGACTCCAAGAGGTACAGATGGGACCAAAGGAAAGAAAACTGCCGGAAGACAGCAATATTTCGGGTCATTACCGGGAAGGATTTCCTGATAGCCATGCAATCTTATGGCCAAATGGGCTACCTGAAAGGTAGAGAGTTAAAATGCGATCTGGATATTCAATAAGTGGATGCTGTGGAGGTAATGTGAAAAACAGAGGGTGATGTGACAACTGTGGCATTCCCGCATTTGAGTGGTGAGGTCAACTGTGAGGTGTGTTGCAAGTGATCTGTTACAGTAATAAAACGAGGGAGGGTGTGATTTACTGTCTTTAGATTCTGGGTTATCATTATAACGCCACTCTTATTCACTGGCGTTATTCAGTATTTTCTCGAGCAGAAGTGAGCTGCTCCGAGTTAAAGTTAGTGGGCTGGGTGATGCCCGTGGGAATGTTCCACTCAAATGTATTTATAGGCTCCAGGGGGCAGGGCATTCGCAGGCTAGAGGACTGGAGAATCCCTTCCAGAGCGGAGATGCCTTGAGGGTAGGGGGCACCCCCTCGTCAGCCTGCCAGCACAACCCCGACATCCCGCAGAGCAAGCGTCACTGCCTTTCCGCAGAATCTATCCGCAGACCGCAGGGTCTAAGTCTCGCACCTATAGGAGATCCTGGTAACGAGTCCTGAGGGGACATCTGAACTCGACAGAGTGGGACAGTGAGGACTAAAGTGAGTTACGTCGGTCGGTACGTTTCATTGGCATAGAGCCGTCATTCAGAGATTTCATAGGACCAAAGGAAAGTCTGACCGATATACTTTCTTTAAAGAAAAGTGGTTAGAGATGATGTAAATATGGCCAGAAAACATTATCTGCTTCTTGAAACATTAAACATTTTTTCCTCTAAGCAAAAACTGACATGAACTGGTAACTGACGGAATCTGAACTTAGCCAACCTCACCCCAATCCAAACTGGAATTGACTTTCACTTTTCATCTCCCTGGATAAATAGCTTTGGCAGAAACCATTGTCACCAAGGCCAACTGTAGAAGTGCCACCATAAAAACGCTTGACTGACCAACCCTGGCCTTTTCAGAGTCTTCTCTGACTCCTTTTCCATGTCCTTTTTCTGCTGCTCTGCCAAATGACCAGATGTTAATTGCTCTTCTGGAATGTGAGAATAACTAAGCAGATGGAAGGTATCTGATCACCTGGTGCAGTGCGCTACTGGGCAGCCTGTGATTTCTGGCACCTCATAATTTTTTTTTATTACAATTTTTTTTCATTATAAAACTATTATTACCACATTATAAACATTTGGAAACCAGAGAAAAGACAAAAAAACACTTATGATCCCATTATCCTAAAAACTTGCTGCTTGCACTTTGGTGTGGTGCCTACTCTTCCTCAGGGCTCTCTGTGTACGTGGTTATATGGACTGCATACACTCGGCTTATTTGTACCTCGCCTCTCTGGAAAAGATGTGCAGCAGCTCTCTTCCCAACCAGCTCGTCCTCCTGCCGTCCTGGTTTCTAACTTGTAAATTCCATCTCCCCATCATCCAGGTTGAAACTCTTGTTCCATCTCGGACTCCTCTCTCTCAACCCCAACATCCATTTCCGTTGATTCTTCTGTCATTACCTCTTTCTCACATCTGCCCTCCCCACCCTCCTTCATACTGCCACCAACTCCAGTCCAATTTATTATCTATTTCCCTAAGTGATTACGACGCTTCTCTGCCTCTACTTCCTCTCCTCTTCCTTCATCATGTACTATTGAATTATTTTCCTTATTCTGACTGCTCTTCTTGAATAAGAGATTGAAAACAATTGGTTTTCAGTTGTCTGACAAAGAACACTCTTTGCTTGGAAATTTACAAATGTGTACAATTTGTCCCCAATCCTGCTCTATCTTCTCCCATTTCCCCATATGAAATCTGTGCTGATAATCAGCTCCCCTAGACAGGAGATGTAGTTGGTAGTGTGTGGAGCGAGTGAGGCAGGACACATGCCTGCTCCCTGGTGTCCCTCCAAGGAGAATACCAGCCAGGCCAGCAGAGGTGCAGTAACAGGTATTGGACCTACCCTTCTGCCATTAACGACCATAAAAGTGGACACAATAAAGGAAACAACTGTTTTCAAGCATTAGGCTACAAACAGAGCAGGGCTGTGACCCTAGACAGAAGGGAAATACAAGAAGTGAGGTCCATTGTCACCTGACTTCCTGCTTCCTGGGGACACTTTTCACACTGGAGTTCAGGGGACTGGAGCTCAGAGAGAGCGGTAAGTTCAAGCCTCTGCACTTAGCAAATATTGCTCAGAAGATGAGAAACCAACTCAGTATGTGTTTTTTTAAAGTAGGCTGCTTACATTCTGGATTTTAAAAATATATAATTGCTCCAAAATCTCTATGGGAGCTTTTCTCTTTTTGTGTTGTATCTTCCTTTCAATTTTCTTTAGTTGAAAATACTGAGCAATCTTGCCTCTAGTTTCAAGGAAGACTCCCATTAAAAGAAGGTAAAGGCATTTTTAGGTAATGATGTTTTCTGTCTCTCCGCCTTCCGTCTGCTAATTTCCACTGCCTACACAGTAGAGACGAGGTCACACACTGGACCTATGGAGTTAGGCGTTAATGAACTATATGAAAACCTCGGCAACGTTTTAAAAGATGAGGCTGCTCAGCCAGCAACACTCTGCAGCAGACTGAAACCACGAGGGTGGATACCCATCATCGGCAAGCCGTCGAAGCCCATGATAGAGCCAAAGCCGTATCCAAGAACGATTAAAGCCAAGGCAGCACCCCGACACCATCCTAGAGAGGGCCCAGAAGTAACTAAAGACTATAAGCAGCACATGGTCGGGGAGGGGACACTGGAGCAGGCCTGATAGGGTTGGCCCTTCTCACACTCCACACACTTTCCCTTCTGCCCTACCATAGTTGTCCAAGACCGCTGGCCTCAAATCCCACTCTTCCTGCTTAGCTCCACCCCGACAGAATGTTTCCAGAGCCCCTACCAGCCGCCTTTCACAATCCACCGGGAAGATAAACCCCCCCCCCCCGCCTCGGGTGTGGCACAGGCTTTGCCAGGGCGGGTCGCGAGGGCACCGTTAAGGATGGCGCTACTGCTACCTGCTGCTGAGGACGCCTTTGGAGAACACTCCCAAGTCATCCCAATCTGTTGGTAAATTCAGGTAAAGAACTCAATGCTTCTCCTAAGCAGAGCTTAAGGGCTTTCTTCCCTAACACCTGAACTGGAACCTCCCGAAGGGCCAAGGCCTGGGAGCAGTTCTTCTGCCCTCACTGCTGCTTCCACGGAGGCCCGGAAGGATCCAGGCCAGGGGACCTTTCTCGTGCTCACCCTCGTCAGAGTCACCTCAGGAACACAATCTGTAGGTCTCACGCCGTGCAGGCTCAGGGGCAAGTCCAGGAACAAAGCAAACCCAACCTTGCACATTATACTGCCTGGGAAGTACGAGGTGGCCAGACTCGCCACAAAGGCATGCAGACTGCCCTCTACCCAGAAAGGTCTAGAAATTTCCATCCTACCATCAGCAAGTGGCTTGCAGGAGAGGGCATCATCGAGGTCACGGGCAGTTGATGGGTCAATGGTGAAGATACAGTCTTTCCTAGGAAAGATTGAAGATATAATTAGCAATGCAACAAAAACCAGAGCCTTTACCCCCCTGTCCTAGAGTTTTAAAGAACAGTTACTTTGCAAAGGTGCAAATGGTAGGCAAAGGGACAAGCAACTTCTGTCGTGGCTCTCTGAGAAGGGGAGACAAGTGGGGGAGCTACCAAGACTCCATCCTGTCTCCGAGGGTCATCTTCTTCCTCTCTGTCAACTGGCACCTACTATTCCCTGGTCCTGAGCAGAAAGGTATGAGCAGGTAGAGTGAGGCGGCTTCCATGGACGAGGCTTCCCAGAAAGAGTTTTCTGATACGAGGAGCCAGTCCCTTTGGTAAATCACCCTCCAATGGTAGTTCCTATTTTTGTCTCCCTCTTCCTCAGAGGCTAGTGGGAACCTGTCCTCGGGAGGATGACTTACTGTTCCTTCTTCTATCTCACCAAAGTGGGATTTGCCAATGTACAAATCACCTGACTTGTTGTGACAAAGGCGCTAGGACCTGAGAATAAGTTTACCAAAAAGAAACTTTGTCCCATACAGTTAGTGGTAATGCGACTCTACTTGGAAATGGCCCTAATCAGTTGGTTTCCAGGGAATAATCATATACTTCACCCAAGCTCACAGAATCAAGGATGCCCTCTGTCCGCTTATCTTCACACAGTACCCCATGCATGTCTCACTCTTAATCTCTGAAGTGCTGAGACATTCTCATTTTGCTTTAGAGTTTCCCAAACAACATGCCCTACCCAACTCACCGGTCGGACTGTGCCACTACCTATGGTTGGAGCCGTTTGTCCTCAGTTCTCCACTCCTCCTGCCTTCCCTCCCCGGGCACTGGCCTGGGGGCTGGGGTGCTGGGCAGGAAGCGCCCGCCCTCCCCACACAGGCTCTCTAGCCGGCGCCCTCTGCTGCCTCTGGACTCTTCCCACGCTCTCCCCTCGTGGCCTCCAGTACTAGCAGGGCCGTCGTTGCCGGGCCCCGGCCTCCTCCGGACGCACCAGCACTGATGACGGGGAGCATCCCCGTACCCCCTACCATTACATTGGCTTGGTTGGCAGGGACTTCTTTCCTTGGGTCACTCCTCTGCTCACAATGTCCTCAAAACCCTGAGAGGCTACAAAGCTGGCTCTGGGTGCTGGCCTGCAAAGTTCTCGGGGCCTACCTTCCTCTGTCCCCTTCTTGCCCTTTTCCCTCACTTCTAATCACTCTCACAGCCCGCTGTGATCCAACCCACTGCTCAGCTTACCCCGCAGCCGCGTGATGCTAGGGAGCTATTGATTCTCACATGCACCTGCAATTCAGCAATACGTTTTTAGGGAAACAAAAACCCCCCGCCATATTAACATTGATCTTGACGTATTTCAGGATTTGAGAAGTGTCAGTGTTTTTAAAAGAGAGAGAGAGAGAGAGAGAGAGAGAGACTCTTAAACATCATATATAGATAACCAAGCTGTGGTACAGCTATACAAGGGAATAAATACTACCTAGCAATGAAAAGGAACAAATTATTCATACATCTAATAACTTGATGAATCTCAAAGTTACTATGCTAAGTTAGAAACGCCATTCTCATGGGTTTATATGATAAGTGATTCCATTTCTAGGACACCGTCACGAAGACAAAATTATACGACAGCAGATCGGTGGTGCCAGGGGCTGGGGGGCTTGTTCCGGGGGAACAGAGCTTTCTGGCATCTTGACTGTCATGGTGATGACATGAATCCACACGGGTCTTAAAACTCAGATAACTGCACAACAAATAAAGGTCAAGTTTACTGTTTATTAATTTAAAAATTAAGAATTTTAAATATGATTTTTGAATCAAGGAAAGAATAGGCGTTGTTAATAAAGTTGATGAGCAGGTGCTGGAATTACTCATTTTCCCCCTGTATACTTGTCTATATTCTTCAAATTTTTCACTGCAACTAAGTATTATTTTTATAAATGGAAAAAATTAGCACTGTAGTCTCCCCCAATCAAAAAATACAATATTGCTTATAACGATGTTTAGCAATCTTGTAGACTTGTATTGCAAAATACAGTCCATAACCTAAAAATTATGCATCAGGTAAAATCATGAACTCTCTGGTAACTAAGAGAAGAGGGTGGGGAGAGGTGGGTGCCACTCAGGTAGAAGGAACTAGAGCATTTATTTAGAGCACAGACCCGGAAGAGTGGCTTATGGGGACATCTACTCTTCTCACTAAACGGTTCAAGGAGAGGTGTGTGCAGTGTGGGGAATACAAATGTGGAGGGCTCGGGATACAAGGGAATAATTTCTGTTCCACCATATAAAAGATGTACTATGGTACAGTGCCAGATGAACAGAGAGACACAGCTATCCCCTGCAAAGTAAGCTCCCTGAAGGCCGTGTTCCAGGGCTATGAACAGAGGCTGCAACTCACAAGCGTTTGTGTGAATGAATGCACACTTGCTAACAGGAAGAGACAGGGAGGTGAAATTAATCCTGGCACCAAAGTAATGGGCTCTAAATTGGGATGGATCTCGAACTTGAATCACAAGGTAAAGAAGAAACTGTCTGTTTGTTGTTCCCTTTGTATCCCCCATAAAAGCTAGTGAAATGCTTTATATATACACTGAGTACTCAATAAATACTTGCTGAATTGAAAGTAAAATGTCAGACGTGGAGGTGGGAATGTTTTGATCCTCCTTCCTTAATGACATTATAAGAAGCTGAAAGAATGTCCCTCTAGTCAAAAATTAAAAAGAACACTGTTAGCTTGGTGGGGGCCACAGTTTACTGGTTTACTTAGATTGCTGAAAAGGAAGTTATGTTTTCTTAAAATTAAATGTCTCAGAGTGTTTTGACTTTTATTTCAATGGAGGAATGAATAACGCCCACTAAAACATTTCAGTGTCAAACTGACGCAGGCATATGTGACAGAGTAAAACTTTAGGGCTTCAGTTGTAATTTGTAAATGTCTTGTTTAAGAGGACCCACTAACTGTTTCTGAGAAAAATCTTAGACTAGCCTGTAAACACTCAAACCAACTCTCTACTATTTTTTTTTTAAATCTGCTCCTCAACCAGAAACATAAAAGTCTAAATTAAAACAACTCTGAGGAACGGTGGTCAGGAAGGCTTGCTGGAAAGACATACCACCCAAACATCATCCTAGATCATAGGACAGCTAACTATAGCCACAGACCAAAAAGGGCTTGCCACCTGTGTTTGAATGATCTGTGAGATAAGAATGGTTTGTACCTTTTTAAATGATTTGGGTGGGAGGGGGAACCCAAAAGAATATTATATCATGAAATGGGAAATTACATGAAGTTCAAATTTCAGTATCCATAAAGGAAGCTTCACGGGAACGTAGACATGCTTTTTGGACACAGTGGCAGAGCTGAGTGGTTGGGACAGAGACTGTGTTCAACCTATCTACCTGGCCCTTAACAGAAAGTTTGCTGACCCCTGTTTTGGATCAATGTTCCCCAGTGTGCCAACTAAGTTTTTGTTTGTTTGTTTGTTTGTTTGTGTGTTTAAAGGCCTGATGATTAAATCAGTTTGGGGAATCCTGGGCCAATTTCTTAATTGCAGGACTTCTTACAGCCTTCAATATGCTGCTGTCACACATTTCTTGTCACATCTATGTGATCTGGGTGGTTTTTTTTTTTTTTTTTTTTTTTTTTTTTTTTTTTTGTGGGAGAACATCTCCCAGATGTGACAGGTGCCTCAGGAGACTGCCCTTTGAGAAGTGATGAACTGGATGTTGCACAGGCCTCCGGTAGAGTCCTTGTCCCAGATGGAGCCTTGTCACTGAGCCTACCCCAAGGGTCAAGGCAAGAAGTCAACAAGATGGCTATGCTATTCACTGCGGGGAAGTTGATGAGGGCCTGGCCCCTTTTACGAGTGCTTCTGGGGGGCGTTTATACGGGGCAAGGACCCACTCCTCCCCTCCTGAGCTAATGGTCTGTTTGTATCTTACAGACATGTGAATTTTATCCTTTTAAGTTTTCCTCTTTGCTTGGGCTGCTAGGAAACCCAGCAAACTATGGTGACCTGCCTCAGAAGGATCTTATTTGTAGTTCACACTTTGTGAACTAAGCTTTATCCTGGCTGCAACTACTTATCCCACTTCTTTATTCCTTTTGCCTTGTATCCGAATTAAAAAAACTTAACTACACATTACATGCATACCTGTTAGCTACCTTAGATAACTTCTTTTTTTTAAAAAAGCAGGGTCTAAGTATGCACAGATGTAGATTGAGGGGTTACAACATTTCAGAATCACCCGGAAGGGGACACTGGAAGAAAAGACTCTCGATACGGGCTACTAAAAGAACGAACTTCTAGACAGAGTAAAGCCTGGCAAGCTCCCCACAAGTATTCGTACCGTAGCAGGGGGCCCCACACTTGCTCTCTCACTATGGAAAGTTGGGAGAAGCAAGGGAACAGTGAGTGACCCTGACACACCCCAGTCCTCAGCGCTGAGAGCCAGCGGTTTAATCTGTTGTCATCGCCACAATGACGAATTGGCCATGATGCGGTGCCCGAGGGCTCCTCCTGGTCGCGGGCCACAGGGCCACGGCGGCTGGGAGCTGCGGCCTCCACACTTGGGAGCCCAGCCCCATGGGGGCGGTGCGCTGTGCAGCTGTTACACTCTGTTAACATGCCTGGGATTTTACTGGCTCCTTTTCTGGAAGGCTTTGGTCTCACAACCTGCAGGGAGCAGCCTGGCCTGCCAGCTTTTAGAACCTGTGGGACCAAATATTTAAAGAGTTCCGCAACAATGGTTAGAAAGAAGCTAACCCTGACCCACAGGAAATAAAGTGCCAGGTGGGGGAGGGAAAGAATGAGACTCCAGTTCATGAGGCTGCAGAATTCCAATTCAGAGCAACGTTATGTAACCAGAATTTCTGAAGGCATGTGACTGAAGGGCTTAGCAGAACTTTTTAAAGTGACAGAAAGCTTCTAAGATTGTCCTCCTCGAAGCCACTGGTCCAGGAAAAGAACACATGAAAAGTAACTAAAAGCCTTCTCTGATCCCTTAAGCCCTTGCCCAGAATCCCAGGAAATAACAAAACCATAGGAAGAATTTTTGTTCCTATGTCACTCACGCGCTCCTCCTTCGCCCCTGCCTTCCCCCTCACGGCACCAGCACCTCTACTTCCCTGGAGCTGGAGGCGGCCGTCTGGTCTCCACAGCAACATTCTGTCACCACGCTGTCACTTTTCACCTCGCTGGATTTGGGCCATGGCCCCAACCATGTCACAGAAATTGCTCTCCCTAAGGTCATGGGTGTTGCCAGATTAATCACCTCAAAGCATGTGTCTGGTCAAGAACCTTTATCAACTCCTTCCTGAGTAAAATAGAAATTCAGCTTAGAGTTCAAAGCCTTTCGTGATCAGGACCCAACCTGTATTTTTCCAGTTACTTTGCGCAGTCCCGACATGGACCTTACGTGCCAGACTTTCCTCTACACCCTCTGGTCTCTGAAACACTGTGCTGTTCCCAACATGGGACACTCACCCAGCCAGTCTCCGATGTCTAAGGCCTACCCAGCTTTAAAAGGACCGGCTCCGGAGCCATCTTTTTCCCAGGGAACCTCTGGGGCTCCACAGAGTGGAGAGGGCTTCTCCTCCGCTGTCCTGCCCATGCCTGCAGCCTGCCCCTGTCCCACGGCACCGGCCATGGTCCCCAGCATGCTGGTGGGTACCGAGGGAAGGTCTTCTCACTGTGACAAGGCTGGGAGCTCCTCAAGGTCTGGCTCTGTCTATCTCCTCCAGCACACTGAAGGCACACACATAATGAATAGTTGATGGATAAGTGACTGAAAAAACGACCAAAGGGCTCTCTTTAGCACTTTTCCATTCAACTTTGCCACTGTGTCTTGGGAAATACATTTAGGATTAGAACTCATGACCTCCTGGCGTGCAACCCTGTGGTCACACCACAGTGTTATTGTTTCCGAGGGTGTCCTTTTCCGTCTTCATCCCATCTTCTTTTCTCATGAAACAGTGTTTTACAAACCGCGGTTCGGGGACCATGTCCAGACTAACAACACTACAGAGGCCCTCCTCTGTCCGTGACTCTCGGCGTGTCTCCTTGCTAGCAAGCAATTCTGCTGCAAAGGATCGGGGTCAATGATGGTGACGGGGTGAAAAGGAACGGGACGATTTTAAGAAATAACCTTACGAGGTTAAAGAATAAAATTTTTACACCAACACTTTCTTAGATAAGGTGGTATCAGAGTTTATATAGAAAGCAGAAAATTTCAGGTAAACGATAGCAGGAAAAAGAACGACACGGCTGGCGCGCTCACCCATGGAGTGCCATGCAGACAGCCCAGCCAGAGGGGCGCTGGGTGGTCCGGTTCGCGTCAGATGCTGAACTCATCTGTGAATTCATGAGCTTCCATTTCATTCTGACTTTCCCTGAGGAAAGACCGACCTGGAGCATTGTCCAAACCTAGGTCTGCCCCTCTTGGTGCAGCAGGTCTGGACCTTTTATTTTTTCCTGATGGCAGCTGTGGAAATGTCAATACTCTTTCGTTCAGCCTTACTGCCACAACAGATGCTAAAAAGTCTGACACAAATCCCAGATTTTTCAGAACAGAAAAAGACTAAGGTCTATTTAAAGCAGAAGGAGACCTTGGTCCATCCGTCCCTTTCTGCCCCCCCTGGTGATGAAGTGACATATCTAAGGCCACAGAGTGAGCAGGAAGAAATGATGCAATGGCCTGGGCAGGCTCTTTTTACGTGACCATAGGTTTTTAATCTAGGGCCCATAGACGGTCTACCTCAAGCTCTAGCAAAATTCCAGACCAAGTGAACGTAGTTATTAGGTTACTTTCTAAAGGACACAGACAGGATGAGACTGAATCAGAACCAACGGAAAGGGTCTGCCCTGCTACAGTCACTTACCCACGGAACCTTTCATCATTCTGTGCCTCTTTTTGGACTTCGACAACCAACACTCTGGAGCAGAGGCCATGGGGTAAGGCCGGCCGGAACCCTGGGAGCCAGGGACTATCACGTGGGCCAGGAAGGCCATGGTTTCAACTCAAAGAATGTGCTAAAAGTAACTTTCTTCCCTTCAGTTTCCATTTTGAAGCATGCTCAACTTTCAGGAAAGTTGGAAGAATAGTAAAATGAACATCCATATACCTCTCATCAAGATTCATCAAATGTCAACACTTGGTCATATTTGCTTTACTTTCTCCTCTCTCCACCCCCCCTTCATATATCTAGATTCTTTTTTTTTTTTTTTTTTTTTTTTTTTTTTACGTCTGAACTATTTAAACTTATGTTGCAGAGATGATTACCTCTCCACACTTTAGCATGCATTTTGTAAGAATAAGGGCATTCTTCTACGGAACCACAATACTTTTACCACAGACAAGACTAATTTACAGATCATATTTAAATGTCTTCAACTGTCCCCCCCTCCAAAGTTTCTTTAGCTCTTTGTTTTCCTCCTGATCTAGGATCGCATCAAGGTTTATACCTAGTATTTGGTGGTTGTGTCTCACTGGTCCATTTAATGTAAAACAGTCCATCCTTTTTTTTTTTTTTTTTAAATGTAACATTGCTTTTTTTTTTTTTTATTTGAAGAGTCCAAGCCAGATGTCTCGTAGAATGTCTTATGTTCTGGATTCAGCAGCTTGTTTCCTCATGGAAGGTGAAGAAAGGAAGGGACAGAAAGAAATCAAATATGGCAAAATTAATCTTCTCTGAATTTCCTACACAGAAAGTTAAGATTTAAGTCTCGCTGGGATGCAGGAGGAATATTCTGGCTTGAACACTGCACAGGTGAGAGTGTGTACCGCATCCTGCATTCCTTTAGAAGGCACAGACTGTCAGGCTGCCAGGTTTGATTACTTGGTTAAGATGCTAATAGCCTGATATTTCTAGCTTAAGGTTACCTTTTACTCTGTATTTAACAAATAATCTGTGGAAGAAGACTTTTAAATGATGTGAATATCCTGTTCTCAAAGAAATTTTCAAGCAATGCTTTTAGCATCCACTGGTGATTTTTGCCCGAATCAATGTAACTCTGCAAATTATAAAATGGTGCTTTTCATATCCTATAAATACATTTATTAGTTAGTTGCCTTCTGCCAAGAGCTTTTCTTGCTGTGCCTCCGAAGTTTGTTTTTCACGAATTTGTATGTCATCCTTGAGCAGGGGCCGTGCATATCTTCTCTGTATTGTTCCAATGTTAGCATATGTGCTGCCTAAGTGAGCACCCCAAAGTTTGTTTTTATTTTGAGTATTATTACTGAGTCACTGATTTTTTTTTTGAAGTTCAATGTATTATAATCTACGACCATTACTTCTGATACTCAAATTGTCCCAAATTAGGTTAGGGGGAGCTCTTTCAAGTGATCTCCCATGTCCCTGTGGTATGTCTCCATAATAAATCTTTGAGCGCTTTGGGGGACCTGGGTGGCTCAGTCAGTTGAACATCCAACTTCAGAAGTTCAGGTCATGATCTCACGGTTCGTGAGTACGAGCCCCACATCGGGCTCACGGCTGTCAGCCTGTCAGTGCAGAGCCCACTTCAGATCCTCTGTCCCCCTCTCTCTGTCCCCTACCCTGCTTGTGCTCTCCCAAAAATAAAAAAATATTAAGAAATAAAAAAATAAATCTTTGAGTGCTTCTATGCTTTTTGGCGTGTCACAAGTTTCAGTCTCACCTTATACGTTTCCTGTCCCAGACTAATAATCACCCAATTCCCTAAGGAGCCCTAATTCCTTTTGGCAGGGACTGAATGATATTTAGAAACCAATATAGGGTATTAGACGGCTGTGTTCGTTATTACTGGGGTATCACGGCTTCTAGGCCCTTTTAGCAGGCAGAATTAGAAAATACTGAGTTAAGTCAGAGAAATTGCTAATATCTGACTATTTGTGGCCTAAAAATTGGCAATTTCGTGTGGTGGAACCTAACATACTGTTTAAAAATCATGAGTTCATACTGACACTCCAACTGACATCTAATACTATAGTATTCTTCCTCATCTTCTCTCATTCCACATTTATATCTTCATTCTCCCATTGAGAACCTCAGCTCCCAATGGCCTCAATATTCAAAATAGTTACAGAATTTTAATCCAAACAGCACTAGCAACAATGAGTCTATTAAGATTTATTTGGAGTTTTATCCTTAGAAACAGTCACTAAAAGTACACAGAGTGCTCAAAAGTACGGTGCCGAAAGTTCTTTGAATTCTTTTTCCTGTATGTGGTGATGCTATGCATTTAATACACATTTAGAACTACTTGTCTTTGTTTTACGTCAATTTTAGATGTTTTGCTTTTATCTCTTTTTAGACTTGATTTCATTTTATTGTTGAACATTTAAAACATTTAAATGGTTCAAAGATCAGGTGTACTCACAAAGGTCTTACCCTCCTCTCTACCTTTTACCTTGTCCCCACGTATCCCCTGGAGGTGACTGTTATCATCATAGTCTGGTTTATCCTTTCAGTGTTTCTGCTTTTCTTTCTGGCATTATTTCTCCTTATTTTCTCTTCGTGCTTACACAAACAGCTGAATACTATGAACTCTTTTGCAACTTGCTTTTTTCACTGAACAATAAATCTTGGAAATTATTCCGTATCTGTCCAGAGAGCAGAATCATAGAATCATCATAACTGCAAGTTCCTTAGAGGTCACCCTAGTCCAAATTTTATCCCTCAAATGACTCTAAACCAAAAAATCAATCAAACAGATCAACTCACATCTTGAAAATCTGGGATGTGGAGGTAGTAAAGTTTATTTCCTCATTAGGCTGGCCATTCAATGTAGAGAGCTCCGACTATCAGAAAGTACTTTCACATGCTGAATTGACATCTGTAATTCTGAAAAACTTCGTAATTCAGCTATTTGTAGCCACAAAGAATTAGCTGGCTCCCTCTTTCACCATGCAGCCCTTCAAACATAACTTTTCTCAACAAATAGGCCCATCTCTTTCTTAGTCTAAATGGCTTATAATTGTGTGTAATAGCAGTTGTTTTCATAATAATTTTCACTTATTTTGTGTCAAGAACAAATCAAAGTGGTAAGAACCCATGGGAATATCAATATAAAGAACGTATCAGAGGTGAAGAGAAAGAAGGCCAAAATTCCTTCATTCAATATTTACCGGGCATCTACTGTTTTAGGTGTTTGGAACACATTTACGAACAAAGATTCCTACCCACTTATATTCTAGGTGGGGAGGAGACAGAAAATAAACAGTATTGTAATTAAGTGCTGTGCTGGAAAAAAAAGAAAGAAAAATTAGAACAGAGTAGGGGGCACACATTGGAAGTGTTGATTACAGTCAAGATAACCAGGGTAGGCCCCAGTGAGATGATGACATTTGAAGATGATCTGAAGGAGGTGAGGAAGCGAGCCATGGGTTACAGCGGGGAAGAAAGACTTGGACAAACAAGCTTGTGCAAAGGCCCAGAACCCACCAAGTTAGTTTACGTGAAGGCACTGAACAATTGGGCACAACTCAACCAAGAGCGTTTGTATGTAGAGCAGAGACGACTTGGCCTCTGCGCTCTTTCAGTTTCTGTCCAAGAAGTCTCACATCTAGGTCTGCATGCCTAATGGAGCAATGAGAGCAGCTGAGTCCACTGGGCCCAGAAAGTCTCTCCATCCAAAGCTCTCTCTCTGAACTGCTCTCTTCCTCCTTGTACCTCTGCTAGCAAGATTTCCTACAATCCACATTTAAAATATCCGATTGGGGTTAAAAACAGGCTATGAGAATACTGATTGATACAAATTAAGTTTTGAAATCAGACAAAATGAAATAGCAATAAACTGCCAGGAAATGCTCTCACAGAGGGATCAAATCTCGAAGGCTCTAAACAAAGTGTTAAAAATTTAAGCATAAAAAATTCTATACAATGTACACAATCTTCATAGACTGTAAACGCATTAGAGGGCTTCAATATAATGGGAGACCCGGCTCTCTTTAAAAACACTTTTTTCTCTATCTCCTAGAAATCACCTTTTGAGAGGACAGAATTATAATAATGGTGGGTATTATTTTTGTTCTCATTTTGTCCATGGGGAAACTGAGGCTCAGAGAGATTAAGTAACTTGCCAAAGGTCACAGAACTGCAGAGTTTTGATTTAATGGGACAGGAATTCAAGAGAAAGCGTTAAAAGAAGTGAAGTAGACTGAGAAGCTTCATTTCAATGGAAGTTGACATCTCTTCTAATAACCCTTAGTTCCATCCTTTATCTTATGATTTAAACACCGCAGAAGCATTTTGGCTGAAGTAATATATACCCCAAATTTCTTTCAGGAAAAGGTTCTCTATGGTTGACTAAGTTACAATGACTTCATTTTTAGGTACCAAATCCAAATATGACTGTTTTCCACCCTTTAACCTGAAAAGTCACATACCGAGTTCTGATATCAAGTTTATTCAAAGTAGATAATCCTTAGTATGTCAGAAAAAGCCATGTCCCGAGTACTTTCTTTTGGAAAGGGTATACAAAAATACCTACAAAAAATAGGAAAAAGTAGCCAAAGAAAGAATATGCGTAGATATAGTTTCACTCAAATATACTACGCTTTTAAATTTGTTTTGCAATTTCCAGGAGAGACACAGTTAACATGTAAAAATAAAACAGAAATTGTAACCAAATTTTAATATGACTTTATCAGAGACTTAAACACAATGGGGTAAAGGCTAGTATTTAACGGATTTAAATTCTAGTGGACAGAATTAAGAATAGTTACAAAGTCAAGGAATTAACTATGTCTAGACATCTCTCCTAGATTTCTATTTGAGGAACAGTATTTTTTTTTTTTTTCTCATCCTTTGAATTCCCAAGTTAGGAATTCAGAACCTGCTGTTGAAAGGATCATCATCCTTAATTCTCAATCCATTTATCAGGCTAAAATGCAAATGTAAGTGGTGAATACATTTCAACAGGCCCAGAACTCCAAAGAGCCTTCTCAAGGAACATGCTGAGCTAACTGGGGAAGGGTTAAGCCACCCCTATTTTTCAGATCTGCAAACAGTTGTTCTGATATGAGAAGAATCACCACAATGGTGCCAGCTCCCTTCTATAAAAGCTATGCACACTTTTTGCACAACTGTGTGATTGTTATGGCAACCATAAAAATGGAACTATCATTCTTCAAATTACACACTGCCCATACTGGATTACCTCCATACGTTTGTCCTTCTACGTTACCCAGAGTTTCCTTTCAGAAAATGCTACATCTGTCCTATAGATGTTTAGGAGCAAGATAAAGTGGTCTCTTTCAAAGGGAGAGTCCACAACAATGAATCTTTCAAAGGCCTGGCTCTTCAAGAATTCTAGGGCTTCCCTGTCAAGTCTTTGAATCCTATGGTCACTGGGAGGCCAAAATATTTTCCCTGGGAGGCAGGGGAACTGCCTAGAAAATGTATTCCCCAAATGACAGTTGGGACTGTTTATTAAGAGGAAGACTAAAGCACCATGAATGGGTCCGAATAGACATCGCACAGTTGGGTAAAATACCCAGAACCTTTACCAGAGTCTCTGTTTAGTGAGGTGGAAGACTTGTTTAAGAGACACATATGAGCATTTCTAAATATAATAGCAACACATATGAGCATTTCTGAATATAATAGCCCGAATACATCAAACAAAAATGCCAAAATAAATTTCAACTATATTTTAGGATGACCAAGGACTCTATTATTACTTTGGTCAACAGGAGTAGAACTTTTGTAACTTTTAACAGCAAAAAAAGCAGGAGTTCTTTCTTCTCACTAATGGGGAAAACCCAAGTCCAGTCTTGTATGTCTTTTAAATATTCATTTTGGGCCAAAATTCTGTTTCATTGTTCACAGAGCTCATTCTACAGTTAAAAAAAAAAAAAAAAAAAACAGGCTGATAATGACTTCCTGGCTGATTTTAACATTAAATACTTAGATTTTGAGGCAAAAACATGTTCGTAATTACTGTTTGCTCCCGGGAATTTCCAAATAAGATGCTGAAATTTGTCTAGTTTTCCTTTCTCAAAAATAAAATAATGTAATTAAAAAAATTAAAAACCCCCAAAACTCCCAAGTTTTGAGGGGGGCAGGGTAAGTCAAGCTGTCGAGGCAGCACTCCTGTCCCAGCAAGCGTGCCTGGGCACTCGAATGGAGCAGAGGGCAGAGAGCAGCTTCTCTAACCCCGTCCCATCTACAGGAGAGGGGGAGTCCCCATCCGCAGTCTACACCTCTACCTGCGCTTCCAGGGATCAAGCCTCCCAGCGCACTCCCTGGGTCTCAGCCCAATCCCCAGCACCGGGTCCCTACCAAGCCTGGGACTGGCCCCAAATCATCATCCCAACTTCCCTTCCTACTGAAGCAGCTCTCCCCAACTGGACTCCAGTCTCCTCTCCTCTGCGGCTGTTCAGATCTGTTAGCAGTTGGCTACCAGGGGGAAGGTCTACGCTCCTTTCAAAAAAGCCTTCACTGGCTCCCAGCCTTGCTGACGTGACACTCCTCATCTTGGCATTCAGTGTGCTCCATGAACTGGCTTCAAACTTTCCCATTCTCACTTAAGATGATTTAACTTCATCAACGTGGGGCCTTAGTAAACCAGTTCTGCTAAACATCCCAAATTAATGATTTGCGTAGACTCATCATCTCTTCTTCCAGACTATTCTCTTTGAAGGAAAGGATGGTTTCAATTCCGTATTTTTCAAATCCAACAGTATCTATTTCAGGGTCTTGCAAATAGTAGCAACAATAAATATTTACTGAACTGAATCTTTAATTGGGCTCCTTCAACTCCAAATCCCTGGAAAATAAGCTAAGGCTGTGCTAGAGCCAAAAACGGCTTTCACCCTCTAGTCCCTTTACCAGAAGCACCAACATACCTGTGAGTAGAATGCACTTCAAGTGATGCCTTGGTACCTCCAGCCATGGCCTAGGAACATGGCCCCAGAGAATTTTCTACGTTTAGAACCAAAGTCTTTTGGATTATGAATATGCTGATAGCACGGGTAGAGAGGAAGACAGGGAAACTGGGTAAGGAAGGACAGAATTTGAGAGAAGGTAGTCTGAAAATTTTAAACTACGTAATGACTCCGACATCTTTTTGGTAAGGCACCGTGCCTTAATCCTCATCGGCAAGAAAGAAGAGGCACTATTTTATAATGCAGAAAGTAGGCTAGACCCTGTATTAAGTGTTATACGTGTTATTACATCTAATCCCTGCCACAGCCTCACGAGAGAACTGGTGCCTGTGTGTCCCTTTTAACCTGTAAAGGAAAGTAAGGCTCAGAGGAGTCAAGTAATTCGTCCGGAAACACATCCCTAGTAAAGTGGCAGAGTACGTGATGACTCAAGCCAGATTTGTCTCTACACCTATGTGCCTGTATCTCACCCCTGTGAAATCAAGGTCATTTAAACGTTTCAAACTCCTGGCATGGAAAACTGAGTGACACCACGCAGAAATTAGGAGGGCGCGCAGCTGTGGTAGACTGTTGCCTGTCCTCCTCTCCCTCTCCCAAACCAGCTTGTAACCCAAACGGGGGGCAAACTGAGCCCACCCTAGAACGCGGAGTTGGGACAGAGAAAGGGAGAGGGAGGTCAGGAGGAAGGCATGTGAGGAGAGAAGGGGGAGAGAGAAATCAGCTTCCTCAGGGTGACGGGTAACTGTCAGGTAGCAGCCCTCCACTGAGGAGCAGGAAGCAGAAGAGTCAGTGGGGGGGGGGGGGGAGGGCGGAGAGGAGGAAGCATATGTGTAGAAGCAGGAGAGGGGAGGAATAAAGAAGCCTTTCTGGGTTTCCTGCCTTACTTCATTCAGTTCCTGGTTCCCTGCCCTTGGATTCTGGGAGTCACCACAGGATCCTTAAAACAAATTCCCCTTTCTGCTTAAGTGAGCTCCAGTGGTTTCTGTTATTTGGGACCAAAAAAGTCTTAATTAATGCAACAGCTGTGGAAAGTTTCCTAGAACGGCTAACTAGTCGTGGCTCTCTCCAGTGCTTTCTTGCTAACAAGCCCTGACAGGCTGTGACAGGCTGTGACAGTCGGTGCTTCCGTGCGGCCCACTCCTGGAGGCGCTGGGAGTGTCCTCGGGCGGGCGTGGGGAGGTAGAGACAGAGCACTGCAGAATATTAATACCAAGTTTCTATTTCAAAAACAAATCAATTAAAAAAAAAAAAACACTGCCTTCGTCTTTGAAATTACCCTATGTACAATGCTATCACATTTCTTGGCCAGTAGAGATTTGAAGAAGGCTCTAACTTCTTTTTTCTCAATACAGGGGAGGGAAAGGGTGCAGCATTCTTGCTTGATGTCATGCTCTGGGCTGACTTTTTTGTTTCATGTTTGTCAAGAGCGTGGGTTTAAGATGTAGACACAGGAGGATGGTGGGCAAGAGCTTCCTAGACTGTGGACCTGAACTCAAGTCACAGTTCAGCCCCTCTCGGCCACGTGACCTGGAGCAAGTGATTACACTTGCCTGAGCCCTAGTTTCTTCACCTGTAAAATAGGGGTAATTATTTCTCAGGCTTGTTTCAATAATTAAATAAAGTAATACATAAGTATAAAATAATTAAATGAGATAATACATACACAAAGGTATAAAAGAAACAAGTCAAAAAATTATATGAGTTGGTATATGTCTATTTTCCACATTAAACAACAAAGCTAAATGAAAACTTCAAACTTTTCCACATGTTAGTTTTCTTTATCCCAGATATTTTTGGCTAAACATTAATGGAGATGATCTACTACTAGGGAAACTGATCTTTCTTTTGGTGTGTCTTCTGGTGTGTATCAAGCCCCAAGGCAGAGAAGACAGGAGAGGGACACTAGGTGAGTACCCGCCACGTGCCCGGCACTGTCTTGGGTCTGCCTGACAGTCGAGATTGTGCTAGTGATTTAATATTTTCAAAGAAACTCTGTTTCAAAAAGAGACGATTAAATATGACTATAGAAAAGGGTAATTGAACACACATTTAAAGTATTATTATGCTTGTGGGAACACTCCTATCCTAGGAATTCTAATTACATCTGTAAGACCACAGGAGAACTGTTTAAACAATCACAATTTGAAACTCTTGATTCTCCCATATACAAACGTTGGTGTAATTCCACTAAGTCACCTCTCAGGCAAAAAGATTATGGGAAAGTTTACTTTGACTGAGAGTAAATATAATGTCACAAGACCGATTTCTTCACTCATGTAACAGGACTTCCACACACACATCGGGGTCCTGTGAAAGTCACAAAGGGACTCCACATGCTTACTCGCATCACGCCACAACTGCTGGAAAGGGTATTGGAATTCTTTAACTACTTTCTAAGCCAATTCATGAGCTTCACAAGAAAATCAGTTTTACTACTTTATAATTATACTTAATTTTTTTTTGAAGTTGCGTTATCCAGCTTGATCACCCCCTTGATTTACCACTCTTGGCTCTAAACTGACTTGGCTGTTTCCAAAAATCAAATCCACTCTCAAAAGATGAAGATTTGCCATTGTTGAAAATGTGCCTTAGGCTCTGAAGGCAATTTCCGAAGAGGAGTCCAAAAATGTGTATGTCCTCCGCTGGCTCCTTCCCCAATGCCTGCCAGCAAGCTCAAATTCTCCTCAATCTCAAAGACGCCTTCGGTTCCCGAGCTGAGCTTCGGTCAAGCTCCCTCTCACCTCCTCTGTGCTGCAAACGCCTTAAAAGAGATGTTTAGACTTTGTGTCCTCACTTCTTCACTCCCCCTTCCTCTCCTCCGCTGGCCACAGTCTTCTCAGGCTCCCATCACTCACTGCGCAACGCATGAGACACCCAAGAGACGAAGAAAACAATCTGATGGCTAAATGCACTGACTTCTGTCCCGGGCTTTGCCCCAGCTGACAGCACTACAGCAGAACACAAGGTGGCTCGCCCTTGCTTGGAACCTGTCACCACCCTGGCCTTTGCCTTTTAACTCTTCAAATATCCTCCTTCCTGTGCCCCCCAACCCTACCTTTTCCTACGAAAAGTGCTGGGCTCCTCACGGTCCACCACTGGCCCCCTTTCCCGTTCAGACGCATGCTCACCAGGTCTATCCACTCTCCTGGGTGGCTCTGACACCACTTTTATGCTCTGAAACAGTATCTGCAGCCCAGACCTCGCTCCTGAGTGCAAGGCCTGCTTCTCTTTCTGCCCCTTGGACATGGTCTTCTGGTACCCAGATTTTACTCGTCTTTCCCCATCCAAGCATTTTGTTTTTGCCCTCCATTTCACAATTTCAGATTTTCCTGAATTTCATTTTGGCTTAAGGATGGCTATTGACACAGTTCAAGGGCCTTACAGGCTTATTCTTCCTACTCGAGAGGTCTTCTTGAGAATGTCAGGAGCAGTGTTAGCTGCTTTTTCTTTTTCTCTTCCCAATAGTAAGACAAAAGCCTAAGGAAATCCTATTCATCCTTCAAGGCCAAGTTAAAAAAGTTACCTGGCTTTACAGCTTCCTTATGCAAAATAAATTCCTTTCTCAGCTGTGTTCCCCGGGTGCCTATTTTTTTTAATTTGAACCTTTTATTTTGAGAGAATTGTCAATTAACATACAGCGGTAGGAAATAATAAAGACGTTATCTACCTTTTACCCAATTTCCGGTGGCAAAATCGTACAAAACTAGAATAGAGTGTCAAAACCAGGGTATTGGCATTGACCCAGTGCACTGATCTTACTTAGATCCCATTCTCACTTGGGCTCATTATGTTCCACACAATTTTATAGCACTGTAGGTTCCTGCAAGCACCACCTCCAACAAGAGACTGAACCGTCCCAAGGATCTCTATTTTAATAACAATCATCCCTCCCTAATTTCCCCCTGCTGCGCCTCCCTCAGTCCCTGCAAGACAAATCCATTCTCCAGTTCCAAAATGTATCTTTTCTAAAATGTTACACAACAGAATCCTACAGACGTAACCTTTCAGATTGGCTTTTTTCACTCATCCTAATTTCCTGAAGATTCACGCAGGCTGTTGCATGTTATTAATAGTTCATTCCTCTTTATTGCCGAGGATCATTCCATGATATGGATGTACGTTTGTTTAACCAAGCACCCGTGTTAGGGCAGCAGGGTGGTTTCCAGTTTGGGGCTGTTATGAATAACGCTGCTATGAAAATGTGTGTGCAAGTTTTTGTGTGAACCGTGAGTTTTTATTTCTCTGGGATAAATGCCCGGGAATGCAATTACCAGGTTGTATGGTGGTTGTGTTTAGTTTTTTAAAGAAGCTGTCAAAGTGTTTGCAGACTGGCTGTGCCATTTTACATTTCCACCAGCGGTGTGTGAATGGTCTGCTTTCTCCACATCCTCACCAGCATTTGGTATTGCTCGCAGCTTTTCACCAACTTTGCTTTTCCCTTTTGTTTTCGCCATTCTGACTGGTGTGTGCTGAGGTTTCATTGTGGACTTAATCTGCATTTTCTAATGCCTAATCATGTCAAACATCTTTTGATGTGCTCATTTGCCTTCTGTATATCCTCTTCAAGTCCATGTCATGTGCCCATTTTCTAACTGGACTGCTTTTACATTATTGAGCTTTAAGGGTTCTTTACGTATTGTAGATACAGTCCTTTGTGGGATACGTGGTTTGCAAATATTTTCTCCCAGCCTAGCTTGTCTTTTCATCCTCTTAACAGAGTCTTTCACAGACAAAACGTTTTTATTTTGATGAGAACCAATTTATCAGTCTTTTCTTATATAGGCTGTGCTTTTTGCGTCTAGTCTAAGAACTCTTTATCTAGTCTTGTATCATGTAAGTATCTTATGCTCTTTTTTTAAAATGTTTATTTTATTTTGAGAGAGAGAGAGAGAGAGAGAGAGAGAGAAGGAGGAAGGGAGAGAATACCAGTGGGGGAGGGGCAGAGAGAGGGAGACAGAATCTAAAGCAGGCTTTTTTAGAGAAGCCGAGTTGACAGCTCAGAGCCTGACACAGAGCTCGAACCCATGAACTGAGATCATGACATGAGCCGAAGTCAGACACTTAACTGACTGAGTCACCCAGGCACCCCTATGCTCTTTTCTATAAAAGTTTTACAGTTTTGCATTTTATATGTAAGTCCATGATCCATTTTGAGTTAATTTTTGGATAAGGCATGAGGTTTAGGTCAAGGTTCATTTACTTGCCTATGCAGCCCCAATTCCTCCAACACCATTTGTGGAAAAGGCTACTCTTCCTCCACTGAACTGCTTTTGCTCCTTGTCAAATATTAATTGGGCATATTTGTGTGGCTCTAATTCTGGGTTTTCTATTCTGTTTCATTAATCTATGTTTCATTCAACTATCCTTCTAGTTTTCCGTAGATACTCTTTATCAAGTTGACAGTCTTCTCTTTTCCTCATCTGCTGAAGAGTTTTTAGTATATGCGTGTGTTGGGACTTTTTACAACACCACTTCTGTAATAACGGACATGACATGATTTATGTTTTATTCTGCTGACATGATAGGTTACGGAATTAATTTTTCAGAATAGTTTTAGAGACAGAATTCACTTACTATGAAATCCACCCTTTAAAAATGTACAATTCAATCTTTGTGCAGTTGGCAGTACTAGTGAGGTTTATGCAAAGTGCAACTACTGCTAGCTGAAAAATAAACAAGTGAATAAATGAATGGATAAATAAAATTTAAAATGTATGAATCGGAGGATTTTAGTCTCTGCAGAGGGCTGTGTCATCTTTTCCATGACCTAATCTTATAACATGTTCATCACCCCAAAGAGAAACTCCACACCCATTAAGCGTAATTCTATGCTCCCCCTTCCCTGGAGCCCCTAGCGACCACCAGTTGCCTTTCATGTATGCTCCACCGCCTTCTACCCCCGGCTTCTTCCGTCTGGAGTAATGATTTGAAGGTTCTCCGTGCTGTGGCACGTATCAGTGCTTCAGTCCCTTTAATGGCCAAGTAATATTCCAGAGCACAGATATACCATATATTGTTCATTCCTTTATCAGATGATGGACATTTGGCTTGTTTCCATTTTTGGCTATTACGGACAAGGCTGCTATAAATATTTGTGTACAAATTTTTGTGTGGACATGTTTTCCATTCTATAGGAGTCAAATTACTGGGTCATAAACTCTATGTTTAACCCTTTGAGAAACTGCCAAAATGTTCTCCAAAGTGGCTTTGTTGCGTGGTACATACACATTTTAGAACAGTACGTCCTCTTGATGGAATGATCCTTTTAACATTATGTCCCTCTTTGTCTCTAGTAATTTTCTTTGCACTGAAGTCTATTTTATTTGATAATAATATAGCTATTCTTGCTTTTTAAAAATTGATATTTGCATGGTATATCATGTCATCATTTTGCTTTAAACCCACCTATGTCGCTGCATTCAAAATGAATTTGTTTAGAAATCTAATTATTGGATCACGCTTTAAAAAAATTTTTTTAATGTTTATTTCTGAGAGAGAGAGAAAACACAAGCAGGGGAGGGGCAGAGAGAGAGAGAGGAAGAAACAGAATCTGAAGCAGGCTCCAGGTTCTGAGCTGTTGGCACAGAGCCCGACACAACCATGAGATCATGACCTGAGCCGAAGTCGGACGCTTAACTGACTGAGCCACCCAGGCACCCCTGGATCATGCTTTTTTATTCATTCCACCAATCTCAGCCTTTTAACTGGTGTTTTTTAGGCAATTTACAATATTTACATTAAGGACAATTATTAATATGTTAGGGGTTGAGTTGCCATTTTTACATTTTGTTTTCTGTTTGTTTCCTCTTTCTTGTTACAATGTTTCTTTTCTTGTGGGTTAAATGAATATTTGTTTTGTTTATTCCATCTTGATTGTTCATAAAGTTATCACTTTGTGTAGTTTTCTTAATGGTTGCTCTAGGTACCACAATATACATAAGTTATAGGGACTACTGTATCAACTTCTTACTACTTCAAGTGAGGCAGAGAAACCTGAATTCTCTTTAAGTTCCTTTACCCTCTCTACATTCTAAATATTTTTCCACCCACTTTGAGCCCTACATTATTTAGTACTAGAACTTTTGTTTCAACCAACAAATATGATTTAAGAAACTCATGAGGACAGTTCATGATATTTGCCCCCAATTTTTACCCATTCTCATATTCTTCTTTCCATTCTGAAATCCCAAGCCATCTTCTGTTATCATTTCCTTTCTGTTTAGAGAACTTTCTTCAGTCATCCCTTCAGGGTATACTGGCTAGCAAAATTCTCTTAGCTTTCCTTTGTCTGAAAATGTTTTTATTTCCTCTTCATCTCTGAAGGATATTTTTGCTGGAAACAGAATTCATGGTTGACAGTTCTTTTCTTTCAGTACTTGAGAAATCTGCCACTTTCTTCTGGACTCCATGGTTTCCAATGAGAAACTATTACCATTTGAATTGGTGTTCTCTTAAAAATAATACATCATTTCACTCTGCTTCAAAGATTTTTTCTTTGTATTCAGTTTTTAGAAGTTTAAATATGATGTGTCTTGGGCATCAGTTCCTTTGGGTTTATGCTGTTTGGGGTTGTGATGTTGTGATTTATAATAAGAAACAAATTTGGTCTTCATCCCTGTTTTGGGCACAGCGCTCCTAAAATGCTTGGAATTTCCTAAATGATAAGAGTAAAAGAGGTGTCTTTTGATATCCATAATGAATCCTTTTCAACCACACCCAAGTTTATGTCAATGAGATAACTTCTGGAAAGCACTTAAGTATGGGGACTGGTTGTCAGAGGCATCAACCATGTGATCAGAGGGCTGGAACTTTCAGCCCCACTTCCAACCTCAAGGGAGGAGAGAAGGGGGCTGGAAAGTGAGTTCATTCCCCACTGGCCAATGATCTAATCAATCATGCCTATGTAATGGAGCCTGCATAAAAAAGCAAAAGGACAGGGTTAGAGAGCACCCAGGTTGGTGTATGTGGGTACCATGATGGGAGAACAGCGTGTCCAGAGAGAGGGAACCTCCATGCCACGTTCCCTTGTACTTTGCCCCATGCATCTCTTTCATCCAGACATGCCGGAGTTCCATTCTTTTACAAGAAACCGGTCATCTAGTAAGTAAACTGTTTTCCTGATGGAGTTCTGTGAGCTACACTAGCAAATTATTCAAACCTGAGGAAGGGGCCTAGGAATCCTCAATTTATGGCCTGCTGGCCAGAAGCACAGGTAACAAGCTGGACTTGCCCCTGGCATTTGACATTGGAGGGGGCAGTCTTGTGGGATTGAGTGTCCGTGGAGCTGTGGGATCTCTTTGTTGAGATTTTCTATTTTTTTATTTGTTTCAAGAGAATTTGTAATTATTTGTTAAAGCATTTTCATAAAGCTTGCTTTAAAATCCTTGTCAGATAATTGCAACATGTGGTTCATCTTGGTATTGATATCAGCTATATTTTCTCATTCAAATTATGGTTTTCCTGATATGATGAGTGCATTTCAATTGTGTCCCAGACATTTTGGATATTATATTAGGCAGGAGACTATGGATCCTATACGGTCTGTTGTGGGGGGTTTTTGTAAGCAGTCTCCTACTGAGTGCAACTGAAGGGCCAGGTGCGTGTACATGGTCAGCTTCCTACGGAATCCCACTGCCACCAACCCAGCACAGGCTCACAGTGCCTCACTGCAGGTCGCAATCCAGCTCTCCCATCAGCCCTGTTGACATCCTCCTGGAGAAAAAGGGGCGCCAATGCACACACTGTGTCACGGACTCCAAGCGTGGGTGTAACGTAAGCCCCCGCTAAGCCCCACTGCCGCCAGGAAGGGGAAGAGCAAACATCTGATACATACTGCCTTGTCACTACCGTTTGGGGGCAGACGCTCAACTCCCTGTTGACATTAGGAGAGGGGAGGAGGTGACTGAGGTATTTCTGTATATACATTTACATATATTCTGTATACACATATACAGAACACATATACATCCTGTATACATATATTTATATATAATTATATATTTCTTATATAAATATATATATTCTTATATAAATATATAATTGATTCTATACCAAGTTCTCAGTTTATGGTGGCAGGAAGTACAGGCTCGGCTCGCACCAGGCTGCACTGACACCAGGGGGTGTGCTGTGGTAACGAGCCCCGACTCATCACATCTCTGCTGCCAGGAAGGGACTCTTCCTGGGAAGGAGGCTCATCTTATCTCTGGAACTTGCTGGCACTATCTCATGGGACAACTGGAACACTGCCTACTTTCGCTGGAGAGGGGACAGAGGCTCAGCTCCACTCCCAGCTCTGCCAATAATACCCAAGCAGGGCAATCAGAACACGACCTGCTCCCACGGATGAGGAACAGAGTCTGCTCCTCACTTGGCCGCACGGACACGATCCCAAAAGGGAAACTGGAGCATGCCTGCTTCCACTGGGAAGGAAGAACAGCTGCTTACTCGGTTCCACTGACGCGACCCTAGCAGGGGAAGGCAAGCACTACCAATAGCTTCTGCCGTGCAGGCGACGGAAGATTAGCACTGCTTAGATCTCACACCTCCCCAAGTGGAATCAGACAGGACACAAGATGAAGTCACTGGATGGCTCCACAGACCCCACCAGGCAGGGGAAACTAGGGCACTGCTGCTTGATTTCATGCGATAGGTAGGGGTGTGTGGAATATTAACCCCTTGCTCGGTCCCAATGAAACCATGACGTGTGCGTGTGAGTGCACGTGCACGTTTCTACTGGTGTTTGGCTAAAGAATGGTGGGTTCTCCCAAACAGGTTTCTGTTGTTAGACATCCCTTTTCCTTGTCTTTTGGCTAGAGGAGAAAGGTTTCTCGTAAAGATCTTTTTTCTTGTGCCTTTTGGTCATTCCAGGTTGGCGACTGCTACACCACCCTGTCCGGGCTATATGGGAGGCGATGAGGGGGTCACTGGTATGTTCCTCAAGTCCTAAGACCCCCGTGCAGACTGCCTTCTCTTTTCCACCTTTCTGAATCTTCCTATGCTTGTTTGTTGTGTCATGTCCATATTTCTGGTAAGAAGAAGGGCCCAGGAGGACTGGGGGTACTCTATCTTTGTCAGAAATAGAAGTTGTGCCTCATTTTATTAAAGTAATTGTAACATTTTACTTATTCTTTAAGAGGTTTACACAGCAAACTCTTTGAAGGCCCTTGATTCTGTCAATTTTGTCAATATTCATTTTCCCAGGAATACCAAAAAGAAACAGCAATGAACCCCAGCACTCGCTTTAAGACACGTTATATTCAACCAATTGATACATATTCTGCAAACGCTTTCTAAACAAAACTTTGTCAGGGCGCCTGGGTGGCTCAGTCAGTTAAGCGTCCAACTTCGGCTCAGGTCGTGGTTCGTGGGTTCGAGCCCCGCATCGGGTTCTGTGCTGACAGCTCAGACCCTGGAGCCTCAGCTCAGACCCTGGAGCCTGTTTCAGATTCTGTGTGTGTTTCTCTCTCTCTCCCTTCCCCACTCATCCTCTGTCTCTCACTGTCTCAAAACTAAACTATAAAAAAAATTTAAAAAAATAAACAAAACTTGGTCTTTTTCTCCCCCCTCTTTTATCCTATACGCATGTATTTACATATGTGCATAATATATATATATTATATACCAAGTACTGAGTAGAGTCTAGAAACAGAAAGACAAGTGAGCCTGAACCCTTGTTCTTGAGGGCTTTGCCATCCCTCAGAATAGCATCAAGCACAGGGAAGTTAGAGTACATGTGGCAAGTGCTCTAAGATAGGTGTGAGTAACTGGTGATGGGAAAGGAGAGTGGGGCATGACTGATTGCTCCAGAGTAAGATGGCACAGGCAGGTAAGATGGGCCCTGGAGAGTGGACGAAGGGCAGGGCAGGGCATGGGCAAGATGCAGAGAGTCTTGCATCAGAACAGGATACCGTGTAGAAGCTAAGAAATTTATTCCCCTCTTTTCCTATTGTCAATAAAATTGATAACTTCATTTTTTCACTTGTACTGATATGAATTATCAAGCTATCCAACATTTCCTAGTCTTAAGAATGATTTGTCCATACAATTATTTACTTCTCACAGCTCTCATTTCCAAATTCTACCTTCCTTTCCCAGTCGCCGGGATCTCTGACGGGAGGCTTGTTTCTTTCCCCAAACTTTACTTTCTGCTGGAAGGGCCCCCCCTTTTATCTCCAGCCCAGGCATTAAAAAGTGAAGAGAGGTGAGAGTGACATCAGCAGGACTGGCCAAGCATAGAGCCCTGAAAAGCCACGACTCCGTAGAAGCATTAGGACCCATTCACCTTTGTTACTGTCTATGAGTTACGTGTAATTTCATAAACAGTGAATTGGGATTTACATGAAGGAAATAATATTGCCAGTAGTTTCAAATGATAATGACAGCTTCTTTGTTTAATGCAGAACAATGTAATCTTGCTCCATTCCAGGTAAGGAAAGAAGGGATTCCCTTGGGAATGAAGAGCTGAGATTTAAAGCACGATCCTTGGATTCTCTGTGTAGCTGACAGGGAGACATGGTCACTGTGTCTTTCAGATAAATGTGGCAGTCGGTCACCAGTGGAATACCACCTCTTCCAAATGCAAGGATGAGATGATTGCGAATAACTCCAAAAGGACATCTCAAACATAGAA
The DNA here is from genome assembly GCA_028646485.1 of Cryptoprocta ferox. Classification (NCBI taxonomy): domain Eukaryota; kingdom Metazoa; phylum Chordata; class Mammalia; order Carnivora; family Eupleridae; genus Cryptoprocta; species Cryptoprocta ferox. The sequence goes on along the minus strand of CM053578.1, from coordinate 99,705,776 downwards.
TCACACTCCATCAGAGCGAGTACGTTCTGAAATATTTAGTTTAACAATTTCAGCGTGTAGTCTGAGGAACACTAGGTCCATGAGATGATCCATGAGAAAAAGGTCTAAGAAATCTATTACCCCACTGTTTTCTAAAAATATTTGGCCACAGAACCCTTTCACTCCGTGACAGCCTATTAAAATCCCAAAGGACTCACGACCTACCGATACTTTTTGGAAAATCCTAACCTGATCAAATAATCCATTTTACAAAGGATGAAAGTGCTCTCTCTCTGTCTCCCCAAATTTAACTAATCCGTTCAAGGTCATCCCACTGGTTCCCAGGAGAGCTGGGACTAACTTCTGGTACTCCTTCTCTGCTGCCACATGCCTTCACCAGAGAAACCTTTTCTAAATGGCAATTTAATCGTCCTGGACTTCCTGATAAACAGCGAGATCATTAGTCATTGAATGTTAGTTATGTTTGAAAGCTTTCCCACAAAAGGGTTGACCTGAAAGAGGTTAGTATTATATGTCCCTCCTGTCAAGTAGCTATTTCAAGGTTGGTTTTACCTGGAGTGAAAGGAAATGTCTGTCTCTTTGGAACGGTTCCATCTTGAAGATATTTCAATATTTCTCACCACAGCACCCTTTCTGTGCTCAGTATTTTTAGCTCGCTGTTTTCTATTTTGGCAGCCGAGAAGCTGCAGTTTGTAATTTTACCTCCAGCTTCATATTTCTTCTTAAAAGTGAATACAATGTCCTGTTTATAATAATAAAATCACTAGTTGGCAGAAGGACATTAAATGGAAAAAAAAAGAGAAAGCAATTGGAAAATTTAGAGCAAGCAATTTTAAGTGCCAAGTTTCACATTTGTAATGGTCCAGTGGAGGTCACTGGGCACCCTTTTTATTGAGGGGATAGTAAAGAAATAGATATCCACAAGTTCTCCTGTGAAAAGCAATAGATACCACCTCCACTTCAAGGAAGCTCAGATTTTACTGAAAAGTGATGTGATCCAAACTTCCACACTATTACTAACTATAGGAAAAATATAAAAATCAGTTTAGCGTGGTATTTTCCCCCTCCAATATTTAGGTTTCCATTTTCCACTTTAATTGAGCTTTTAAGCTTTGGTTTCCTATTCCAGTTTAGCAACAAAGGAAACAAAATAATAAGAATGAAAATAGCAATAATTGGAGCCAGTCTCAGAAATAACCTTGGGGTTTCTTGGGCTTCTGGTGCAACCCCCTTTAAGCAGTTTCCTTGGTTACATTCTCTTCCAGATCCCCGAAGGCCTGCAGTATTGGTGTCGCTCGCTTTTTTCTTTTCTTTTCTTTTTTTTTTTTTTAACCTCAGATGCCCTGCTAAAGAGAGCTGCAGGTCTAGGCCATGCAAGCAGGGATTCTCCAGAGACGTGAGCTCAAGGTCCAGAAAAATGGTGCTCCTGATCAGAAGGGCCAGATCACCCTTCGGAGTTCACACCAGCCTTCCTTCTTGAAAATTGCTAACCAACCATTTTTCTTTTCAAAATAAACACTATTTCTCTCAACTTCAGTTTGCAAAATATTACCCCAATTCCACTGGACTAAAAAACTGGAATTTTACTGACATAATTGGATTATGAGGTTTAAAGATTGATGGAACTTTTCTGTTCCAAATATAATTGTTCAAATACCAAACCTAAACGGGTACGTAGAAGTCCTTACGTAGCTACAGCCAGAATAGCACTGCGGGCTCCATGGCAGGGTGGCCGAGCAGAAGGGGTCAGGAAGCTGTCAAACCACTGGAGTTGTGAGCCTGCTTACAGAAGGGTCTGGAGTCTTAGAGGAAGGTGTCACCTTTTCTGCAGCCACAGCCTATCACTGAAGGAAGACTGCTTTGGTCACTCTAGTTCCCTCTATGCCTGCTCACTTTTCAGATCTCAGCTCAAGCACCAAGGCCCTTGGTAGTTTGTTCATACTGATGTTACAGCACTTGCCATACTCTGCTGTAATTTATCTGAGGGTAAATCTGTCTCCCCGAGAAAGAGTAAATTCCTAAAGAACAAGAATTGGGCCTCACTTGTCTTTGTATTTCCGGTAACTAACTTAGTACTTGGCATATGTTACACGTACACATATAAAAATAATATATATCAAAAGTTGTATATGGAAGACAGAAAAAGGAAAAAGACAAAGAAGGTTTTACTTGGGATTTACAGAATATATATTAATTTATTCAAAGCACATCTTTTTTAGTGGGTGCTGGGACTCACTACGAATTCTTCTGACATTCCTAGGAAAATTAATACTGATTAAAAACCTCTTTGAAGGCACCACCCCTCTGAGCCGAAGAAATCATAGTACTACAAACTCTTGTACCCAGTACCTCTCCCCTCTGTCACAACTCCATCGAAATACTGAATCCCCACTGTCCATGAATGGTATTCAATTAACATTTGTTGGTTGAAAAACGGAATACATCTATCATAAGACCAAAGAGAAGGAAGAGGTAATCAGATCAAAACACTTCAGCACACAGTGGACTTCTCTTTATGTTTAGCTTTTATTGTAAAACTTAAGAAGTTAACTGTGACTACATAAATACATGAAGAATTAACCCTGATGCCCTCACAAGGTATGTGGGTCAGGTGTTAAGTGAGGTATGCAGATGAAAGAGTCGGTGTTCCAGAACACAAAGGCAATGACACTGGCATTCTCATTACTTCCTATGCTTTCAGCCAACTGTGATAAGTGGGTATTTGCCTTTGCCCCGTACATGGATTTATGGAAATTACCCAGTTTTAACTAAACTATCCTTACAAAAGAGGCAAGTGGCTAAAAAAGATTATTACAAAGATCCACAGACTAAAGGTAATGCTCAACTATACTAATTCTACTAATAACCATGAAAATAGCAAAGTTGACATTTCTTCTGCTCCCAATATAAATTCATCATCAGCCACATTATGATTTCAAAACAATGATTGTCAATCATATGTTACCCAGCAGGTCCTTAGGAAAAAATAAACACATCTATCTGTTCCTTCAAAGTAAAAGTGGCGTTTTAACAATAAGAAAAATGTGATTTATTTCTGAACGAAAATAAAATAAGAAACTCAGATTTTGAAGATCGCATTTTTAAAAAGGGTGTTTGAAATGTTATACAATTTGGGGACCTAGAAATGATCTTAGAGTACAAACTGCAAAACTCCTCATATCTATACACTTAAACTTCCTGACAGAATTTTCTAACTAGTTTTTATAGATGCTAACTGAAGAATAACCAAAGATTATGAACCCATTTTTAAAAAATCTAAAAACATGTAGTACCTTTAAATCAGTTCACCAGACCTACCAGACATGAAAGATGAAAATTTATTAGTGGGATTATATTTCTGAATAGAACTGGTGAATAGGACTAAAAAAGAGTATAAGTTATGATTTAGTTAAGTTCAACTCCTTCTGAGGTATCTTTTTCAGTTCTGATAACCATTAAATCTAAAACTAAGTATCAAAATACACTGAACTTATACTCAGACCTTTGTGTTTCTATATCACAGGCTGTGAAAACAAAAATTGAAAAAAATAATAAAGAATTTCAATCACACTGCTCTCACCAAAAGTAAAATTATTAATGTGAAGTTTTCTTTACCTTTTTAAAGTAAAGAGTTTTCTACACCTTTTTAAAGTAAAATAAAAATATCTTCAGAATTTATTTTATTCTCACTTTTCTACTTTTATGTATATAATGTACACGATAAATTAGCAAAGTAGTAAATACACTTCTGATTTTAAAATAGACATACACATTATTGGGAATGCAGGTTCAAAAAGATTTAGAGATTACTACTACAGGCATCAGGAAGCAGTTGAAAGATTTTAAGCCCAAGGAGTAAAATATATCATATCTGAATTTTAGAAACATAATCCTAAAGATAATAGGCAAGGAGAAAGTGCTGGGAGGTGTAAGTGGATTTAAAAAAAAAAAAAAAAAAGAAAATCTCTGCTGCTCTGCTCATAGCAGAGGGTACCCTGTGACCTCCCAGTACCTTTGGAACCTTTCACAGAACGCATGGGCATATTTGAACAGAGGTCTTGGGCACAGCGAGGCCTCCTGCTCTGAGGTCTAACACAGAAGGCAACGGGGGCCAGCGAAAAAGGTGAGGAGGAGCCATGAGAGGGAACGCAGAACACACTGGAAGGGCTGACTGCTGAAGTGTCTTATTATTTACCCATTGGCTAGGAATCTGGCTAGAAGAGATTGAGCGCCTCTCTTTTCCGATAGTCCCATTTATAATTTTTAAAAGATATAAAAGTTATTTTAAAAAATAATTTGAAAATAGAGCAATTTACAAAATGAAGTAAAATACTGCCTCCCTACCTCCAGCTATTCCACCGAGTCCACACAGGAGAATCACTGCCAACAGTTTGATGTATTTCCTTCCAGACCTGCATCGATGCGTATATATTTTTGTATGTACGGGTATATGTATGCCTGTGTATATACATTTGGAGAGAATTTTTATATAGTATAATATAATATATCTGACAGGATATCATGGCCATCCTTTTAGGACAGTCCAATGGATCTAGCTCCTTGATGGTCCTTCAGGAATGCAGCCTTGCTGACATGATATAGGTTATTTAACCATTCCTTTGTTGTCACTTTCACAACAGAGCAGCAATGAACATTCTTATGCATCTATACTTGTACACTTCTTTGAGTAGGATGGTTTCCTGGAAGTCAAGTTTTTGGGTGAAAGGGTAGGTACATTTCAAATGTTGATAGTTACTGTGGAATGGCTATGCTGACCTATAGTGCAAACAATATAGTTCAGACATTCCTTCTTAGTAAAACTTATTTACAGACTCCTAGGTTTAGGAAAAAATCTCAGAAAACAAGCCCCTCAATTTGTATATGAGAAAATGAAGGCTCAGAGAAGGTAAGGTTTGGGCCCAAGATCTCAAAGCCCATGATGAGATAACGGACCAGCGAGGGGTTCCGTGAGGGGTGGTTATTGCTGAAACCCAGGATGGTAATTTCAGTTAAGTGACTTCAAATATACAGTGTGTTCCATCAGTGCTACTAATAAGTAGGAAAGGGGACTGTCATCTCCTTTTCCTTGCCTACACTTGGCAAGAAAAGAGAAAAAGGCAGTAAATTCCTAAAAGATACAACAGCAAGAGGGGGCAGAGAAGGAGGATTCTCAAACGAGGTAGAGCAGGCACCAAGGGCGAAGGTATCCTAAGTTCAGCCGCATGAAGTGAGCGAGGGTGGTGGAAAAGACTCTGACATGGGATGACCTTAGCAAAAAACCTTCCACAGCCTCAGTGGGTTGTATGAAAAGTTTCTTGGTTCTAAATATCTCCATGTGGCATCCAAAATGAATGCCAGTACTGAAACCAAATTCTGAAGAGAAATATCAGAAAAGAACTAACATCCCACAATGAAGAAACATCTTCAAAGAAGATGTTGTTATAAAAATACCACAAAAGTACTTTCCAACAAATTCCAGACCTAAAAGTAAAGCTTTAAAATGAAGCTCCAAGCACAGAAGCTTTGAATCCTTTGCTCTGTGCCTGAGGAGGCCCATTTAAAGGAAGGTACTTCTGACCAGATAACACTGTCTTTATTCGACCAGACCTATGGGGCATAACAAGGAGAAAAAAAGATGGCAACTGTATCTATTGAAATTAGAATGGTCTAGAAGAGAGATGAGCACGCTTTTTCTCTAAAGGGCCAGAGAGCCCTTTGCACGCCATATGGTCTCTGTTGCAATTATTCGACCCTAATGTTATAGTGCAAAAAGACAGCCATAGAAAAAAAGAGCATGGTTGTGTTCCAATACAACTTCATGGATGCTACAATTTCAATCTCATATAATTTTCATTCAAGATTATTTTTCTTTTGATTTTTTCCAATCACTTAAAATTATAAAAACCATTCTTAGCTCATGGGCTAGCTGTACATAAGCAGGCAGTGATTTATCTTGTGCACCATAATTTGCCAATATCTGGTACACAACACTTGATTCTCAATAGAACTGAACTTGAATGCTGATTGAAAGATGGTAATATCTCAGCCTCGTCCCTAAGAAAGTTAAGTTTGAAGATAGGTAGAAATGTGTTCTTAAAGAGCTTCAGATATTTACCTTAAATCTCTTCTCTTGCTGAATTCCTCTGGTGGGATTGTCCAGGGGAGGCGCTGAGGGAGACAGTCTAGAACTTCTGAAGAAAAATCAGAGAAATCCACACCATACTCTGTCAGTATTCCTTCTGTTTCAGGCTCGATTTCACCAGCCTGCCCAAGACTCTTAGCCAGCTGCCTGTGGACAGGATAAAGAGGAACAACTGTATTAGTGAATAAATGGATCATAGGCATTGTTTGTTTGGTCTCTAAAAGAGAAGGTTGTAGGAAATCTTCAAAACCTCCTGTCCTTTCCCCAGCATGAACACCATCACCAGCGAGCAGGGGGCCAAGGAGAAGAGACAGTGATACTCTTGTCCTGTTAAATCCCGACTACAGTATAATTTTAACTTTCTTCAGGAATTCTGATGTGGGGAGTTGGGCCAGATGGCCTTTCTCGGGCCTTTTGCTATTGTTTTTCATGAAAAAGTCACGTTGATATTGTTAAAAGCTTTTGTCAATTCCATCTCTTGCAAACACCTTTAGAAACAATTCTGATTAGCTCAGTTTACTGAGTCATTAGTTTAGTTTAGTCATTAGTTTAGTCATTAGTTTCATAGCACCTACACCTTAAGTCATGCTCACTAGATTGGATCTGACACTTATATATTTTTTCACAATTATAACTTTTACCTTAACATATTAAAATATTTTCATCTGAACACACAAGTAATATATGTTCACTGCAGAGAAGTTAGAAAATACAGAAATGCACTAAGAAGAAAGCTAAAATTGTCTACCATCTGGTCATTTGGCAAACTACCACTCACATATTGGGTGCTGGGCCATTAAAAGTAAGATTGCATTTAATAGGATAGTTCTGATCCTACAGGTAGGGTTCCACCCTTCAGAAGGCAAATAACACTCTTCATCTGTGGGTCATCTATAAATATAACAAAACTGAGAACACTCAATTCTTGTAAGTATTGGCATACTACATTCAGACCATAAGCCTTCAGTTCCGTGTTGAATACAGATAGTCAATAGGAAATAAGATACTCTTCCTGCAAGGAGTTTGGCACTGGCATTAGGGCTTTCTCTGGAGCCATTCGATTTCTTTGAAGAAGATCCTATATCCTGTGTAAGGGAAGGTGCCTGGCTGTCAGAGTTCTTAGGTGGTATAGGGAGAGACTGTGGATGTGGTGGCCTCATACGCAGACTTTTAATGAATTCCCATCTTTAGGCTTGCTACTGGAACAGGGCAGTCAGTGGTGGCAGCGGGGCTGGCCCCACCTCTCACATGCCAGCCAAGAGAAACCAGCCCATAGCTAACACATGCCAGCATAGGTTTGAGGCAGCCTGTGGGTTTCTTGTGTATGTTGCTCACATACAACATGGGCTCAGACCAGTGCCATGTTCTCTGACTTAGGCAGTGATCTCCCAGAAAGCATACCAAAAAGCCAAAGACAGCAATAATATGAGGGAAAAAATACAGAAAGCTATCAGGAAGATCCATAAATATCTGGAAATTAAACAACCAGTGGGCTAAATGAGAAATAAAAAGAATATCAGATGATATTTCAAATTGAATAAAACACATTATATCAATATTTGTGAGACACAGCTAAAGCATTGCTTTGAGGGAAATTTATGTTTTAAATAAATGCTCATATTAGAAAAGACGAAATATGTCGAATCAGTGATCTAAGCTTCTATCTTAAAAAATTGAAAAAAGAAAAGCAAATTAGATCCCAGGAAAGCAGAAGGAAGAAAATAATTAAGAAATAATCACTGGACAGAAAATGAAGAATAAACAAAACGAATAAAATCAAAAGTTGATTCTTTGAAAAGAAAATAGGTAAGTTTCTAGTGAGGCTAATCAAGAAAAAGAAGGAAAGACCCAAGTTACCAGTATCAGGAATTAGAGAGGAAACATCATTAGAGATCCTGTAAGCATTAAAAGGGTAATAAAAGAATTATGAATGACTTTAAGCCAATATGTTCAACACTTTGGATGGAGTGGATAAATTCCTTGAAAGATACAAACTGCCTAAGATTATTCAAACCAAAACCAATACCTAAATACTCTTATATCTACTTTAAAAACTGAATTCATAGTTTAAAACCTTCCTACAAAGAAAACTCCAGGCCCAGATGGCTTCACTGGCAAACGCCACCATGTACAGCATTAAGAAAGAATGAATAGCAATTCCATACAAACTATTTCAGAATGCGGACAAGGATGGAACACTTTCCAACTGTTTTAATGAAGCCAGCATTACCTTGAAACCAAAGTCAGACAAAGGATTCATGAGGTCAATATCCCTCAGGAACACAGACTTAAAATTCATATGAAATGTTAGCAGACAGAAATCAGCAATACAGTTGACCCTTGAATAACGGGGTTGAACTGTGTGGGTCTACTCACATGCAGATTTTTTCAATAGATAAATACAGTACTGTAAATATATTTTCCCTTCCTTATGATTTTCTTAACACCTTCTTTTCTCTAGCTTACTTTGTTGTAGGGATAGAGTATAAAATACACATAACATACAAAATATGTGTTAAATGGCCATTTATGTTATTGGTAAGTCTTCCACTCAATAGCAGACTATTAGTAGTCAAATTTGGGGAGAGTCAAAAGTTATACACAGATTTTCAACTGTGTGAGAGGTCAGTGCTACTATCTCTGCCTTGTTCAAGGGTTAACTGTATATAAAAAGGATAATACATCATGACCAAGATTTAAATATATATTTTTTAATGTTTATTTGAGAGAGAGAGAGAAAGAGAGAGCACACAAGCAGGGGAGGGGCAGAGAGAGAGAGAGAAAGAGAGAGAGAGAGAATCCCAAGCAGGCTCCACACTGTCAGTGCACAGCCCAATTGGGGCTTGAACTCACGAACTGTGAGATCATGACCTGAGCTGACATCAAGAGTTGGATGCTTAACCACCTAAGCCACCCGGTCACCCTGATGACCAAGTAAAGATTTAAAGATTTTTCCAACATTCAAAAATCTATCAAAATAATTCACCATATTAGCAAACAATGAGAAAAATATACAATCATTTTGATAGATGCAGAAAAAACATTGGACTAAATTCAACATACATTCATGATCAAAACCCTGAATAAATGGGTAACGAACAGAAACATCCTCAACTTGATTAATGGCCCCTGTGAAAACCCTAGAGCTAATAGCAAAACTTAATGGTGAAGCACTAAATGCTTTCCTCTGGACCAGGAAGAGGACAAGGGTGTTAACTCTCACCAATACTATGAAACTTGCTATTAGAGGTCCTACTGAGTGCCATAAAGCAAAAAAAAACAAAAAAAAAAAACAAAAAAAAAAACCAAAAACCAAAACCAAAACAAAACAAAACAAAAAAAACCCATACAAATTAGGAAAGAAGACTTCTACATGACTGGTAAATGGGCCAAAGAACTGCAATTTCCATTAAGAAGTGACTAGTCTGCTACATAATGCCAGGCCTTTATAGAAGACTCCTCTTATTCTATGAAAACCAGAGGCCAGCACACTGTGTATGACTTAGACTCTGCCTCAGCTCATGACTTTGAATGTGGAGAGAATCACACAAAACCAAGAGGTGCTCAAGATTCATTCATGGCAGCTAGAATGGTTTCCAGTGACAGCAGTGGTAGTAGCAGTGTCCAGTGGCATGTTGCTCTGCAAGGGCAGTGGTAGGAACCATTGGCATTTATAAAAGATGATGATTGGACTTCTTGTCCTTGGCTCTCCAAATTTGCCTTTGTTCTCACCTACAACTTTCTTAAACATTCAAGACTCTTACTGTTTCTGTGGGTAGCAAGTGGGTGGCTCAGTCGGTTAAGGGTCCAACTTTCGATCTCAGCTCAGGTCTTGAGCTCAGGGTCATGAGTTTAAACCCACAGTGGGCTTCACACTGGGCATGAAGCCTACTTAAAAAAAGGGGGGGCCCCTGGGTGGCTCAGTCAGTTAAGTGTCCAGCTTCGGCTTGGGTCATGATCCTGCGGTTTGTGAGTTCGAGCCCCACATCAGACTCTGCTGACAGCTCAGAGCCTGGAGCCTGCTTCAGATTCTGTGTCTCCCTCTCTCTCTGCCCATCCTCTGCTCACACCCTGTCTCTCTCTGTCTCAAAAATAAACATTAAAAAAAATTTTTTTTAAAGAATCTAGACATGGGGCTCTTGGCTGGCTCAGTCGGTGGAGGATGGTACTTTTGATTTTAGGGTTGTCAGTTTAAGCCCCGTGTTGAGTGTAGAGCTTACTTAAAAATATACAAAAGGATCTATACAGTTAAAGACGTAAGTCTCATTAATTTTCAAAATGACTACATTATTACCTGTGTTCACTAGAATGAAAATCCTATTGAGGGTTTAAGGAACCTGTTGTCACTGCCTTTGAAGTTTGAAGGACATTTTGGAAATTAATGGGACCTGAGTTACTTCCAACCCATCTATTATTCTCATAGGTTCCTGAGGTTCTGTTTTCTACATTCATCTCCTAAAATTAATGCCTTTAACTGTCTGGGTTCTTGGTTGCAAGCACATGAAACTAACTGAATGGAAAAGGAATGTATTGAAAAGACATCAAAGAGCTCACAGAAAGTGAGAGGCTTGAAGAACCTGAAAAAGGGATGTAAACAAAGAATACATATTCAGCCTCTACATCCTTGATTCCAGGCTAAGCTGAAAACTCAATGACTTCCTATGTATATCAAATAGGTATTTTGGTTTTGTTTTTGTTTATTTATTTTTATTTTTATTTTTTGAGAGAGAGACAGAGGGGCAAAGAGAGGAGGGGACAGAGGATCTGAAGTGGGCTCTGCGTGGACAGCAGAGAGCCCAATGTGGGATTAGAACTCATGAACCGTGAGATCATGACCTGAGCTGAAGGCAGACACTTAACCATCTGAGCCACCCAGGAGCCCCTCAAACAAGTATTTTGAACTTCTTGCAGCTGCCAGGATAAGTAGGGGCAGTAAATTATTACATCATTGAATTCACGGTCTCATTAAGTCTCTTATGCGAAACATGGGGGTACTAATCACAAAGAATAAGACTCAGAGAACCAGCCACTCTTTTTCTACACACACACACACACACACACACACACACACTATTATATAGGAGGATGCAGAAAGGTCTGGGGGCCTTGGATGCCTAGTTCCAACTGACTTTCCATTGTCATGAATCATAAGTGGCCTATGACAGGGCTATATCCATTCTAAGGGGTGGTCTCTGAAAAGACAGTAGAGCAGAAACTTCCTCCCTCTGAGCAGAACTTCAAGCAATATATCCATGGTCTACTTTGCCTGAAGAAATATGGCCTGATGAGCAGCTGCTATAAGTTTAGCCAGATGGATAGGGACCTGAAAGAGGAAATATTGGGAGTACTGGTGACGAGGACACTGGAGAAGAGACAAGTGCATGAAATGGGCCTACTGAAAGGAGCCCAGAGTAGACTATTTGTGTTCCGTAAGAGTGCTCAGCAAGACTTCCACTGTGGAGGCAGGGCGATCCGTCCCGAGAATGCTAACCAACCTCCCTCCCCAACCACTGCAGTGTTTGTTCAACGGGAAGAAAAACAAGGTACAAAGCAGGAGAAAATTAGCTCCACGGCATGAACTTCCTCTCACAAATGATGATCTGACTACCACACCCACAGGAGGCCAGTTTGCCAGCCGCAACCAGCTCTGAGCCTCTGACTCAGAACCAAAGCAAGAAGACCCACCAACTACTTGACAGCACACAGAGTTTGCTGAGCTCTTCTGTGACAGAGAGGGCAGTTCCTCCTCTCCATTAAAAGAAACACTAATTCTGGATTTGGGTTTGCTACCTTCATTTGGTCCACCCGTCTTGCTTTATAGAAACACAATCCATAGATTTACCAAATTACCTTTTAAACTATTATATTGCTCAACACTGTTTGTAATTGAGGATTTAGTCTTCTAGAAGTAGCAAAGCCCACTAAATTCACAGATTAGAATGATGTAATAGTGTACTAATGAACTAAATTGGAAGGCAACACCTTATGAGGCTGGAGTGCTATCCTCTAGGATATAACGTGGCTCTTAGTATCCTAGAGTCAAGCACATGGTCTGGAAACCAAGAGTGCATGGGAGGAGTTGGGCCTTTCAATATCATCTTTAAGACCCACTCCCAACAATACTCACTTCTACAACTGAGAGATTTTAATATTGCTGGGGCTATGGTCATGATTCCTCTGAATTGGAAGCTAAGATTCCCAATTGATAAAACAAGGCACAAAGTATACTATCCATTTCCTGAAAAAAAAAAAATGTATTTGCAATTGAAGCCAGTTGAGGGATGACTCAGAAGTAAAGATTCAAGAACAGTGAGTAATAATACAGAGAAGTTAATCACAGATCTTGTTGAGACATGAAATTGCCAATAGATTTGACCATTTACCTGTAAAACACAATTTCACACAATTCTACCAGAAATCACGTAAAATAATTTATTATACATAAAATCAGATAGCATACATAGTTTCTGGGGGAAGTATAAACAACGAGGTAGATCATACAGAGAATATAGAGAATGAAACTAGCATGAAAAGAAACACATTCTTCTATATAGCGAAAGCATCAGTAACAGTCTCTGTTACTTAAAACACACTGACCACCCTACTCTTACCTGGTGATTTTAGAATGGTCAAAAATGATTATCTTATGCCTGAAGTGGGAAAGGGCCTAAACATTTAAACAAAAGGCATTTTATAATATCCAACTTTTAAAAAACAGTACTAAAATCCAGGAAGACCTCATTATTTAAAGATGGAAAGGAGACATTCCAGACATTCCACTAAAAAAATACTGCAGGTCAACAGGAAGAAAGAAACAAGGTAAAGAAATGGCAGAAGAAGAAAAAAAACATATTCTGTAAGTATGTGGCCACAGAAATTAGTATCTTGACCAAAGATATTTACAAGAATATATCACCACTATAAGGAAAGAGCTCAAAGTAAAGACTCAAGTGCATACTAAAAACATTAGTTTTACAAAAGGAAATTAGAAAACCTAGCACTTCACACCTAGGAAATAAGTAGAGAAGAAAAATAAAACCACTCCAAAAATGAAGGTCATACAGGAAGGAGGTAACTAATGAAGAACTGACTCCAAAAAGAACAAGGTTCATTGAGAAAAAGCTTGAGAGAAGTGAGGAAGATGAAACTGGAAAGTACAAAGAGTTTTTAAAAGATTACAGAGAAAACAGACAGATATGAAAGGCAGATGAAGGAGATCCAACATTGGAATAAGTGGTATTCCTGAAGGAAGGAACTAGATATATGGAATAGAAAACATTTTCGATGATGTCATTAAGACATCTTTCCTAAAATAAAAGAAATTTCACACACAGAAAGTATATGCCATGTTTCAGAAAAAACTAATACAGAAAATCAGCACCAAACCATAGCCTAGTGAAGTTACTGGATTTTGAAGATGAAGATTTCTAAATGCAAGAACTCGGAGAATATAGTTCTCATAAACCCCTTCCGAAAAACTACTAGATAAAGAACTATGGCGTACCAAGAAATGAAGAAATTTCTCCAAAAAGAAGACGAGTGCTGAGTGCTGAATCCACCTCTGTGGGGGTGGGATGGTGAAATGAAAGTAGGACAAAAGTAAGCTGGTGAAGATGGACTTAATATTAATTGTCAAAACAAGTCATATCAGTCACTGAATGTTAACTGAAATTTAATGAAAAAAAAGTTGTCTAATTTTATTGGTGCTTTCTGTTTTGCCAAAATTTTTCACTAGACTATATTTTGAATCCAAAGAATCTTGATTTGTTTACTAAAATTACAATATGGCTCATAAAGACAAAATTATATTTTGGTTATGGCTTCCAAATGTGATCAATGACTCCAAGTTTCTATTAGTAGTAATTAACATTTATTTTACTAAGTTCCAGAGAACATTTCTCAAGTACCTTATTTAAATAAATTTATTATAGATTTTCACTGGAGATATAATTGACAGCAGCATAGCCTGGATAGCCCACAGGAGATAAAAATCTAACCAGTCAGCATGCTGAAAGAGCTCATGCATTTGGGCTTTAGATGTTTCAGAATCTTACGCTATTACTCAAAAATTCTACTGTCGCCCTAAAAACCAGAATACCTTGGGATCTACACAGAACCATGACCTAATAGGGAACTGACTTACATATATTGCCTATTTGTCTTACAGAAGGGTTTGATTTCATTTTTTAATTTTGGTGTAAATTTTACTTAAAATGAATACTGCGAGTAAAATTCCCTTTCATATGATATTGTTCCAATATTACGGCTTTCTAAGTAGTTTCTGTCTTCTCTTCATGGTCTTAAAAGACGGCAACAGCTGCTTTGGGACAAGTATGATTCAAAGTTGCATCAAAATGTCTGGCTGATTCTCTTAAAACCCACACTTGAGCCTACTCAGCATTAAAATATGTCTTTCCAGGGGTGCCTGGGTGGCTCAGCTGGTTAAGCTCAGGTCATGATCGCGCAGTTTGTGGGTTTGGGCCCACGTAGGGCTCTGTGCTGACAACTCAGAGCCTGAAGCCTGCTTTGGATTCTGTGTCTCGCCCCCCGCCCCCCGCTCCTCTCCAGCTTGTGCTCTCTCTCTCAAAAATAAACATTAAAAAAAAGAAACTTAAGAAAAATATGTCCTTCCAAAATAATGTTGAAACTCATAGCCAAGATGACCCCAAGGAGACAAGAAATAAATGTATAGGTATCCTGGAACAGAAAAAGGACATCCAATTTTTAAAAATCAAGGATTTCTGAGTACAAGTATGGATGTCAGTTAATAATGTTATCAGCACTGGTTCATTAGTTGTAACAAATGTACCATACTAATATGTTAAAAATAGGGGAAACTAGGTTCAGGGGTATATAAGAGCCGTAAGAACTCTCTGTAGTATCTTTAACAAATTTTCTGTAAATCTACAACTGTTCTAAAAACAAAGTTTATTTAAAAAAACCGAATCGGAGCACCTGGGTGGCTCAGGGGGTTAAACATCTGACTTCGGCTCAGGTCACGATCTCACCATTCGTGGATTCGAGCCCCGCATCGGGTTCTGTTCTGACAGCTCAAAGTCTGGAGCCTGCTTCGGATTCTGTGTCTCCCTCTCTCTCTGCCCCTCCCCTACTTGTGCTCTGTCTCTCTCTGTCTCAAAAATAAAATTAAGAAAATAAAAAATAAATAAAAAAAAAAACCGAATCAAAGGAGTAAAAGAAATAATCCAGATTTCAATAACAGGCAAATGATAAACTAAACCATGGCATTTTTGTTCATTGTTTATTACACATTTTAGAAAAATAATTTTGAAAATGTAGCAACATAAAAATGACTATGACATAAACAAAAAAAATGTACAAAGGTATAGTATAATTTAACTATGAAAAAATATTGATCAAAAGATTGATGGGGAACTAAAAGTGACATTAATTATTTTAGAAAGGGAGGATTATGAGTGACTTTTTTCTCATAATATTTAATATTGTAACTTTTTAAAATACTGTGACATTTTTTTAAATTTAAAAAGTATAGAAACATTTATTATAATCTAATAAAAACCTGAGATGCCCAATACTGGTTGCCTACCCACCCTTCATTCCCCCTCTTCCTCCTTTTTAATTGGAAACCTAATCTTTTTCCTATAGGGAACATCTCATTTTTCAGCTCCAGAGGCAGATCTTCATTATTCTAATGGGACCAGGGTGTGGTTCCCCTGGAGACTGTTATATCAGTATCATGGTTGGTAGATAGGATTTCCCCCTTCCCTGCTGTATGTGATCTAGAGAGCATGTAGTCTGACCATACTGGCAGCCGTCTTCACTACCATGGAGAACCTACTAGACCACTGAAGACCACAAAGGGGAACCTGATAACATCACCAAGTCACTGACTGTACTGGGCCCTGGAGCCTGCAACAACCTCCAGATTCCCGCTTATGTAAAATAATATGTTCCCTTAACATTTAAATCACTTTGGGTCAGGGTTTTCCATCGCCTGGTGCTAAAAGCATCCTAACTAATATAAAATATTTTAAAATATCTTCCATGAGAAGCAAACTTCTCCTTCCCTTCCTTCATTCTGCACCAAAAAAATGTAACACTCGTATTATATAAAAAACAAAGTCTCAGGACTGTTCACATCATATATCTTGCAGGTATTCACTAAATACTGACAAGGTCCTTCCTTAGGCAATACATTTCTATCTTAAAGGCACTCCCTTTATGGCTTCCATGTGAAGCAGGCCCACAAAACATAAACCAAGTTCATTCCACCTTGATAGAATCTAGCAACAAGGCCAGAAAGCCACCCTGTCCTCCAGAGCAAATCTCTGTCCTCAATCTACCTCTGTCCTTTGGTTAGATCTCCTTTCTGGCACATGCCACTTTCTAACTGTGTCATAGTGCTTTAGGTACTTACCAGCAGATGAAAAGTATCATCCTAAAGAGAATAAACATTATTTCTGTATCTTACACTGAGACTTACTCATCTTAGGTGCCCAACAGATGATGGTTTAGTGAATAAAATAAACGAGTTCATGCTTTAGAGCCTGGAAAAAGGGCATCTATTTCTCCTTGAAACTCCAAAGGAAAACTAAGAAAACTGAAGACAGTAAAAACAAATAAAACCCAAAGACATGTATTTAGGTATCTTGAGTCCTTTAATACTAGCTGCCACATTGGCAAAATTATTAATATTATTTCAAAAATATCAGGAAAAAGAAAAAAGTGCCTGCTACTATTGCTTTCATTCAAAATTGCACTTTCATCACTTATTAGGGTGGAAAATATCTTCTCTCCAACTGTAAGTTGCCAATTTAGGAAGATAAGAAAAAGAAATTAAAGTTATAGGGATTAGAATGGAAGAAACTTGTCATTACTTACCAATGATTATCTGCACAGAAATTCCAAAGGAAACTATGTCCAAAGTATTAGAATTAATAAGAGTATTTAGCAAGATGGCTGGATACAGGATTAATATACAAAAGTTAACTGCAATTATATATACCAGCACCAAAAAGTTGGAAAATGCAATTTAAATGCCTGTTCTTCAGAACTTAACATTAATAACATGAAAAACAAGGCACAAACTGTGGAGAAGATATTTTCCCTACCAGTAACTGTTAAAAAGATTACTTCCTAGGATATTTTTAACTCCAAATAACCAAATAACAGCCTAATAAAAAAAAATGCTAAATAAAACGAGTGGGTGAAAGTTTAATTGGATAGTCTTGAAAAAATCTTCCCCCAAATATAATAAATTACAAGGGAAAAACAGTAAGTTAGGAATTCTGGCAGGTACTTCCTTAGCCAAGAGATCAAGGTTAACATCACCATGAATACATACTGACATGTACTCCCTGATATGACACACACTGCTTCTGTGGTATCTTTCCCAGTAATGCTTAATCTCAGTCTACTCATGAGAAAACATTAGACAAGCCAAACTGAAAAACATTCTACAAAATGAAAAGTGTCAAGGCCATAAAAGACAAGGCTGACAAACTGTCAAAGACGAACAACTACAGCAACATGACAATTAACTGCAATGTAGGATTCTGGACCAGTTTCTCAAACAGGAAAAGGATGTTTGTGGAAAAATTTGTAAGGTATGAATAAGTTCTATACTTTAACTAAGTCCTCCAATAAGTATACCAATGTTACCGATCATACCAATGTTAATTTCTTAGTTTTCATAAATATTTTATGGTAATGTAAGATGCTAACCATAAGGAGAAGCTGGATAAAAGTATATAGGCACTCTGTACCATTTTTGCAATTTCTGTAAATTTATCCAAAGAAAAAATTAACTGTAAAAAAATATAAAAGATATGAAGATATTTTCTAGAAGAGAAAACACAATGACCATAAAAATATGAAAAGATGCTCAATCTCATTAGTAATTTGGAAAATATAAATTAAGATCATAAGATACCATTTTATACCCACTTGAACGGCAAAAATGGAAGAATCTAGCTATATCCAGTGCTGATAAGAGTGTGAAGCAACAGAAGCTCCTACTACTAGGACTAAAAATGGGCAAAGACATTTTGGAAAATGGTTTGGCTATAAAGTTGTTAAGTTTAACATGCACATTGGTGTGATGTGATAATTTTACTCTTAAGTAGAGTCTAGAGAAACTTTAGTTAGTAAGCACTGGAATGTTCATAGGAGCCTTATTTCTAAGTGCAAAACCTCAGTTCAACCCAAATATCCATTGCTAAATAAATAAATTGTGGTATATTTCAGGAAATGGAAATATTACAAATTAAAATGAATGAAATACATGAATATATTTTAGAAATGTTAAATAAAAAAAGCAAGTCACAGAAGAATGTATGTAGCATGGTATTTTTGGTAAGGTTTAGAAACAAGCAAAACTAATACTTTCAAGGATAATAAACATGGGTAAATTATAAAGAAAAGCACATGTTGATTAGCACGTTTGAGAAAGTGGCTACCTCTTGGGGAAAAAACTAGGATAGAGAGGATAGAGAGGATCATAGGATAGAGTTAGGATATCCTAACATAGATCATAGTTAGGATAGAGAGGATCATAGGATGCTTCAACGATATTGTGATAATACTTCTTAATCTGGGTACTGAGTTCATGGGTTGGTTTTAATATGGAAATTAAAAAAATCGCATAAGTGTTACATATATACTTTTATCTGTGAAACATACTTTGCAATGAATGTTGACAAATATTTTAAAAACAGTATTTTAGACAAATATATACCAAACCTTTAATAGTGATTATTTCTGGGGGTGAAATTCTAGAGTTTTTTTTACTTTCAGTGGCTCATGTTTTAAATAATTTTAATAGTAAATATACAATATGTATGTATTTAAAAACATTAAAATTTTTTTCTAATTTTGATATTACAATAAATAGTTTTGAGATAGAAAGCTTTCCTCATTAGAGTAATTTATTAAAAAAAATTTTTTTAATGTTTATTTATTTTTGAGAGAGAGAGAGACAGAGTGCGAGCAGGGAAGGGGCAGACAGAATCCAAAGCAGGCCCCAGGCTCTGAGCTGTCAGCACAGAGCCTGAAGCGGGGCTTGAACTCATAAACCGTGAGACCATGACCCGAGTTGAAGTCGGATGCCTAAGTGACTGAGCCACCCAGGCGCCGCTCAGTAGAGTGATTTATAAGGATTACCACACCTCAATATTTCTCACTCACCAGGTTCCTCCACAGATACTGTTCCATTCACTATCAGTGATATTACAGCTGGGGCCTACTGTAAAACTAACTGGGACAGTGCTGAAACAATATTCCTAACTTCCTGTAGTTAATAGGTGGGGGTTATGTGTGTATGTAAATATTTCATATAAATAAGCATGAGGTCCAGGTCATGTATAAGTGGAAAACTTACTGAGGTAAGGGACCCGCCATAGATATAAGAAATTAAGCAAGAAAGTCCCTCAAATTGGCCTCCCTGCCTTGAAGAAAATAGGAACACTTAACAGTCAACATTAGTGTTCTAACCATTCATCCTCCTTTCTCTACCACATATTCTTATAGTTTTAGCCTTAAAACTGGGCCATACACAGGAGGACAAGCCAGATAGTCTTGTAGTGATTATCCCTCAAATAACTGCTCTCATACATACTGGCCCATGTTGGAAACTCCATGCAAACAGGTACAATGGTATGAGATCCCTGAGAACCTGCAAGTGGAGGACAATCAAACATCAGCTACACCTGAGCCCAGAAGTTCAGTAACAACGCACAGAAAAGTGTGGCAAATACACCATGTCTTTGGCTGTATATCTTATATATTATTTTCTATAATCAGGAGAAGAGAACACGTTATTTTCCATTTTTCTGGCTCCTCAACATGACACAGAAGAAAGCAGCAAGTAAGGATGGGGACTTTAGGAATATGGGCAGATCAGTGAAAACAGACAACAGAATGTGGAAAAGAAGAAAGGCTCAAAAATACATGATTTTTTTTTTAATTTTTTAATGTTTTATTTATTTTTGAGAGAGAGAGAGAGAGAGAGACATCGTGAGCAAGGGGAGGGTCAGAGAGAGGGGGAGACACAGAATTCGAAGACAGGCCCCAGGCTCTGAGCTAGCTGTCAGCACAGAGCCCGACGCGGGGCTCAAACCCACGAACTGCGAGATCATGACCTGAGCTGAGGTCAGACGCTTAACCGACTGAGCCACCCAGGTGTCCCAAAATTACCACATGATTTTAGGGAGGGCCCTGAAGCTTGAGACTGAAGAGCCGAATATCAATGTGAAGGGAGCAAAGAGGAGGATGAAAGCGTTTAAGGACTTGAATAGAAGGTTCTCTCCTACTTTAAAATAGTATTTCAAGAAGAGGCACTAGAAGTTGAGGCAGAAGCGGACAACCATGTGAGAAGTGTTAATGACCGCACACAGTGCGAGGGAGAGAACAATTCCGGAACCAAAGCCTGGCTCAGAACCACTGTCCTCCATCCCTTTTACTTTTGCTCCGCTCTGACCAGGATGCTTTCAGTGTTGAAGACCGAGCTTTTTCCAAAGACGATCCTTAGAGGCCACCAGGTGGAGCCCAACAGTCACACACAAAAAGAGCCCCTTCCTCAGCCTGACTTGCATTTTGTCTATCAGCCAGGGAAAGCCATACCGCACCCCCACCCCAAAAAGGACTTATAAAGTCCAAGTTTCAAGTTCATAGGATTATATAACTCAGCCTCTTCTTCAGAAGAGTCTTCAGATAAAGAACATACCCTTGATAAGGTGAAGTGTTCCTTTTGTACAGAGGGAAAGATTAGACAGAGCTATTTTTCAATTTGCTGATCTTGTAGGCTATGCCTCAGTGAAACTAATTTCTCCTGTTTTTTCTCTAACAATCTAGTTACTATCTCTTTTTCTTACTAAATACGATTTAATATAATTTAACGACCACCTCCCTAATTTAGATCTACCTCATAAGAAATTCAGTATCTCCCAAAACTGAATGGGACGTTAAAGTAAAACAACAGCATATTTGTTTCTAACAGTCAACAAATACATATTTCTTTTCTTTTTCTTTTTATTTACAGTTTACTGTCAAGTTGGTTTCCATATAACACCCAGTGCTCTTCCCCACTAGTGCCCTCCTCCATGCCCATCACCCCCCTTCCCTTTTCCCCCTCCCCCTTCAGCCCTCAGTTTGTTCTCAGTATTCAAGAGTCTCTCATGATTTGCTAACTGGCACTTTACTGGTCAAAGCTGGAAGATGAAGATACCAGAACAGATCACCCATCCCCCTGACCAACTGCTTCCTCCTCCTCCACGTGTGTCATCAATCAGAACTTCCTTTCCCTCCCTTCATCTTACCCAGCCACTCTCTCCAGTGGAAGCTGCTGTCCTTCACTCTCATTAAAATGAACAGCACTGTGACTCCTTGTCTATTTCTCTACTTCAACAGCCTCCCACTAAGCCTAGACAATCCCAAGTTCAACCCTAAATTTCCCAATCCTGCTATACCTGCACCGACCTATTTATTTTTCCTCCTCCCTGTCCCTTAAAGCTACCAAAGTTTGCTGGAGCAAATAATATAAACATGTCTATTTGCTCTAGGTCAATTCAAGTTACATATCTTCAGTTAGTCTAACGTGCTGCCAAGAAACACTACCATGTTCCTCACAGTAGCTGCTCTAAAACTTTTCCATTTTCTTCAAGATTTATCCTTAAATATTCAAGAAGAAGGAACCATGACAAATCTAGGAGAGAGTGACCACAATATCTCCATGCTATGACATCCTGGAAGGGAAGGCTGTGACTATAAACTCTAGACTTTAGGACAGCAGATTTCACAAAGGTCTGAGAAAATGTAGGCATGAATTCCACTGCAGGAGTTTCTAAAGAGAAAGATGATTTAAGAGGGTTGGGAAGCTCTTAAAACTGTAAATCTGATTACATAATTACAAATCATTCCAGCGAGGAAGCCACTGTGGCTTTTTAAGTATCCTGGGCAAAAGCCTAGTACTAAATAGGAAAAGTTTTAATATGTTGCGATGCATACAAAAAGCAGTGATCCCTAAAAGCCAGCAAGGGTTCACTAAGAACGATTACCTTCAGGTTTTTGCTAGCATTATAGGACGAAGAGTCCCGAAAACGTGGCAGATGTGATGTACCGAAGTAAACAAGGCTGAGCTGAGATCTCTCATGACAGTTTTGAGAACAAGATAAAAAATAACTTTCTAACACCCAAAGGTCTCCAGTACTGTGACAGTCTTTGGGCTGCCCTTCACAGGAGGCACCAAAGTGCCAGAGACGCAATGCTTACATGGAAGGGGGCACCAAGATTGATGGCCTCCTCAAGGCCACTGAAGCAGCCAGCAAATGTTCACTGAGTACCCTGGTCCGAAAGGAACTCATGGCCAAGTAAATAACTTACATAAGCAAGTACAATACAAACAGGCCGGAGGGACCGTAACAGCAGTATTACGAACCAGGGGAGCACCCGGGAGGGAGGAATCAGGGAACATTTTTCAAGCAGACGACGGAGTTAGGTTTAAAGGTGGAGTATTTCACCAAACAAACAGCAGGGCGAGGAGAAAGGCACTGCTGGGAAAGGAGGTGTGCTGTGCAGGAGTGTGGAGCTACCAGCACACACAGCCAGCCTGGGAAAGAGCACGCCATGAGGCAGAGGAAGGAGCGTGGTAGGAGCTGAGGCCGCTCGCGGCGCACCGGGGCTGAACGCCATTGTCGTCTCCCCAACACTCGAGTCAGAGGCCTGCAAGGTCATGCACGGTTCTGTGCTCATTCAAGTCCCATTTCGGATTGGTCAGCACGTCTGGGGGAATTCATCTCCCTCATCTCCCCGGAATTTTTTCACTCCTTTCGCTTCCTTCGCTGCAGCCCATTTACTTCAGGTCCTCCCTGTCTCCTGTGTCAATACGACAGCCTGTTATGACTGCTGTGCTTTCAGCCACGTCCCCACCTGTCCGCTCCAGACTCTTGGGCGGAGCGATCTTTCAGCAAAGGGGCTTCTGTTCTCCCAGAAACAATCCTAGATTTCTCCCTTCACCCACCTACTCTTAACTTCCAGAAAACAACTTTATTCCTATACTCTGCTTCATACCATAGCTAGAGGTCAAAGAGACAGACCATTCAGTCTGTTTACTTTATCCACACTTGTTCCCAGAGACTCAAG
The DNA here is from genome assembly GCA_028646485.1 of Cryptoprocta ferox. Lineage (NCBI taxonomy): Eukaryota > Metazoa > Chordata > Mammalia > Carnivora > Eupleridae > Cryptoprocta > Cryptoprocta ferox. Next base: position 99,682,519 of record CM053578.1, on the reverse strand, counting down.
TCCCACACAGTCCCTCCCGACTGGGCGGTGGGCCGTGGGCCCTTGGAACACTACCTCTGGTTAAAACTACTGATCAGGGCAAATAACTGTCCCAGGCTAGATCAGTAAGATTTTTCTACCCTAGAAATTCTGTATCATGACCTAGACTTCAGTATGTGACCTGCAGAGGACTGACAGTACCACTTGGGGGCCATGCAGACAGGTGGATGGCTGCTGTGCGGAGAGCTGCAGAACAATCCAGCTCACGGGCAGAAAGGGGTACAGAAAAGATAACATGTGGTAGCTGGACTGTCGGGGTCGTTGAGAGAGAAGCTGTGATTCCTGGGCCACCTTGTTAGGTGAGATCCTCATGAGGCCTGCCTCCATGTCCTGCCTCCATGTCCTGCCCTTGGTTTTAGGAGAACCACCAGTTTCTCATACTAACTTCCACTTTTATTTAAATTAGCTCAAGTAGGATTCCATTTCTTAGAATCAAATTAATCCTATGACATTTACGGACAAGCCCTTCCGCATTAGGCTATACTTTCCACGAATAAAAGAACTGTACTTTGTTCGTCTTTGCATTTCTCACATAGTGACTTACGCATTGTTGAGCAACACCTGTCTCATGAACTGAACTGCAGAAGAAGTAAATGACTTTGGACTTAAATAATTGGTAGCAGTTACACAGAGAGAAGAAGTTCCAAACTTTGACGAGCAGAGAGCAGGGACAGGGAAGAAATTCAGAAGGAAGCCACTTCGGCTCACCTCAGTTTTCAGGCATAGTTTCTGGCGAAGCTAACCACAGACACTCACATCCGCAGCAAGTACTACCTTCACACTCCTGGGCAAAACCTGGCAAAGATGAGAGAGGAAAGCCAGGCAGTCCTCGCACAGCATGTTCTGACTGGGAAGCAGTGACCTCAGTTCCTAAAGATCAGTAGCTGATAGAACAAAATGGCCAAGGCGACCCCCAACAGGCTCAACAGCTGTGGCCTGCACCCCTCAGGAGACAGACGTCATCTGAGGACTTGGTCATGAAAACCTACCGCATTTTCTTTCTTTCTTAAGATAAATTTTCTCTTCTTCACAAAGATCGTAAAAGGCATATTTACCTAATGACAAATTCTAATGTCTTCATACGAAGAAGGCAGAGAAAAATTAGTAGTGGTTTCCATCTGAGTATATTTTTATTTTGAGAAGTACTTGATTAATATATGGCTATTATTTTTAAATGTTCTTTAGATCCAACAAATATTCTTGCTGCTTGACTCCTTTTTCAATTGTTGTAATTTACCCACAAGGAAAGAGTTCTTGATGAAGTAATGGCTCAGCTGTGAAAAAGGAACCTGTAAGGCCATTCCAGCAATAAAAAAACTCACATCATGAAGATTTCTTGACTACACCCATACAACTCGATAACTAAGGAAGTGGTCCAATCAAGTATACACAATGGGATACGACAGAAAGGCAGATAAAGGACACGGCTGGATTTCCTGCTGTGATGTGAAGTCTTCCCTTTTCACTGCCAGGCAGAGGGCGGCAGGCATAATCAACAGGGGTCAGGTGGCACAGCCATTATCAGGCCTTTGGAGTTGATGGTGAGAAACTGGCAAGCCTCAGAGAAGGACTAGTTAGGACTCAAGGGGTTGACGTCACTTTTGGATAATGAGTTAGGCATAAAAATGATATTGCAATCACTCCACTTGAAAGCAAAGAGAAAAAAGAAGCAGAAAGAAAGAAAGAAAGAAAGAAAGAAAGAAAGAAAGAAAGAAAGAAAGAATTGTTCCCAAGTGGCTCTGAGATCATATAAATCACATTGATCTTCATATCACTGAAAAAGTGGCACAGGACAATATTTCCTAAATGGCATGAGATGTGACACACAGATTTGATCCAGTTTACTTTGCTAGGCAGAAGAGGCTAAGTACAGAACAAATCCAATAAAAGCAGGACATTGAGGCCATGCATTCAGTGTTGGTACTCAAAATCACAGGACATTCCCAGAAGGGCCCATCCTGTACAAGTCAGATGACTGACAAGCAAATCACCAAATTGGCTTAAACATAAGTGTAAGAATAAACTTTTCTAGCCTGTACACCTTTATTTTTATTTTGTGTGAAGCATAAACCGGACACCATCCATAATAAAGGGCTAAAGATATAGCTAAAATTTGATTGTTTTTCTCTCAAAATGGATACAATTATAAGAAAACAGGTACAGCATTTGATTAAACAGATGGGTCCAACAGTTTCTACAGATCGGAACTGTTCAAGTGGCTACCATGATCAGCTGTGACTATGTACTCTATAGTTAAGTTAGATTGCTTTCTGACAGCGTCCATGAAAACAGGGTACCCTTTCCTACTTACAGTCAGGTAATTTAGTTTTTACTGCCCTAAGTAAAACCTCAGAAGGATCAATACCAAAAAAGCACATCATTAGAATATATCTTCATATTTATATTTTAAAGCATGGGAGACTGGGGTCCTCTGAAATGTCTGGAATTTTGCATATTTTAACACTAGCATCTAAAAGGAGGAATCTGATTGCTTGATGCAATAAATTCCTTGGAATTTACAAGTACAAACAGGATTCATGACACAATAGGAAATAAGGAGAAGCTCAGAATGTGCTTATAATTTATGCCCCAAACCAAAAACAAAGTGACTGCCTGGCAATTCAAGGAACCTATAGGTGACCAGTCAAGGGGGTAGCTAAGAGCAATTTCTGAAAAATTAGGACCCAATATGCCAAGTACCCATGTTTTAATAAAGAAATAATAATTAAAATACACAAAAAAGTTTACTGAAAGGCTACCTAAACCGGCTTCCGTCTGCGATCTGTGGTTTTTCTTGCCAAAGATCACCTACCCCAGGGCAAAATTGCTGTCCTCCTTCCAGTCCACGATGTGGCAGATGAACAGTGTGTTGGCATAATCTTTAGGCCGGGTCACAAAGTCCTGGGGACAGTCCTTGAGAGGCACATAAATTCTAGGCACTCGGTGGTCCGAGGGAGAAAACAGGGCATATTTCCTAAACAGTTCACTGTTCTTATCAGCCAAGAGTTTGAGAAAGCCCGTTGCTGCTCGGGAGTGTTTTTTGTCCAAGATGTAAACCACCTGAAAACACCAAAGATATAGTCAAATGCTGTTTACCTACAGGACTGGATAATAGCTGTGAGAAGTCCGCAGGATATTATCTGGTCAACTAGCTGGGCCTGCAGTTTTTCTAGGTCCAAATGAAGCGCTTCTTGGTGATGCTCTGTGACTAAGTAATCCACATTTAAGCTGCAACAACTTAAGTATCCAGTGAGCATATTTATCCAACGAAAACTATGCAACACAGGGATGAATTCAATGTAAGTGTTTTTATAATGAAAACCTATGTCTTAAGGACATTCGTAAGACTCCGGCAGGGAAGGATGGCCCCAAGTATTTGCTCTGCATTTCATTTTTCCCACATGAACGACACAGCAGTTGCCTTTTAAAAATGTTTTTAAACATAAATAAGGAACTGGTCTTTAGTATGCCTTTTGAAGCTGGAAACCTTTAAACCTTCTTTCTTTCCAACATTAAACCCACTCGATCATTTCACCAGGCAACGAACGATTCAGGCTACCACATACTATTTCCACCAAGAGAGAAGCATTCTTGAAGCAACTAAATCCCCTCACCCTCACCCACCCTGGGAAGTTCTTCCTGAAGTGCCCCCTACCTCCCACGGACACTCTGCACTTTGATCCCTTCACTGGAAGTATTTGCCAGCAATCCCACTTTGAACCCTGAGCAAAGGTTCAGACACTGTTGAGCTGATGGCTGCTCTTGTCCATGTCTCTGACTCCATAAGGGCACTCAGCCTGTCTAGGAAGAACCTCCAACCAGTCAGCGTGCCTCTCCTCTGCCCCAGGCACAGCCGGCTGCTGCCCCACAAGGCACCTGTCCTCTCGTCCAGTCTCATCCCATGGTAGGCTCTACGTTCTCCTAACTCTTCCTTCCTCCTTGGAAAACACCATTCTGTTTTGAACAAGCTCTTGTGTCCTCTGTCAAGTGTCCTTGACCTGGTCCTCGTATGTGCTTCTCTGTCACAAGGACTCTGTCTGTCCCAGGCCATTTGGACAAAGGTTGCTCCTTCTCCACACACAGCCCCTGAATGAGGCATCCATGTCATCCTGTGCTGCACAGTCATCCGGACCATTCACTCCTCTTGCCTCGTGCATATATCTGCATCCTTTTATGGTCCAGGCTGTCCCCTTCTTGTTACTGTCATCCATGGACCTCCTAGTTACTGTGCAATATCTGGCTTACATTTCCAGGTGAATGACTCAGCCAAGATCTTGTCGTTACAGCCCCTGTATCTCTTCAATGCTGGTGGGCTTCCCTTCCATTCGATTTTAGCAACTCATCCTCATGGCCTCAGCACCCTCTGGGACTGATCCAATCCCACTGTCTCAGACTGACCTGTCATCCAGTTCCCTTATTCTTCTGTGCCCCTGCATGGCTTCTTCACCAAATCATGACTACCAGTGCCTTGACCCTAACTCGTTCTCTGTGTCTGTTTGCTACTTCTCAGGCCTGAATCCCATCCTACCTCTGAGGGACACATCATGTTCTGTCACTTCCAGTCCTCTCACCACCGTCATGAGATGCCTCACCCCTCTTGCCCTTCCACTGCACCCACTCTAAAATATCCTCAATTCTGGGACAGTTCAGCCACTACTATTCTCTACTTAAACACAAGCTATTGAGTTCGTCAGAAGAGAATTAAAATGATACAGATGGATACCATTACATATTCATGTTATACAACAACTGTTGCTCTGATCTCAAAATCTCTAATATATATATTTTTTAACCAGTTCCCAATCAGCACAATCTATAAGCCCCATTCTCCTGGTGATCCTCTCCTTCAAGGACTCCAATTATTTGAATGCTGAATCTACTGTATTGCCCCACAACTTCCTGAAGCTCTGTTCAGTTGTTGTTGTTGTTGTTTTTCAGCCTATTTTCTCTCTGTTCACATTGGGTAAATTCTACTGATTTGTTCTCAAGTTAACTAATTTTATGCTGAAACACCTCTACTCTCCTATTGAGTCATCCTGCAAGCATTTTATTTCTGTTAGTGTATCTTTTAGTTTTATAATTTCCATTTGGTTCTTTTTTTATAACTTCTATTTCTTTGCTGAGATTTTCTATTTTCTCATTTGCTTCAAGAGAATTTCTAACTGCTTGTTGAAGCATATTTACAATGACTGATTTAAAACCACTGTCAGATAACAGAAACATCTCTCTGTTGGCATCAGTTAGTTGTCTTTCCTCACTCACGTGATAATGTCCTAGTTCTTGGTATAATGAATGATTTTCTATTGTATTCTGGACCTTTTGGATATTATAAGAGGAGATGCAGGGTCTTATTTAAATCTTTTAGAAGGCAGGCCACTGAGTCTAGGTGTAGCAAGCATAGGGGGCCTGGACTACTTTTGTGGGCTGTAGTTCCAATGACAGTTTAATTTTCAGAGACTGTGCAGTATTATTTTGATATGTTTGGTTGACCTGGAACCACTGGGGCCCAGTCTCTGCTGGTACTGCCTGAGGGCGTGGAAAGAACTTCCTCAGAGCTGGTCGCCTGGTCTCTCTAATATGGATTAAGAACAAATCCTAATCCATGTCCATGCAGACACAAAAAATTTCCCATTTAAGGTTTTTGTTGTGGTAGGACCCCCGTTACCAGTGCCACCTGACTGCCCAGGGTCTCTGGGTAGGAAAGGGGTGTCTCAGACCCATGAGATAAATGAAGTAAAGGTTTCCTGGACCACACCCCTGCTGCGGCAGGACCTCCCCAGTGGTGTTCTCCAGCCATCTGCTACCTCGGGATGGGGGGCAGGGAGAAGGGGAATCTCAGGCCCAAAGGGACAAAGAGGCTTCTGGGGCTGGGCCACTTCTTTGGCAGGATCCCCACTGCCAGAGCCACCCCGATGTCTGGTGTGTCTTGAGTAGGGGAGAGAAGTCTCAGGTGTGGCAGGAAAGGGGAGCCTTTCTCCTGGCTACTTATTGTCAGCAAGGCTCCCAGTCAGTCAATCCCTCTTGCAGGTACCGCCAGGATTGCCTGGGGCTGTTGGAGGGACTCCTGCTAGATAGATCTGAGTGAGGAACAAGTCTGCCTGGGCCACCTTCTGTTGCCAGGTTAGAGCCAGAAACACTGGGCCCGGTCTCCTTCTGTTGGTTGTAAAGTTCTCTGCTGCCATGTTGTTCCTCTAGTCTTTGAGGCCCTAACTATCCTGCCTTCCTCTCTTCACCTTTCAGAATTCATCTATGGTTGCCTCTTGTTACCTTCCAGGGTTTATAGTTATACTAGTGGGAAAGAGCAAGGAGAAACAAGTCTATGCCATCTTGTCTGAACTAGAAGTCCTTGCTTCTAGTTTTAATATCTGATAGCATGAGCAGTGTATGAGGCAGTTTGACATTACTTGTGATTCATACATTAGCTGTAGTAGAAATGACCACAGTGTAAGTTCTGCATATGAATGCTGTTTTGCCTTGTGATTTTAGATTGAATTCACTAAGAAACTATCTCAAAAAAACAAACCAACCCAGCAAGAGAGAGGGTACCATTGGGGGGCAGCAGCAAATTGCAGAATACAAGTTCCATCTACAGAGGGTTGCCTGTGCTCAGCTCCAACTAAAGTCATGTAAGAATGTGGCCCAGTGTTGCCGGATGTTTTGTTTTGTCAAGAGAAGCCAGAAGTCTGATTTCTTTTTTTTTTTAGTAAGCTACTTAGTCAAAATTTTTAAATGCTGCACAGATCAAACAAAACACAAGTTTGTAAACCAGATCTAGCCCACAGGCTTTCCATTCATTACCTAGCATGCTGCTTGGTATATGGTTCATATTCAAAATGCTTATTAAAATAACTGGACAGACAGTTGAGGGTAACATATATGTGATATAATTTAGAAATTTCCTCATGTCAGTATGCAAGAAGTACCATCCTAACCAATTTGCTAGATTGAGTGGCAACACTACCACCGCAAGTTAAACGTGCTGAAGGATACCTCTGGTAGAGAACACCTCATGCTTACTCCACTTACTGAAGCACGTCTTCCTGAGCTGTCTGCACAGCTAGGGGCGGCCGTGTTTGATCCCATATCTGAATATGCCACTAGCATATATAGTTGAAAAACAAAACTGAATTATGCAAAGCAACAAAGGATACAAAAGCAAAATTTCTGTGCCTACAATAACTAAATTATATACTTGGAGAAAACTAAAAAAGACATTAAAAACTTGCTTTTGAATGAGATATGGACATGACAACTATAAAAGAAAATAGAGCAAAAAACTAAGAATCTAGAAGGAGTCTACATTCATATTGCTTCACTAGTGCCTAAACTCTCACTCCACTTTACATAACCCAAACTGGAAATCAATTGGAAATCAAAGATGTCACATTACGACTGTGGTTTAAGCAGAAAAAGATAATGCAGAACTTCAGTAAACATACCCACACACAAAGAAAAGCCTTTGGACCTTCAATCAAACACAGACAAATCAACACATATGTATATACTTCCAGTTATAAAAAATATTAGCTTTTTATGACTCCTTGCTTCCACTGACTTTCAGATTAACTGACCAACTGGAGTCCTAACTGAATCGCATGAGAGACCTTTGACAGGTAGCCCAGGTGACAGTCATTTGGACAAGTGCAGAAAATCTGTATGCAATGACCTTTGCTGATCTTTGCAGCGACTTCTCTGAAGCTCTTGTGTCCTGTGACATGGAGGGGCTTTCATCTTTTGTGACTGGGGCATCAGCATCTTCTTTGCCTAAATTAAGGAGAGAATGAAAAAGAGAGAAGAGGAATCAGTTAGATGCATATCTATTAGGCGTACAGACTCATGAGATTTTTAAATTCAGAGCACCATTTACTCTCAACTACTCATTTTACAGAAAAGGAAACCCAGGCCCATAGTGGTTAAGGGTCCTAGCTAAGGTCAATCATGTCACCAACCTGCACGAAGGCTCCTACTCAGCAGGCCACATTTGATCTGTGTAATGTTATTCATACGCTAAGTTTCATACGAGTGGGAGAACATCAAACTATGCTGAATTGAACTTGATGGGCTGTGTCAAAACGCCAAACAAACTAGACGTGAAATACTGCCCCAGGTCATAGTGAAGAATAGAGATAGGTTAATTTATTATGCACATCTGCTGAAATCAAAATAAATGTTAACTTTTAAAAGTACTTTGATACCAGCCATAACAAACAAAATGGTGGAAAACAGATTATATTTATTAAATAAACAAATAAAAAAGCCAACCCTAATTTTCCTGGCTTTTCTTAGTGACATTATATAAAGAGTAAAGTATTTAAAGTCTTTTAATGTTTAATATCCTTTCTTAAGAACTTACAAAATGCACATTCACCCAAGAAACTGAAACCACATCTCCCCAATAAAGAGAGAGAGTTAGGCTCTGTACCAGAAGAATTAAAACCACTCATCAACAAATGCCGCAAATCACACACTTCTGCACATTTAATATCTTGTATGTTCATGTGTTACTTTCGAGTTCCCCCACTAAATATTCTTCTCCAACTATACTGGAGTTTCTGGATTCTCGGGGTCACAACCAATTCATGTAGGGCCCATTCCAGAGAGCTTAGAGGGACTTGTACTTATCGTTTAGACCTTACCAAGGCCAAAATAAATAAATAAATCCTTTTCAGGGCTGGCTGGTTCTTAGCAAAGGCTCACCTTAAGGCCAATTTTTACCATTCTGGGCATACTCTGGAAACACTGACATGATCTGACCTACTGGGGCTTAAGAATGACTGACTCTTTGCTTTTCCATCTATGCTGGAATATACTTACCAGAGTGCCCACTGAAAGCAGAATTCTCACTGTTTTCTAAAAAGAAAAAAAACAACAAACGAAATCTTTCCCATTGTGGATCACCCTGTCCATCAGTAAAAGAGGATATTCACCTTTTATTTTAGACCATAGTTCAGGATTACAAGATCATTAGCTGCTTCCAGAACAATATCTTTTTATTCTTAGGGAGAAAAAAAACACACACAAGTTGTTGATCTGTTCCATAACGTATCTTGCCAATGTGTTTTGCAGAACAAGGCCATTCAGGAAAGTTTAGGAGGCTGGGATTACCAGTGAACCAGTCCACTCTACCTAGATATCTGCTATCTGAATTTTCAGTCTCAAGAGTTGGCAATCGAGACAGGGTAGTGAGGGGTTTTCTAAGGCAGCCCAAATGCCGGACATGTAACTTTCTGTCACAGTCGCTGATGCTTCCAACTTAAAATGACTGTTGCTTTAGATTCTATCCCAACAACAAGCAAGTCTTCTGTTCCAAAGGTTATGGCAGGTTGCATCCAGAGAAAGAAGGCAAGCCATGGAAGTGAGCCCAATCATGATTTTCAGATACCACACCTGAACATGACCTTTTCAGGTTCTGTGTTCATAAGGATATCCTGACAGAAATAAAGCTTTGTTCAAAGATGCATTCTAATAAATTAAACTGAAGTTTATAGCCCTGCAGGAGAGCATCACAGATACGTTCAATGAATGTGAAGAAACGCAATGCCAGGTTAGAAGGTGAATCACCTATACAGGTTTCCAACAACTACATCTTGCTATGCTAAATAGCAAAGTTGCCAGTTTAATGAAAGAATCTACCACATTGCTTAATTGCAAGATTCTTTATTTACTCATTTATTCCGTGTGTATTTATTGACCAATGGGCATTAAGGATTCAGTGGTGAATAAAAGAAATATGGTGCTAGCCCTTAGAGAACATTTGCTTTTGAGTGATGTTCAATAAATAACCATAGTTATTTGTGATGTTCAAAGTGATGTTCAAAAAATAACAATAAATATAAAGTTATAAATTGTAATGAAGGCTAAGAAGGAAAGAATAGTTCCAAGGAGGAAGAATCCTCTCAATATGCAGTTTAGATGAAGGGGTCAGGGAAAGGCCCTGTGTGGAAGTGACATTTAAGCTGAGACCTGAGGATGGTGTGCACGGGAGTGAGGAAGGGGACAGAAGATCCCAGGTGGGAAAGGCACTTGGGAAGACGCAGAGGCGGGAAGTTCTGGCACAAACAGGGAACAGAAAGAAGACCATGGAGCCGGAGCAGAGTAAGCACAAGGATGGGCATGGAAAGGGATGATAATGAGAGATAGCAAGAGTCAAGTCAGCTGGGGTCTTCTAAGATTTAAGCATCCTGAATTGAAACCTAAATACAATGGGAAACTGGCTAAGGATTTCGTACAAGATGACACTGCCCAAGGTGCCGTTCAAACAAGCCAAGAGTGGAGTTAGGGAGGCCACTGAAGAGCTACCACAGCAGTCCAGACATGCGAGGATAGCACTACGAAGCAGGCACTGCAGATGGAATTAAAAAGGACAACATAAAACATATTTTGGAGTTGAACTAGTAAGTAGATTTGGGTGGTCATCAGATGTCATTAGCTATGAGAAGCAAAGGATTATTTCCAGCTTTCTGACATCTGCACCTGCGCTGATAGAGACATCACTACTGGTCCAGGAAAGACTAGAGGAGGAGGTGAAAATCACGAGTTCTACAAAGGTGTTTCTATTTGAGGTCACCAAGGAAACCTTCAAATGATGATGTTGAGTAAGCTTTTCAATATAAACGTCTGGAACTCAAGAAGAGAGGTCTGGGCTGCGGCTTCAAACACAGTTTAAAAGCTGAGACCTTCCACATTTATACTTTCCAGGCCAAGCTGGGGAGAAGAGATTTAAACCCAAGTCTATTCAACGACTAAGTTCATAAAGCTCTTCCACTGCTACGTGGCTCCAGTGAGAAGTCTTGTGTTGTCACTGGAGATAAGAAAGATTCACTGAGCAGTAACCTGGGCTTGAAGGGTGTATAGATGTTCTGAGAGACGAGAATGTTAAAGGGCGTTGCAGGTTAAAGGTCCAGAGCTGTGAAAGGGCCTGACATGAAAAGGATGTAAGAGATTTATTGTAGTCACTGGCAGGTTGAAGACACAAGGGCTAGGCAAGAAGGCTCTGGAGTGGGGAGAGGAACAGGGCTGGCAGAAAGGTCCTATGGCAGACACTTTAGTTACTGTCCATGATCTAGTCTCTTCTTCTCTGGCAACCAGGACTCCAATTTTTAGCCGGGTAAACTAGTTAAAAGGCTACATTTTTCAGACTTCTTGCAACTAAGAATGGTGTACATGTCTCAGTTTTAACCAATAAAATACAGGTTAAAGTTCTGTAAGTGACTTCCAGGAAGTGTTCTTAAAGGATGGAGGCGCGGTCTTCCCTCCTTCTTCCTTCTTGCTGGCGGGAATGTGGATGTGACAGCTGGACCTCAAGCACTCACCTTGGTCCCAGAGGCCACAGGTGCTGTCTACTCTGCAGAGCAGCACAACACAATGAGCTGAAGACTGTGTAACGACCCCCTGAGGCCTGGCCTGCCTACCTCTGGTCTTCTTTTATATGAGATAGAAATAAATTTCTTTCTTGTTTAAGCCACTAATATTGTAGGATTTAATGCCATTCTCAACAGAACACAGTATCTAACATACAGTCCAGATCATGAAACTGACAAGCCTGGACACTAGCCTATAAAGCATTATAAAGGTATGGGACACATACATTTCAGGGCAACGAATTTGGAAGCACCATTGAATGTAAAGATAATAGCAGCAAAGATCTTAGAAAGACCTTAGAAAGCAGTCTAGGTGAGACACAATCAGAATGTGAATTAGACAGTGGCAGTGAGAGTAAACAGAGGTGAGATTGGAGAGAAGTGTCTGAGAGGGATGATGCTAAGTGTGTCTCCATCACCATGGATGACTTAGTATATGAAAAATGGGCTTAAATTAAAAAAGAGATTTTGATTGAATATCAGGAAAAATGGCTTGACAGAGCAAAAAAACTCCATGAAGAAATTACTAGACATGGGCAGGCTGGTCATCCTCACAAGGGTAAAGGTTTTGCATCCCCAACAGCCTTCAGTTTTGCCATACTGAAGACAGAGGTGGCCCATGCATTCTGTGGTCCCTTCTAGTTCAAAACATTCTAGAAACTAGTGACTACTACCAAAATTCTTCATCTAGAAGAGAGAATTTTCTAAGAAATAGATATACTACACTAATATAAGCAACTATTCATTATATCCCCCCAGATATAGTCTAGGAAGAAAAGTCCTAATCTCTTTCTACAGATTATCTGAAGCTTCTATTTTAAACATTTAAAAAGTAAAATGCCATGGTTTGGTGGGGCTGGCATTGCCATTTACATCTATCAAGTGCAAACACTGATGGTCCTGATTTGGTCTTCTCATGTAGAAACAACAAACTGACAAGTTTGATGATAGTTAATGTTTTACAAACACATCAAGAGGTTTTCAGATGACTGAACTATAATACCAAGTGGGGGCAATGTGAAGAAAAAGGCAAGGAATTGGGCAAAAGGAGTTCTAATGTATCCAGTTAAATAAGGGACAAACTGGCAGACCTAACCTTTTGTCATCTCTTGATGAAGTGCCACAGAAATTTACTATTTCCAACAAAAACTCAGTGAAAAACTGTGATATGTACGAAATATGAAAATATTTCCCTTCAGATCTCTCAAAATCAAACAACCAGGGAAACTTTTTTGATGGGCCCGTCTCCCCAGGGAAACACAGAAATGGCGGCACAAGTCCTCCCAAGGGCAAGGAAACATCCATGTTATAATCATTTGCTATGCTGCAAGTTTGCCAGGCATAACGCTGATGGCCGTCCTAGGACCTCATATCCAGTTCTTGCCAAGCCAAAGCTCAGGGGCACCGATGAGTTCCCTTCTTCACAAATTCCAGCCCAACCAAGTCTCTCACTCCGAAATAAAGCTAATGAACTGAGTGGCGCCAGTTTTCACAGCACGTTCACACACATTACCTCATTTGCTCCACACCACAACTTCATACTATGGGTAGAATGGATACTGTTATTTTAGTTTCATCAAGGACACGGGAGTGATGAGGAGGCAGAGCCAGTCACCAGGTGCTGACTGTGGTGACAAGCTCTCCATGCAAGCAAGAATCAGAGCATCACGGGAAGAGTCACAAAAACCTACATCAAGATATTTAAGTGGCTGGAACCAACTGAAATGCTGGAGTCAAACCCAGTGAAGGTCTTGAACATCTGCGGAGTATCAGGCACTGCAAATGGCCCTGTCTCTGTCCTCTGAGAGCTCATATGCTAGAAATGAGACAAAGATTCAAATAGTGAAAGTACATGCTGCTGGTGACTACTGGTAAGCAGCGTGCCCAAAGGCAGTGAGAAGGAAGCCAGGCAGTTTGACAGTAAACCTATGAGCCAAAACTGGCAAGACTGAGTAGGAGCTAGTTAGATGGACTGGCATAGGGAGCATTCCAGAAAGGAAGAGGAACATGTGTAAAGACACATAGTAGAGAATAAATTGAGAAGGAGGAAGTTTCTATGTGTCTAAACAAGTTGCAGGAATCAGACCATGAAAAGCCTTATGTGACTTGCTGAAGAGTATGTATTTTATGTTATAGGAATGGAAAGCTATTGAAAATTATGACAGTAATATTATCAGAGTTATATTTGATGAGAGGTCAATGGTCAGTCTGTTGCTCCTTTGAAGCGACTCTGTCATTTTCTCTAGCTGCTTTTATGATTTTCTCTTTGCCCTTGGTTTTCTTTGGTAGTTTCTCTTGATGTACTTAAGGTTGGATTTTTAAAAAATTCTACTTGTAATCACTGGTTATCTTAAATCTGTGATTTGGTATCTCACCTGTTATGGAAAATTTCAACCATTACTTTTAAATTTCATTTTGCTTATTTTTTTCACTCATCTCCTTCTCGGGTTTTAATTTAACTTATTTAGACCCTCCTCCTCTGTGTTTTCTATTTGCCTCTCCATGCTATACTCTGGATAATTTTTTCTTACTGTCTTCCACTTTGTTAATTTTCTCTTCAGCTTTATCTCGTCTTCTGTTAAATTTGTTCATTGAGGCATTGTCCTTTAAGCTATGTAATCAAAAACACTACACTTTTCCTTATCCACTGAGTTAATTTCATTATAGTTATATTTATATCTAGAATTTTTTTTTCTAATTTGTTTAGCCACATTTCATGGTTTCCTTTTTGTAGATATGTTCAAGCTTATCTTTTATTTCTTTAAATACAGTAGTTTTTTACAGATAGTGAAGATTCTACTATCTGTTGACATTTATGTAGGGCTGTTTCTATTGTTTATAGTTGTTGATGGTTCTTGTCATTGGAGTATGGTTTCCTTGGGGTGCCTGGTTATACTTATGTACTGATCACTGAATAATATGAGGCCTAAGTTGAAGAAACCTTCCTTTGGAAAGAATTTCCACTTGGTTTTGCCAGATACCTGCAAGCAGACCAGCCCTTAAGCCAATTCAAGACTGGACATTCCTTGGTTGACCCAGTCAGCTTGAAGCCGGGCTGTAATTCCACCTGTGAGCTGGTGCATTTCAGGTCTACCTTCACCCACGTGGCATAGCCCTTTGATGTCCCAGCTTCTTGTGAGACCCCCACCCGCTTTATTTGTTCCCCAGTACTGCTGGTCAAATCTGCAATTACTGCCTGGGTTCCCCATTCCAGTTTTAACCTGGCAATGCTTGTTAGCTCTTTAATGCTCTTAGTTTTGGGGTTTTTTTTCACTTTATGCAAACATTTTTTAATTTTTTTCAGTGCGCAGAAGTGCGTCTTAATAACAGCCCATCATTACTATTAATGGAAACTCCCCGTGATTTGTATTTTACAAGTATTTTTCAGGTGGCAGTGTAGCCAGAGTTAGGGACACTGATGGGGTGAGAAGAGGGGAGGGGGCAGTGGTGATCTATGCAGGAAACACAACAGGGAGACAGTAAGGAAGCTCCTGTGACAGTGCCCAATGTTACATAAGGTGGAAGCACACGCAATGAGAGAAGAGGCAGGTACTCTCACATTTCTTTTCTCAGCAACTCCACAAGGGAAGTATTACTATTTTGATATTAAGAGAATAGTAATCAGTAGTTCAAAGGTAAAGTAACTTATCCCAGGGTTCATTCAAGGAGATGGTTAGTTGAGGGTGAGCCAGGACCCAGTATGACTCCAAGTCCAGCCACCACAGTTGAATGAGATCTGGAAAAAAGATAGGTACGTGTGGGTGGGTTCCAATGAGGAGGGGAGGGTTGCCAAAATTTTTATAATTCAATCATAGATAGACACTGATGCCAAGTGATAAACAGCTCTCCATAGGATTTTACCACTTCCACCCATACGGATGATAGAGTAGTTAAAAGCAAGAGGTTTGAAGCCTCAAGACCAAAATTCAAACCCAAGTCCTGTGACCTTGAATTATGTGGCTTTGAACAAGTGACTCCTTCTTTCTGAATTTCCTCCTTAGTAAATCAAGCATAGTTTACATGATTTATGTTTATAGGTAGTGACCTGGCACAAAGTACAATACAAAAACTGTTCGAGGTGTTAGATACTATTAATATAGTGTTGTTGTTGATATTAGTAGTATTCTTATTAGTATTATTATTAGCTCTTGCTTGCAATGAGTTTGGAATGAATACAACCCTGCTGTCCTGAGCACAATAGACTGAACATGACTGGTGGACAGGACGATGGCAACGTTATAAAATGGGTCACATTTCCTCTGCAAAATGTAACCAATCTGAAGGGGCTAATGGGAAAATTAAATGAAATTAATGTGTGTAAAAGTGCTAAAGTGGCTGGAATACAGTACGCACACACTAATTGCTATACAGTATATATTTAAATTACATACACTTTTCCGTATGCTTGGCGCCTTCCCTGCGCAGTAGGGGAAACAGGAGCCGGTCCCCACGCAGGTAGGCAGAGACTGGGTCAGCATGAGGAAGCGTCGATTTATCCCAAAGGCAGTGAATTGCGATAGAAGACAGTAGGCAGGAGACTAACGTGACTTACACCTTAAGAGGCTCACATTGGTTGCTGTGTAGGGAGCAGATTTAGGAGAAGTGAGACTGGAGCCAGAAAAGCCGGTTGTCGGCAGGTTACTGCAATAAATCAGACTAGTGGCAGAGGGGATCGAGGGTTCCACATGGCGAGGTACTTAAAAGGCAAGACTGACACGATTATTTGGATGCTAGTGGGGAGCTGAGGTCATTCGGGGTAGAGTAAGAAATGGGGAAAGCTGCTTTAATGCCATAAACAGAAGTTCTCAGAGTAGAGGTCCCTGACCAGCAGCATCAGCATCACCTGGAAACTCTCGGAAATCCAAGTTCTCAGGCCCTGGCCAGACCTACTGACTCAGGACGTGGGGGCGGGGAAGGGGGGCAGCAGTCTGGTGGAACAAGCTCCCCAGGGGGTTCTGATTCTGACTCACACTGAAGTGTACGAGCCACGCTACAAATGGGCCGTGAGCCACCACAGAAAGAGCATCTGCAGGCAACCAGGAGACAGAAGTTCAGTTAGCACTTAGTGAGTCTGAGGTGATTTGATGCTTGAGAGAGGGCTGGGCTGGAGACGGAAATGAGGGTGTCTCCTGTGTACACAGGGCAAATGGGTAAGTGCGCTGGCATCCTCAGAAACAGTGTCGAATCAGAAGGGTCAAAGCAGGGAGAGACACCACCAATATTTAAGAAAGCAGAAGTAGAAAAGCCTACAAGGAAACTGAGGTATGGTCAGGGAAGTGGGAGAAAAATCAGGCTAAAGTGGGGTGAGAGAAGCAAAACAAAAACAAAAAACAAAATCATTTTAACAGGGAAAGGACGGTCAGCAGAGTGGCCTTAGTAACAAAGTCACAGGCAACCCCAGGGAGACTAATTTGAAGGAAGGAAACACCGTGAAGTCAGGATGCCGTGTGTGGGGAACTGAATGACAGGTAAACTGAGGAGATGAGGGTGTGGACCAGGCTCTGGAAGTCTGACCACGAAGGAGTGGAATAATACAGGGTGGTGGCCGTGTAGGGGCGGAGAGAAATTACAGCATGGTTGTTATTTTATTTTTTTAAGATAAGGGAGTCTTGGTCACAGTTAATTGCTGATGGGAAGGAACCACTTCAGAAGGTGTGGTTGAAGAGGGCACAGTTAGGAACAGGAGGGGACACTGGGCAGGAAGGGATGGGATCCAGAACCCAGGGAGAAAGATTAGCCTCAGGCAGCTTCAGGCAGCAGGACAGAGATGCCACCTTCTCTGTAAATGGAGGAGGGGACAAGCCTTTTGTAAATGTGGTGGCAGAAAGCTGAGGGGGACCCCAGGGGGGCAGCTTTTATCTTCTCTGTAACATGTAAGCCAAACTCCTCTGCTGAAAAGGGCTAGAGGAAGTGGAGGATACCCACTATATTCCAACCTGGGCTCCACAATTCCAGGGGAGGATCAAATGCAAATGGCATCCCCAGACAGTGGTGCTGAACATGCCCGGTACTGTGCTCTGTGCATTCAAAATAAAACCAGAAGTTAGCTATTAAGCACCTACTGCACACATCTGGCACTGTGCTAGGTGATTTACATACACTACCACATGTAGTGTTCTCCCATAATCCAATGGGGTAGGTGGGTATTATCATGCCAATTGCAGAGAGAAGAGAAATGAGGCTCATAAAGATCAAATAATAGGCTTGCCCATGGATACCAGCTGGGAAGTGGCAAGGGCAGGGTTCAAACCTAAGTCTCATGAATGCTGGCATCTCACGCTCTTCCCATGACGCCACACAACCTTCAGGATCCTCGCAGAATTGATGGACGTGGGAACAGAAAAGAAAACATGATTTTTTGAGAGATCTGCCTGAGTGATAAGATACTGGGAGAAATCAATCAAATCTGGGGCAAATTTCGAGTTTGGGATGGCAATGGGATATAATTATGACAATATCCTCTACCCAAGTTGGAGATATGGTTCTACATCTTGGGGTAGAGGCTGGGAACATCAATGAGATAATAATGTCTGAGAGTAGACAGATGGGCCGAGGCTGGGGAAGGAAGAACTAAACACATTAAGAGTAAAAGGATGAACGGATGAACGAAAAGAAAGTTAACACTCAAGCATTAAGAGGGGAAAATCTCTTCACTACCAATTTTTCTATATTGTTCTCATCTGCAGATCAGTGAGAGCTTAAGAAAAGAGGTACTCATCAAGGCAGGACTTGGTCACCCTCCTCATCAGGCTGACCACACAGAGGCCTTCAGGTTCCTGAGTTGGAGCCGAAACCTTAGATAGTGTGACTTTCAGGCCCAAACCTGAGTTTGTCACAGGGCCATCTTCTCAGATGGGACTCTGCACGGATTCCCATTCCCAGCTGTGAACTGTATTAATTACATCATCAACACTCTCCTGTTTTTCCCCAAGCACGCTCTGCTCCAAATCTTTCTCTTGCCCAGGAGAAACCACTTTTAAATTTCTCTCTACTAAAGCTTTAATTGGCTTTTAGCCTCATGGCTCCCCAAAGACCCAAATGTAGGCACACAATGTAGCTGGCTTTAACTTACTAATTCTGCATCTTTCCCAGCAGACAGATGATTCCTCCAAGTTTAAGCTGACTTTCATCTGAGTGTTTCTTAAAGGGGACACCTTTCCATCTGATTATGACGTGACCATTTCAACACAAGGAACACAGTGTTCACTAAAATCAAACTGGTCTTTATTTACTTGACCTCTAAGGTCCAACAAAACTTCAAAAAATGAAAAAGGTGCTAAGCTACCTTGCAGGGTTAAGTGGAGACTGGCCTCAAACATGGGAAGCTAGACTAGAGGAGTTTTGCTGTGTTCTGAGTCTTCAGTCCCCCATATATCAAACATATATTATTGCTCTCTTACGCTCCAAGCCTCTTAAAGCACATGAGATATTTCATCCTACTGAATATCTCCAACGGGAACAATAAGATCCAGCCCACTGCTTGGGCAAAAGGGAAAGAATTAAAATGCTGCTTCTCTAAAAGCCAGTCTTCTTTATCAATTCACTTGCTGTGACCTAAAAAAAAAAAAAGCATGACCACAAAGTGATCATTAATAGGCAAAAGAAAACAGTTTGAAGAGGAAGTTGATTTTTATAGACGGCATCATTATCTGAGATCCATCAGGCCCCCTAGGAAACAGAACAATGCCCCACTAAAAAACAGCTAATGTTTGAAGCATCTCTGACGGAAAATTGTTTCTCCTTAATAAGGTAACAAGCTCTAACTCTAAATGCAAATCAGCCTAATGTGGATCACTCCAGCCAGGTTATACAGACACGAATGAGTCATTGCTTTTGATGCCAAATTGGCGAATCTGAAGGTTTTATAATGGATTGTGTGTGGCTGCTGTGGACAAAAAGGACTCAGGTGTTAAGCAGGAGAGTGACCTTGGTCCTTCATCAGTTTCAAAGAAGGAAAAAAAAGTGGGGGGGGGGTCTTTTGCAGAACTTTTGCTTAATACAAGACTCTGTTCTCAGAGTCCAAGGGGATGAAAGATGAGTGAAAACAGTCACCTAAGGGAAGAAAAGAAAATATTCAACCATAATAAGATCAGTGATAGAACACAGACTGAAAAACAAAGCAGTTATGAAGAAGAGTCACAGAAGGGAATATCACACATTTAGTTGGAAGAAACAGGTAATGGAGGAAACATCTTGCAGTGAGCAGACCCTAAGGAGGGCCCCACTGATCCTCACACCTCCTGGGCTACACATCTTTGTACAATCCCCTCCCTCTGAGTGTGGGAAGGGCCTGTATCTTCCTTCTAACCAACAGAATATGGCAAAGATGATGGAATGTCACTTCGATGATTAGGTTACATAAGACCGTATCTTCCATCTTGTTAGCAGACTCCCTCCCTTACTGGATCCAGTGAAGCCAGCTGCCACATAAAGAGGCCCATGCAGCAAGGAGCTGAGGCAGCCTCTGGCCAGCAGCCAGCAAGAAACTGAGATCCTTAGCCCAAGAGCCCACAAGGAACTGAATACGGCCAACAACCACAAAAGCTTAGCCTTCAGTTGAGTGACACCTTGATTACAGCCTCGCAGGAAGCTCTGAAGCAGAGGACAGAACTAAACCATGTCTAGATTCCTGACTAAAGGAGAACCTTGTATCTGATACTCACAACACCTTGGACCCCAAATGTATGGATTCTCCACACCAAGCAATTCCCTAATTCTCTGGGTGTCCTACAATTTAATTCAATACAGACACTAACTACCTAGAGTTAGTACAGACCTCACAGGTTAAGGGCTCAGTTCCACAAGACAGCCCCCAACTTCGGACACCAAAGGTATATAGTGGGTCTCTAGGTGACCCACACTTCTGAGCTGGCTAAATATTGGGGGAGGGGAGGAATTCCCACGACCCACTCCTCAGATTCAATAATTTGCTATAATGGCTTACAGCACTAAGGGCAACACTTAATGTACATTTACCGGCTTAGTGCAAAAAACTATAATAAAGGACACAGACGAACAGCCAGATGAAGAGGTGCAAAGGGTGAGGTCTGAAGGATCCAGAGTGCAGGAACTTTTGTTCCTGTGGAGTGGGGTACACCACCCTCCGAGCACGGAGATGCATTCACTAACCCAAACCCTGTTAAGTTCAGAAATTTTTTATGAGGGCTTCATCACACAGGCATTATCAATTATTACTCAGTTGCCAGCCCTTCTCCCCTCCCTAGAGAATGACGGGTAGGGCTGAAAATTTCAAGTTTCTAATCATGGCTTGGCCTTCTGGGTAACCTGCCCCCATCCTGAAGCTATCCAAGGGTCCACCAAGAGCCACTGCATGGAACAATAGATACTCCTATCGCTCAGGAAATTCCAAGTGATTTAGGAGCTCTGTGTCAGGAACCAGGGTCAAAGACCAAATATGAGAACAAAAGATGCTCCTAGCACCCCTATCACTAAGGAAATTCCCAGGGTTTTAGGAGTTCTGTGTCAAGAACTGGGGGCAGAGGTCAAATACATATATTTCTTATGCTGCTACACTGACCCACAGAAAATGAAAGATAATAAATGTTACTTTAAGCCACTACGTTTGTGGCAATGTGTTACACAGCAATAGATGATTAATACACATGTAAAATGACACGTTGACATCTGAAGACTGGAGGGGTGATTTTCACAGGAGATGGATAATTAGGAGGCATTCATGGCAAAAAAACAAAAAACAAAAAAGACTGGGCACAGATGCACAAAGGCAGAGGAGGGCAGGGAGTATTTTGGACCAATACAAGGCCCACCTTGGCTGGACTAAGGTCTGAGTGGTAGCTGCAAGAACATAAGCTGGAGAGCCAGGCAGGAGATCCCTGGTGGGCAAGAACAGCCAGAGAGCCATTAGAGGTCACCACTGATATGTGATTTGAGAACCTCTGCAGGAAGACTGATTGGACATTTATTGTTTCAAGAGACAACAGGTTTCGGGGCGCTTGGGTGGCTCAGTCGGTTAAGCGTCCGACTTCGGCCCAGGTCATGATCTCACAGTTTGTGGGTTCAAGCCCCGCATCAGGCTCTGTGCTGACAGCTCAGAGCCTGGAGCCTGCTTCGGATTCTGTGTCTCCCTCTCTCTCTATTCCTCCCCTGCTCATGCTCTGTCTCTCTCTCTCTCTCAAAAATAAACATTAAAAATTAAAAAAAAAAAAAAAAAGAAACAGGTTTCCAAAAAAATGGGTTTGGAAATGCCTATAAAGAAATGCTACACTTTCTCCTTTTTAAGATACTTTCCTTTCCTTTACCTCATTTGATCTATGCAAGAACCTATGAAGTCAAGGCGGGTATTTATTATGAAGGAAAACGAAGCACTAAGAGGCAAGAATGACTAGCAAAACCTCTTGCTCAGTACTTTTTTTTCCTACCAAGAGCGTTGCCACATTTTGTTGGACTCCCCCTTCACTGGTAGAGATGCCAACAGGCCTAACCAGACAGGTTTGGATCCCAACCTCAATGGCCCAGAGTGAGCCCAAGGAGTATTTGCACCTGGAATAGCAGGTGCAGTGAGACCCACGTAGACTGCAGAGTCAAGAGTGCTAACAGTCTAATCTGCAGAAGCTGGTATCAAGGGGCTTTGAAATAGGAGGGTCAAAAAGGACGTCAGAGCCAAGGCCAAGTCTGTCAAGTTCCTACTTTATTGCTGCTTCTGCTCAAGCAAATGAGTCAGAGCTGAGGGGACTGGCCAAATGGGGGTCAGCTAAGTGTAGCAGAGGTGAGAGACTTTACTGTGTAGCTGAACTTTCACTCCAGGGGCTAGTGAAAGGGTATACAGGGGTGGGAGGCTGGTTTCGCTTAAAGGGATGGGGTGACTCATTCACTTTTTACTTTTTTTTTTTTAAAGCAATATCTGAAAACCAGGGACAATCTTCTCCTACAAAAATGTTAAAGAAGATCTGTCTTTAATGGTGGACATTCTATACCCAGAGTAGGACAACTGTCAGTTCTCTCTCCCCATCCAGAGCCACATGTCCCAGGTTTTATTTTCCCAATAGGCTTAGTAGGAATCTTCAACAGCTTTTTGTAAATCCCAGCAGATTAGAGACACCACTACTCTAGTAGGCAAAGATTTCCCCTGACATGTTGCTGCATGACTTAAAAAAACCTAGTTGATAGTTCTCAATGGAGAAAGGGCATTATTTAGAAAAATCCAAAGGGGAAATCAATCCCAGTAAGATGGACCTGTAGGCATGTGTTGTGGCAAGGAAAGGGTCTCTACCAAAACAAACAAAAAGGATCGGAAACCTTAAGGGAGAAGGTGAAATGCTAAGTTACAAAAAGACTTCATTACACAACTGAATAAACTTTGCCTATGTTGGCCAAAGGGATGACTTGGGAAGATCTACTTGAGTGGGCCTTCCCTTCTCAGAGTCTAAAGACCACAAAACTCACAGACAATAGCATCCAGAGTCCCAGGAAGAGGGAAGTAGAGATGAAGACATCATCAGTCCCCGTCTGTAACTGATTCTGTTCCCCAGTTCAATAAATATCAAATGAACTTTTCTCTTTCAATTCATTCTAATGTAAAAAAGGAGGCCCTCCATGAATAAAGATTGATTTTAAATAATTGTGAGAATTAGTCTTTTTAAATACAAATCATCTTAATCATTTGATACCCACTAAGGAAAGAGAGGCATCCCTTCATTACAAAAATAGTCATCACTTCCCTCTTAGTTCCATATGCTTTTCTTTTTTCTTTCTTTCTTTTTTTTTTTAATGTTCGTTTATTTTTGAGACAGAGAGAGAGAGAAAGAGCATGAGCAGAAGAGGGGCAGAGAGAGGGAGACAGAACTCAACACAGCCTCCAGGCTCTGTGCTGTCAGGACAGAGCCTGATGCAGGACTCAAACTCATGAACTGCGAGATCAAGACCTGACCCGAAGTTAGACGCTAATCTGACTGAGCCACTCAGGCACCCCAGTTCCATATGCTTTTCTGTTAGGTCTTGTACAAAGCTCTCAAATATCAGTTACTTCCCAACCCTCAACCTTGTCCCTGAGTTTTTTGTATCTCCTAACTTGTGCCTTGGTTTTATAGGCGAAGGACTACTTCCAATAATTCCAACTGTGGGCCAGCTACTTGATAATCTTGTCAATTTTCCATAGCTCCAACTGATGACGCTGTTCAGACCTGTAACTCTCACCATCCCTCCTCTGGGTCTACACTTCTATTTCCAAATGCCTATTGGATATCATGACCTGAATGACCTTCATATAACTCAAATTCAACATGTGATCAGAATCTGGATTCACAGTCCCTCTCACCACTGGTCTTATTTTTCTCATGTAAGATTGTAAGTACTCATGCAGTTACAAAACTAGATATCAGGAATCTCATTTCTTGAAAGCTCCTCTGCCTCAAGTCCCATATCTGATCTGCCATCTAACTCTGCCAATTCTATTTCTGAAATATCTCAGTAAACTAGCCCTTCTTCTGCATTCTAGCTGCCATTGCTCAGTCAGGTCTTCAAGTATGATCTCAAGTCTTAACTGGTCCCACGCCATGCTCTAATTTCTCCCCTCTTCTTAACAGTCTCCTTTCCTTAACACCTTGGATGATTCCCCAGTACCCCAGTCTCTTAGCAGCCACAGATAACTGGGCAAAACTCCACCACAGTCTATTTTTTCCCACCTCCTCTCCAGACTGTCCACTAGGCACTCTGTCCTATTCCCACTAGAGATAGTACTCTACCTACCATCCACTTCTGTGACTCCGTTCATACTAAGAATATTTTTTACCCTTCTTCACCTGGCAAACCTTACTCATCCTTCAAGGCCCAGAGAATAAATCGCTTTTATTTCTCCCTCCCTCCTCCTTTCACCTTCTGTACTTTCTTCCCTGAATTGTCCTTCCTTCTCTCTGCAAATCTGTTCCTCTTCTCTATGTGCATGGTCTGCGGTTACTAGCAGCTTCTGTTCCCTAATGACTGTCTCCAGCCCTCATTCCATGTCACATTTTTGCTCCAGACTCCTCAAGTTGTAGGGAAAAAATCTAACTGGTTACTGGCCAGTCAACGTGTTGAAGATCCTTGGGTCAGGAGTTCACTCAGTTCACTGAGGACAGGGGCAGATCGTATTTACCACTTTAGTAAAGGCAATTCCCATTGAAGGGGACTAAGGCAGGTAAGACCCAGAACACATATCTGTTATCTATAACTCCTCTTATAGACTAATTTCACCTCAAGGACAAGCAGTTAGATTTTAGTCTTTGATCATCTTTTTTTCCCAGCAGGTAGCATAATGCCTAGCATGTAATGCCCTCTGTATTTGCTTGGATACTCTTGGGTGACATGACAGAACATTCAACATAAACCAGCTTATATATATCAAAGGTGACTCATGCACCTGCAAGTCCAGAGAAAGTCAGGGTTCAGGGTCAGCTCATCTAGGGCCCACAAATGGTGGTGGGGCCCGGATTTTTTTCTAGTCCTCCATTCTTCTATTCACAACACCGATTAGCAAGTCATAGAATAGCTGCCAGGAGCAATTAGGGATAAATGTTTCCTGTTGATGTCCATTAGGAAACTACATACATCCCAGAACTCCAAGCAGGAGTCACTTTGATTAGAGCGCTGAGGTCATGTGCCTTGGGAAGAGGAAATGGTGTGAAGCTACAATGTCCAATACAGTAACCACAAACCACATGTAGCTATTTAATTTAAAATAAAGTTAATTAAAGTTCAATACAATTAAAAATTCAGTTTCTCAGTCACACTAACATGGACTGTCAAATGGACAAGAACCACAGGTGGCCAGTGGCTGCAGTACTGGACAGTACAGATTAGAACACTTCCAATTCTGCAGAAAGTTCAATTGGCAGAAGGTAAGCAAGCATACCAAGCAACTGGTATAAGGCAACCAAGACTCAGCTTGGTGGCTGGGGTCGCCTTCGCCCACCGTACAAGGAGTCTGGGGAAGGCACAGATGAAAAGTTGGACACATGTGGGAAAGGGAAATAGACATTAGGTGGGCAACGAACAATGCCCAACATATTCTTATAAAAAGAAATTAAACTGATCTGGCATGCTTTGCTCTTTAAATAAATGATCCATATGTAGAAACTGTCTGCTGTTAATTAGAGCTTCTGATCAGTGAGAAAAGTCAATGTTACCATAGTGGGCTGGTATCATTTGTACCACAAGTAAGGCTGACCTTGGAGTCTTACTGAAAGCAAATTTACTGTTTTCACTTAGTGCTATGAAATACTTATACATAAGGTGAAGCGCTCCACTGAAAGCCCTTAGGGGTAGACTGTGTCACCTGTCCAGAAGAGCACACGATCTTGCAGGACCCACACAGGTCCAGAATTCTATGATTTCTATGGTAATGTGACTGTAAACAGATATAACCCTTGTCGCTAGCATAGACTGACCTGACCTGGAAAGTACCAGAGAAGGGGAAGAGTGGAAGGACTGGGAAGAAAGATTCTAAGGGTAACTGAAATCTAGTCAGCAAGGGACCAGAAATAAGGAGAAAATGATACCACTGCAAAAAGCTGTTGACCTTCCCTCTTCATTACCAGTAAGCCCAAGAAAAGTGGATTACTAAATAATCCAGGAAGCCAAGCAGAAAGCTAGAAATGGACAGCAAGCCTCAGAATCAGGAGCACCATACTGACCAGCGTTCTAGAGGAGCCATTAGGAAGGTGACTCCGGAAACCCTCAAGTCTTCACTCAACCTGCACTGAGAAGGGCAGGCACACATAGTGGCAGACATGCTAGAGTTGTGGAAAACTCCTATTTTCAGATAAAAGCATGAACAAGATTTATTATAGACTATTTCTTTTTATATAAATTCTATTGTAATAGTTTTGTGTTAAAAGGGCAAGAAAGACAACAGGCATGTCTATTAGAGGTGCTATAAGGGATGCACTGGGGCAGAGTAGAGTCTATAAAACACGTTACTTGTAATGTTCTAAAACCCAAGCCCCCTACGCCTGCTGAGATGTCACAAAGAAACTAGGCACGTAGGTGGGAGTGACTGCATGATAAAAATGCGAAGAGGAGGAAGTCAACAGGACAAGCCAGTGAAAGAACTCGGCAAGCTCCAATTATATTTCAAAAAAGAACAGATGTAATTATTATTACTTCAAGATTTCTTACAATTCAGCATGATTTTCTATTTTTATTAACGCTTCTAGTAACCATGTATTTAATTACCAAAAAAAAAAAAATCCTTTAAAAAATCCTACAATGGGACACACGGGTGGCTCAGTTGTTTAAGCATCTGACTTCAGCTCGGGTCATGATATCACAGGTCGTGAGTCTGAGCCCTGCACTGGGCTCTGTGCTGACAGTGCACGGCCTGCTTGGGATCCTCTCTCTCTCCCTCTCTCTCAAAATAAATTTAAAAAAAACCCACATTCCTCAAACAGCTAAATAGAGAATTACACATGAAAGCAATTCTACTCCTACATATAAATCCAAGTGAATTAAAAACAGGCACACAGATCCTTGAGCACCAATGATCGTTTCAGCATTATCCACTCTTCAATAGCCAAAAGGTGGAAACAACTCAAGTATTCATGCAAAAACAAAATGTGGTACACACAATATGACGAAATATTATTCAGGCATAAAAAGGACTGACATTCTGATACATGCTACAACATGAATGAACTATGAAAACATTACGCTAAAGGAAATAAGACAGACACAAAGGAGAAATAATGATTCCACTTTTATGAAATATCAAGAATAGACAAATTTACAGAGAGGAACGAGATTAGTGGTTATCAGGGGCTGGGGTGGGTGAAACGAAGAGTTAAGGCTCAACAGTTCTAGAGTTCTGGTTAGGATGATGAAAAGGTTTTGGAATAAACAGCAGTAACGGTTGCACAAAAATCATGAATGTAATTAACGCAACTGAATTGTATATTTAAAAAGGGTTAAAATGACAAGTTTTACTCTATATATATTTTACCATACACACACACACACACACACACACACACACACACACACACACATTTTTTTTTAACCCACAAGAGTTTCTGCTTATTACAGAGACTTGAGGACAGAGGATAGTTGGATAAACAAATTTATTGCTTTCAAGAAGGAGAGCTCAGGGTGAGAAGAGAAGGGGCAAGCCCCTCTGACAGGAGAACAGAGCAGCTCTTCAGGAAACTAACTAGATGCCAGTGACTCTTTAAATTACATTTCCAGTTCAAACTTCTGTCATGAACTTCAACTTGCACTTCCAACTACACATGATCACCTCAGATTTTAACATGTCTAAAAGAACATCCTAAGTAATAAAAAAAAAAAAAAAGAAATTGGTTACTTACAATAAATAAAAACAGTAAAAAATAAATTTCTATTAAAAATGAAACAGGTTGCTAGCTGGTGAAATTTAAAAATGAAGAAAAAATTTAAAGAGATTATGATAATAGGTGCAGACAAAACTAAACTGAAAAGACTGTACAATTCAATCCCACTATATTAGAATATGTGGTTAAAATATGTGATTTTTCCTGGAAAATACGAATTATCAAAATTAATGCAAGAAGAGGAAAAAATCCCTACCGAAACCAGTAGTCATCAGAGGTGCAGAAGTCGCCAGCTAAAGAAACCCTAGCCCATATTTCAAGTATGAGTTCTTTAAACGCTTCAATCATGGAGAAAATCTGATCATTCTCAATGCTGTTTTAACTGTTCCAAAGCACTAAGAAAAAGGCTCCCCGATTCTTCCTACAAAGTTAACAGAGCCTAATACCAAAACAACAAAAACAGTACAGTGAAAAGAAACCACAGACCAATCTCACATTTTGTACAAAAAAAAAAAATCCCCAAATCACAAATTCTTACCAAAGAGAATTAAGCCACATGTTAAAACATGCTATATATCATGACCAAAGGAGGGGCATGGTCAATGATGGATGCAAGAATTATTCAACGTTTTCTGTTATGTAAATAAGCCAAAGGGAAAAACACTTTCTTGAAAGAAACTCAAAATGCACTTGAAAAAGAAAAAGTCAATATCCATTCCCAACAGAAACTTTTAGTAAAAAAGAAAGAGGACACTTGGTTAACTTGGTCTCAAGCCAACAACCAGCACTGTGCTGGAGGGTGTATAACTGAAAGCATTTCCATTAAAGTCCAGAAGAAGGCAATCACCACTATTATGTAATACAGTTCTTAAAGCAATGGCCAGTGAAATGAGGTAATAAATTAGGCAAACAAAATTAGAAAGGAAGGTGCAAATTATTATGTGCAGGTAAAGACTATTTCATACCTGCAAAATCAAAACAACCAACTAAAATATCATTAGAAATAATAAGAGCACTCGTTAAGGTTTCCAATTAAAACACACACACACACACACACACACACACACTATAACATCCCAAATAGGTTTTTTTTTTAATACACCAATAATTAAATAATTACCTAGAGCAAAATGCTAGGAAAAAAAGTCCTTTCAAATTAATACCAAAAAACACAAAATACTCAAAGTTTTTTCTAATAAGAAATGTGTAAGATAATGCTAGGTATAAACTACTAAGCGTATGAAGAGGACCTAAGATTCTCTAATTCACAATATGAGTAAGTGTGATAAACTAAGATGTACATAGACCAGGCTACAGTAAAAACAGCAGAATAGGGCACAGATTGTCCCCCCAAAATACCCCACAACTGAGAAAAGGATTGAGACAATAGATTTTAGCCAGAATTATTATAATTAGTACCCTATAGGAAAAAAACAAGGGAATAAGCCAATCCAATAACCACTTAAAACAACAAACTAACTGTTGAATTTCCTAACAGTAAAAAATAATTAAAACACACTACAGTCCTGTTCAGCAACTATCAATTCCAACTGTTTAAACCAGTGGTTCTCCTAGTATGGTTTGAGACTGTGTCAGAGGGTCCATAAGATCAAAACTCTTCTCGAAATAATACTAAGACATTATTTGTTCTTTTCACTCTCTTCTCTCCTGACGTAAAGCAGGGATCAGCAACGAAGCTGGCTGGCACCAGATGCAGCCATGTCCGTTCATGTCGTGCCTCTGTGTGTGGCCACAGCCCTGAAAATATTTACTGTATGGCCCTCTACAGAATACCTTGGCTAACCCTTGCTCTAATGACTAACAGAATGTGTGCTTATGTTTTTTTAATGTATTTTCTAGAATTTTCCAAGATATTAGATTTAAAGTATAAACAAGTACATTTTAGAGGTTAATTCCACTTTTTTTCTCAGTATTTCCACTGTGATTATACCTACTATAATCTCATTAATTTCATTAACACCCAACAAATCATTATGAAATCTGAAATTTTCCTTAAATGTGCAGAGAAACACAACTAGAAATAAGTACACTGGGGCCCCCCAGGTGGCACAGTCCGTTGAGCATCTGACTCTTATTTTGGCTCAGGTCACAATCCCAGGGTTGGGGGATCGAGCCCCACATCAGGCTCTGTGCTGAGCGTGAAGCCTTCTTAAGATTCTCTCCCCCTCTGCCCCTCTCCCTAGCTCTCTCTTCTAAAATAGTAATAAAAAAACTACATATATTTAAAGCGCACAAACTGATTGGCCTTGACACATATACACAATTACAAAAGATCCCATCAAGATCATGAACATGTCCATCACTCCCAAAGCTCCCTTTGGGCCCCTTGGTAATCCATCGCAGGCAACCAATGATCTGCCTTTTGTCCATACGAATTAGTTTGTATTTTCTAGAGTTTTATATAAATGGACTCTTACAAAGTGTATTCTTTTTTGCTTAGCTTCTCTCATCCATCATAATTTGAGATTCACCCATGCTGCTGCATATATCAACAGTCCACTGATTTTTCTTTTTTTAAACTGCTGAGTTGTATTCAAATAGGTATAGCAAAATTGGTTTTCATGGCTTTGGACATTTGGGCTATTTCATTTTGGGGCTATGACCAAAAAAAAAGTGGCTCTGACCTCAAATACAAGTCTTTATGTAGACAAATGCCTTAATTTCTCCAAGGTAAATATCCAGGAATGGAATGGCTGGGTCATGTTAGGTGTATGCTTAACTTTTTAAGAAATTGTCAAACTGTGTTCCAAAGTGACTATATCATTTTATATTCCCACCAGCAGTGCATGAGAGTTTCAGTTGGTCCATATCCTTGCCGACATTGGTTATGGTCAGTCTTTTTCTTTTTTTTATTTTTATTTTTAAGAAAACTTTTTTTTTTCATATTTATTTTTGAGACAGAGAGAGAAAGAGCCGTGCACACGTGTGAGCAGGAAAGCGACAGACAGAGGGAGACAGAGGATCCGAAGCAGGCTCCACACTGAAAGCAGAGAACCCGATGTGGGGTTCGAACCCACGAACTCCGAGATCATAATGTGAGCCAAAGTTGGACGCAGGAGCCCCTTATGGTCAGTCTTTTTGACGTCAACCAATCTAGTGGTTTTATAGTTGTATCTTGTGCTTTTAATTTGTATTTTCGTAATGACTATGTCAAGCATCTTTTCCTTTGCTTATTTGCTATCCATGTATCTTGTTTAGCAAAGTATCTCTTCAAATCTTTAATACAGTTTTTAAATAGGTTGTCTCTTTTGACTTAAAAGAGTTCTTGGGGCGCTTGGGTAGCTCAGTCGGTTAAGTGTCGACTCTTGATTTTAGCTCAGGTCATGATCTCATGGTTTGTGAGATCGAGCCCCGCATCAGGCTCGGTGCTGTTAGCACACAAAATAGAAGCTGAAAAGCTCCCAATTTCATGTCCACAGTAAGGATGAACCACAAAATCTTCTATATAGGCTGCAGTCATATCTTTTATGCCCTGCAGTGTTTCTGACTCCCACATCACACCTGCTAAATGACAGCCTATGGCGAAGAGGTAGTCTTGTAGAATGCGGGGAGCTGATCAAGCACTTTCTTTCTGCAGCTCATATGCTCCGAAGGACAGTACAAGATGAGAACAGGGCAGCAATCAGCCCAGAGACCCTAGAGTCGCTGTGCTCGGTGAACAATACCGCAGAGATGAGATAGGTATAAATACTTTAATGAAAACTCAAAATAGAAATTATCTGATACACAGACAATAGTACAACTTGCTGTACAGTGAGGCAAAAAGACAAAGAGCCAGCAATTCATCTAAATTACTGTAATCAGCATTAACCTTCCCACAGCCAAACAAAGCAGCTCTGGGGTCACATGTCGGGAAAACAAGGGTGACAGGGTGAAGAGGAGCAGTGGGCGTGTACAGGGAGGTACTCCCTGCAGAGCTCCCCACGCACCGAGGACAGGGCCACAGAAGGTGCCTGGCACTTGGCAGGCTCTTGGTGAAAATCCTTGAGATGGATGGAGGCATGCATTCACCATCCTTTCACCTTGGTCAGGCTCACGCTCAGCAGAGCCTCGGGAGCATCCTCATCACTCCCTAAGTGCTGGGTGGCTGCCTAAACCAATGGCAAAGGTAGGTGGCACAGGCTGTGACGGTTTTGAGACAGGGCAGGTGCCAATGGAAGGACCTCCAAAACCATTTCTTTCTAAGACTTGTCACAAGCTCGCTGACTAAACCCTTAATATTATAGAAAATATATTTAATTACTGAGCTTTTTAGCTAGAGGGAACTTCTGGCATAATTTTGCCCAGCTCCCTTACTTTAGAAGCAGAGTGGAGACTCCAACCTTGCTTATTTTACTCCAAAGTCCACTACCCTTTCCACTGTCCCAGGCTACCACTCATATCACGACTGCTCCACGCCAGGTCAAAGAGACATAGAATATAAAATGCCTGAAGGTTACACAAGAAAAAGAAAAAGAAAAAGAGAATGGTTTTAGTATCTACTGATGATCCTTGACCGAATCAAATTATTCTACTGAGGGTTGAGCCACCATGAAATGTTTAACCTGTGCTATGAGTACTGGTAGCTATGAGGAGGGATATACAGCATAACGGTTAAGAGGACAAGTCTAGAACCATTCAATTGTGGCTACATGGTAGAGTGCTTGACTCTCTGGAGAGTTTTTTAAACATACCAGATCAGCTGGAATCAGAATGCCCGGGGTGGTGTCCAGACACTGATATTTTTTAGAAAGCTACTGAGGGATTCTTCTGCAGTATACTTACTAACTGTCTATCATTCCTATGCTTTGGAAATAAAAAGCTACGAGTATCTCTGAAATAAATACTATTAATATTCCTGAAACAGATGCTAGATATGTTGTAAGAAAAAATAATTGAACATAATGAGGATTAATTATAAAATATAGTTGACCCTTGAACATTTGAACAGCTTGGGTCCATTTATATGTGGATTTTTTTCAATAAATACATATAATAATGTAAATGTATTTCTTCCGTCCTTTGATTTTCTCAATAACATTTTCTTTTCTCTAGCTTACTTTATTTAAGAAAAGAGTATCTAATAAATATACAAAATATGCATTAATCAACTGCTTATGTTATCGGTAAGGCTTCCAGTCAATGGTAGGCTATTAGTAGTTGAGTTTTGGGGGAGTTAAAAGTTGGATGTGGATTTTCGACTACATGGGAGTTCAGTGCCCCAATCCCCATTTGTTGTTCAGGGTCAACTGCACTTAGGTAGGGCCTAGCACATAGTAAATACTCAATAAGTATCAGTGACTGTGACTATTATGTGTAAATACAATATGGGTATGCATATATACAAAAATATATCAAGGTGTATCCTAATGTACACAGATGCACCCCTAACAATACAACTTCAAAATATACCAAGCCACAATTTCGTTAAGAAAAAATTATAAGGAAATTAAATACTTAGAACTAATTAATAAAAATATTGTATATCAAAATCTTTGAAATACAGCTAAAGAAGTATTTGGGGGGAAATTTATAGCTTTGAAAACAATTCAAAGGAAACAAGAGGTTAAAAGTAATAAGCTAAGTATTCAACTCAAGAAGTTAGGAGACGGGCAAAAAAGCAAACCCCGAAAATAAAGAATTAAGTAACAAAGATAAGGGGCCCCTGGTTGGCTAAGTTGGTTAAGTGTCCAACTCTTGGTTTTGGCTCAGGTCATGATTTCACGGTTCATGAGATAGAACCTCGCGTTGCTTGGCATTCTCTCTGCCTCTCCCCCATTCACTCACTCACTCTCTCTCTCTCTCTCTCTCTCTCTCAATAAACTTTAATAAATAAATAACAAAGATACTTTAATAAATAAATAACAAAGATAAGGGCAACTATCAGTGATATACAGAACAGCATCATCAATAAACAGAGAAAAATAACACAACCAAAAAGCACGTTCCTTGAAAATATTAATAAGATAGATCTTTGGCAAGCAAGGGTTACCAAGAAAGGGGCATCTGAGCGACTCAGTTGGTTAAGCGGCAGACTCTTGCTTTCAGCTCAGGTTATGATCTCCCAGTTTGGGAGACTGAGCCCCACCCATATCAGGCTCTACACTGACAGTGTGTGGAGCCTGCTTCTGATTCTCTCTCTCCCTCCCCTACCCGCATTCTCTCTCTCTGTCCCAAAATAAATAAATAAACTTAAAAAAAAAAAAAAAAGAGTTACCAAGAAAAAAAGAAAGAAGATTCAAAATCAAAATACAGAATGTAAAGGGAGGCAAAAGTACAGGCACAAGAAGTTTTCTTAAATAATTAAGAACTATTAAAGAGTATCAGGATTATCTACAGGCTAATAAATTCAAAAAGATAAATTCCCATTAAATTATGCCAAACTTGGCACAAAAAGAAAGAGGGAAGTTGAACAGACCAGTCAGTATAAAAGAGATGAAACAAGCAAAGATCTTGCCTTCTGAAAAACAGCAGGTGCAAACAACTCTACAATGAGCTCTAGCAAATTTTACGAATTCCCATCTTACACAACCTGTTTTGGAAAAATAAGAAAGCCAAAAACTGACCAGAACATTTCATGAAGCAACATACTCTTGATTCTAAAAATCAGATAATGACAACAAAATGATAGATCTATTTAACATGATAGAAAAATTCTGCCCTAAATATTACCTAAGTAAATCCGACAGTGTATTTAAGAAAATAATAATACACTGGGACTAAATAGGATTTATCCAAGAATTCAAGGACATCTTCGAATTCTTAGGATGGTTCAATATCAGAAATAGATTTGGAAAGAAACCAGGTAATAATCTCAAAAAATAAAGAATCCACATTATAAAGTCAAGCAAAAGACAAAACTATGGAGTTAAAAAAAAAAAGATTACACTGGAGAATATCTATTTGAACTAAGAATAGGGAAAAACTTAAAAACCCATAAAGTATACGATTAATTCTATCCCATTAAAAGTAAGGGCTTTTGTTCAATGAAAGACATCACAAGGTTAGTGGAGAAATGACTAAATGACAAAATGGCAGAAGATATTTGTAATGCCGAAAATGGAATGGATTATTATAGAGGATAGATCAGAAATTCCTGCAAGTCAACAACAGAACGCTAACCCTGATAGAACAATAGGCAAATGATATAAAAGGGCAATTTACAGAACTGAATCTAGACTACAAAAACTAGAAAGCTGGATAATTCTGGCTGTTGGCAGGAATGAGAAGATATAAGAAGCCTCAGGCACTGCTTGTGGAGGTGCAGACCGCTGGAATCGTTCTGGCTTGGGTCAAAGCCTCAATTAATAAAGAACTGCGCCTCCACCGTCTTGAGGAATATATATCCTTTGTGCATACATTTCTTCTGGGGACTTCACAGGGAGGAATGGCTGGTATAGCACAGGATTTGGGCCTTAGACACTCTAGGTCCTGACCAAATACCTCTACCTGAATCACACCTGATAGGATTGCACTGTCCACTCAGTCTAAAAGACAGAGAAGCCAAAATTCCACTGTCCCCTTCTAACACAGGTCAGGACATGGCTTTACCTTTTTATAAAATGAGATTTCAAAACGTCCCAAATTGTGGTCGATGGGAAATTATAGTACATTTAATTTTTAGTGTAATATAATTTAGTATAATTTCTGAACCCGACAGTCTTCTAGTGGTACTATTTATCACTTAGGGAAGATGTGATCTCAAAATCTGGAAACAGAAAAAATTTAGCTCCGACAAAGAATGGTTGGAAGAATGTGTTCTTGGGATTTAAATAACCCAGAAGTACCACAAGAGAAAAATCATACGGGTCTGCTTTTCTTACCCAAAGGGAAATACAGTCACTTTTCATCCAAGGGAAGGGAACTTAAATATAGGCACTGAACAGGCATGTCACTGGAAGGAGACGAACCTTAAGTGAGAAAAAAGGTCTCATCCTGATCCCGAAGCCAACTTGGGTGGGCCCCGGAAGGAGTAGTAAGATTTAGCTCTCAAAAGGGATCAGGGATTCCATGCAGATTCTTCCTTCAAAAAGAGCTGGAGGTGGCCAGGAGATAGGAGACAAGTGAAAGGGTCACTGGCTCCACATTCAAGCCCATGTTCAGTCATCAGCGTACTGGTAGAGGCTTGTCTCCAGACCAGAAAACTGAACAAGATCTCTGGCAGACCCAGCTAGGACAGAGAACAGGAAATGTGCATCACAACCTGATGAGGTCATGATCCCCAAGATTCAGAGGCCAAAACTGCTCTTAAAATTCCCAAGGATGAAAGACGCAGAGCTACGGCATCACTTGGGCATCATGATTTTTATCCTTTAGAGTTTGCTAACCAGGCAACCATTACCCAGATAGCTGATAACAAAGAAAATTTCTCTGGGTTGTCCCCAGTCTCTACCCAGATAGCAGATTTCTGTGCTGACAACAGCCCTGCTGTCTGGAAAGTGGCAAAAGTTCAACCTACAAAAGGGGCCCAGCTCGTTGGCCCGCTTTCTTTCAGGGGCTGAGGATGATATACTTCATGCTGTCTTCATAGAAGAAACTACTGGTTAGGTCTGAGGTGCCCAGAGAAACTTTTCTCTTCATGCAACGACAGACACTTGTGGCAGATCCTCAGGCTATCTGCTCACTTACCAGAGAAACTGGTAGTTACAGTAAAGACAGGGATGTTTCCTGGGCAAACAGGGATATACAATGTGGACACATGCAATAGGCAATGTCTGCTTTAAGTAAAATAAACATGGTATTAAAACAAAAATAAACAAATAAAAAACATTCTTTGGAACACAAGTATGAACTAGGATTAATGACCATTTGCAATTACGCACAAAGCAAAGAACCTTTCTAGAAGTCTTAGGAAAAGTTTATGATGTTCTTAAGGTTATGGTTTGTTTCAATAACAAATTTCAAAACCTTAAGTGGTGCAAAAAGTACTAACATCCTAACTGTAACCAGATTTTATGTTATCCAGAGAAGAGAAACTGGTTGAAATATCCTAAAAAACACCGTGATTTTTTAAAAGAGCAAATTGCCATTTTCCTAAATATCAAGAGGGCAAGAAATGAGAAACAGCCATGTGGTTTCACAAACTCTCTATTTAGAGGCTAGCAGGAAAGAAAAATTTGTACCACATACTGTGGGAAGGATTAAGGCCATTCCCTCAGTCAGGCCTAGTAAGGAAGCAATATAAACAACAGTAAGATAGGAAAACCATAAAAAAAAAAGTAAGGAAAAAACGTGCATACAGTAGACGTGTAAAGGGTTCAGTGATATTTACCTATAAGAGAGAAGGAGGGGAATTACAACAGAGGACAAATCAAGAGCAAGTCTGGCATTAGAATTTCCCAAACAAAGGGCAAAGTAGGTTATTAGCGTTTACCCTGACGTCAATTCTGTCATCACTCCCATCCACCAATACTTTCTTGCCCTTGTATTGGTATGAACCACTAATGAGAAATCAAGGCATCTTCTCCCTTCCACCTGGAGCTCAGGGGAAAAGAGGCCCCTGAGGTCTGCCAAGTCCAGTCACCAGAGCTGGGTTTCCATGAAGTAGTTTTGGACCAAATAATAAAGTTTTAAAGTGCTCCTTTGCCTGGCCTTGTCCTGCAAGTGTCTCTCTCCCTTGGTGATCTTGCTGATGGATAATTTGGCTATCTAGAATCCTGGTTATTTCCCTTTCTTCTCATAGAGAGGACATGACTCACAGTACTGACACCATGACTATATAAATGCACTCTCAGAAGAGGGTCCAACTGTTTTCAAAGGAAGAAAGAAAAAATATCAAAAGAATGAAATCTCAAGGAATAACATCTAACCGAAGTTGGCTGGGTCTGGAACGGTAAATCACTAGTTAACTAGGCAAGCCACGCAACAACAGGAACCAGGGTGCCTCAGGTCAGCGTACCTGGGGGGCCACCGCAGTAGTCTCTTCATTCAAAAGGAATTTCACAGTTGTAAAGTCCTTCTGAATGAGCAGTACTTGGCACCGAAAAGCCAGGCATGTTTTCAGAAAATGCTCACCACCCCAGGTCACTACCTCATCAGCAGTGAAGAAACAGGGTGATCCTGATGTGGTCACTTCCTGAAATCACCTCCAGCTTAGCTTACTTCAGGGTGTCAGTGAGGTATGCTCCCCAGTCCCTATCACAAGGTGTCCACAAAACATCCTCTTTTAGTAATCTTCTGGCATGTCTTCTAGCCTTTCAAGGGGACTGTGCCAGAAACCTCTTCCTGATAAAACAAAACAAAACAAAACAAAACAAAACACCAACAACAACGCATAATCTAGTCGGCCTCGCCAAGTCAATCGTCTCCATTTCGTAGTATAAATAAAACTCAGTTTGGCTGGAAAATACACTCCCTGTATTTAAAACGCCTTAGACATCTCTAGAGTAAAATATCCCAACTTGGGGGCTACTTTCCCTGTAGTTTCCCAGAGTGTGGGCAGCTAGGGCCCTGGTCACAGCTCTCTCCCCAGGTGTCTGTCACTGCTTTCTTCTACATCCAGAGGACACACGGCTTAGATTTTGATTAGAGACAATAAGACTGGCTTTCTTCAAGGTTCACAATCAAAACACTTTGTAAATATAATCTACTTATCAAATTTAAGGTGATCCACTCCCACCACCAATGACAAAAATACCTTTTAGAAGATACTGAGTTAGGGGTGCCTGGGTGGCTCAGTCTCGGGTGAGCATCTGACTTCGGCTCGGGTCATGATCTCATGGCTCATGAGCCCTGCCTCAGGCTCTGTGCTGACAGCTCAGAGCCTGGAGCCTGCTTCGGACTCTGTGTCTCCCTCTCTCTCTGCCCCTCCTCCACTTGCACTCTGTCTTTCAAAAATAAATATTGAAAATTTTTTAAAAAATAAAAATAAAGAAATAAAAGATACTGAGTTCAAGCAAAGTGGTGGATAAAATGAAGTGCTTTTTTGGATCTGAAAGATCAGTTTCATTCTGTTCCTATGAGCCACAGGGGTAGACTGGGCTCTTCACAGGAAATGTCAAGGTTGGCTATCAACACAACCCAAGACCCATTAGGAAAAGACAACTGACCACAGGAACCTGCACCAACAAGCTGTCACAGACCCCCCTTTCCTAAAAGCTGCCACTGGTTAGAAATTGGGAAGGTCCCAACTGTACCGTGTGATTAGGTCTGAAGCACAGAGAGAATCCCAATACTTAAAAACAATCAGGTTAGTATAAAATAAAATGTCAGGCAGCAATCCAGTACTCACCTTTGTCATGAACACAAACTGAGAGTTTCTTAACACCATCAACCAGAACATTCTGTGTGTTGCCATGTCCATCTTCTGAGTCGCTGTCATCAAACTGAGCCTCTATAATGACATCAGGACTGTCATTATAGCCTTTCACGGACTGCTGCAGGAGATGGCTTCCAAAGGGCTCTTCAGGGAGATCTAATTCATCGGTACCTTCTGTTTCTTTGTCATTGCTCTCTGGTTTAATTACCTGAAGAAAATAGAAAAGTTCTGCTAGATCACTGGAGGGAAGAACAGGAAATAACAGATTTTTCTTTTTTCATTTTTCTTTCCGCAGGAAAAAAACTGCACATTCAGAAGCTCAAAGCAATGGAAGCTCACCATGTAGCCTGAAAAAGAATATTTATTTTCCAGGTACACGGACCATCTTATGGAAATGATCAATTCAGCAGTGCCAGGGTGGCACTCCACTCCTCAAGATGCCCAAGATTAACTCCAGATCTACTCCTCATTTTTCTGATGTACATTTTCATCTCCTCGCCCCTGAGGCCCTGAACACCACAAGGACTATGCCGCTTCACAAGGCTTCATCACAAGGGATCAACGAGTACCTTCAGAGGTGATAAAAGAATTCAACACAGTATGTTACTGTGCGCCCAAATGAAACCACAAGAATGAAAGATGAAATGGAAAAAACAAAATTAAGTATAAATAAGAGTTTACAAATGGTCTCATGAAAAAATAAACTCTTAATTCTCCATTTTGAGGATTGAAATCAGTAGAGAAAGCACACAACTGATGGAGATTTCTAGCATTAAGAACGAAGCGTTATATAATATGACACATATTTTCGAAAAAAGAAAAAGAGTAAAGCAAACAGAAGAGAAGTGCAGATACTAATCCACTTAATGAATTTGTTGCATAACAGTCATATGTCAGTACTTTGATTTCTAAGGCA
The DNA here is from genome assembly GCA_028646485.1 of Cryptoprocta ferox. NCBI lineage: Eukaryota > Metazoa > Chordata > Mammalia > Carnivora > Eupleridae > Cryptoprocta > Cryptoprocta ferox. Next base: position 99,642,649 of record CM053578.1, on the reverse strand, counting down.
TTTGATTTCTATGGATTTCTGTAGCAATTTCTCTATGTGTTTATATTTGAGAGGTCTAATATTTTTCTGAGTTTAAAGTTTGAAGTTAGACGCCTGCCTTCAACAAGCCAGATTAACATCTGAATTAGACCACACAAAGATCATGTTAATAAGGGATCTTGGTCTTACATAAGGCAGAGAAAGTTATCAAAAGAAATCTTTCCCAAAACATTTTCAGGTCATAGATTCCAATCAACATAACCATCCCCAAAAAATGAATATTATATTCAGTCAGAAAATCAAAGTAAAATACTACCAAGGATTCACAATCACAATAAAGATTCTAAGACTATATTCCCATGTTTTTAAAAAAATGACTTTAAGAAAATGTGGTAAGAGAAAAACTTGTAAACAATAGTTAATTTTCCAGAGTAAAATTGTGCCTTTTAATAGTATTTTCTTGATTCCCAATTTCTAAATATAGTTAATGAAATTTTCTTCCAACTCTTGCCATGTTTTTGACTCTTGTCAGTCATTCAATCATTTGTTCATTCTTTCATTCATTCATCTGCTCATTCTTTCATTATGAGAAGTTTGAAGGTTCCCTTTCTTTGATAGTAAAAGAAAAAAATTCAGCTGGCTAGGCCAAAAATCTCTAAAAAGATCCCCTCAGGCCCCTACCTGCATGAGAACATAAGAGTAAAGCCATAGTTAGGTCTTTAAATTAATATGCAAATCATAACCCCAGCTCTGCTTGTCACATAAGTCCGGTTTTCATACCTGACCCAACATAGATTATTTAAAAAACAGAACTCGCTGACAGGTTAGAGGAGAAAAAGAATTTCACATCACTCAAATCAGCAAACTTAGTCAATTTCCTTAACTGTGCCTGGCAAATTCAGTAACAGTTAGGAAGATCTGCCCCTGACCGTCCTTGAAGAATTTACACACCTTGAGCAGTGTCAGAACAGCCCAAAGCACAGGGAGGAGGCATGCATGCACATTCTGTGTCTAAAGCATGGTGGCTACAACAGGATCACTGATCTCTTGTTTTTTCTACACCATTCCCACACATAACGTCTCTCAGAGAGAAGAGGTGGGGCTAGGGCTGAAAGAGAATGACTGGCGTGCTAGAGTTAGACTGGCAGGTAACATACAGTCTTCTGGAAAGATGTTAAGTGAAGGGTCCAGGCTTTTAGTTTCCATTATGTATTTACTTCTGCCACTAATGGTTTCACCAAGGATTTGGTTTCCACAGGCAATGAAGAAAATCTTACAAGGGAAATCAGAACTCTGATATTATCAAATTTGAATGCTTAACGATCCTACAATGAAAAGTAGTCTTTCTCCATACGCATGTGTGTGTGAGTGTGTGTGTGTAAAATATAACAATTCTGTAATCGCCATTATTCTGTTATTAAGAATTATGCTTTGGCTCAAAAATAAGAGGTTCAAATAAAAGTTAATGGGAAGAGGAGATCAGGGGAAAGCAATAACCAGAGGACACCAAGTCTGATTGCATAGCACAGTTTAAAACCAGAGCCCAGTTCTGACTTTATGATAATCTCCATGGTTTAGATTAGCTACAGTCAAGAATTAGTATTTTAGGCACTAAATTTACTTTTGAGTTACTAAATCAAAAATGTTGTACAGAAGCAGAACTTCATAAATCCAGTCACTCAAAACTGTGTAATAAAAATATAAATTAATATGCTGTATTTTTAAAGTATTTTCATTCTATTTTGTTATACCAGTACACGAAAGACTAGAAATACGTTCTTAAACAAAAAAAAAAAAAAAAAAAAAAAAAAGATCAGGGTGCCTGGGTGGCTCAGGCCGTTAAGCGTCCAACTTCGGCTCAGGTCATGATCTCGCAGTCCATGGGTTTGAGCCCCACATTGGGCTCTGTGCTGACAGCTCAGAGCCTGGAGCCTGCTTCGGATTCTGTGTCTCCCTCTCTCTCTGTCCCTCCCCTGCTCGCACGCACTCTCTCTCTCCCTCTCAAAAAATAAACATTAAAAAAAATTTAAAACATAAATCAGATCATGTCATTCTCCCAATGGCTTCCCAACATCATTCCATTCCCATGCCACAAGGTCTTATCAAACCAGGCCCATATTATTGTTCCAGTCTCATTTTCCATAACTTTTTCCTTTACAAATTAAACTCCAGTGCTAGAGCTCTTCTTGCTATTCCTAGAATACTAAAACCTTTCATCCTGAGGTTTTTGCAATGCCATTTCCTCAACCTGGAAAACTCTGTGCCCCACTATTCTTAGGCCTCAATCTCTTCATTTTGTTCAGGTCTCTCCTCAAATATCCTTCTCTAAGAGAGGCCTTCCCCAATCACATTAACTGAAACAGCCCCACCTGGCCGTCATTTCTCTATCCTCTTACCCTGCTTTACTTTTCATCACTGTACTTATCCCTACTTGGCAATATATTAGATACTTAATGTACTTTCTGTCTCCCAACTAGAATGTACGTTTTGTGAGCACAGAGGTATTTAATTCACTGCTATAGTCCAAGAGTTGAGAACAGCATTTCGTAGCCACTCAAATATATGTTCAATGAGTGAATATGGCAACTGATCAGGAAGGAACTTGTTGAAGAGTCTACCTTCTCTGATAAACTGTAAAACTCCATGAGGTGAGCAAGACTAGGAGTGACACAGTGCACACCCAATCTCATGTGAGTGAACCGAGAAGCAGAGGTGGCACACAGCACCTAACATCTCCACATAATCTAAAATCTGTCTCCCAAGACGTCGTTCAATTGGCTTGGACCTTCTATAAGCCAGGGTCCACTGCGCAATCTCCCCAGTTCCTCCCCACCCCCCACTAGCTGCCCCAGGCAAGAGTAATTTCTCCCTGTTTTTGAAGTCTCAAAGCAATTTATATGTACCTCTTCTATGGCCCTTTGCAATTTCTTCACTATATTAGCGCTATGTACATATACCATTAGTGTCATCTGTTACCTCATATGCTCACCAGTTGTATCTTATATATCTTGGTATATTCTATAGCCACTTGCAGAGTCATTCTAGGTGCTCCATATTTGATAAACAAACAGATGGATAAATGGGTTGAAAAAATGAGTATAAAATATGCCCAGGATGCAAAAGAATTTTCACAATGGTTTCCAGACACAAGAGTATGTGGGTCAGAAACTAGTAGCCCAATCTCCCTTAGATCTGTAAAGTAAGAGGCCTTCTTCTGTGGGATTGACCTTGAAAATGTTGAAAAGTCCAGCTCAGTGGTTTTCAGCTTTGAGCTTTAGCAGATCCCTCTGAGAATCCAACAAAAGATGCAAACCCTTCCTCCACAGAAAAATGCACATCTAAGTAGACAGAAAAAACTCTACAAGAAAGCACAGGTAGGCAGAGTCAAGGGTCTGGTGCTGAAGGCCACCAGTTCGGGCTGATGAATATTTTGGAGCTCTGGGCTCAGAGTGAAAGAGGTGGGGGGCGGGGGGCCTGAGGAAAATGGATGTATCACTGACCTGGTGAACTGAGGACTTTAAAAACTCCTCTGGGTTCCTCCACAGACCCGAGGGTGAGGCAGCTGACTGCACTTCTTACTCGGAGTGCAGGCTGCAACTGGGGTTATTCTCCCTTGGAGGTTTAGTCTAGTCTCTGGAGGACGGGACAGAAACGGATCAGTGAGGGAAGCAAATCGCTGGGTCACACAGAACTTTTTCTCTCTCTGTCTTGTCCCACGAACAGGATAGGATGAGCATCACATAAACCCTGCTAACAAAAACAAACAAGGAAAATACAGGCAGATGTCAACTGGCGCATACGGATTTGAAATAAAAGTGTCACCTGAAGCTGCTCAAGATATAACAGCACTCTACAATACTTGCTAATTTTGAATTCTTGCAACCGTCCCTCCCAAACACAAATGCACACACACATGCAAACACAGAAATGTTTGCCAGAGATACCCTGCAGTCAGCTTGATCAAGAATTAGTCTGTCATCTACCTATCATCTCCTTCTGGGACATAAAATTGGGTGACAGAGTGATGTGGCAGTGTGATGAGAGGACCAGACGATCCCCTTTCTCCATCAGGCTCTAATCCTTATGCTCTGGGGGATGGACAGCAGTCATCTGGCCTCTTCAGCAGTAGCAGGGAGAAGGCCCGACAACTATTAGGATGAAATTAAGGGAAGCCTAGGAGAAGCTTACCATGGAAAGGAAAGGGAAGAGGCCTAAGCCTGGAATCTTGAGTTCAGAGACACCAGAGAGAAGGAGACACACCTTTTGGGAAAGGAGGGCAGGTGCATCGTGACTTCTGTGCTTTAAGAGGAACTCAAGCCCTGTGTTAGCAAAGGAATGGGGGGAAAAAAAAAAGAAAAAGAAAAAAGAAAGTAAAATCCCCCTACTTTAAACACAAGAACGTTTGCTGAATCAGAGACCCTATGCAATTGTGTAAGTATAAATGGCTAAGGAAGAAGCTATTCTAAAAGACTGGCAGAATTTTAGGAAATAATACATAAGAAAATATATAGGGAAATACATACCAGACAAACACAAAAAGCACTGCCATAGAAAAATAAAAAATTAAACGCCAGTAAAATAAAATTTTTCCTTCTTTTCTAAGATAACATGAAAAAAATTGTTAAAGATAAGCCATAGATGTGCTCACATCCAGAATACATAAAAACCTCCTACAGATCAATGCAAGACAGACAATCCAACCGAGAAATGGGGAAAAGGCTTAAAGGCACTTTACAAAACAGAAATGCCAACCAGCCAGTAAAGATGGAAAGGTGCCCAGCAGTCATCAGAGGGGCGCCTGGGGGGCTCGGTCAGTTAAGTGTCCAACTCAGGTCATGATCTCACGGTTCTTGAGCTCGAGCCCCGCGTCGGGCTCTGTACTGACAGCTCAGAGCCTGGAGCCTGCTTCAGATTCTGTGTCTCCCTCACTCTCTGCCCCTCCCCTGCTCTCAAACTGTCTGTTTCTCTCAAAAATAAATAAACATTTAAAAAATTAGAAAAAAAACCAACCACAATGAGATGTCACTGCAGAGCCATGGATAGGCAAAAACTGAAAATCCTGACGGCACCAAGTGTTAGGAAGCACAGGCAGCACTATGCTGCTGGTCTGAATGGAAACCGTCCAGTCTTTTGCAGAACACACCAGAACTGTGCGGCAAAGTAGAAAACAGATCCACTCGATTCCTGTGCAGGCTTATTCCATGATGTTGTCCCGCTCCCTCCGGATTTGACAGGTGAACACATGGAGAAAGACAAAACTACACTGGGAAAGGACATTCATGCAAAAGCAAGGAAATAAGATATTGCAAATTTTCCTTTAGTGAAGGCAAGTAATGATGACAATGTAGGTAAGAGTGAGAAAGAAGGATGAAGAAGCAGACATGAAAAGCCCTAAATGCCACTTTAATGAGTCCGGTTTTTACCATAAAGTTTGTGAAGTGGGGAAGTCAGGAAAAGTGGTTAAAAGCAGGAACTCTAGTCAACACAACTGAGTTCACATCACACTCTGCCACTTACTAGCTATATACCACTTTGAGAAAGTTTTCAATCTCTTTGAATCTGTTTGTTTTTTTTTATCTTTAAAATGAGGACAAGAGTATCCAGTATTAGAAGGTTATAATGGATCTGAGACAATTTATGAAAAGCTTTTGGGCACAGATGTCTGGAGCTCAATATCTGTTTCAGGGAAAAACAAATTTAGCCTTTAGACCCAAAATGTCCAAGGTGGTGACGAACATCCAGGCAGTAGCTGGAAATGTAGGTCTGGGAATGGGAAGAGTGTACTGGAAGGCAGAAACTAAACACAGGGGACTGACAACTAAGCAAAGCTGTCCCAAGGCCAGACAAGTGTCAACGGACAAGAGAAGCTGAGATTAGAGCCCTGGGAAAAGACTCAAATAAAGGGGGTTCAACAAGGAGCAGGAGTTAGTGAAGCAGAGAGAATCTAAATACACTTATGAATATGCTAAACACTAAGGCTTTTGTTGTCATTCGTCATATTCTTAATGCACATCTTCCCTATGCATTTCACGTATTAACTCATTTGATCCACACAATGACCCTGGGTGATACATAGGAAGTAACTATGTCTATCTCAGAGGGAAAAACTGGTTCCGACGCATCACAGTCTCGCAGTTCGAAATGGTAAACCTGTGACATGCACGCAGACCTAGGGTTCTACAACCAGTGTCCTTAGTCTTGGACACTCACTCCTATGGGAGATTTCCCACCAACAGATTCAGAGCAAGTTCTGCACACATAGCTCCTACCACTAACATCCACTGCGTGAAACGCCTCTATGCCTTCTGCCTGCCAGAAAATATGCAAAATTCAAGATGCAGCTCTTCTGTGAATGCTCCGAGTAACCTCCCTCTCTCAAGAAATTTTCTATTTCTTTGCTTTGCTCCACTGCTATTCCTTAACTATTCTTTCACTTACGAGATTTCTTGATCAGCCTATATTCCATTTATTTGTTTGCATATTTTACTTTTCCACCTAAGAGCAAGCCATGACACATTCATTCTTTACATCTCCCAGAGGCTACCAAAATGCTTGGAGTTTAAAACAGGATCAGTTGATGGGGCGCCTGGGTGGCTCAGTCGGTTGAGCGTCCAATTTCGGCTCAGGTCATGATCTCATGGTTCGTGGGTTCGAGCCCTGCATCGGGCTCTGTGCTGACCGCTAGCTCAGAGCTTGGAGCCTGCTTCGGATTCTGTGTCTCTTTCTCTCTCTGCCCCTCCCCTGTTCATTCTGTCTCTCAAAAATAAATAAATGTAAAAAAAAAATTAAATTAAAAAATAAAATAAAATAAAACATGCTCAGTTGAGGAAGGCACTTGTTGAGATGGGCACTGCGTGTTGTATGGAAGCCAATTTGACAATAAATTTAAATACATAAATAAATAAATAAATAATATGCTCAATAAATATTGGTTTCCTTCTCTTCTGAAGAGAATGAGAAAGACTTAAACCAATTATAAAAGAAGTATTCTAAAAATTAAAAACACGACAAGAAATGAATAACGTAACTACCAAGCAGCAAGAACTGGCTAAATTCACATGCCTGTCTACGTGACACTGCGTGATACCGTACTGCCCTCCACTAACACACTGTCTGGACACCAGGAAAAAGTCATCAGTTACTTTACCACGGTTGAAACTTAATCTCCATAAGAAGCAAATACAAATGCAGACATAAATGCAAATGAATAAAATTGCAAGACATTAAAATAAATGCACTTTTCTAAAACAATTCTAGTGGTACCTGGGTGGCTCAGTTGACTAAGCATCTGACTTCCGGTCAGCTCGTGATCTCACAGTTCATGAGTTAGAGCCCCACATCCGGCTCTCTTTGCTGTCAGCGCAGAGCCGGCTTCAGATCCTCTGTCCCCCTCTCTCTCTGCCCCTCCTCAACTTGTGCTCTCCCTCTCTCTCTCAAAAATGAATAAACATTTTTAAAGGATTAAATAATTCTAAGCCTTCATATCTAAATTACTGCTCCAGTTCTGGCGCACCTGGGTGGCTCCATGGATTAAGTGTCTGGCTCTTTGATTTTGGCTTAGGTCATAGAGAGCCTGCTTAAGATTCTCTCTCCCTCTCCCTCTGCCCCTCCCCAGCTCGCGCACCCTCTCTTTCAATCAATCAATCAATCAATCAATATCACAACTCCAGTTTCAATGTAAACTCAAATGTAACCGTAAAGTTCACCATTCCGCAATTTGAAAACAACAGTTTTAGCAAGAAAAATCGTGAATGCCTGATAAAAAAGAGAAAAGGCCTAAATCAGGGCACAGCCACCAGGGGCATTTCCTGATTGCCTCAAAAGTGTGAAAGTACCAATCCATCCCTCAGGAAGGGGGTGGAAATCCTCTGCCCTGAGCTATAAATTACATCGACTGCAAAGTGCAACTCAAACTCACCGGAATCAAGAAACTAGTTCCTTCACAAACTGTTTGATATTGATTAGATGTTTCTTTCCCTTCCTTTTATAATTAATATAGTGTATTTCAAAACTGGGAACAACAGAAAGAATTCCTGTAACAAAAAAATTCCAGCAGAATCCTAAATAAAAATCCCAGTAACATTTTCATCATGCTGGCTTACCCACTCCAAGCATGAAACATATCATAGCTTTCCTGTTTACTGATAAAGAAAACCCTTCCTTAAACATAAAAGCCATCTTTGAAAAATGCTATGTCACCTCTTCTAAAGGGAACAAGTCCATATTAGCCCTGGAAGATTCTGTTCCAAGCTAATAAATTCTACTACATTCCCCTAGGGCAGAGGGTTGCTATCAACTGGAGCTTTTCCAAAAGATTTACATACACCTATGTCTATAGGCCATTTCTGCCAGAAGGGCTGTTTACGACAGGGCCAGCTGCAGGCTTTGAGCGCAGGACGGAATGCCCTGCTTGTCCTCCTACCTGAACCTCCGATTCAGAGCTAACACATGTCACAAGGTCCACCTAGGAGCTGCTTTTCATTTTTTGGCTTTTCTGGCTGGGCTTAAGTGACAGCACTCACTTGCCACACATGTTTTAACAAACTTTCAAATCCCTTAATGGCACACTTGGGACACAGTATAATACACTGTTCAGGAAATACCTTGGAGCCAAGAAAAGCAATTGATATTTCCACAGGGAGTTCTTGACAAGGCTTGCCAATAAGCTTCTTTCATTATAAAATATGACCAGAGACATATCATTTTAAAGACATATTACAAACATTCTTAAAGGCACATGTGTTACTGGGAACTCGTTTGCCTAAGGTGGTTCATTCAAAAGTACCTTTTTATTTAGTTAACAGAGCAAACTATTTCCATTCTACGGTTACTCAGGCCAAAAATCCTGTTACCTTTATCAATCAATCAATTCCTCCTTCCTTCCCTCTCTCTCTGCCCTCTCCACCCACCCCCCCCCCACACACACACACTGCCACCACCATAAATCTGTTAGCTCATCCTATCAATTCTTTCTTTGTGGCCACCATGGCCACCACCCTAATTCAGGCTCTATCATGTCCCAACTAAATATAGACAACAGCCTCGTAAGGGGTCTCCCTGCTTCTACTCTCGTACCCTTTCAGTCTGATTCCCAACACAGCAGAGTGGGTCTATGAAATGTAGGTCATATCATGTCAAATTCTCTGCTCTAAGTCCTCTAAATCTTTCCACCTCCATCAGAGCTAAAACTCAAATACTGACTGAAGCACAGGCCCTCCCTGATCCATACCCCCATCCCATGATCCCTCTTGACCTCATCTCCGACTATTCTCTGCCTCAGCTCTTTGCTATTCCTTGAACACATTAGGTACATATTTGCTGTGCCCCAAGAGAGCTCCCTCACTTCCTTCCATTCTTGCTCAAAGTCACCTTCTCTTTGGTTGCCCTATTTAAAATCTCAACCCCATCCCCAATACATGTATCTCTCTTCCTTATTTATTTTCCCCTTTAGTACTTACCACTATTGAGCATGCCACACAGTGTTTTATTTACATTATTATGTCTTTCCCAGGAAAACACAAGCTCCCCAAAGGCAAGGACGTTGTCTGTTTGCTCACTGTTATATTCCCAGCACTTAACATGGTAACTAACATAATGCCTCCAACACGATCCCGATCATAATGCACTACTATTACCTTACACTCAAAACTTCAAAAACCACTTTTGTCCTTCTCCTCAAAGCATTCCCCTTTCCTGTTCTCTATCTTTCCAACACCATTACCACTTTCTTTCAGGCCTTGCAAACTCAAAACCTCACAACCACACCTGACTCTTCTTAACTGCTGAACCAAATCCTTCACTTGTCTTTTTAAAAGTGCTCTTGTATCTCCATAAATTCCCTGGTATTCTCATGCCTCAGCCTACAAATTTCCAGAAATAAAAAAATCTGATTAAATTACCTTACTGCTCAAAATTTCCCATGAAGGTCTCTTCCCTAGAGAAACTAATTCTCTGTTTTGCAGCTTATCATCCAAAGACCTTTTGAATGTCCACTGACCTTTTTTTTTATACTTACTTTTGAGAGAGAGGGAGAAAGACAGAGTGTGAACAGGCAAGGGGCAGAGAATGGGAGACACAGAATCTGAGGCAGGCTCCAGGCTCTGAGCTGTCATTACAGAGCCTAACACAGGGCTTGAACTCAAGAACTGCGAGATCATGACTTGAGTGGGGGCTGGACACTTAACCAACTGAGCCACCCAGTTGCCCCTACACTGACCTTTTGTGACTATTCTTTTTTAAAGTTTATTTATTTCGAGAGAGTATACATGCACATGTGGGTGGGGGAGGGGCAAAGAGAGGGGAGGTGAGAGAGGATCCCAAGCAGGTTCCATGCCGTCAGCACTGACAGAGCACAGCCTGATGTGGGCCTCGATCCTAGCAATCATGAGGTCATGACCTCAGCCAAAATCAAGAGTCAGACGCTCAACCGAGTGAGCCACCCAAGAGCATTTGACCATTATAATTTGACCTGCCAATTCCTTCCATTATATACCATTCACAGGGCACTGCAAACTCTTTCCTAGCTTAGATCACACCAACTCAAAAACAGATTTCAAGCAATTTAGAACAGCAGGATCTGTCTCCCTCTTTTTATTTATCTGCTACTGCAGTAAGGAAAACTATATAACTTCCTTTAAAAATGGTTCAATTTTGTTGGAAATGTTTTAAGTAAAGAAGGAAAAGGGGCTCTTGCAGAAATGACCTGGATCTGACAAGGAGCAGATCAGACTGTGCAGACCAGGCTTGGACTGCGGGAAAGGAAGGGTGTAAAGGTCTAGCAAGTCAGGGTTTAGGGTCTCTGGACACTGCTCCTAAAAGATCATGGGACTTAAAACAGAATTATGGGTGTCCTGTAACATGTACCCTCTCTCCTGTTCTGCATGGCCACCACAAGCAATTAACCAACCACAATCTAAATCTGGTATAACCAAGCCTCTGCACCTAGTCACCCAGGAGAGGAAGCACGTATGCTCCGCCTTAAAAGAGACATCGTTCACAAAACACAGCAGAACCCAACTAGAGTAATCTCAGTAAGCAAGGTATTAAATATTTTGATGCCAGAAATGAGCAAAGAGATAGGGAATAGATTTTGGCAGAAAATCACATCAAGTTCTGAAGCTCAGGAACAAATAAAGGAAAGTCAGGCAAGAAGCTGGATAGAAGCAAATCTGGGAAACGGACCCTAGGGAAGTGTTCCTAACAGAGACAGAAGGACTGGATGAAAGACTTACCAGGAACAGAGTCCATGGAAGGGAGAGGTAATCACTGAGATTTAGTAAAAGAATGTATACATGTACAAGTAACTCTGTACATTGTGGTTGCTTTCTTTGGAATCTTAATCTTTACTGTATTTTTAATTTAAGTGTCGAAAACATATTCAATGCATTACTAATGACTAGATTAGCTGCAAGAGACAGAAAAAAGCCATTCGAATTGGCCCTTTTTAAGTAACTTATTAGTTTATATAATCGAGTCTACCTGATCAGGCTGAAAGGCTCATCTGGTATTTGTGACAGAGAGAGCGAGAGAGAGAACAGGTATACGTGTCTCAGCTCGAATATTGTCAATATTAGCTCTATTACCAGGGCAGCCTCCTCCTCATAGTATAAGGATTCCAGTAGCTTCACAATCATATCCTATCCTCTTAGAGACCGTGGCGGGGGAAAGGGAGAAATTCTTATGCAGGTGCTCTGCAAAACAGTCCCAGGACTACTCTTCTGGGGTTGATTTGGGTCGCGTGTCCATTCGTGAATCAATCGCTAGGGCAAGGAGGTGAGCTAGACTGATACACCCCTGTATCTGAGGATATGACCAATTTTTCAATCCTCGTAAAAAACAAAGCTATAGCATCCTTAGAAAGGCTCAAAGTAGGGCTCTTTTTAAAGACAATTATCTGTATTTATTCACAGAAGCCTACTGATATGATTTCCAACTGTTTCCCTGAATCAAAGATCATTTCTATTTTAGAATCATAACCATTTTTGATGTGAAATCAAAGTAGGGATGTAACATAACTCAGGAAAGAAAATACCCTAAAAAGTTTAAACAACATGGTCAAGAATGTAGAACACATGTCAAATAAAGATTATTTGTATTTAAAGTTTTTACATGTATACAGACAGCTGCAGTATCCAACCTCAGATTCCTTCATATCACACTAATCTCCAGCCAAGTGGATTTCACGTCATTGACATCCTTTAATATCCTGGCCCTCACTGAAAAATAAGCTCAATTTGCCAGCCATTTCAGAAAACCACACAGTATATGACAAAAGTTTTTCAGCAGGACAAGGAAGATTCAGAACATTAATGTAAGGGGTACAATCCAAGAGCCTAATGATGTTCCTACAGACAATTTACTATGAGATTAACCACAATCATCTGAAAAGTCAGCCAACATCAGAACTACCACCTTCATATACTGATAATGAAAACTGAAACCACTTCTTTGATTAGTGGTTGCGGCCACACTATGAATTCTCTACCTAGCGCTAGATTTTTAAAATAAATTTAAGGTATGGCCAACTCTAAAAATCTAGTTGTATCTGCAACTCTCCTTTCCTTCTTTACACCTGAAGCCACAGACAGAGTGATCTAGCTCTGGATACTATTTCTTGCCTTGAGGTCTTTGCTTACTTGGTAAGACCCACCTTTATTTCATTTCTCACTCCCTCTCTACGATAAATCTTTCTAATATCAGCATGCAATGTTCTCCATCATTTCCAATCTTTGAAAACATTCTCATAAAACTGGAGTAGCTATATTAATATCAGATTCAATTTTTTTAAAAAGTGTTACAGGGGTCAAAGAGGAATATTTTGTGTTAATAAAAGAGTCAGTGCAGGGGCATCTGAGTGGCTCAGTTGGTTGAGCATCCAATTTTGGCTCAGGTCTCGTAGTTTGTGAGTTCAAGCCCCACACTGAGCTCACTGCTGTCAGAGCAGAGCCCGCTTCAGATCCTCTGTCCCTCTCTCTCTCTGTCCCTCCTCAGCTTACACTCTCTCAAAAAATAAATAAAACATTAAAAAAATAAGTTAAAAAAACAGTCAATGCATTAGTAAGATATAATGATTGTAAGTATATATGCACCTAATAAAAATATCTCAAGCCTGATGAAGCAAAAACTGGCAAAAGTAAAGGGAGAAATAAACAAATCCTCAATTATATATATTTTAACAAATAAGTACAAAACAACTAGACACATACATGTAGTTGTATGTATATATAAATAACACATACATATAAATGTGTATCAAAGGATTTTCATCCATATTACACAAATAAGTCTTATAATTCATTAATACAAAAACAAACCAATTTTAAAAATGGGTAAAAGACTTGCATAGACACTTCAGAAAAGATTATATATATATGAAGGGCCAATGAGTACATACCAAAAAATGTTCAGCATCATTTTGTCATCAGGGAAATGCTAAACAAAAGACAGCAAACAGGGGCACCTGGGTGGCTCAGTCGGTTAAGGCCATGAGCTCATGGTTCATGGGTTTGAGTCCCGCACAGGGCTCTATGCTGGTGGCATAGACCCTGGTTGGGATTCTCTCCCCCACAGCCACCCGACTCCGCCCCTCCCCTCCTCACACTCGTTTTCTATCTTTCAAAATAAATAAGCTTAAAAAAAAAGAGCAAACAACCACCACAACAAAAAAAGTGAATATTCTTATACGGCCACTGTAATGGTTTAAAATTATACTACTATGTCCTGGTGAGGAAGTGGAGAAACTGACTCTCTCATACATTTTTAATGGGAGTAAAATACAGTACAACTACCCTGGAAAACAGCTTCATGGGTTCTTATAAACACATGCCTACCATATGATGCAGCAATTCCACTTATGGCTATTTAACCCAGAGGAACAAAAACCTATCTCTATACAAAGACAGGTACAGCAGTGGTCACAGAAGTTTTATTATTAAAGGTCAAAAAAATGAAAATAATCCAAGTGTCCTTCAACTGGTGGATGCATAAACAAACTCTGGGGCATCTATATAGTAGAATACTACTCAACACACTGAACAACACGGATGGATCTCAAAGGCAGTACACTAATAGAAAAAGGCCAGATTCAAAATAATTCCATTTATATGACATTCTACAAAAGGCAAACCCATAGGGACATAAGACAGATTAGTGATTGGCGAGGGCTGAGGGGTGAAAGGAAGTGCAGACTAAAAAGGGGTACAAGGGAATCTGGGGTATGATGGGACTGTTTTCTATCCTGACTGGTTACACAAATCTATACAGCTTTTAAAATCCATAGAGCCAAATGCTAAAAAGGGAGATTTTTACTGTATGTAAATATGTGAACCAAATAAATCTCTTTTGTACCCAATCCAAATAAGTTCAGCATCTGTACACACAGGGGAGCAAAAATCCAATTAAAACATGGAAAGTATGAGCCAAGATTATCAAATGATGATACCAAATATTTTTCATTCCGCCAAAATCTGAAATCTAATAAACATTTATCAAAATCTTATAATTTAGGTATTTAGGCAATCTTATAATCTGTTAGGCATTAAATAACCCCTCCTTATAATGAGGTGACACTTAATAGTTAATAAAACACTCAAAAATATCATCATTAGTACCAGGCTACTGATATCCAGAAATAAGTAGGATCCACAAGGCACATCCCCAAATATCTTTAACCAAAAGCAAACTTCATTCAAACGGCATAAGCTCTGGGCAGTGAAAGGAACGACTGCTTCCTGCTGAGATGACCAAGGAAGGGCATATGAAAGATGGTGGGCACAACACGGGTCAAAAGGATGACTCCAATGAAAAAGATGGTATGAAAAAAGTCCCAGAAGTAGGCATGTTTGAGGAACAAATAGACGAGTGTGATTGGGGCTGGAAGCTTCTGAAGAACCCCTCACCCCCACTTCCATCAGCACACAAACACGTACACAAAATCTACAAGGAAGACTAAGCTTTCTTGCCAGAGAGAGGCATGACTGTCCTCCAGATGTCCTCTGAAATGCACTTGAGTATGAGAACAAATACAGAATTTCTTTTTTTTCAACATGACGCTTTAGAAAGACAGCCATCAAGACAGATATCAATGTAACATGATGTAACACTCTAAACACAAGTAGAGCTGCCACTGATCAATTGGCTATGGGACTCCACATATGGGAAAAGTGAGAACCCCCAACCTTCAAAGGATCCATGCTCAAAAATAATATGGTAAAACAGTGGAGAATCGGGGCCTGAGTGAGGAAGAGGCAGGAGCTCAACAGGAATTGAAGCCTAAGCAAGAACGGTGACCTAATGGAAAAGCAGGCCAGTAATATGAGCCTACTGGTTACAAACAGGATAAGCGACAAAGTAAATACAATGTGGACAAGAAGAACTATGTTTCTCACTATGAGAAGGAGTCACAACTACAGAAGGAGGAAACTGTAATGAGCCCTGTGGTGCTGGAGCTATCATTGTGAACTCAGTTTTCCAGATAGGTAGGTAGGTAGGTAGGCAGGCAGGCAGGCAGTCAGACAGACAGGAAAGAAGGACTATATACACATACACGTATTTCCTAGTTCTGTTCACTGAGAGCTTGGGAGCATCCGGATTTCTCTACTACAAGGAATGTGGGTCTCTTAGAAAACAACGAGCAGGGAAAGATGAGGCTGGAACATCTCCAGAAAATAAAGAAGTGTTCAAAGAAGAAATGAGAACATGTCAACATGACACAGGAGCCAACTTGGGGGGGCTTCTGCCAGCCAAATCTGGAGCAACTGGAATAAAGTAATGATAATAACAGATTATTCCTCTGAGAAATTACATAATCTGCTCTTTCTCAAAGAGCATCTACCTAGCCACTTTTCAGGAATTGTGAATTCAAACATTTGCTCAATAGTATGGCAGTGCCCTTCTGTTCGTTTAAGACATCCAGTGTCCCTTCCACACTAGCAGGTCATGACAGCATGAGTGCCTGTCTCTCCCTATAATAAAACGGACCAGGAAAGGATAGAGAAGTGGCTTCTCAGCAGAGATGACTCTAGAAGAAACAACATGTCTAGAAGAAACAACATGTCTCAATCTCTGAAACCAAGGCGGACTTTCTTCTACCTTAGCACACAGAGCTAGAGTGCCCAGAAGGTAGACGAGAAGACTCTAAGAATCTAAAGCAAATTTAGTAGATCTTTGAATAAACATTGACTTGACTTTAAAAATAGATTTGTCTACTAAGGAAGCTGTTTTCTTTAAGAGCAGAAACTAAAGGGTTGCTGTTGTTTTTATTTTGGTTGGCCCTAAGTATGGCCTACAGCATCAGCATTACTTTATAACGGGGCGGGGGATGGGGGTATCTTTCACTAATGAAGTAGTTCCTTCCCTACCATGAAAACTGTATTTCTGAGCAACTGTATATAACCCAATGTAATTTCCAATTTATATTTCACATAAAGTCTTGCTTCATGTCAAACCGACAAGGCCTCAAATATCCCCTGTGAGCTCTATGCACACGAACTAAACTTCTATGGTTCAGAAGCTGACACAACAGAGGAAGCTATTGTGAACTCTGAGACCTGTCTGGGTTGCCATATATGAAATTATCCCTGGAGGTAATCTGCTTATGAGATTTAACTTAGAAGAAGTAGAGAAGAATATGAAAAGAAACCTGGCCACAAGCTATAAAGTACAGAACTGTGTGTGCATGTTGTTCACAATAACATAAAAGAGCAAGGAGTTTGTCAACACTGTGGGGGGTTCTTTTTGTCAAGAGAAGACCTGCCCAAAGCTTTAGGAACAAAGTTACATTAACAAGAAGGTCTCCAGCCTCACTGAGTAGGTCTCCAGTCATGCAAGAAACATGTCTTTGCTTTCCTATTAGCACTTCCTTCCTTGATTTGCAGACAGCTAAGCCCGGGTAACGAACAGCTATATTTCAATAAGAGGGGCCCAAAAGAATCTCTTTGGGGTTACAGAATGAGCAACCCCAGATTTTGCTTTCAAAATCAGATGCTAAAATCTGGTCTTAAAAGAGTTATTCTGAAGAAACAAAAGAGATGAACCCAGGAGAAGGGGGGAAAAAAGAAAAAAGAGACGGTGGCAAACCATAAGAGACTCTTAACTATAGAAAACAAACTGAGAGTGGATGGAGGGAGGCGGGCAGGGAGATGGGCTAAACAGGGGATGGGTATATTAAGGAGGGTACCTGTTGTGATGAGCATTGGGTGTGTTATATGTAAGTGATGAATCACTAAATTCTATTCCTGAAACCAATATTACACTACATGTTAACTAACTGGAATTTAAATAAAGACTTAAAACAAACAAAAAAAAAGAGTTATTCTGAAGTCATTTAAATTTTGGGCTTATGCTGGGGTTTGGTGGTATTATTTTTGATACTTAAGCCAGTGGTGAGTCCTCTGATTGTAGAGTAACATTTTTTTAACCAACAATTTTCTAGGAGCACAGGCTGGAAATAAAATTTTCATATTGTTTTATTTGAATCATTTTAAAAGCTGTCATCTTTCCCCTACCTTGATAGAAGCATAAAAAATGAATTCAATGTAAGCTAGTTCAGCCATATAACCTCACAGTTTATGCCACTAAAAAATTCTTCTGAAAATTATCCTGGGCAGAAATTTTTGTATACAAAGTATCAGCCAAGAACAAATTTTTACAGCTGACTTCTAAACCCTTTAAAATTGTATTTTATAATGGAAATACTGACAGATGTTTTACCCTAGAAGCACTATTTAATATTTCTAACTTTTCCAAAATACAATACTATGAACTCAGGATCAGAGATATAAAAAAGAAAAAGTCATAAGTTATAAAGCTATTTTAAAAAACAGGCATGAATGAAAATGTTTTATGGAGCAAACACGTTTATATGCATTTACCTGCCATAACTATTACATTTAATTTTGCAAATGCTTTCTTGAACCATTTAGCCAGTATCTCAACGTGTGGATGCTTTACCCCAAAGATTATGTGTGATCAGTGACTGATTTCAAACTGGCTTTATAGCCATTCACCTATACACAGACGGAGTCCCGGTCCTGTTTCCACACGCAGGTAAAGTAAGAACATTATCTAACTTCATATCAATTCAGGGAGGAGGAAGGCTGTATACCACAGTAAGCCTTAGAAAACTTGAAACAGTAGGAAGCCATTTCTGGGAAGTAGATACTCAAATCAAAGAAAATGTGTGGCAAGGACATCCCAGTACACAGAGTAAAGACAGGTGTAGTAAACATTTGTAATTAAATTAATTTCTCCCCTGCACCTCCTACTATGTCAATATGATTCTATAGCTCTAATTAGAACCAGATAAAGTCACCCACTCTCAATACCCTTCATCCCAACCCAAACTGCACCCAAAACATAACAACTCAACAACATGCACTTATACCCTCTGGATTCCAAAAGATCTGTGATATGAGGAAATGGACATAGAACTAGAGCCCTTAAGAACTGAGGTACTGTCTTTGATGTTCAATACTTAGCTGGAAGCATGTCACATTACTTCCAACTTGAAACATCATCTCTAAAATAAGATTTAAGTCATATGCCACACTAACAAAATGAAGGATAAAAATCATATGATCGTTTTCAAAGACAAAGAGAAACCGTTTGACAAAATTCAACATCCATGTATGATAAAAAATTCCAGCAAAGTATAGAAGGAACAAACCTCAACATTGTAAAGGCCATATATGACAAGCCCACGGATAACATCATACTCAGTGGTGACAAGTTTAACACTTTTCCTCTAAGATTAGGAACAAGACAAGGATGGCCACCCTTGCCACTTTTATTCAATAGAGTATCAGAAGTCCTAACCGAGAAATTTGGCCCAAAAAAGGAATTAAAAAGCATCCAAATTGGAAAGGAAGAAGTAAAGCTGTCTCTATTTGCAGATGACATATTTTATATATGAAACCCTAAAGATCCCACCAAAAACCTCCTAGAACTAATAAATGAATCCAGTGAAGTTGCAGGATACAAGATTAATATACAAAAATCTGGTTTATTTCTATAAATTAATAATGAACTATCAGAAAGAGAAGTTAAGAAAATAATCCCATTTATAACTGCATCAAAAAGAACAATGTATCTAGGAATAAATTTAAACCAAGGAGGTGAAAGACCTGTACACTGAAAATTGTATAACACTGATGAAAGAATATGAAGATGACAAAAGTAATTGGAAAGATAATTCGTGGTTATAGATTAGAAGAATTAATATTAAAATGTCCATACTATCCAAAGCAATCCACACATTCACAATGCAATCCCTATCAAAATTCCAATGGCATTTTAAAAATAAACTATTGGGACTACATCAAAACTAAAAGCTTCTGCACAGCAAAGTAAACATCAATAAAATTAAAATATAGCCTACTGAATGGAAAAAAGATATTTGCAAATGACATATCAGATAAAGTGTTAATATCCAATATATATAAAGAACTTACACAACTAAACACACAGAAAACAAATAATCCAATTAAAAATGGCAAAAGAGATAAACAAACATTTCTCCAAAGAAGACATACAAATGACTGGCCCCTGAAAAGATGATCAACATCACTCATCATCAGGGAAATGCAAATCAAAACTACAATGAGATATCAGAATGGTTAACATCAAAACACAAGAAACAAGTATTGGTGAGAATGTGGAAAAAAAGGAACCCTGGTGCACCATTGGTGGGAATGCAAACTGGTACAGCCACTGTGGAAAACAGTCTGGAGGTTCCTCAAAAAATTACAAACAGAATGACTTATGACCCAGTAATTCCACTGCCGGGTATTTATATAAAGAATATGAAAACACTAATTCAAAAAGATACATGCATCCCTATGTTTACTGCAGCAGTGTTTACAAGAGTCAAACTATGGAAGCAGCCCAAAGGTCCATCAATAGATAAATCGATAAAGAAGATGTGTTTATATATATATATACATATATATATATATGATATTACTTAACATTAAAAAAGAATGAAATCTTGCCATTTGCAACAACATGAATGGATCTAGAGAGTATAAAAATAAGTGAAATACGTCAGTCAAAGACAAATACCATATGATTTCACTCACAGGTGGAATTTAAGAAACAAATGAACAAAGAAAAAACGAGACAAACCAAAAAACAGACTCTTAAATAAATGGGTGAAACAAGTGAAAGGGATTAAGAGGACGCTTCTAGTGACGAGCATGGAGTCATGTATGGAACTGTTGAATCACTGTATTGTACATCTGAAACATTTAATACTGTATGTTAACCACAGTGGAATTAAAGTTTAAAAAATTCAAGGGGCACCTGGGTGGCTCAGTCAGTTAAGCATCTGACTTCGGCTCAGGGTCATGATCTCACAGTTCGTGAGTTCAAGATCCACATCAGGCTCTGTGCTGACAGCTCAGAGCCTGGAGCTTGCTTTGGATTCTGTGTCTCCCTCACTCTCTGCCCCTCCCCTGGCTTGCTCTCTCTCTCTCTCTCTCTGTGGCTTGCTCTCTCTCTCTCTCTCTCTCTCTCAAAAATAAACATTAAAAAAATTTTTTTAATTCAAATGGCATTTTTCACAGAAATAGAACCAATCCTAAAATGTGTACGGAACTAGAAGAACCCTAGATAGCCAAAGCAATCTTGAGAAAGAACAAAGCTGAAGGCATCACGCTCCCTGATTTTGAAACTATAGTCATCAAAGCAGTACGGTATTGACATAAAAACAGACACATAAATGAAGTCTTGCCATTTGCAACAACATGGATGGACCTCAAGGCTACTATGCCAAGTGAGATAAGTCAGAGAAAGACAAACACCATATGACTGCACTCATATGTGGAATCTGAAAAACAAAAGAAATGAACAAACAACAACAAAAAGAGACACAGACTCATAAATACAGAGAGCAAACTAGTGGTTGCCAGAAGGGAGGTGGGCAGGGGTATATATAGGTGAAATAGGTGAAGGGGATCTAGAGTTACAAACTTCCAGTTATAAAATAAGTCACACAGATAAAAAGTATAGCCTGGGGTGTACATTATTGTTGTAACTCTGAGTGATGACAGATGGTAACTACACTTATTATTATTATTATTTCATACTGTGTATAATTGTTGAATCACTATGTTGTCCATCTGAAATTAGTATGTCAACTTTACATCAATTAAAAAAAAAAACCAGACACACAGATCAATGGAACAGACCAGAGAGCCCAGAAATAAGCTCACACATATATGGTCAATTAATTTATGACAAAGAAACCAAGAATATAGGCTGGGAAAAGGACAGTTTCTTCAATTAATGATGCTGGGAAAACTGAACAGCCACATGAAAAAGAATGAAACTAGAGTACTATCTTACACCATACACAAAAATTAACTCAAAGTGGATTAAGGCTTGAATATAAGACCTAAAACCATAAAACTCCTAGAAGAAAACATAGGCAGTAAGCTCCTTGCATAAGTCGTGGTGATGATTTTTTGGATATGACTCCAAAAACCTAAAACAACAAGAGCAAAAATAAAGTGGGACTACATCAAACTAAAAAGCTTCTGCATGGCAAAGGAAATTGCCAACAAAATGAAAAGGCAACCTACTGAATGGGAGAAAACATTTGCAAATCATACACCTGATAAGGGATTAATATTTCAAAATATATGAATAATTCATACAACTCAATAGCAAAACAAACAAACAACAACAACAACAAACGCCCAAACAATTCAATTAAAAAAACAGGCAGAAGATCTAAACACATTTTTCAAGGAAGACATACAGGGCCAACTGATACATAACAAAAGATACTCAACATCACTAATCATTAGGGAAATGTAAATCAAAACCATAGTGAGATATCACCTGAAGCCTGTCAGACTAATTATAAAAAAGACAGGAAATAATAAGTGTTGGTGAGGATGTGGAGAAAAGGGAACCCTTGCGCACTGTTGTTAGGAATACGAATTGGTGCAGCCACTGTGGAAATTGAAAATAGAACTACCATATGATTCCACAATTCCATTTCTTGGTATTTATCCAAAGAAGACAAAAGCATAAATTTGATGAGATATAGGCACTCCCATGTTCACTGCAGCATTATTTATAACAGCCAAGGTGTTCGAACAACCTAAGTGAATACAGGTGAATGAACGGATAAAGATCAGACACATCCAATGGAATACTCGTCAACCATAAAAAAGAAGGAGGGACGCCCGGGTGGCTCAGGCCGTTAAGCGTCCGACTTCGCCTCAGGTCATGATCTCACAGTTCTTGAGTTTGAGCCCCGCATTGGGTTCTGTGCTGACAGCTCAGAGCCTGGAGCCTGCTCTGAATTCTGTGTCTCCCTCTCGCTTTGCCCCACCCCTGCTCATGTTCTGTCTCTGTCTCTCAAAAACGAATAAATGTTTAAAAAAATTTTTAAAAAGAAGGAAATCTTACCATTTTCAACAACATGGATGGTCCCTGAGAGGATTACGTTAAGTAAAAGAAGTCAAACAGAAAAAAGACAAAAACCATATGATCTCCCTTATATGTGGAATTCATTTTTTTAATGTTTATTTATTTTGAGAGACAGCAAGAGAGAGAGTGTGCATGCAAGCAGTGGAAATGCAGAGTGAGAGAGACAGAGAAAGAATCCCAAGCAGGCCCCACACTGTCAGAGCAGAGCCCAACATGGGGCGTGATCCCACAAACCATGAGATCATGACCTGAGCCGAAATCAAGAATCACATACCTAACGGACTGGGCCACCCAGGTGCCCCTATTTGTGGAATTTAAACACACACACACACACACACACACACACACACTCCCCGAGCTCATAGAGAACAGGTTGGTGGTTGTGAGAGGTGACCGTTGGGGATGAGCAAAATGGGTGAAGTGGTCAAAGATACAAACCTCCAGTTAATAGAAATAAATAAGTCACGGGGATATAACACACAGCATGGTGACCACAGTTAATAATACTGTATTGCATATTCGAAAATTGCTAGAAATAAATTTTAAGTCCTCTTTAGAAGAAAAACATGGTGTGCACCTATGTAAGGTGACGGACGTTAGCTAGACTTTGCAGTGATGATCTCACAAATACATACAAGAGCAAATCCTGCTGCGCACCTGAAACTGATATAATGCTCTATGTCCATTATCTTCAAATTTCAAAACCTGGGGAAAAAATAGGAAGGTAGACTGGAAAATCATTACATCTCCGGCTTTAAGAGTCTGACACTCAGAGTGAAACAACTGGGGGAAAAATATACATGTAAGTGACAGCAGTAAGAGAGGAAGGACAGAAGATGGGTCCACTGATGGAAAAAGGAATATTTAAGTTAATTTCATGATCAAATCTTCTTGTGTTCAACGGGATCAGTACAATTAAAACATAATGACTGGATTATATCTGTATACCAGCCAAAGATAATGGAGAGAACACTATTAATTTTGTTAAAAATGAACACTTTTATTGAATATAATCCATTCTTGCATATATACAGGAAAGTACATCAATCATAAATGCATAATATCATAAAATCTTACAAAGAAAACACGGACCCCCATGTAACTAGTACAAAGATGAACAACAGTGTTTCAGTGCATGCTGCCTAAAACCTTACCACAAAGCTAGCAGCCTAAAACAAGATCCAAGTTTCTGGGGGTCAGGTATCCAGAGGCAGGGTCTAGCTGGGCCCTGCACTAACGGACCTTACAAGGCTGCCGTCAAGGTACTGCCTGGGGCTGCTGTCAACATCTCTGGTTTAAGGACCAAAGTCCTCTTATAAGCCTGAGTCCTTCACTGTTGGCAAAATTCATTTACTTGCAACCGGAGAACTCATGGCAGCTTGCTTCTTTAAGGCCAGCAGGAGAGCATCTCTGACCTCTAGATCTTCTTTTAAATGGCTCACCTGAGGAGGTCAGGCCTACAAGGATAATTTCCCTTTCAGTTAACTCAAAGTCAATTGATCAGAGACTTTAATAACATCTGCAAAAATCCCTTTACCTTTGCCAAATAATGTAACTTACTCATTAGAGTGATATCCCACCATATTCACAGGTGCCATGCACACCCAAGGGGAGAGGATCATATGTGGTGTGTGTATCAGAGGAGGGCTCTCGAGAGCCCTCTTAGAATTCTGCCTACAAAGACAAACGTCCTAACAAAACCTTTAAAAAAAAACTTTATATGTTTATAAGAAGAGTAACAGCATAAATATTCTTTCATGTTAAGCTTCTTTGGTTTAAAATTTGTGGGATACATACTAAATGGTTGCACACAGCTGCAGCTCATCCATTCTCACAGTTATATAATCTACACGACACACATACCACAATGTATTCAACCATGCCACTACTGATGAAGATTTAGATGGCTTCTGGTTTGGGCTATTTAATGATGTTGCTTTAAAGATTCTTGAACATGTTTTTTGGTGCATGAATGAACCCATTTCTGTTGAGCATATAACTAGGAATGGCACTTCTGGGTCAGAGGGTATCTGCAGCTTTAGCAGACGATGCCACACAGTTCTCAAGAGTGGCTACGCTGACCGACATTCCCATGGGTAGAGTACGGAAGTTCCACTTCCTCCACCCTCACCAATTCTCAGCATTGTCAGTCCTTTGCAATTTAGTTGGATAGCGTAAGGTAAGGTAAACTACCTTGGTTAATAATATCTATACTAAGAACCAGTAGCCACACATGAAGATGCTTGCTGGGACTGTGTTCAATCTATAGATCAATTTGGAAAGATTTAACATTTTCACCATACTGAGTCTTACAAGTCATGAACATTTAGTTAGGGCATCTTTAACTTCTATCAATGACATTATGTAATCTTTCATGTTGAGGTCTTCCTTGAACATCGCCCACCATATTTATCGTAAGGTATCTGTTTTCCTATGCTAATATAAAAGGTACCATTTTTAAATTATCATTGGTTTGTTGTTAATTATAAGAATTCAAATAATTTTTGGAGGCTGACTTTGTATGTAGCAACCTTCTTTCTCTGGGGTTTTCCATGTATCTAATCAAGCAATCTGAACATAAATAAAGACCACCATCTTCCTTTCCCAATCCTTACGCTTTTTTCCATGCTTTATTATTGACTGCGACCTCTGGTACAATGTGGAATAGAAGCGGTGATAGCATTTTTGTTTCATTCTCAGTACAGAAAGGAGAACTTTCATTGTTTCAACATTAATTGTGATGTTTTGTAGGGTTTTTTTTTTTTTTTAAAAAGCCTTTATCAGATTAAGGGGGTTTCTTTCTTCTCCTACTAGTCTGCTGAGAATTAACAGAAACGGG
This sequence comes from Cryptoprocta ferox, assembly GCA_028646485.1. Classification (NCBI taxonomy): domain Eukaryota; kingdom Metazoa; phylum Chordata; class Mammalia; order Carnivora; family Eupleridae; genus Cryptoprocta; species Cryptoprocta ferox. Next base: position 99,617,394 of record CM053578.1, on the reverse strand, counting down.
TACTGAATTTTACCAAATACTTTTCTGCAAAAACTGAGGTAATCATACGACTTTTTTCCTTTATTCTGTGAATGTGGTTCGTTATGTTGAGTTTTCCCCATTTTAACCACTTTATTGAGATATGATTGACATGTAAAAACTGTACATATTCAACGTATATAACTCAGTGGTTTAGGGGATAAGTACACATCCATGAAATCATGACCACTACCATCAAGGTCACAGACATACTCCAGGTTTTCTCCCACCTTCTTTATTTTACTTCGTTTGTGTGGTCAGAACACTTAACATAAGATCAGTCCTCTTAGCAAATTTAAAGCATGCAATACAGCACTGGTAGTTACAGGCACTATGCTGTGCAGCAGATCTCCAGAACTTATCATACATAACATATAGATGGTCTTCCATAACAGAAATTTTGCACCCTTGGACTATCACCTTCCCTATTAACAGAGTTTTGAATAGTAAGCCAATTTTGCATTCCTGGGATAAATCCCATTTGGATCTAACACATTTTTTTTTTTTTTAAGTTTATTTGAGAGTGAGAGAGAGCACGAGCAGGGGAGGGCAGAGAGAGGGAGACAGAGGAAAGTATCCCAGGCAGGCTCCGCACTGCCAGCATGCAGCCTGACCCAGGGCTCAATCTCACAAACCGTAAAATCATGACCTGAGCCAAAATCAAGAGTTGGATGTTGGGGCACCTGGAGGGCTCAGTCGGTGAAGTGTCTGACTTCAGCTCAGGTCACGATCTCACAGTTTGTGGGTTCGAGGCCAGAGTCAGGCTCAGAGCCTGGAGCCTGCTTCGGATTCTGGGTCTCCTTCTCTCTCTCCCCCTCCCCTGCTCCTGCTCTGTCTCTCAAAAATAAATAAATGTAAAAAGAAATTAAAAAAAAAAAGAGTCAAGAGGCTTAACCTACTGGGCCAACCAGGTGCCCCTCTAATATTACTGTTGTTTCTATATATCTATGGATTCAGTTTCCTATCATTTATTTAGAATAACTGCATCTCTGTTCATGAGAGAAATTTTCCTGTAATTTTCTTATATGACATTGTCAGATTTAATAGCTAGGATAGGTCCTCATAAAACACTTTTCTATTCTCCAAATAGTTTTGTAAGATTGATGCTATTTTACTTTCTTAAATATCTGAAAGCATTCAGCTGTAAAACCATTTGACCCAGGAGTTTTCCTTGCTTAAAAAAAAAACAAAAAAACTAAAACTAAATTAAAGATTCAATTTCTTTACTAGATAAAAAATTATTCTGATTTTCTATTTCTTCTTCTTCTTGAGTATTTCAAGAAATTTGTCTATTACATCTAAATTTGGCCTTTACTTTTGAAAAATACTTTCACTGGGTATAGACAGATACCTAGGCTGGCAGTTATCTTCTTTCTGTACTTTAAAAGATATCATTCTATCATTCTCTGATAGCTTCCATCAGATTTATTTGAAAAGTCAGCTGTTGTTCCTTTGAAGAGATCTTTTTTCCTGTCTCTTGTCAAGAGTTTTCTCTTTGGTTTTTGTAAGTTTTAATATAATATGCCTACATATGATCTGTTGTGCATTAATCCTGTTTGGCCCTTCTTGATTTTCCCAAATCTGTGGCCTGACATCTTTTATACAGTTTGGGAAATTCTTGGCTGTTATCTCTTAAAATACTATTTGAGTCTCATTCTCATTTTCCTTTCCTCTTTAGCTCAAATTATACAAATGTAAGGTGTTTTCTTTGTGTGTAATATGTGTTTTATGCTCATTCCTGTATTTTCTATCCTTTTATTTTCTCCATGCCTCAGTCTGTTTTACTGAACTATTTTCCAGTCTACTAATCCGTTCTTCTGTAGTATCTAATTTTAGCAAATCATATGTACTGAATAAATCAGTCTATTATTTTTCAGTTCAAGAATTCCTATCCATTATCTTTCTATAGGTAACAGTTGTCTGTGAAATTCTCCATCTTGTTATCTATTCTCTTGAGCATACTGGCTCAGTTACTTTTTTTTTTTTTTTTAAGTTTATTTATCCTTGAGTGGGGCGGGGAAACAGGGAAAACCAAGCAGCCTCCACACTGTCAGCACAGAGCCCAATGTGGGGCTCAAACTCATGAACCATGAGATCATGACCTGAGCCAAAATCAAGAACTGGACACATTAACTGACTGACCCATCCAGGTGCTCTGGCTCAGTTTTTAAAAATCAGTTTCCTATTACACCAAAATCTAAATTACCTGTGAGTGTATTTCTATTTTTTTTCTCTAGGTTTTTGATCATTTGTCAACCATGATGATTTTTTATTAAATGCTGAATAATGTCAATGCAAACTGTAAGAGCTCTAGGAGATATTCCCTTCTTCCAAAGAAGATTCACTTTTCTTTTAGCAGATAGAATGGGAACAGAATGCTGATGCAATTAGAAACATGAGATGATTTGAGGATGGATTTTCTACCTTTTTTATGTATATACCATCAGTCAAACACTTTTACTGTGGAATACAAAATACATACAATAAATGAACTATAATTCAAAAATTAGTTCATGTTACTTATGAAATGTACTTGAGCAGTTCTCATATTATAGATGGTCTTCCATATACATGTTTATATGAATTTTGTTTTTCTTGGATTTTTTTTCCTCTACTAATCCTGGGCCCTCTATTTGCAGGTGCCTTCCAAATTCCCAAAAAATCTTCCCGGCAATGCATATAGGCACATGTGTACATTCTGTGTCTCAACCCACATTAGAGTTTAGGATGATGGCCTAGAGAACAGGAAGTGAGGAAGGGAGCAATGCCCTTCCCCAATGCTGCTTCTAAGAAATAACAGCTATCGGTAGAAAGCTTCAAGGCAAAATGGAAGAAAGGGAAATGAAATGAACAGTGATTCATTCTTTAATCACTTTTGGACCTCAAAAAAATGTTGAATTATTCTAAACTGAATGAGTTTAGGAAAGTCATTTAATTTATTAATTCTAAGACAAAAATAACACTGCAAGTATCTTTCTCCAAAGTAACTTAGCTAAGGAGATGACTTACTTTCTGCTAAACGAAGAGAATTTACTTTCAAATTAGAAAAAGTTAAAATGCACTCTGGCTTTTGCATTTGTTAAAGTGGCTTCCAAATGTTAAAATATTCCTTATGGTTCTAAACAAAGAAACTAAAACAGGTTTTGAAAATAGGACTGCCTGAATCCATTCAGGCCTAACAGATGATCTAAACTTTCTATATGTTCCATGAGGGCACTACATTGTCTGTTATATTCAGGATATAGTATTCCCTTATCTGCTGTACCACAGATGTCCAAAATATTTGTTGAATAAATCATCACATCAATGAATTAAGAGAAAACTGACATACTTTCTTTGCTTTTGTTTATTATTAAAAATATATTTTAAACTACCTTTTAAATAATTTAGTAATAAAACTGACACTAATATGTTTTCTAAGTTACATACAGCCTTAATAGAAGTACCCTGAAAGATGGAAGTATGAACAAAAACCCAAATTCGAGAATTTTATGATTTAGGGACTGACTTTTCATCTGTTGCCAGACCTCGCCCCCTCAGGAATGAAATATTATATGCTCTGGCCTATTTAGAAATGAGTACATGAACAATGAGAAAGAAGTAATAGAGTTCAGACCATCTTGCAAAGTAACCAACACCTACAACATGCGGTATTTACAAGGGACCTAGAAGAGTCCCTGTCACAGAACAGGTGCTCAAGAAACGCTAGTTGCCATTTTTAACATCATACAGCAGGAGTCCTTCATAAGAAGCAACACAAATACCCAGAAAAAAAACATCAAATACCACTGGAATGTGAACAGAAATAGTAAGAAAGGGCTCTACAATGTGGGTGAGAAACATCTGAAGGTTTTTTGATTAAGCAAAACAGCAACCTTGAGTAACAACTGTGGAGACACAAAGGAAAGCCTTCCCAGTGGCAACAACCCTTGTGAGGGAGAAAAAAAGAGCTACAAGCAGAGAACTGCAAGCAAAGGAAACGATGTGTGTGAAAAGAAAACGTAGACAGGCAGCTGTATGGCGCCTATTCAAAGACCTCCCTTCTGTGGTGCCCAAGCTAAGGTTACACTGAAGGTTGCCCGAGATGGCAAAGGGCAGGTCATGGAAGGCCTTTATGTCACACAAAGGAATACGAATGTAATTGGTAACAAAGAGCTAAAAGACTCTAGTCTAAGCTAGTATTAACTGAAAAACAGGTGAGCTATAGCCACTGGGGCCTCTAGGAAAAGACAGACTATTCTGGAACATTTAAAATCTACACGCACACTTATTTAAAACCGAAGGAAATTAAGATGAAAGCAAATGTTTAAAAATCTCTAAATATTAATAAAGAAACATTACATAAGACATTTATAATCAACACAGTCCATTTCTGATATTCAGGGGGGAAATTATATCAAGTTCCCATGTGCAAACATCCAGCAAACCTGCCTTGATCCAATGCTGTATTTTCTCTTCCAATTAAAGTTAGTTCTTAAGAAAATAAATTTTTGCTTTGAAAGACCACTCAGTTAGTAAATTTACCCCGTGCTTTTTACTTATAAAATTTTACATCAAAAGATCATTTTTCTTACGTTGTTTGGAAACTATAAATTGTTCGACAAATAGTTATTCCCCAACTACCACATGTCAATTATGGCCACTAGATGCAAGGACAGGAAAACAAAAGAATAAAATTCACACTTTAAAAGCACCTACTTCCAGACACTATTTTGGGTGATGATAGCTCATTAATCCTTACCAAAAAACCTCCTTCCATTTACACACAAGACCCCTAAACCTCAGAGCCAGTAAATAAAGTGTCTAGAATGTGGACCCCAATCTGACTTGAAAAGCTCACGTTCTTTCTCAGATGCCAGGAACATAAACATAAATAAGACACAACTCTTGCCCTCACCAGCTTAAATTTGGGAGGAATACAGGCTTATAATATAGTTCCTTTGCCTAAAACATTCTCCCCTCCCCTGAATTTTCATTTGACAAACTCTTCTCTCAAACTGAAATTCAAATGTCATCAATTTTAAGAAATTTACATCAGTTCCCTGAGGCCGAGCTGTCTTCTACCCTCCTCTGAGCTCTGGCATCGGTCTTCAAATCTCTGGAAGGAATATATCAGCTAGCACATGGCTGCTCTGTTTACAGATCTGATCTTGGGCAAATTGTGTTCATCTTTGCTCTCCTGGGCCCCAGGCCAGTGCCAGGCACAAAGTGGCCAATGAAAAACTGCTGGGTAAATGAACAGATGGTGGAAATCACCCAAAGAGAAGTGCCAGTTTAAACTCTGACTGTACAGAGAGGCCTCTTTGGGAAAGTGTATAAAAAAAGAAAAGATGGCTCAGGACAGGAGATTGGGAAAGATCTACAACTAGGTGGAGGAAAGAGAAATCAACTAAGAAAGAGCAAACGAAGTAGAGAAACAGAACTGGGCCATAGAGCTAATGGGGCATTATCACAAAGTGGATGGAAATCGATGGTCTCAAATCACCGTAGAAGCTCAAGGAAAATGAAAAGAAAATGACCGATGAAAAGGGATAGGAAATTAGTGATGACTGTGAAAATAACAAGTTTAATTTTTCTTAAGTTTATTTATTTTGAGAGAGAGTAAGCAAGGGAGGGGCCAAAAGAGGGAGAAAGAATCCCAAACAGACTCCACGCTGTCAGTGCAGAGCCCAACACAGGGCTTGATCTCACAAACCGTGAGATTATGACCTGAGCCGAGATGAGTCAGATGCTTAACCAACTGAGACACCCAGGCGCCCCTGAAAAGAACTATACTAGAATGGTAGGTTAGAAGCCAAACTGAAGAATCTAGACCACTGTCAAGAAAGAGGCAGTGGGTCCAAAAAAAAGCTGGCTATAAAGAAAAAGGAGTAAAAGAGAAGCATAATAGAAAAGTACGCACGACACAGGTATCTGTACACTTAAGAAAACACAGCCCTGTCCCTGACTTTGGAGTACAGATTCAGCCTTGCGCTTCTGCACCCACCAGAGAACTGAAATCATGCCCAACGCAAAGTGCCAAACACAGAGATAACACACTTAGGAGAAACAGCTAATACTGAAGACGATCAGACCAACATCCAAAATATCAACAAGATCAAAGGATGGATGGAAAACAAATGGTAAAAATTAAAGAAATAATGCAAAGTCTTTTATTGATTGGATTTAATTATTTAACTGAAGGATGGGTATGACCTGGTAGTACACAGATAGCATTTGAAAAATTTTCTCATTTTCTGACCCAGTAAATTGTACTCTGAGAATTTAAACTTAAGGACACAGTACTAAGAAGGAAGCCTGGGTGACTCAGTCAGTTAAGCCTCTGACTCTTGATTTTGGCTCAGGTCATGATCTCACGGTTCATGAAATCTAGCCCTATGTCAGGCTCTCTGCTGACAGCGCGGAGCCTGCTTGGGATTCTCTCTCTTTCTCTGCCCCTTTGCTGCTCGCTCGCGCGCTCTCTCTCTCTCTCTCTCTGTCTCTCTCAAGAAAAAATAAATAAATAAATAAACATTTAAAAAAAAAAAAGGAAACAAGGGCACCTAGGTGGCTCAATCAGTTAAGTGTCTGACTTCAGCTCAGGTCATGATCTCATGGTTTGTGGGTTCAAGCCCTGTGTCAGGCTCTGTGCTAACAGCCTGGAGCCTGCTTTGGATTCTGTGTCTCCCTCTCTCTGCCTCTCCCCTGCTCGTATTCTCTCTCTCTCAAAAATAAGTAAACGTTAAAAAAAAAAAAAAAAAGGAAACAATCCTAAGAAATAAAAGTTACGTACTTGAAGATATTCTCCTCAATATTATTTTTTATTAAAAAAATTTTTTAATGTTTATTTCTTTTTGAGAGAGAGACACACAAGAGTATGAGCAGGGAAGGGGTAGAGAGAGAGGAAGACACAGAATCGGAAGCAGGCTCCAGGCTCTGAGCTGTCAGCACAGAGCCCAACGTGGGGCTCAAACTCAGGAACAGTGAGATCATGACCTAAGCCGAAGTCGTATGCTCAACTGACTGAGCCACCCAGGCGCCCCTCCACAGTATTATTTAAATAACACAAAAAAATTATGAACAGTTAAATGCCCTATAACATAGGAAAGCTATTAAAAGTAAAAAATATCACCCAATGAAACATTAGGCAGTACTTAAAAGTGATGATTTATTCAATCACTTTCTGAGAGCATTAATTTGTATTTTAAAATCTTAATAAACTAAGATAATGTTTATAGTAAATAAAAGCTCACAGTTCTAAACCATTTACACATAATATGAATATTCTACACTCACTGTATAAAGGCATTTTGAAAAGCAGGTAACAATGGCACAAAATGCTAAGAGGACAGTAGTACTTGCATTAGGTAATGAAGTAAATGTACTTCCCATACGACATTCAACAACATACTGTCTCAACCACCACAAAAACAATAATAAATTACCTCCTTCAACAACAGCAACAGAAACAACCTGGGCATATACAACTCAGTAAGTGCCCACAACATTTTTTTTTTCCTTTTTTCCCACTCAGATGGCAACTTTTCCCCTCACTCTCCCAAAGAAGAGAAGAACGATCATGAGGAAGAGAAAAAGGGCCGTCAACGGCAACAGCTCCAGAAGCAACACCCAGAGCCGGCTGCACGCTCAGGAGAGGGCACTGTACCTAATCCGCATGGTTTCGGTACTCTACACATTCAGAGAAACTTCTCTAGTACCAAACTACTACTGAAAGCATAGTCTTCCCACACACAACATTTTATATAAAAGAGAACTTTTACTGCTCCAGAAATAACTCACAAAACAATAAAGCAAAGAGTCATCAATTCACAGGCTAGAAGACAGAGGGCTACCATTTTGAAATGGCTGAAATAAGGACATGCATGTGAAAAGGAACAGAAGCAATAGACTTCATATACTGCGCGTACAATGGACGAAATACCAAAGAACACAGGACATTTCAGGGCCAAAATTGTGTATATATTCACAAGACTCATTCCTTTTGAATCAAAAAAGTTTAGAGACAGTATATTTTGGTGATACATTACCAAAATCAATTTTTACTAAACATGGAATCCCCCTATGACCCAATAATTCTACTTGGGTATACAACCAAGAGAACCGAAACTTGGATTCACACAAAAACATGTTCATGAATGTTCGTAGCAGCATTATCCATAATAGCCAAAAAGTGTAAGCAATCTAAATGTCCATCAACTGATATAAAGATAAAATGTGGCCCATTTGTACAGTGGTATATTAGTCATAAAAGAGGAATAAAGAATTGACAAGTGCTCTAATATGGATGAATCTTGAAAACATGCTAAGTGAAGAACCCAAAAGAAAAGAAGAAATACTGTATGATTCCTTTATAAGAACTGTCCAGAACAGAGTAATCTACGGAGACAGAAGACTAGTGGTTCCAAGGGTCTGGGAGGGAAGGGGATGGGAAATGAATGTTCAATGAGAATAAAGTTTCTTTGCGGGATAATGAAAATGTTCTGGAATTAGATCGTGGTGATATAGCATTGTGAATATTTTTAAATCACTGGATTGTACTCTTTAAGGTGGTTTTAAAAATAAAAATAATAAAATGATTAATATGAGAATTTTATCTCAATCAAATTATTAATTTAATCATGTCTGGCATGATCTAACCTCTCTTACCAAAGTAAATGTCAGAATGAAAAGATAATCCCAATATAAATAATAACTCATTTTATAATGTGGGTACCCTATTTATTGAAGAACAATATATCCTTTTGATAAACCCCAAATATAGACATTTAAACAGTTTCAGACTGCCTTTGTTTAGATTTGCTTCTTCTAGTTCTTTACCCTTTTAGCTATATTATCCTTTTTCTTTAAAATCTCATCTGATGAAATAGCATATGACACTATATAGCACAAGGAAAATGAAAAGTAATAATGCTCCCATTATTAGAAGGTTTTTCATACTGTGGACTGTTTCAGGATACAAAATTTTGAAAACTGAAATAACTTTTCAACATCCTGTAAGTTTACTTTTGCAAAAAAGACTGTAATATGTTGCAAACTACTAAGAGCAGGCCTCAAACAGTGGGTTTGGAAAAAAGCAATAGAAAACCTGGCTCATAACAAATATGTATTAAACACAGTCTAAGAGGTAATTCCTCAGGAAAAAAAAATTAATGAAACTGGAGATTAATAGAAATGACATGATTATTTGAACTTAATATAAAAATCATCTCCTAAAAAAAACTTCTAAAACTGGGAGAGGAGGTAGATTATTACATGACACTTTATTGGAATAAAAACAATTTAGGATGAAGATTTAAATCAGTGCGCCTGGGTGGCTCAGTCAGTTAAGTGCCTTACTTTGGCTCAGGTCATGATCTCGCAGTCTGTGAGTTCGAGCCCCACATCAGGCTCTGTGCTGACAGGTCAGAGCCTGGAACCTGCTTCAGATTCTGTGTCTCCCTCTCTCTCTGTCTCTCGCCCGCTTGGACTCATCTCTCTCTCTCTCTTTTTCTCTCTCTCTCAAAAAGAAACATTTTTTTAAAAAATTTTTAAAGAATGAAATCTATCCTTTCTCAATTAACTAATTAGTAAGTTTTTTTCCAATCACACCTATAAGAATAATCTCTCAGTCCTTCATTTGCTAGCTAAATGGAGAAGGGAAGTGTGTGTGTGTGTGTGTGTGTGTGTGTTTGATCAGGGAGAAGGAGGCCAGTGTCTAATTCTGCTAAAATAAGGAAATCATTACTCCCACAAATCTCTGAAGACCTCACAAGTTACACTGCACTCACGACTCTCCCCCAGGACTAGCTATAATAAGAGTAATGTCATATACATGTTCCTCCCTTCTCTACAGTGCTGAAGTGGTTTTCATTTTAAAAGAAAGAAGAGTTAACTATTTAATTATCCACCATCAGTGCTTCTCAAACTTAAAAGTTCATACAAATCACTTAGGGATCTTGTTAAAACACAGACTGTTCACACTGGTGGTTGCCAGAAGGGAGGTGGGTGAGAGGATGGCTGAGACGGATAAAAGGAGTAAGAGTACAGTTATCGGATGAGCACTGAGAAATATATAGAATTTTTGAATCATTATATTGTACACCTGAACCTAATATAACGCTGTATGTTAATTATACTTGAATTAAAAAAAGGAACTAAAAACAGATACAGATTCTTATTCAGTGGGCCTTGGGGTACAGCCCGAGATGCTCCTGCTGCTGGTACAGAGAACACAGTCGGAGCAGCAAGGACCCAGAAGGATGCCGCAGCCAACACCAGTACGTGTGCGTATAGAGTACAGTACGGAGAGGACGGGCAGAAGGCCCAGAGCCAATACACCCCGGCGCTGCAAGGCCCAAGCTCCTCACCGTCAAAAGCCAACTCCATCTTATCCCAAAGGATCTGAGACTACGGCCTTTACAGACTGAAGATATTCTGTCATAGGGCGGATGGTTCCAGAAAAAGAAGTGACTGTGCACTAAGGATTCCAACAGTACCCAGGCTCGTCTTGGCTTCATACAGCAAGATCTGGGTGTTCAACTCTCTGGCTGGTCTCTGCAGCACCCAACGAGCAGGACCCTCTGACAAGGTTGACGAGGACTCGTCTCCAGCCATCCCTCTTCCCCTCACAGCCTCACTCCCACTATAAGAAACAACTTCCAGGATTTAGAGCAGGCCGGGCTCTCCTTTCCATCAAGCCTTCTAGTTCAAACTGACTTTACATTCAGACTTCATTTCCTCCAGAAATCTATTTCCCAACACATTCTTAGACCCCCCGCCGGCTCACGGGGTGTCCATACTGTGCACACACAGGCGCTCCAGGACCCTATGGCTGCGCTCACCCCTCTGTACTGTTCCACCTGACTGACAGTCTCAGCCTGGGGTCCTCAAGAGAATCCAGCCCTTATACACCAAGGCACCCACTATACATAATGAAGAAACTTCTCTACTTTGAGTCTAGAATGGTACTATTTAAGTACCACCTTTGGGAGAACAGAAAAAACAGACACTCAAGTCATTTTCTACATTATGTGGTTTAGAACCAGACCCTGCCTATCTTAGTCCATACCATGTTCCTAAGGTATAGCATGTTGCCTGACCCACAACAAGCACTCAACAAAACCTTGATGGAGGGGGCACCTGGGTGGCTCAGTCGGTTAAATGTCCCATTCTTGGTTTCGGCTCAGGTCATGATCTCACAGTTTTGTGAGTCTGAGCCCTGTATCAGGCTCTGCACTGGCAGCTCAAAGCCTGCTTGGGATTCTCTCTCTCTCTCTCTCTCTCTCTCTCTCTGTCTCTGCCCCTCCCCACCTTGTACGGTCTCTGTCTCTCTCAAAATAAATAAATAAACTTAAAAAAAACCAACCTTGATGGAGGCATTGTATGAGTGAAGGGGCCCGCCCTTGCTGACAGACTATATTCTAAACCATTTACCTCAATTGTTCATTCTATGTTCTAACCCATTAGAAATCTCCTTGGTTCCTGACCATCAACTCACATCCCATTTACGGCCTTATACTAATCCCTTTGAACTGATCTTTGTCAGCTGCCTCAAGCATTGATCTTTATCTGACCTACTACTGCCATCCTCTACTACATCCTGTATCCCTGACAATTTTTCCAGTGACACAAATGGGCCAGGTTTGACGCTAGAAAGTTCTGAATGGAGAACCACTTGTCTTTTCTCTGATCACTGCAAGCACCAACTCACGCTATCCACTGCTCAGGTAAATGGCAAAAAAGGTCCGAAGCATAAGGGTAGAGCCCAGGGACACTGGATGAGGAAATGCATTAAGGAGAGTGACACACATTGGCACGTTAAGGTGGACAGTGTGCTCCCCAGTTTTCCCTGCTTCTCAGAATATTACTGAGACCTTAATCTGCAGGATCTAACTTGACAAAAAAGAACTATAACTATGGTAAACACACATGGACCTCTTAATAGCAAACAGTGTTCACACATATTATTAGAGAGAGTAACTCTATGAAAACAGAACACAGAATCCAGTCAACTAACTTCCAAGAACCCACGGAGATAAAGGAAGATAAGGACTCTTTAGAATTTTCTGCCTAAAAAACAAAACGCTCAAGAACCAAAAGCTTGAATTATTGAGATGGAGTCCAAATTGGAAGACCTTTCCCAGCACAGAGGCCATGACGTTTAAGGCTAAGTACGAGGCGCCCGTGTTGAGATGCCTACAGCGCTTGCTAGGGCAGGCGGGGCAAGGGCCTTCGTGAGGCCTCCGCAGGCTTCTGGAACTGGGCTCCCCAAACTACCGCTCATAGGCCAAACCCAGCTGTTTTTGCTCATGAAGCTTTACTGGAATATAGCTGTTTTCAGGCTACAGAGGTAGAGTTGAGAGGTTGTGACAGAAACCTATGGTCGGCAAAGCCTAAAACACTTACTATCTAGCTTATACAGAAGTTTGCCGACTCCGGCTCTAGAATGTTACCCAAAAAATCACCACTGGGACATCGCCCTTCTCCTGGCCAACTGTCCCCAGTGCATTTGCTCCTAAAACCTGATCTGGTTTTCTAGAGAGCAGGTCCCTGTCTCCACCTTAGGTCTGTGTGCTGCACTATCGCTTCATTCTCTTTTAATTTTTTTTTTAATCTTTATTTTTGAGAGAGAGAGAGAGACAGAGTGCAAGCGGGGGAGGAACAGAGAGAGAGAGGGAGGGAGACACAGAATCTGAAGCAGGCTCCAGGCTCCCAGCTGTCAGCACAGAGCCCGAAGCAGGGCTCAAATTCACGAACCGCTAGATCATGACCTGAGCCAAAGTTGGATGCCCAACCGACTGAGCCACCCAGGTGCCCCTCACTTCACTCTCTTACCAGCCAGACCCAACTTCTTCAAGTATTCAATCTAGTTCATTCTCAGTAACTTCTTCTCAAATGCTAACTTTTGATCTGTGTTTTTACTAGTTAAGTTTTAAGTATTTCAGATGTATTTCAGAAATCTTCACAAAGATAGACTACGTGGACCAGAAACCTCAGGCTCCACCTCTGGGAAACTTGAGATGCTATATTTAAGTACAGTTTTTCTCACATCAAAACAACTATAGCTGTCATCCTGTGTCTTTTATTCTTGAATCACTACCCTTTCTTAACCACCTTCAAGCTCCCCAATGCCTGTATGATAATAGCTGAACTCCTTTACTAGCAAGAAGACCTTTAATGATGTGACCCCACCCACCCATCATCTAACAGCCTGGCCTTGTCTCCTGCCATGTTAAATCCCTATCTTCCATTTCAATCTCCAAAACACTAAAATATCTGAAATTTTCCATATCTACCATGTCCCTCTCCCTAGTTGCCTAAATTTATAATATAGTTATGTCTATGCCCTAAATCATTACTAGTTTCCATAAAACATGGGATAAGATACGTCTACTGAAAATTGTAAAATAAAAACTGAAAAACTGAACACAGCAGTCGCAAACAACAGTATCACAACACGACTAATGATGATAAACACTGTGTGGTTTACACATATTACCACATGGATACCAGTACATTTCCTTAAAACACAACAACTTTGCTTTTCATACACAACAACTGTACTGTTAGCTTGATTCAAAGATCAACAAACTTACTTTGCATCACACATTGTACTTTCAGGCAAAAATGACAGAACTAAAGGTGATCTTGAAGGCCATCTTGATCTTTCGGGTATTTCTGAATTCTTCCTTCATCAGTGGGGATGGATTTGTAGCAAGTGATACAGAAGCTGCTGACTGACCTCGGTAATGACCAGTGGCAGACACTTTTCAGACGGCTGGTCAAGAATGCAACATCTGGTCAATCGAATTAACGCAGTGTGACAGTCATTAGTGCAGTTCACCATGTATATGCTGCTATCCCTACTTGCAGACACTTGGTAGGATGATACTTCTGGGCCCTCCTGTGGTTGAGGAGGGTCAGGTGACTCATTCTGGCCAATGAGGTGTGAGTAGAACTGAGGGAGTCATTTCTGGGCAAGGACATTTTAAATGTCCAAAGCTCTGGGTCCTCCTGCCACAGAAAAGGGGACCACGCCTGTTAGCAGCTATTTCACTCAGCCTGGGCTCTGGGGGGAAGCTACTACAAGGCAAGGCCCTAGACGATCTTGATGGTCAAACAGCATGGGTACAAAATACACAGTGTTGTTCCACGGTATAATCTTAGTTACCACAACTTTCCCGCAATTGAGATCCTTCAAAGGAATGCACAGCGAGGCACCAACGTTTTACATCATTTAACGTCTACTGTAAATAAACGTTATCAGTGGTAAATTCAAGAGCTGGGAATAGCAAATTTGAGACATGCTCTTGGCCAAACAATGACTCTCAGTCTTCATTTCAAGGAAGAATAATAGTAATAGCTGACATTTCTTAGGCACTTAACAATGTGCCAGCATTGCTAAAAGTCCCTTGTCTACATTAATTCATTCCATACAATGAATGCGAATGTCACCAAACCATGTCCGTGGAGTTTCGGAGGACTCAATTAGTTTTCTAGCAAATAATCCTGAAATATTAATTGGGAGTTTCCCAGCACAAATAAGCTACTCTATCCTTAAATGATACATTCCTTATTTCAGACATTTCAATTTGAATTATGGAGATCTGAAGGCATGTTTAGAGCAGGCAAGAACCTGAAGTATTTGATCCCAGAGCTGGCAATAATGAAGAAGAAAAGATGATTGTTAAAAATAGGTTTGTGTATATAACAATTTTGGGAAAATCTGATCATGGTGGTAGATATACCTTACCTACCATACTGCTATGGGTGGAGGCTCCAAAGACCTTGCCCTCCATCATTAAGTACCTTCCAAGTCTTTTTCGGGCCTGCCATACAGGCCAGGAAACCAAACAGTTCTAAGAAATCCTAATTCCACTGGAATTGAGAACAATCCAAAATGATAGTGGTTATATAAGAGATTGGATTAAGTATAATCTAGTATGATGGGTGCATATTTAAAGAAGAACTTGGAAGACAAAACTTTAAAACAATCACTTGAAGGAAAAGTTAGTTGTCAAAGGAAACAATTTACTGTATGAGACCAATTTCATGTGACCATAAGAAGGTTTGGAACAGCCACTGAAAATTAGGGATTAAATGTGCACTTTGATTTTTTTTGTTTGTTTAATTTAGAACAAGAGTAGGAACTCCTATCATCGCTTCCTTTATTCTTTCAAACTCTTTCTTTCTTTCTATGCCAATCTCTTCTCAAATACCATCTGTACTTCTATTATTCCTTTGCTGAAGTGTAAGTATCTTTGCATAAGAATAAGTTTTCTTAGTAACTGTATAACAGACATGTTAGGAAATATAGAATAATTATCCCTGCTTCTCCACCCTCAATTCATGTATAGACTTTGCTCTGTTGTAAACTAAGCGAAATAATCCTGTCCCAAGAGAAAATTAAACTTCGCTAACAAAGTGCTTAATTGATTTATTCCAACTGCATCCTCTCTGTCTGGTGCAAGTGCTCTCAACAAATACCTAAGGGATAAACGAATAGCATTATAGTTTTCCAGTGGCTATCAATATATCAAATCAATTCCAGCCTTTCTTACTATAGTTTTAAATATTCAGACAAAAAATACAGAAGCTAATTTTGAATGAGTAGAAATTTCACTTGAAATCCACGCCTGACTCTTTAGCTAATCAGCTTCTGTTTCCCACTGTGGAACAGTCTAATTTTAATATGCTCTTGTCCTCCTCCTTTACTCTGATTTTCCCGGGGTCACTCACTATGGCTGCATCAACTAAGCTGCTCATCCTAGTTCGCACTCAAGCAAGGTAGGCACCATTCAAACAGCTTTGGTTCCTCCTCTAAGAGGCCTTAGCTTTTAACCCACCTCCCAGATCCAAGATACCAGAACTTAATTCTGGGCTCCCAAATCTCCTTTGGTACAACAACAAAAAAAGGCCCAGAATTCTGGCTCTCATGGTTGGCTGGTCTCCTGCTTTGGTTCTCGCTCCCAATACTGCTCTAGCCAATTCTCCTAGCATGGCAGTCAAATATTATCCTTGCCTCTACCAGTCTGTTTGTATTAAGAGAGTCCTATATCTCTGAAATTAGACTCCTGCCCCAAAGCTCCAGAAGGACCCACCTCTACCATTACAACTGCCTACCTGCCTTCTGAATACCTATGCCACATGCCCCACGAATTTGTGATCTACTGCCAGCTCAGGATGACAGCTGGGTCTGGAACCCCTTGTTCGGCAGGCTGTAGCTCTTGAGTTAACTTTATAACTGGGTCAGCTCTCTCAGTATCTGATCCACGATCTAGAGCAGATGTCTCGTAAGGTTCTGACACATTCCCAACACCTGACTTCATAACACCCTGAGGAGCTATCATGCCTCTCTAGTCTGAAGACAGAACCACTAGAATTCTAATTAATTTTTTCTAAAGCAGCTATTTCCTAAGAATTAATACTAGGCCTTTGGTCATTTCAACTGATACAATTATCCTCTTTACCCATGATGGCAACTCAAGATACCACCTAATGCTAAGGTATATATTACTATTTCCTGGATTTAGGCTGATTTTCATAATACTTGACATTTTCTATCTATAGATCCAATAACTCTCTTCTTTTTATCTCTGAAATAACAAATAGCAATGAGATCATGAAATGAAGAGATGTGAATCTGAATCCCAACTCTGTCATTCTCTAGTTATACATTCCCTAAATAAGTAAAATGTGTAAGCTAAGATTCAAGTGTCTCATTTACAAAACTGGGACAGAGACAACAGCAGACTAAAGAATGGCACGATGCGTTAAATACAGCTCCTGGCACAGAGTAAGCCCTAAAAAGTTAACAATCGTCCAGTGTCCGCAGGGTTTATATATTTGTGATGTACTATCTTAGGCTATTAAAAGAAGGAAAATAATAGGGTAAACTTATTATAGTTAACAAAAAAGACAAAAGACAAAGTTGTTTAATGATTATGGGAGATGAACTTAATGGGACAAAGGGAAGAAAAGGAAAAGGAAAGAGAATGCAGGAGGCAGGGCGAAGTACAAATAAATGGCAAAGGGAGCATTTACAGAGCAAAGAGAGGTTATCTGTGGGGCTTCTGCAAAAGGGGCCAAGGCCAGGGGTGCCTGGGTGGCTCAGTTGCTTAACCATCCGACTCTTGATTTTGGGTCAGGTCATGATCTTGTGGTTCGTGGGTCTGAGCCCCGCATCAGGCTCTGTGTTGACAGTGCAGAGCCTGCTTGGGATTCTCTCTCTCCCTGTCTCTCCTTGTCCCTCCCCCCGCCTTCTCCCCTCCCTCCCTCCCTCCCTCAAAATAAATAAACTTAAAATGGGGGTGAGGGGGGTCCACGAGGGCAGGGGCTGGAGAACTTTTTTTTTACCAGTGTCTAGGAGAGTTGGGAGGGGCCACACTCAGCCGATGGCACAGCAGGGACAGAGAGCCTTACTCCACATGTTCCTCTCTGAAAGTGGAAATTTTCACAATCCTCTCTTGCCAAATCATTCCCAACCCAAGTCATTCTCATCCTAAAACAAAACCAAACCCTCTTCTCCCTTCCCATCTTCTTTTTCTTTAAATTTTTTTAATGTTTATTTATTTCTGAGAGAGAGAAAGAGAGACAGAGTGCGAGTGGGGGAGGGGCAGGGGGAGAGAGACAGAGAGACAGAGACAGACAGAGACAGAATCCAAAGCAGGCTCCAGGCTCTGAGCTGTCAGCACAGAGCCTGATGTGGGGCTCAAACCCATGAACCGTGAGATCATGACCTGAGCCGAAGTCGGACGCTTAACCCGCTGGAGCCACCCAGGCACTCCATCCCATCTTCAAACCTTAGTGCAGATGTAACCTCCTCTAGGAAACCTTCTCCAGTTCTCTCATAAGAGTTTGGTGTCCCATAATGACATGTATTCCTCTTTCTATTTTGCAAACCATACTACAATTGTTCCCATCCCCATCCCATCCAGCCTACGAGCTCCTTAACAGCGAAGGCTGGGACCTTTTCCAGACTGTACCTCCAGGATCTAGCACGGAACAGGGTGGGTGCAGGATGAGAAGCCAACAGGCGCCCTGCACAGTTCCGGGCAGAATCATCAGGATCTGTGAAATAGCTCCTAATCGTTTGGAGGACATGTCTCCTCCACTTTGAAAATATGAGGAAAACCACAACAGACCCTCAGCCTAGAAAAATACACACTCACACACACACACTCACACAAAAGAAAAAAGAAACCCTATAAGAACAATATGCTAAAAGTCATGAGATCTGGATTCTGCTCCCTGGTCCTGCCAAAAACTTCCAGTTCCTAAACAAGTCACTTAATGTCCCAATTGACAAAGTCAACTTTTGTCCCTCAATCCTTCATTAGATGTCTGTAATAAAAAACACATAACTATACTACAAATGTGGGAGAATTCTAAAATTAAAATTGTTATATAAGAGCAAATTATTTTTTATGATTGCCTCACAGCTTGATTCTTTAACAGCTATCTATTTTGCCAAAAAACATGCTGTGAAATAAATTGACTATTTACCACTACAGCTAAAAGAATTGTTGTTTTTTCTAAAACCCCAAAGGCCCTGTAGTTTACATACCCAAGAGGGGGTGAGCACAACAAGCATAAAGAAGCAAAGATGAATAATCCAATTAATTCACATTTGCTCACACCATTGACTACAGATTCCTCTGACAACAATATGCTTTTGTACTAACAAACCTGTAATACAATTGGCCAGTATGCTTTGAGATGTTTATATTCTACATGTCAGGGATGCTTGAGGACAGTCTGAATATTCTCTTCTCTCTAGTCTGACCCTGTCACCAACCACTGGCACAGGTGGGCTACAGCCAGCAGGGCTTCCTGTTTCAGAATGGGAAGCTATGACATATTCTAAGTAATGAGGCCTAAGAGACATACCTAGTGAGGCTGACTTTCATATAAAAAGCAATCGTCAGGCAGTCACTCGTGAAGATCCTTAGGAGCTCCAGAGAAAAGGAGTAAGCAAGGAACCCTGGACCCTCTTTTACACTTCTGAAAGCTGAAGAGGGCAGTGCCCCGGTCATTTCCCTTAATCTACTACCAGGGTCCTCCCTGCCAGTCTAGGCTTTTCTCTGTATCCATACCAATCCCTGCTCACGAGGATGTTATTAATAAGGAGAGGGCTCAGGATCCGGTAGATCAAAAATGCCTTCCTAGATTTGAGCAGACCTTACGGACTATGAAAGCCTGAGCTTGTTGACCCCCATCTCCCTAGACCTCTGCCCCGCTGCATCAGCCTGTTCTCTACACCAAGCACAGCTGAAATTTTTGTTTTGTTTTGTTTTTCAAAAATTATCTTCTTAATGTTTGCAATATGTGATATTCCCTATTTCATTCCTGATATTGGTGACTTGTGGCTTTATTTGTGCCAGTTGTACTCGAAGCTTATTGATTTTTTCATTTTATTACAGAACCAGTATTTTATTCTTTTTGTTTTCAATTTCACTGATTTCTGCTTTAGACACAGATGAAAGTTAACCATCATGTTTCATACTCCCCCCTCCCCTTGTGCAGGGGCACAGGTCAGCTGACCTCTTATTGCTGGCTTACCCAAGAACTCAACACTCAGCCCTCTTTTCTTTAGCTACACTCCCTAAGTGATCTCATCCACTACCTCCGATTTGACATCACATATATGCTGATGACTCCCAAATCTACATCCCTAGCTCCAATCTTTCCCTGGCTCCAGGCTCATTTGTCCAAATATCTTGTTTGTTTGTTTCTTCATTTTCAGTTATTTTATATGGCTTTATTGAGGTATAGTTGACATACAATAAACTGCATATATTTAGGGGCACCTGGGTGGCTCAGTCAGTTGAGCATCAGACTCTTGATTTTGGCTCAGGTCATGATCCCAGGGTCAGGGGATAGAGCCCCGTATCAGGCTCCACACTAAGCATAGAGGTTGCTTAAGATTCTCTCTCTCTCTCTCTCTCTCTCTCTCTTCCCCTCCCTCTGCCCTTCTCCCCCGCTCACTCTCTCTTTCTCTAAAATAATAAAACACAACTACATATATTTAAAGTGCACAAACTGATTGGCCTTGACATACATACACAATTATGAAACTATCCCATCAAGACAATGAACATGTCCATCACTCCCAAAGCTCCCTTGAGGCGCCTTGGTAATCTATCTCTTTTACTCCTGCCCCAAGCAACCAATGGTCTGCCTTCTGTCCATACAAATTAGTTTGTATTTTCTAGAATTTTATATAAATGGACTCGTACAGAGTGTATTCTTTTTTGCTTAGCTTCTTTTCATCCATCATAATTTGAAATTCGTCCATGCTACTACATGTATCAATATTTCATTGATTTTTTTTTTAACTGCTGAGTTGTATTTGTTGAATAGGTATAGCAAAATTGGTTTTCATGCCTTTGGACATCTGGGCTGTTTCCAGTTTGGGGCTATTACCAAAAAAGTGGCTATGAACTCATATACAAATCTTTATGTAGACATATGCCTTCATTTCTCCAAGGTAAATATCCAGGAATGGAAGGGAATGGCTGGGTCATGTTAGGCATACACTTAACTTTTTAAGAAATTGTCAAACTGTGTTCCAAAGTGACTACACCATTTTATATTCCCACCAGCAGTGCATGAGAGTTCCAGTTGCTCCAAATCCTTGCCAACACTGGTTATGGTCAGTCTTTTTAACATCAGCTATTCTAGAGGTTTTGTAGTTGTATCTTGTGCTTTTAATTTATATTTTCTTTTTCTTTTTTTTAATTTTTTTTATGTTTTTATTTTATTTTGAGAGAGAGGCAGAGAGCGAGCGGGGGAGGGGAAGAGAGAGAGGGAGACACAGAATCTGAAGCAG
Organism: Cryptoprocta ferox; assembly: GCA_028646485.1. Lineage (NCBI taxonomy): Eukaryota > Metazoa > Chordata > Mammalia > Carnivora > Eupleridae > Cryptoprocta > Cryptoprocta ferox. Next base: position 99,596,567 of record CM053578.1, on the reverse strand, counting down.
GCTCCAGGCTCTGAGCTGTCAGCCCAGAGCTCGACATGGGGCTTGTACCCACGGACTGTGAGATCATGACCTGAGCCGAAGTCGGACGCTTAACCAGACTGAGCCACCCAGGCACCCCTAATTTGTATTTTCTTAATGACTATGTCAAGCATCTTTTCTATGCTTACTTGCTATCCATATATCTTGTTTAGTAAAGTATCTCTTCAAATCTTTAATACCATTTTTAAATAGGTTGCCTGTTATTGACTAAAAGAGTTCTTTATAGCCTAGAAAATAAAAATCTTTGGTCAGATAAATGTTTTGCCTCTTTATAACAGTGTTTATTAAAGAGCAAAAGTTTATAAGTGTAATAAAGTCAAATTTATTGATTTATTTCTTTTATGTTTCATATTTAAGAAATATTTGTTAAATCTAAGATCACTAAAAATTTCCTTTTTCTTACAGAAAGTTTTTACTTTTTACACAAACATTTATATCCACAATCCATTTCAAGTTAATTTCTGTATATGGTACAAGGTAAGGGTCAAAGTTCATTATTTTTCATATGGCTACACAATTGTAATAGCACATTTGTTGAAAAGTGATCCTTGCTCCATCAAATTACTGTGGCACCTTTGTAGAAAATAAATTAATCATATATGCATGGGTCTATTTCAGGACTTTCTACTCTGTTCCTTTGATCTATATGCCTATCTTGACATTACCACACAGTCTTGATTATCAGAGCTTTATAGTAAGCCTTGACATCAGGTGATATATACAGCCTCCAATTTTGTTCTTCTTTGTTTTGGCTATCCTAGGTCCTTTGCACAACTATAAATCTTAAAACCAGTTTGTTAACTTCTATAAAGAAGCCTGCTACAATTTTCTTTGGAACTGTGATTAATCCATCTACCAATCTGAATAGAATTAGTATCTTAACAATAACGAGTCTTTTAATTCATGAACATGGTATTTTTCACCATTTACTGAGGCCTTATGTAATTTTTCTCAGGGATGTTTATAGTTTTAGTGTAATGTCTTACACATCTTTGGTCAAATTTTTCCCTAAGTATATCATAATTTTGATCCTATTAAAAATGTACTTTAATAAATTTTTAAGTTTCCAGCTTCTCACTGTTAATATGTAGAAGCACAATTTATTTTTTATATCAACCTTCTGTCCTTCAACCTAATCTCACTTACTAGTTCTAGTAGCTTTTTGTAGATTCCTTAGGATTTTATATATAGAAAATCCTAGAGTCTGAAGTTAAAGACAGTTTTACTTCTTCCTTTCCAATCTGAATGCTTTCTTTTCTCTATTGCCTTATTGTACTGGCTAGAGTCTCCAGTACAGCGCTGAATAAAAGGGATGAGAAGGGACATTCTTACTTCATTCCCGATATTGGAGGAAAAGCATTTAGTCTTTCACCTTACTGAGAATGGTGTTAGTTATAAGTATCTCCTAGATGTTCTTTGTCAAATTGAGGAAGTACTCTTTTATTTCTAGTTTGCTGTGATTTTGTTGTTATGAATGGTTGTGGACTTCTGTCAATTGTTTTTTCTGTATCTATTGAAATGATGGCATTCGACTGAAATATGGTAACTTTGGTCTGTTATTGTGGTGAAATACATGAAATTGCTTTTCAAATATTAAACAAACTTTGCATTCCTGAGATAAACCCCATTTGCTCATGTTGTATCATCCTTTTACTATAATACGTTGTTGGATTCTATTTGCTCATATTTTGTTGAGGACTTTTTCAACCATGCCTGTGAGGAGTACTTACTAGTCTATAGCTTTCTTCTCTTACAATGTCTTTCCCTGGTTTTGATATTAAGACAATGCTGCCTTCTCAGAAGTTGGAAAAGGTTTCCTCCTCTTGCATGTTCTGGAAGTGTTTGTGTAGAATTGGGATTATTTCTTCCTTAATTTAGTAGAATTTATGAGTAATGAACCATCTACGCCTCCATATATTCTCGACATCTCTATTAACATGTCTGAGAAGAAATTAAAACTTAACATGGCCAAGCAGAACTAATGATTTTTGTACCCAAACATGCTCATCCCTACTATTCCTCATTTCAAACTAATGACATCATATTCTCCCATTTTGCTTAAACCAGAATCTTAATCCTTCATCCCCTGCTTTCATTAACCCTACTCCTCAAATCTGTCTTCAAGTCTCATCAGCTCTACTTTCAAAATGTATCTCTACTTCTTGCCACCTTCACTCTCACGGCCCAGCATACACCTCCCAACTGGCCACACCAATGCACGATTGCCTCCACTACATTCCATTCCCCAAATAGCAGCCAGAGCGATTTTGGGCTAAATAAGACCATGGCACTCCCTGGCTTAAAACTCCCACTGGCCCTTAATCTCTTCTGCCTTTAGATATTAACCGTAAAATAGAAAAACAACAAGCTCTGTCTATATAGCCTGAATATACTGACTGTGGGAACACTACGAGAATTTCAGTACATTCTTATCTGCTTAACTAGCTTCAGTGACCTAGAAATTACAAAATCACAAACTTAGGCCTCTTGGGGAAAAACACAGCTTCGCTGTGTTGAGTCTTAAAGGAGGTATAGGTTTTTGTCTAGAAGCAAAGGCACCAAGGCAGAAGTAAGAATTCCCAAGTCCTAAGCTGTCCTTCTAGAACTTGCCAACAACAAACACCTTCACCTCTAATGAACCCTCATCTGCCTAGGCTTCCTGTCCAAAGCAAGAGTGGTTCAGACAATACCAGGAAAGGCTGTGCCTGCTAGTCTTAAATACAAAGGAGGTGAAAAACAGGGAAAATAATGCAACCGATTTATTTATTCATATGTTTGGTTTTTTAGCTATCCCCTGCTGCAGCCAAGGTAGGAAGGCTGCCAGGAAACTTGGTCTTGCTCTTTTTTAACCAGCCTCATCCACCTGTGTAGAGCTCAACAGGTGTTCTCCTATATGCTCTCCATTCCTATTCTTCAACCAGTCAACACCTTACACCTGTTCTGGTCAGCTTTGGACTCACTCAATTTGCTAACTACTCTTCTATTTCTTTCTATTCTGCCCATTCTCACTCCTTAAGTTAAAGGAAACCACCATCTTTCTTGTTCCTTCTCCAAATCATCTTCACTCTAATAATTCTGCCTCTTTACTCCCTCAAATGACCTCCAGGAATACTTCCTTTAGTTGGACCAGGCCCTAATGCACTCTTGTTTTCTTAGATATGATCAACATTGTGCTAGATGATGCTTTCCAGAAAAGAGGAAGTGGCCTAAATTAATCTATGTTCCTAGGACCTGGAACCAACTCTTAGCTGTGCTTTTGGAGAATCAAGGGAGGAGACTACAACCATTACTGGCAGTAACTGGTGGGCTGGGGGATCGGGACTAGGATAACTGATTCTGCACTTAACTTCACAGCATTAATTATAATTATCCTTAAATTAGTGTATTATTAGTATCTGTCTCTTCCTGCACTTCCCATCAGACTAACAGCTTCATGAGGTTTAAGAACTATGTCTATCATGGGGAGCCTGGGTGGCTCAGTCAGTTAAGCGGCTGACATTGGCTCAGGTCATGATCTCACGGCTCAGGAGTTCGAGCCCCACATCAGGCTCTGTGCTGAGAGCTTGGAGCCTGGAGCCTGCTTCAGATTATGTATCTCCCTCTCGCTCTCTGCCCCTCCCCCGCTCACATGCTGTCTCTCTCTGTCTCTCAAAACTGAATAAAAATGTTGAAAAAATATTATAAAAAAAAAAGAACTATGTCTGTCATGATAATGACCATCCCTACACCCTACAAATCCCTGGCATATAGGTCTAACTCAGTTACTCTAGCCCTGACAGATAAAAACAAATTTAATTTATATCTCAACAAAGCTCTGAGATAAGGTAGTACTATCCCCATTTCTGGAAAAGCTAATAATAAAAAAAAATAAATAAATAAATAAAAAATAAAAGTAAATAAAAAAAATTTTTAAAAAAGCTAATAAAAAAATAATAAAAAAAATAATAACATTTCTTGAGCTGCTACCATGAGTTAGGCACCTTTCTAAGATTCTTACATGTATTCTCATTTAATCCTCATGACAAACCTATAAAGTAGGTACTCTAATTATTCCCATTTTACAGTCGAGGCATTTAAGGCACAGAGAGGTTATATAATTCACCCAAAGTTATACAGATGAGTTGCAGAAATGGAATTCAAACCCAAGTTGCCTAAAAAGCCCACTCAATTATTCCCTGTAGTACTGCTCAATGAAGACAACACCATATTACTCAATACCAATGAACTGAGCCAAATAAAAGATGATATGAATAAATGTTACAAAGAAAAATCCAGACTTAAGACACACAAATTGCCAGTTCTACATGACAATTCAAAGAAATTGCGACTATGAATCATTCCAGTGCCTGACTCTGATTTAAAATAATAGTCAAGGGGAGCCTGGGTGGCTCAGTCAGTTCAGCCTACGATTTCGATTTCAGCTCAGATCATGATCTCACAGTTCGTGGGTTCGAGTCCCAGGTTGGGCTCTCTGCTGACAGCTCAGAGCCTAGAGCCGGCTTTGGATTCTGTGTCTCTGCCCCTCCCCTGCTCACACTCTGTATCTCAAATGTAAATAAACATTTAAAAATTTTTAATAAAAAATAAAATAGTCAAAAACCACACCTTTCAATAGACAGACATATATGGAGAATGAAACCCAGAATATTCTCATGTTAAAAACATTTTCTTCTGCCACCAGATCTCTGTATTCTAAAAGAGTCTGTTTTTGTCTGCCAAAGGTTGCCCAATCACCAAACTGGACGCTACAGAACTAGGTATGTGTTGCCTGAGTTTTCCCATAGAGGCAGCAAGAATGCATGAACACTGCCACCATCCCCATGGCTTTGTCTTTCCAGTTCTCCCAGTATTAAATGTGGGAAAATAATACATATCAAGTTTGAATGCATCCTGCAAGCTTTTATTCTATCCTAAAAATTACCAGAAACCAATGCAAGGCATATGACAGGGAAGACAGATCACAAGGGAGGGAGGAAGGAGAACAACTCCAATCATTGGCTGTCGGCCCACCAGATGCTTCTAAGTTCCCAGCATTCCATGGCCTGCTTCTGAGGCAACCACAGGACCTTAGGAGTCATGATTGCTTCAGCTTATGATGTCTCCCTGATGCGCCATGGAAAGAAAAGGCCCTGAGTACTCTCTCATTAGAAAAGGAAATTTTAACTTACCTTCCACTGCTCCTCTGGAAGCAGCTTCACGACCACCAGATCCCCATTCAGGGCTCTATTACGAGCAACAACACCATCAATAAAAATGTCTCGATCACCATCCTAGGTTGGAGAGAGAAAACAGTCACGTTACCAAGGCCTGGAACCAAAAATTACTTCCTCGGTTTAAAAATTGTGAACTCTTGGGGTGCCTGGGTGGCTCAGTCGGTTAAGCGTCCAACTTGGGCTCAGGTCATGATCTCATGGTTCATGGGTTCGAGCCCCGTGTTGGGCTCTGTGCTGACAGCTCAGAGCCTGGAACCTGCTTCAGATTCTGCATCTCCCTCTCGCCCTCTGCCCCACCCCCTTCTCAAAAATAAACATTAAAAATTTTTAAATAAATAAATAAATAAATAAAAATTGTGAACTCTACAAACTGTCCACTGACTTAACAAGAACACTAGTACACAGCCACAAACAGACCTAGTGAGAAATCAGTCTTTGGAACTAGCAGAAATGGGGATGAACGCATAAGATCAGGTTAGCAGAATGTTAAAAAACATTTTGTTAAATAGAAGAGAAGTTCTCCTATAGGCAGACCAAAAATGAAAATACATAATGCAAAAAACTGAGGCTGCATGCTTTCATAATTGGAATGAGAAAGGAGTAAGTGATCCTTTCTTGTTTTCAATAAAATAAAGCATGAGGATACTTTTTCTACAGTAACTGAATTTTTTTAAGTATCAATAAAGGGTAAAAAGTAGAAAATTTGCAGACAAACAGAAAGAAGAACAAACAAAATATAATTCCCCAGTTGGTTTTCTTGGGGTCGCAGGAGCAGCAAGCAGCTCTAGGAATTGGGTTCACTAAGAAAGGAACCAGCAAAATCATACCCCTCCCCACCCAGGCAAGTGGCAGGGAAGGCAAAGTATGGTTGTTTTGATGGAGACCTAAGTAGAAGACAAAGAAGAAAAGGAAAGGGACATGAGACCCATGAAGTGTTCTCACACCCCTCCACCTGTCTAACTGAGGAGAAGGGTGAACTTGGACCCCCCTCATCCCCTGTGAACACGAGGCATGGGACACCTACATCCTCAACCACATGCTTACAAATAACCCATTTAAAGCAGTGAAGCCCTAGTGAACTCCCCAGGTATCAACTGCTAAACTTAAAGAGAGGTCAGTCTCCCTAGTAAGCCAAATTACTTTGCAAAAACACTGAACTGGAAAAGAGAGCTAAGGAAACCCACTCCTTCAGCAGTAAGGGTCCATGAAAAAAAAATTATTTTCAAAACGTTTCATCAACAAACATGCAAACATATACTCTTATCCTTTTATCTTTCTAGAGGTTTATACTGAGTGCTTCTTTTCAGAAAATAATAGAGAAATAAAATATTCATTTTTCTTAAAGGAAATAATAGCAAACAGGCAGAGAAAAACACCACTCAAAATTTTCTAATAGAGACACTTGATTAGATAAGATTTAACCCTCTATAGACTAAAGATGATTACTGTATCATGTTAGTTAAAACTGAAATGAGCATTCCAGGGCGTCTGGGCGGCTCAGTCGGTTAAGCGTCTGACTTTGGCTCAGGTCATGATCTTGCAGTTCGTGAGTTCCAGCCCCACGTCGGGCTCTGGGCTGACAGCTCGGAGCTTGGAACGTGCTTCGGATTCTGTGTCTCCCTCTCTCTCTGCCCCTTCCCTGTTCATGCTATGTCTCTCTGTCTCTCAAAAATAAACAAATGTTAAAAAATTTAAAACAGAAAAAAAGAAATGAGCGTTCCAAATTCACCCAAGCTGCCCTACCATCACCAAAAATGGGATTCTAGGCACTCAGCATTTTTTAGTTTCCAATTACAAGCCTTTAGAGATCTTTTAGAACAGTTTTTCTGTTCAATTCCAATCTAACCCTGGGCTCACAGCTGTGGTCTACACAGGCTGCCAAACCTGACCCACCCTAGTCCCTGAGGAACGGCTACCGTGTTAGCCACAAAGACAGAATTACTGCAGTTAACCTCATGTTGAGCTTCTCAGAGATACAAGGAAGAGGCAACCAGAAAACAAAAAGTGAACCACGGAAGTGTGGCCCATCATCACCAACGGCTGCCTTCTGCAACTGACAGAGCACCAGGATCTCTCCAGCTTCCCCAGGATGAAAAGAGAGCTGTCTGGAGGTCATCCCAACCCATGATCATGTGTCAAAACATATGGAATGAAATGCCTCTTTCATAAGCAGGTACACCACTCTTAGCGCAAAGATTTAAGATGGTAAAATACTGGTATTGCCATATCCCATCCCATGAAACCAAGAAAAGCAGACAATATACAAAAAAAACTACCTCAAATATACAAATCTACAGGTATTACATCACTACTCAGCTCTTACAGAATCCTGTACCTATTGCAGAACCTCTTATTTTAAAGACAGTAAACTTGGGAACGGCTCAATATTAAAAGTTTGATTCATCCCACTTGACTACTTAAAAAAAATTTATTAATGTTTATTTATTTTTGAGAAGGGGGAGGGGCAGAGAGGAGGAGACACAGAATCCAAAGCAGGCTCCAGGCTCTGAGCTGTCAGCACAGAGCCCAGGAGGGCGCTTAACCGACTGAGCCACCACCGAGGCACACGCCCCCCCACCCCCGCCACCACTACCACTTGGCTACTTTTAAAGACCAAAGAGTTCAGCTCTTTATTTGAATCCCAAAGACTAGCTCTACCCACCCACCCCCAGAAAGAATAAGGGGGAAAAATGGCTAATGAACAACCCTAGAGGAAACATAAAGGGATCTGGTGGTATCTAAGTAAATACTTAGGAGGGGAGCATGGGTAGTTCAGTCGGCTAAGCATCTGACTTTGGCTCAGGTCATAATCTTGCAGTTAGAGAGTTCAAGCCCCACATCGGGCTCTGTGCTATCAGCGTGGAGCCTGCTTCCAGTTCTCTGTACCCCCTTCTCTCTGCCCCTCCCCTGGTTGCATGCACGCACCTGCATGTTCTCGTTCTCTCTCTCTCTCTCTCTCCCTCAAATAAACATTTAAAAAAAATACTTAAGAGTCTTTGGAGGGGGAAGGACAACACAGAGCATTCCCTATTGATGTAATAGCTCCCTTTGGACTAAATAAATTCCACAGATGTTCAAAGGGTGCCTCCCATGACAAGATGCACAAAAAAGTTATAAAACTTCTTACACCAACATATTCAGAATGGAGCTTATATTATTTGTAAAAAGCCAAGTTTGTATATCTAGTCCATTTCTCCTCTTTATCCTATTTGGATATCCTATTTGGATTTAGTATCTTATTCCAAATAGGATAAAGAGGCATCTCAATAATACCAATTTATCTTGGTTTGCTTGAAAGTCACATGGTTTTATTCTAACTCTGCATCTTACTTTTACTGAGAACCCCAGGAGACTGGCAGGTACACATCTAAGTGACTTGTCCCACGTATTTTGGCTTTGTCAAAAGAAAATGAAAATCAACCTCCTATCAGTAGAAATCATAATGAACCTAAGTCAACATCCCTCAAAGTGAAGTACTTTATTAAAACCAACTGATGAATTACTGTTCTTAGCCTATTGACTTAAGCAGATATTTCAAAAGAGCAAATGACATTGTGTAGGTTCACAACTTAAAGCTTTTAAAGTTAAGAAGAACCCAAATAATCAAATCTAGTGTATTTTTGTTATCTCCAAAAACTTTAGAATTTTAAATTAGAATTTAGAATTTTTAGGTTGTAAGAAACATCAGACAATCTAATCCACACCTAATTTTACAAACAAGGAAAATTTTCAATTTCCTATTGTCAGAGCAGGGGCTATGTCTTTAATTCTTCTCTTTACTCTCCGTGCTAAAGCACCTGAACCAGTAACATTCAGGCCCTGGTTCTGACATCCTCCTCCTAGTCCACCTGTGACCATTCTTCCGGTTCATAAAAGTTCACACGTGACATGGACATGAGCTACTTGTGCTCATAAATCCAGACCAGTGGGGGTTGTGGGGTTTATCTACATGTAGTTTATTGCCTCCACTATCTCCCTCCTCAATGCTTTCTATAATGCCTCTAAACACTGAAACTGACCAAAAAACCCACAAAACTAGAATGCAGGACTGTTCTGGTGTCTACAACCAAAACTTACACCTAGGCCTTGAGAGAGCTTTTGCAGTCAGTTCTTAGTTACTTAAAGGTGAACCATTTGGCATTTTTTCACCCTCTGAGACAACACTACTACTCCATTAGGGCCAAATAGGAGAATAAAAGAAGCATACAAATAAGCCAATCCTAATATCAAAACTGTATAAAAGATTTCTTAATAGGGCATGCCAAGAACACAATTTCAAGTAGGAGAACAACAACTTGGGCTTCTGAAACATCAATAACTTTTGCTTCTTGACTTCCTTTAACAAGCCAAATTAAACTGTGGCAGCACATCATTTGCAAATTTAAGTCATATGAATTTAAATTATAGGAACCTAACCAGGCCCCACAGTGCAGAGGACGTTTGCTCTGGCCCTTCTCCAGTCACACTCCTCCCCGTAAGTAGGGAATTCTCAGGGCCAAACGGATGAGCATCCCTGGGGTAATCAGCCCCAAGTCCACTTCCAGGGCACACATGGGCATCTTCCCCCAGTCTCTCTGCCCAAAGGCAGACCACAGTCACCGGTGGCACCCACTGGACTTGACAGGTGGCTAAAGGGCAGGTATTTCCAAGGCATGTGGACAGAAGTTGGACATGTGGGATATGATAAGATGCTCACAGAGGTGCATACAAGGGCCCTCACCGATGGGGGAGGTGGGTGGGCAGCAAAGAGGGGACGGGGAGCCAGTATTGGGAAGGGAAGAGGGACAGGCCAGAGGTGGACCCTCTCCATGCAGCCACACTTCAGCACGGAGCTCTAAGGAGTCTGAGAATTCTACATTTGAACCCAGGTCCATAGAGGTGCATTTGGCAAGAAATATATTTTATTTGTCATGGATGTATTTACTTAACAGTTTGCTAGTTTGATTTATACTTTTAAATATTTAATATAAAGTATGCATGCCTCCACTTGTACTCTTGTTCTGGGCCCCCCACTTCTTAGGAACCAGCCTAACAGGGATCCAACTCAGGGGAATTCAATACTGTGTACTCAGAGAAGAAAATACGGAGTAAAATTTTCCAAAGGCTCTGTGTAGCTCCCCTTAACATTCTAATCGATGACAGCAAACTTCAGGGAACACAGAAGATGGGAGATTTATAATCTGCTCAGCTCCCGGGTGTCTCTCAGGATGAACTCCTTACTGCACAGGGTATGATTCTCGTGCTTAAAAACCCATGTTTTTCATATACCAGGGCCCCTATTGTAATCAAGCTCCTTCAGCCGGTATGCCAGCAAATAAATGGTCACTCTTTCTAATGTAGAGAAAATGCTAGTTATGCTGGACTTACTGAGAGATTATCTGTCTCCAACATGGCATATTCCTAAGAGATTCTCATGGGTAATTTTTATGATACGGAATGTGATTTTCATCTTATGAGCAAACTTGAGAATCTTAACGCCATGTAAACAGTGAGTCCGCTAAATGACAGAACTACTCCTGCAGCTAAGTTACTTCGGCAAAGCTGATCCTCAGTTATACAAAGTACCAGGGTCAGCACATATGGCACTTTCCATTACAGGAACAGAATGGGATTCAGAGAGAACAACGTAACATGCCAGCGATACTTTTTATCTAATCCAAGGGGTAAGACTGAACTTGGGAAACAAATGTGAATTGTTGGCTTCCGTAGGGCAAGAAAAAAAAGAATTAAACTCAGCTTGGGAATAGGTCTGAAAAGTTACTGACACCACTACCACCTGTGAAGCACACAACTGAACTTGTATTCTTACTAAACTTGTCATTTAACATCATGAAATATGTTAACCCAAAGGAAAAAAAAAATATATATATATATGTATGTATTCCATTCCCTCATCAATAAACTCAAATTTATTCCTATGCTCTCTTCCACCGTTAAAACCTCTAAAATTGGGGGCACCTGAGTGGCTCAGTCGGTTGAGCGTCCAACTCTTGATTTTGGCTCAGGTCATGATCTCATGGTTTGTGGGACTGAGCTCTGCATCCGGCTCCGCCCTGACAGCACAGAGTCTGCTTGGGTTTCTCCTCTCTCTCCCTCTGTCCCTCTCCCCAGCTCATGCTCTTGCGCATACACACACACACACACACACACACACACACACACACACACACCCTCACTCTCTCTCTCTCTCTCTCCTCTCAAAATAAACAAACTTAAGAAAAATCTATAATTCTATGGCCATCTTATTTATGGCAGCCTGGAAAAGTCACATCAGAAATCTGAGACTCTTGCTCTCCCAGCTTTGCACAATCAAGCCTTATCCAAAGACCTCCTGCTAACTACGTGTCAGAGTGAACTTCCCTTAACAGGAGCGAGCCTGTTAAAATGAGTCATGAACGGAAGAAAGGGCATAAAAGACCCAACAGTGAAGAGCCTTACACCAAGTCCTATCACCTGCATAAAAGTAAAGTGAGAAATTCTGACCAAAAAGAAAAAAAGCATTACACGTTATTTTTGGACATGTTTGCAAATTAGCTCATGCAGTAGATCGAAAGTAGATAGCATATTTGTTTAGGAAAGATTAACTTAAATCAGCAGAAAAACCCATAAATCCTTTTAAGCCATAAACCAAGGGCATCCAACTGCAAACACTGGTGGGTGTCTGTGTGGGCTCAGCTGCCCCTGCAGCCCTGGTAACAAATGCCACCCCTTTACCTACAGGGTGGGTTTAAGACTGGCAGAAGCAGTTGTAAGCCAAAGGCAAATTTTGCTTATTTAAATTTGAAACAAATCCTTGCCCATCCTCGATTTTGTTTTACTACTCCACTTCTTAGTTAGAATATATGATTTCAGTTTCCAAGCACATCTAAAAAATTAAATGTGACATTAGTTTATTATAAAGTTATTGAACTTACCGGGGAAGGAATGAAGGCTTCATGAAACTTCTTTGGATTAATTCTCAATACACCCTTTAAAATAAAAAATAAAATCTGTGAAAATCTTGTTATACAATTAGAATTTTTCCATAGGTATGTTATTCTCCAATAAAAAGTTTTTAAATTAATTAAACAGCTCGATCTAGGAAACGAGTCAGGCGTATGAGAACCACTCATTAAATGCATGAAGCCTGATTTATACCGATGTCTGGAACACAACGTTCCATCGAAAACTGAAGGCTCACGCGGGCACCTTGCTGTGAACGGGCCGAGGGGAGAGCAACAACTACTGGATTTTACGTGCCCCCAGATGCTGGTCTTCACACTGAAACCTTTAAGAACAAGGTTATGTGGGGATTACGTCTCACTATATAATGGCCTTTTTTATTCATGGCGACCTTGCCCCGCTTGCTTGTTTCTGTGACAACTTTCAAAGTGACACAGGTTAACTTCCAACCTGGATGCTTAACCTTGAGAGCCCAGATGCCTATTTTTTCACTCTGGCCCTTCTGCAAGGCCGAATGAGTCAATAATTCAAAATGGTCCAGAACCAGCTCTTAATGTAAATGGGAATCCTGGCTCCAACAGCCAGGCCATCCAATCTGCCTTCAGCTTCATGTTATTCCAGCACCAAATCAGGGTCTGCTTCTATTTATGCACAGGGGTGCAGGTGGGGGCCGCCTTCAATAGCAGTTCAGTATTTTAAGCTCTTGCAGGAAGCTGTAACCCTCCCAAGGTTCCAGCTGCATTCGAAGGCCACTGGAGCACATGGAGAGAGGTGATTATTTTCCTAAGAGCCAGACTCAAAGGGTGTCTTGAGAAAGTGTTTTAAATAACATTTCCCCCATAAAATGTTGAAAGACTCAAAGACACATTAATTCACCAAATGGGTGAGGGCATAAAATAGAGTAGAAAATAGTCCTTCCTTCCCCTGATGCACCATGTTTAAATTACAAATTCCCACATCACGGTGTATACTATTGTTCACATCCTGAGTGGACTTAATTCAAGAGTTACTGCATACTGGCATTATTCAAGACCCTGAGACACACACTGTGGAGAGAGACTGGTGATCAAGCTCGGTCCCTGTTTCTGAAGTAAAATATGAAGAACACCATAAGTAAGGGCACGGCTTACTCTCAGCTGGGGGCATTAGGAAAGGCTCCAGAGACAGTGTCTGAACTGGTCGTTGACAGAGGAGAAAAATTCGCAGATAAACCAGAAGGGAAATACGGGCAAAGAACACCGTATAAGCAAGCGTGCTTATGAGGACAACGACTCTTCTCCACCATGCTGTAACTCTGCTCAGCAGAGATGGAGGGGGCAGGAGACAAGGCTGGCAAAGCTCTCCAAGGCCAGGTCCTCTTCATGAACGTCACTGCAATTTCACTTCTAGAACAGCTGTTTCTTGTTGGAGGACGGAGATAAAAGGCTAATTACATTTATCCTAAATTTTCATCCACTCACTCAACAAATTTCCTGAAGACTAGCGTGACAGGCACTATGCTAAGCGATGGGGACACGATGGAGAGTAATATAATCTTTGCCCTCATAAAGCGTAGGGTCTAGTGAGGGGAAGACGCTCCAAATAAAGTCAATTCACTGAAGTTAAATTTTTTAAAAACTCATTTTCTGATTCCAAGCATTGCTTTCTGACCTAAGGTTTGTTTTGGGTTCCCCCCCCCCCTTAATTGCTATTCTTCCAGCAAAAGAATAACTTTTGTCTTTGTCTTACTCACCTGCCCCCAGGGCTTCCATGTCCATATTTTTATGACCATCACCTAATTTACCCAATCCCTCATCACTCATCTTCCTCCTTAACCCTTTCCTGGGCCTGGAACTTGGTCAGTGAGGCTCCTACAGTAATGCTCCATCTCTCTCTGTGCTCCTGTGCTCCCTGAGGACAGCTCCAGCTGTCCCTGATATGATCACTACCCTTGATGTGCTCTCAAAGGGAGTCTAGTTTATCTCTCCTATCCCATGTATCTCAGGCACCAGAAGAAGAATGTTTGCCCCCTGCTTCTCCATTGAGCTTTAAAGTTATTTTTTTTTCCTCCATTCTTGATCAAAACCAATATCCTTTGAAGATGGTATCAGTAGCTCCTGCTATATATACTTCCTCAGCTCTATCATCTTCAAACCTTCTGACCGTATCCCTGATTCACTAATGCTTTGACTCGTAGGTCACTGTCTTCATCTGCACCCCCATTCCTATAAACATTTATGGAACTTTGCATCCATATGGTTGACCAGACAGCCCTAGCCAGTCACTCTAGCCACCTTTACCTCCACTCACCCTACCCACTCTCCCCCGTGTTTACTGCCGTCTCTTGGCATCATTGCTAATGATGCCAACTCTAAACATGAAAACTCAAATATCACACTTTCTGATCACAATCTTCTATCCTTCCATATCACTTAAGGTAAATAACTCACTTCAACAATTCCTTGTCTTCACTAAGACTTCCTATGGACTTGACCGTATTTTGTCTCCACACTATGTTTAGTCCCTTCCTTGGCCACCTAGTTGCCATGGCCTGTCATTACCTCCTGCCCTGGCAAACCCTGAGCCCTGGGTCCATTCTCCCTCTTCTGTTCAACTAGCAAGTCCTCGCTCTCAGTCTACCCCAACTACCTGCACCCAACTACCTGCACTCAGTTCACCATGCCTGCACCCAAGGGGCTGAATGTTACTGGAGAAAAATACCACACAACTGGGCTAATTAGCCTAATTTGGCAATCACAAACATGTTTTACTTGGCTTACAGGATGTTTGAGAATACTTAGAGCAAAGGAATTTCACACATAAATATGTATTTCCACATTTCCTTGAAAATTCAGCTAACCCTCCATGGCAGCAACCACCTGACTTGAATAACAAAGGTTTCTCCTACAGCCATAAAAAAAAATCTCAAATAACACTTACATTAAGTATAATACATGTTACATACTGTTTTAAGAACTTTATATCTATCAACTAATTTAACCCTCCAATCAGGTCTATGAGGTAGGTACTATTGTCCTCCTCCTTACAAATGAGAACACCAGGGTACCGAGAGGCGCCCACCTGCACACCACATCCAAGCCCAACCCGTCTGGCTCCAGAGCCCTCGCTTGTAACTGCCTCTGACTGCTTCTCTGTTTGCCACAATCATCACCAGGGCCTCTTCACTCATTTATGCCATCTGCTCCCTTCCCCCAACACTCCAGCACCACATCCCAACCCCCAGCCTTCCCTATCGCAGGGAACGCCAAAATTACCCATCCAGTTGCTCACTTCAAAGCTTAGGAATCATGCCTTATTCCTCCTTTCGCTTCGGCTTCACGTTCAAGCCATCAGCATCCTGCCAGGTCCAACTCCACTCCTCCATCATCCTCATGGCCACCACCTGTACTTTCGTGCCTGCTTCACTCTGCTGGCCTTCTACAGGGCCGCCCAGCTCCCACTCGAGTCTGCTCCCCTCACAACTGCCAGAGAGATGTTTTTAAAGCATAAGGTAAATCACGCCCTCTCCCTACTGAAATCCTTCAGTTTTAATAAAATCCAACTCTCAGTACAGCCTACCTGTGGCAGCTGCCTGACTCTCCAGCTTATTCCCATGTCGTAATTCCCTTTGCTCACTATGTCCAACTGCATCCTTCAGACTCCTCAAAAACACCAAGCCTTTTTCTGCCTGCCATTTTTCCACTACCTGGTCTCTCTGCCTACAACGTTCTTTGCCTAGTCCTCCTGATAGCTGGCCCATTTTCACCCTACACATCTCAACTCAGAAATCACCTGCTCAGACTGGCCTGACCATCCCATATAAAGTGGCTCTCCCTAGCTCTTCTTTCTCATCTTTACTTCCCTAGTAGCACTCAGCACAGGCTGTAATTTCCACTGCATGTCTTTAGCTGCGTTTGCCTGTCTCCCGCCCCTTCAATGATCTATCTCGCTCACGGGTATATGCCTGGCGCTTAGTAGGCAGTCAAGAAACATGAGCTCATTAATGAATGTCTGCAGAGTTGAAGCTCTCCCACTAGCCCCAGAAGTAATGTTATGAGGATCAGCTGTGCCTTCTAATTTTTTTTTGTTTTTTATTTATTTTTGAGAGACAGAGAGAGACAGCATGAGCAGGGGAAGGTCAGAGAGAGAGGGAGACGCAGCATCTGAAGCAGGCTCCAGGCTCTGAGCTGTCAGCACAGAGCCCGATGCGGGGCTCGAACCCACGAACCATGAGATCATGACCTGAGCCAAAGCTGGACGCTTAACAAACTGAGCCACCCCGGCGCCCGAGCTATGCCTTCTAAATGACTGGTCAGTCCACTGTAATGTCACCTCTATTCTTTTTTAATTCACACCCAAACATTCTCCAGCCGATTTCACTCTTAACAAATGATGGTCCTAGAAACTAACCCATCCTGTCCTCTCTTCCTGGACTAGAAATTCTTCCAAGGTCCAATAACAACTTTACACCAATATTCTATTTGAGGGGGAATTCTGACATCAGGCCTCAGCCTGCTCTGGGGGATCAACCTGAGCCACCTTTAGCCAAAGCGTCATCTGAGATCAGGAAACCATCAAACCCAATGTCACTCGAAGTCCCTTCCAGGTCTGTCTATCCCATACTCTCGTTTCTCCCCACATCTCCTGTAATAGTCTCCTACTACCACACCTATGGAGAGAGAAAGGACACATGTATCATGTGAGAACTTGTTTATAACAACAAATTCTCAAAACTACATGTACATGATCATGTGTTACTCCTGGTCAGTTCAAATACAAGGAAGAGGTTCCTCTGGTCACTGTGGACCCCTCATCCCCACATAGGGCCAAACACCAACGAAATGTCACAGGACATTATTGTTCAAACTACTGAAAACAAAATAAAAATATTATCCTACTCCTATTTTCAAATATCTCCTTACTATCGCTCAATAAAAGTTTCTTCTTGGATAGGGAGAAAAAGGAATGTCACAATCTACTTAAATTTGAATAGAAAAGTTAACGACTCCTCACAAGTATATCTAATAAGTTTACTTTTCTCCAACAGCATTCAAACAGCTTCTCTTATCTAGTTTTTTATCTTATCACCAAGGCCGGCACGCAGTAACTGCATATCAGAAAGCAGATGGACTGGTTCCCTGCCTATGAAAATCTTATTTACAGTGTTGTATATTTCACACGGTGACCTCATATCTGGAACCCATTCCTCTCCCATCTGCAAAGAACAACTGTTCTCATCTGTGGAGGGAGGCTCTGGCTGCACAGTCTCATGATGTCACAAGCCAGGAGGAATCATTTACAAACTCCTGGGAAAGAGAGCTGTCATACTGATCAGCTTTTTGCCTTGTTTTAGTATCAGCAAAGCGCTGCTTCAACAGCAAAAATTAATAGGAAAGAGCAAAAACTGTATCATTGTAGAATATTTTCCTCACCGTATCTCTATTAATTCTATAATCAAAATTATAAGCAATTTTTCTTCCAAGTTATTACAACTGAGTTTCCCTTACTCTTCTTCAAAAGGTAGTACCTTCCTTGATCCTTTATTTACTTTATCCTCAGCAAATAACTATTTACTCAATATAAACTTATTATGCATCAGTCAAATGCCACGGATCGTGCTAATTTGTGGGAGTAAGATACAACCCTACCCACAAGGAAATGAATGGCCTATTTGAGGAAACATAAATGCCAAGAAATGATAATAAGTTTAGAATGAAGAGTAAACAACGAAGTCAGTTTCAGGAAATAGTCGTGGCCAATTCTGCCTGGAGAATTAAAATAAGGCTTCTCAAAGGGGGTAACATTTAGGTAGGGACTTAAAGGTCAAGTACAATTACATCAAGATAATGGGAGGAAGCATTCATTCCAAGCACTAGGAACAGTGTGTTACAGAGTCACCGAAAAAACAAAGAGCAGAGTTTTCACAGGAAAAGTCTTAAAGATCAGGGTGAATAGAGCAGCATGTACCTGGAGGAGAGTGGCAGGAGGTGAAAATGAGAAAAGGCACAAAGAGTCTTCGTACATGAAACAAAATGAAGGCCAAGAAACTTGTAGATAACATAGAGTTCAGTATGTGGATTGAACGATAAACAGCAAATGAATGGATTAATGAATGGACAAATGTCCAAACACAGCTTCAACTCTGAGAGGTCTTGTCAAAGAAATCCAAGGGAAGTTTAAAAAAAAAAAAAGGCCAATAAAATCATAGAGATCAATTCGGTTGTTAAAAAGTTTTCCATTCAAGAGTCAACAAAAATACTCAAAAAGATAAGCACACCCCATGTTCACTACAGCATTATTTACAATAGACAAGCTATGCACTAAGTGTCCACTGATGGATGAATGGATAAAGAAACTGTGGCGTATATACATACACATACACACATACACACACACACAATGGATATTATTCAGCAATGAAAAAAGAATGATATCTTGCCATTTGTGACCACATGAATGGACCTCAAAGATATTATGTTAAGTGAAACAGGTCAGACAGAGAAAGACAAATACAGTATGTCCCTTATATGTGGAATCTTTAAAAAATTTAAAAAATTAAAAAAAAAAAAAAAACAAGCTCAGAGAAATAGATTGGTGGTTGCCAGAGGCTGGAGCATAAGGCATGAGCAAGGGTAGGTAATGGTGGGGTAGATAATGGGTTCAAAAGGTTACAATGAAAAAAAAAGAGTCTATATTAATCATATGTGCACTTGAATACAGGTAAATACAAAAAGGTGATTAAAAAGGAAAAGAAGATGATAATATCTGTTCATTGGCTGGATCTTCAGCCAAAGCCACAAATGTAGAAGGTGGGCTCTCAGAATGAGAGAAAATGGAACACCATGAACATTTTCAAGTGAGCCGGGTAACACACCGCAATACCTCTGTACCAATCCAAAACTTATAAAATAGACTTCATTCAGATATGTGGTCCTGCCTCCCTCTCCATCTCATTACCTATTTCCTGCCTCATATTTCATGTCTCAGGAGACCTAAGCTGCTTTATTCCATGCTGATTCACAAATTCAGGTTTTCATTAGTGCCACTGCCTCTCCATACCTCCTTCCCACACACAGATCACTCACGCAATAGGCCCCAACTAGTCATCCTTCAATGTCCATTGAGAAGTCAGCTCCTACAGTATCCCAGTTTCCCCCTAACATCCTTCCATACACCTCGGTAACACTTTTCTTTGAGCACTTACCATTTATCCCTAAATCATCCGTTCACATGACTGCCTGCCCACCCTGGACCGGGTGCTCAAAGAACAGAAAGACAATCTCATCCGCCTTCACCTCGAGCACACCCATGAGGCACACTCCTAACTATGAACTGTTCCCGACTCGCAATGTGGGCTCAACAAACATTTGCTGAGCCAAACCATTGAACCAGTTTGTAAAAGTATTTTGTAAACTATAAAGCACTCAACAAAAATTGTCTGCTGCTGTTTACTGTAGCCTTTTCAACCCTATTCTCCAATATTTAGCATCCGTGTGCTCCAAGCAAACAGAACTATCAATGCTTCTTGGAGTCAAGCCCTATTTCCCACTTCTGTCTGAGTAGCTCACACTGATCTCTCCGTCTGTAAAGCGCTTTCTCTTATCTTCATTTATTCAAACTGCATCAATTCATGGCCTGGCCCAAATATATCCCTTCCAGTAAAACATGCCTAGACAGCCCTAACTGGAAGTAACAGCCCCTTCCTCTCAAATCTCAGAGCACTCTGTCTTGTGGAGCTTACCACCTCTAACTGCCCTGTAGGGGTAAGAAGGAGAAGTCCTGTGCCTGCAAGCTCATCATTCCCCTCAAGCACACAATGCAGAATAGACAGTTTAATGAGTAATAGCTGACTTCTGATTCCACATAGTCAAGGAATAGCCATCTAGTATGTTTTAAGCACCTGAATAAGTGTTCCTCTCTTCAAGCCTTCTGAAACATCCTCCTTGGACATGTAGGTTTCAAATACGCTCTTTTTCTTCCCTCGTACGGACTTGTTCTTTGCCTTTTTGTCACCTGGCGAAGCACCAACACCATGTGGGCCGACCACAGAGGACACACCTAGAAACATGAGGCAGCAATCAACTCTTTCCTCAACCAAACATCTCTGTATTTTTTAAACTGGAGATATTTTACCTTCTTATTTAGAAAGACCGATAAAAGAATGAAATGCTCTGATAATGATTTCATATAGTAACAAAAAGGAAAGAATGGATTAGGAAACGTTAATAAAATGTACGCAGATGAGACTTGAGCTGTAAATCAGCACTACGACATGCATGGAACATAATCTGAATAATGGGTTCAATATGCTTTGCTGTTTATAGACACAAACTTTTTTTAAAATAGGAATTACTAAAAGATTGTCACTTTTCTGGCGGAAACTAAACAGCTGTACTCAATACAACAATAAATTAAGACAACAAGAAACCACACTTAATTCGAGAATAAATAACACAGAAGAATATTTAACAAGTCACCAAAAGAATTATAGTCCCCCTCAGGCCTGAGCCCCGCCCTGCATTCCATTCCACTTTTATTTCATTTCAGGTCCCCAGTTGCTAGAGTAGACTACATTTTCCTTCTGCTACCTCTCGGGGTCCCCAGGGGCCGGAGGTTCAGCCTGCAGTCAGGATGGCTCATTACTGGTTCCAAGGTCGCCTCTTCTCTCCAGATCCAGGGGGGCCTCCACTGCTCAGCTCAGAGTTCTTCCTGCCTTGAGTAGCTCAGGTGTCACTAGCTGAAAGCAAAGAGACATGGGTGACTAAAGAGCAGTTAACCTGGGGCCTCCTCTGTGCTCTCAGAAATTCAGGACGTGAATGATTAAAAACAATGTGGGGCCCCTCCTGGGTCCAGGGGTCACTTTCTCCTAGGCAGCTGGACAAGCACACCATCTGTCCTGAGTTTCTTTTCAGGGTAACTGCTTGTTAGGGCCACTTCAACTGAAAACCTCCAAACACAGGGCAATGAGGCAGAAATTAAAGAGTTCTGCAGTTCCGGGGCTCCTGGGTAGCTCAGTCGGTGAAGCATCCGACTTTGGTTCAGGTCATGATCTCATGGTCGGTGGGTTCCAACCCCGTGTCCAGCTCTGTGCTGACAGCTCAGAGCCTGGAGCCTCTTCAGATTCTAGGTCTTCCTCTGGCTCTCTGCCCCTCCCCCACTTGCGTGCCCTCTCTCTCTCTCTCTCTCTCAAAAATAAATAAACATGTTAAAAAAAAAAAGTTCTGCAGTTCCTTTCAGCTTCTGAAATGGACAAGCGTAGGAAGAAATATAATTTTGAAGAAACAGGTATAGAGATCTAGAGTCTAAAGGCTATAATAGGTTCTAAACTAGGGCTCAAAAGATGCAGCATTTACTAAGCACTTAATATTGGACAAATGACGTTCCTCTATGAAACCATGTAAATATTACTTGGAATTCATCAGCGAAAAAAACCGAATTCACTACCAAAACCGGATATCCAAAACTATGCAAGGAACCCCAGGTGGTTCACTGGCTTTCAAAAAATGGCAATATTGTAGTTAGACATCTATTTCCCTGCTCTTACCTGACATCACTTCAAACCAATCATCTGACCAAAAGCTCAGGCAGCTGCTTCTAAGGAATATAAGGCAGCTGCCTGGATCAGGGGACTGGAATCCAGGGCCCTGGAGCTGGCCCCTGGCCTTCCACCTGGATACTGAACACATCATCACAACTTCTACTTTCTCCTCTCAGCTGGCCACCAGCCCAGGGATTTAAGCCTTTACTTGCAAATTTCCAAAATCCTGGTAGGCAGGCTTCTTTCCCATAAAATGGATCAAGATGTCATTCTCAACACTAGCTTCCATTTCCTGTAAATTTCCCACACACATCCTTCACTGAAATGACATAATTTTTCTTTAACGTGAAATTAATACTAACTCAGGAAAAGAGAAGCTACAAAGACAAAGGGTAATAGGCCACTTAGCAATACATCAAGAGATTCAAGGATAAAGTAAAAAAAAATTACAAAAGGGAGAGAAGCAGATGGTCTTAGATAAACAACAAGGTAATGGGAAGGACACACAGAGGAGGCCAGACTGTCTGATGGTTTAATTCAGAACGCATTCATCCACTCATTAATTCAACAAATACTTTTGCAATGTACTCTACTAGGCACAACAAAGAATACAAAAGCCAATTAGGTTTATAAAAATCACATTGAAATAATACAAGTTGGGAAGTGATAAGCACATTTTTTTAAGTATGGGTAAATGTACATATGATGGACGAAGGAAAGTATCTCTGGGTCAGGAAATTGAAGAGCTTCAGAAAAGATGTTAAGGTCTTAAGAACCGAGAATGTGAGAAAAGCACGCTGCTGGCAAAAGGAAGCAAAAACAGAGACACAAACAGGAAAACACACGCAGGTTCTTACAACATTAATTCCATCCGGGTAGAATCCAGCCTATATGAAGGGAGGCAGTGGCAAGGAAAATAAAAGAAGTTGGAAGGTTTAGAAAAGCAGCCCCTTTCAAAGGCGGTAGGGAATTTCTGAAGCATGGATGAGCAGAAGAGAAGAACAACAGATTGGAATTGTGTTTCAGGAAAAATGAACCCGGCACAAGATTCAGAGTCGTCTCGGGCTAAGAAAGATAGCAGCAGCTGCACTTTAGGAAAGAACCAGAACAGACTCGGGAGAAAGGAAGGTAAGCCTGAACTAGAGCTGAACAAGCACACACTGAAAAGAAGAACCCCATGACATGGCATTGCACAGGACAAACTGGCACCGCTTGGCAACCAGGCAGATCTGAAGTCTCAAGAGCACAGAACAAACAGTGGCGGCAACTGTTTGAGATTTCAAGCAAGGAGACCGAGAAATCATAATGTCACTAAGTTAGAGAAGATAATGAATTCTATTTAGGGTATTACATATCACTACATGAATACATACCTCTATGTATACGTATACACATGGAAATGCGTACCTCTATGTACATACCCCTCCCCCAAAGACTTGGAAACTAGAGCATAACTTAGATAAACTGGCCATCCATCTGCATAAAAATGGTAACCCAGAGTTTTCTAGAATGGACAAGATTGCCAAGAAAGGGTAAACTGGTAACAGAAGGGGCCCAGGACAAAATCTGGGGTAGGGCAACTTTTAGGAAATGCAAAGAATAAGAAGTAGAAAATATAACTAAGAAGCAGAAATATATAACCAAAAAGCTAACAAAGATGTAGGAAAAGAACCAACAGAGTCAAATGTAAAGAAAACAAGAGAGAAAATAACTTCCAAAGGAGAACAAGTTAACGATCTCAGTTTGCAACCACTACTAAGAATACAATTCATGGCAGCCTTGGGTAAGGTGAAGAAGGGCTGGGGGCAAGCTGCAAGCAGGAAAAAGACAATACAAAAGCAAAAACCAAAATTAAAAATGGAGTGCTTTGTATCAAGTCCTGATGCAGGCAAGAGTTCAAAATTAAGGGAAGTTACTGTCAGTTAGGTGAAATGAAGACAGAGATCTCAACTCAAATGGTCCCAAGGTCAGCTGCATCTGTGACTTTCCTTCACAGCAAATATCCCAGTTGGTGTGAGGTATACCTAACTTGTCTCTCTAGCTCAAGAGGACAAGGAATGTTTGGTTGAGTTCATTGCTATAACCCTAGTGACTCCCATGTTACCTGGGATGGAATATGTGCTTATTAGTCACTCCTTAAATGAGTGGATGAGTTTATTTTCATGAATTGGCAGTGAGAATACCAAACAGAGAAGGGTCACTCGGGGAAATTACACTAAAAGCAAGTCAGCAAAGAATAGGAAAAGATGGGGCGACTTAGTGGTTCAGTCGGTTAACTGTCCAACTCGTGATCTCAGGGTTGTGAGTCCAAGCCCCATGTTGGCTCTGCGCTGGGCGTAAAGCCTACTTAAAAATAATAATAATAGGAAAAGAACACAGGACCCAGAAAACAAGAGTTTCAAGTTGGCAAGAGAAAGCCAGATAGCTGGGCAGAGAATCAAAGCGTGCCTTTAGGTATCAAAGTACTGGAAGAAGATGGAAAGATTCCAAATAGAGAAGATACTAAGCAGAAGATGAATGAACAAGCAACCTTCCCAGCAACATGGGTATAAAAGTCTATTTACCCAGAGAAATCCTGGGCACTCCTACCTTAACACACTGAAAGCACAAGTCAATTTCTAATCCTCACCAGTTTTCAGAATGAGGGACACTTGATGTGCTGCCCAATTGCCCATCGGCTCCTTGAGAGGGTGTCTTATCATGGCAATAACTGTACATTCTGAAGAGCTGGGCTGAGAGTAGAATGAATGGGCAGTAATAGTCAATAATGTCACATGGAACAAAAAAAGCAAGAATGAGGAGGAACGGAGGAAAAGGCACTAGCTTGAGAACAAGTAAATCTGAAGAAATCACCTGGGTGAGGGGTGCCTGGGTGGCTTAGTCGGTTGGGCGTCCGGCTTCGGCTCAGGTCATGATCTTACAGATCGTAGGTTCGAGCCCCGCGTCGGGCTCTGTGCTGACAGCTAGCCCAGAGCCTGGAGCCTGTCTTCAGATTCTGTGTCTCCCTCTCTCTCTCTCTGACCCTCCCCTGCTCATGCTGTCTCTCTCTGTCTCTATCAAAAATAAATAAAACATTAAAAAAAAAAAAGAAATCACCTGCGTGAAAGAAGTGGTGTCTTGAGACCCTACATATTCCCCAAACCTAGCACAATGCGTAGTACAGAACAGGTGCCCAAACTTTGAATAAATGAAGCCTATTTGGAACTGAAATCAACTTGCAATGAATATACACTAATAAGAAATTTAAGTAGTGGGGTCAGGACTAGGGTGAGGCAAGCCAGGCACCTAGGATGCAAAATTCATAAAAGCAAAGTCATGCAAATACCAACCCTGTACTTGCAGGACTTTGAGAGAGACTCCTGAAATGTCTGTGCCCCGGGCATCTCACTTGCCTTACCCTAGATCTCAGCCCTGATGAGCAAGAGCAGATGAAATTCATGAACCTGGGCAGTTAAGGAGACCCAAGGAGATAAAGTTTAAAGAGAGAAAAAGTTGAGCCTATTCAGAAGCTGAGATAGAGCCAACAGGAAGTGAGACATGGTAAAAGCAAATGAAAGAGAACATTATTGATGGAATAAAGCAAAAAAATAAATAAATTTAAAATAAATTTCACTGAAATTAGAGAAATAAACAATTTACATTGCAAATAATTGGGAAAGACATGAAATAATCAACAAGTTGCATTAAGCCACTATTACCCAAATTGCCAATACAGTGCTACCTTACAACATGTTCTGAAATAAAATTCAGTTTGAATAAAATTTAAGTGTTTAAAAATGAGAGAAACAGAGACAGAGGGAGAGAGAGAGAGAAGGCAGGGGAAATGAGGCCCAGAAAGGCTGAATAAGGAATGTGACAAATATTATCCCCAGAACAAAAGTAACAATAAAACTGGATAAAATTATCAAAACCAACTATTTGAGGATCTGGATATTGACCAAAGACATACAAAAAATTGAGAAGTGTTTATTCAAGAAAATCTACCGAATCTCGGTAAGAACAAGGGAAGCATGTGGTGGTTTAACCTGGAGTTTCCACCATCCCCACCTACTCCCAACTCCTTGGTATGGAAGTCCCACAAGAGCACAGCAAGCTGTGGAGACTGGCAGCCGCACTTAGCCAGAGGGAGCTAAACTTCACTGGAGCATAGCAAGAAGAATTCCATACCCAGGGGCATTTTCAAAAACAATAGAGATTCCAGGCACAAAAAAAATCAGGGAGGCCAGTATCACAACTAGCTTGAATTTGCAATACTAGTTAGGGCAAGCAACAGATCAGGAAATCAACTAGAAATTTAACAGGGAGAATTAGAAATGAGACAATCAAAGTAGGACTTGACAAAAATCTACTTTTTCCTGCTATGTGCATGCACAGGACTTTAAACATGCAGGAAAGAAATTAAAGGGCAACTGATCCCTAGACGAATGTGAACCTTGCAAATGCAGAAAGCAAAAGCCTGGACTGACTTGTAAACTGCTTGAACTTTGAATGTATTCCCCCAAGTCTCTTGAGAACCACTGACAAAGGATGGGGCCTCACTGTTTCAGAGAATTTAAACACAACCTCTGAGCAATCATATGCTGACCATTAAGATATCCTGACCCAAGGGCAACAACAAGAAAGACTTAAAAACAAGAAAGGAAGAACTAGCAGAGACATCAGCAGCCACATACTGTGGGAGACATAGACTCCAAAGAATGAGTTCAGGTAAGTCTTTAAACAAAGAGAACAACCAGGTCTGGGGGGAAAAGAATCAGAATGCGGAATATATTATCAAAAATGTCCAGGTTTCAACAAAAAGTTTTAACAGGCAAAAAATGGAAAAGGGGGACAGGCAGTTTCATATGTCTATAAGGGAGCCTAGATTTCAGACTTAGGCAACAGAAACCTCAAAGCATAGATTATAGATATGTTCAAAGAACTAAAAGAAACCACTTATAAACTAAAGTATGATGACAGTGACTCATCAAATAGAAAATATCAATGGACAGAAACTGTTTTTTTTAAAGGAAATTCCAAGTTGAAAGACAACTAAAATAAGAAATTCACTAGGAGGGTTCAATAGCAGATTGGAGTTCGCATAAAAAGTCAATAAACCTGAAAATAAAAATGATCAATCAAGATGATCCAATATGAAGAAAGGAAGAAACGAAATATGAAGTAAAATTATTTTTACAAAATCCAACTGAAATACTTGTGATAAAGAGCCTGGCTCCAGTTTTTGATGTTTGACTACTGACTTATTTTAAGCCTTACCTCCCCTTTCCCCTTTGACACATTTGTACAGCTTGATAAGACAGTTCAAGTGCCCCCCAAACTCTGACCCCAGAGGGAAATTCAAATTTCACAAATCTCAATCTGAACACAGGAACTTCTCTATCAGAGCCTAAATTATAAAAAACGAACCCACTCCTGCCTCATTCAAGCCATGTCAGACATGTCTGTATGCACCCTACCCTGCCCAGGAGTCTCTTAGGTGAGTAAGAAGTTTTCTCTCAAATTCTCCTGTTATGTAGGGTGTAATCAATAAACATCCTACTAATTGGGAAGGGGTCCATTTCACCTCCACAGGTTGACCACAGAACAGGAGTAAAAGAGGGGATCTCTCCACCAATCTTTCAGAAAAGGATTATAAGGGAATACAACAAATAAACTTAGGCCAACTAGATAACTGAGATAGAAATGGACAAATTCCTAGGAAGGCACACATTACTAAAGCTGACTTAAGAAAAAATAGAAAACTTAAATAGACATATAATAAGAAATTGAATTAGTAATTTTAAATCTTCCAATAAAGAAGCTCAGGCAAATTCTACCAAACACTGAAAGTAAAAATAATAGTAATCCTTTATTACAAACTCTTCTAGAAAACAGAGAAAATATTTCCGAGCTCATTCTTTGAGGATAGTATTACCCCTGATACCAAAGGCTAAAAAAGATATCGTAAGAGAAAATACTGTCTTAATATATAGAATAATTTGGATTTTTAAATTTCTTCAATCTTAGTAATTTGTATCTTTCTAGAAATGTATCAGTTTTACCTAAATTTCCCTTTGTGAGGGGACAGAATGTTGTTCAAAACATCCTTGTGATTTTTTTACTACAAAAAAGCAGTGCTGTCCTTTCTGAAATTATGGAAATTTTCAATATCTGTGCTGTCTAGTATGGTAGCCACAAGCCACGTGTCTTTTGAGCATTTAAAAATTCTTTTTAATGTTCATTTATTTTTGAGAGAGACAGACAAAGCATGAGCGGGAGAGGGGTAGAGAAAGAGAGGGAGACCCACAGAATCTGAAGCAGGCTCCAGGCTCTGAGCTGTCAGCACAGAGCCCAATACAGGGCTTAAACCCATAAACCGCAAGATCATGACCTGAGCCAAAGTTGGACGCTTAACTGACTTTTGACTTAACTATGACTGAGCCACCCAGGTGCCCCTTTTGAGCATTTAAAGGAGTACCTGTCAGGTCTGAAACATTTGAATATTATCCTTATTCTTGTAGGAAAATTTCACAGGTGTTAGAATTCTAGATTGTCAATTATCTCTCAGTAATTTGAAGATAACATTCCACTGTCTTCTGGCCTTCAATGTTTCTATTAAGAAGTCAGCCATTAGTCTAATTTTTTTTTTTTTTTTTTTTTATTCTTTGACAGTGTACTATTCCTTCTCCCCACCTACAGCAGTTTTTGGAATTTTTCTCTTCATCTTTGGTTTTCCACGAGTTTATTACAATATACTAAGATACAGATTTTTTTTAATCCTGCTGGGTTTTAGCAATAACCTATTACTTGATAGCTTTCATCAGTTATGGAAAGTCTTCAGCCAGTCTTGTCCCATATCCCTTCTGCCCCATTCTCTCTCAACTCTTTGTGTGAAACTCCAATTACACACTTCTGGCCTTTCAGTGTCTCTATTTGTCCTTCAATCTCTTCAGTAATTCTTCTACTTCACTAATTCTCTATCAGCTCTATCAGACTCTAATGAGTCTGTCAAACTCACTCATTAAGTCTCAATTATTATGCTTTCAAGTTGAGATTTTGCTTTTTCTTTTAAAAGTTTCCAGTTCTCTGCTAAAAATGGTAAATCTTGTCTTTTATCCCTATGAACAAGGGAAGCATAACTATATTAAAGTTGCTCCTGAAAACTCCAATAACAGAGGCCCCGATGGATCTAATACTATCTTCTGTTGCTTCTATTTGATTTTGTGCATGTTGTTTGATCATTTGTGCTTTTTCCTATGGTCTAAACATTATATTTGCAAAATTTCTATAGTGATAATTTGAGGCCTCACATAATGTTACCATCTTCCAAACAGATTTTCATTTGCTTCTGCGAAGCCCCTGTGACAAATACAATAAATGACCTCACTCTGCTCTCAGGGTTTCAATGTATTCAAAGTGGAGATACAGTTTCTGTGAGGGTCTATCTACATCCAGTTCCTTACCTGCAGATTGTAGTCCTTCAGGATCCCGATACCAAATAAGAGTGGTTCACCAGGGCCACACACTCCCCACATTAGCAGGGCCCAAGTTCCAATCCCTATCTCTCTAGCCCTCAGACAATATCAAGTGCATTGCTCAGTGTTTCAGCTTCTTAGTCTTTCGGCTGATCCCTCTAAAAACTAGTAAGCATTCCTAGGAGACAACGCCAAACAGTAGCCTTATCTCCCTAAACCTTTATTCTCCCTAGATATTCACTCTCCTATGTTTTTTTAAAGAATGTCTTTTTTTTAATGTTTATTTATTTTTGAGAGAGAGAGAGAGAGAGACAGACAGACTGAAGCAGGCTCCAGGCTCTGAGCTGTCAGCACACGGTGCTCGAACTCATGAACCATGAGATCATGACCTGAGTTGAAGTCAGACACTTAAGTAACTGAGCCACCCAGGCACCCCTCATTCTCTTATTACCTCTCAAATACCTTCAACAGATTTTTTTGGTGATGGGCATAAGCCAACTTTTCTAACTGTTGTCAGAAGATTGGTTGCCAACTATTTTCTATGCTATAACTGCAAGTGGAAGTGTCAAGCTCACTCTGTAACTCTCTCATTTTCAGTCAATGCCTAAAATTCCCAACTCCCTCCTATAGGACTCATTCTTCTCTCTGATGAAAATTCTCCCCTAATTTCATCAATCCTCTCCTCTTTTCCTGTATGAAAATTAGAAAGGCCCCTACATGTTTACAACCTAATCTCCTCAGTTTGTGTTCCTCACCCTTATTTTTATCTATCTACTCAAGAACTTTACCACGATCATTGTCCTCTCCAAAGCTGCCTCCACAACAACACAGAACCTAACTAAGGGCCTACCCCTCTTCTCCTCCTATTCAATTCAAGCTACCAGCCACCATTCTATTTCTCTCACTCCCATCTGCCAAAGTTTAAAAATGTGGTCTAGACTCATAACTCTATTTCCCCACTACATACTCTTTAAACCTCCTTGGAATATGACTTTTGTCCTCATCTCTACAATGAAATAAGGTTTTCAGTATTTCTAAGAAGGACAAGCTTCATTACTAAAACAATAGCATACTCTCAGTTATTTTTTCCTAGCCCCTCTAGAACAGGACGCAACTGACCATACCCTTGGACTACAAACTCGTCTCCCTTAACCCTTCTGGACACCACAGTCTCCTGGCTCCTTTCTCTCTGCCATTCTCAAATTTTCTTGCTGACTCTTCTTCTTTCACTTACCCCTTAAATTTCTGCCATTTGTAAGATTCTATTCTTAAGCCTCATCTCACTTCTCTGTTAAAGAATTTTAAATCTACATCTCTGGCCCTGCTCTCCAAAGCTCTTCTTTAACTTTCCAACTTCCTGCTCAGTAATATTGGCAAGCACTTCGAATGCAACATGTTTCTAATTCAAGTTATTATTCTCCTCAAACTAGATTTTCTGCCTGCATACTTACTGCATCCAGATTCATGACATCATTATCATCCCTGGGCAGCAAACAGTAGTCATCTAATCTCTTTCACCCCATTACTAATACTCTATTACCAAATTCCATCCCTTCTGCCTTCAAAATGTGTCCTAAATAGATTCTCTACTTTCCAACTTGACTGGCACTGTCTGAAATCAGATTGCTCCAACAGTATAGCCCTAAGATTACAACAGTTTCTTAACAGGTCTCTCAACCACTAATTTCTTTCCTTTGATCCATTATTTCACATAGGAGGTATTTTATGAAGTGCTTTTTCAAAACACTTCAGGGTTCCTCACTACAACTCTGTAATCTAACCTATTGTAATGGTTAATTTTATGTATCAACATGGCTGCATTACAGAGTTTCCACATATTTGGCTAAACATTATTTCAGGGTGTGCTGCGGCACCTGCATGGCTCAGTCCGTTAAGTGTCCGACTTTGACTCAGGTCATGATCTTGCGGTTCATGAGTTTGAGCCCTGCATCGGGCCCTGTGCTGACAGCTCGGAGCCTGGAGCCTGCTTCAGATTCTATGCCTTTCTTGCTCTCTGCCCCTCCCCCACTCATGCGCACCGCGCGAGCGTGCGCTCTCTCTCAAAAATAAACAAACATTAAATAATAATAATAAACATTATTTCAGGGTGTGTCTGTGAGGGTTTCTGAGTGAAATTAGCATTTGAACTGGTGGATTCAGTAAAGCAGTTCACCCTCTTCAATGTGGGTAGGCATCATCCAATCTGTTGAGGGCCTGAAGGGAACAAAAAGGAAAATTTGGCCCCTCTAGTCTGATCACTGGCATTGGGACATGGATCTTCTGTTCTCAGCACTCTCAGTTCTCAGACCTTCAGACTGGACTGAAAGCTACATCATTGGCTCCCCTGGTTCTTAGACCTTCAGACTCGGGCTGAATTACATTACCACCTTTCCCGGGTCTTCAGCTCGCAGACAGCAGCCTGTGTAACTCCTCACTTACCATGATTGCATGCGCCAATCCCTATAATAAATATCTTCCTATATCTATAGCCTATGTGTTTTGTTTCTCTAGAGAACTCTGACTAACACACCCATTTTTCAGGTCTCATTTCTTACTAAATGTTTTTTCAATATTGTTTTTCTGATGAAAATGATAAGTTGGGAAAGCCCAGGCTTGGCATCGAAGCCTAAAAAACGACTTAAAAACAAACTGAGTTAACAACTATAAACTATGGGGAGAGAGAAAGAAAAAAGAAAGAAAAAAGAAAAGAAATAAACGAAGAATGAACAAATAAAAAAAACGATCTGAAGATTCTGATTCTGAAGAGTAAACAAAATAAATAGATTATTAGGAGGAACAGAAATCTGGAGACACGACTGACACCAAGGTGAGTTTCATATGTTTGGTGTTTGGTTTTTTTGGTTTGGGGGGTTTTCTTTTGGGGGTGGGGGGTGGAGGAGTCACAGCTTGCTCCTAAGAGCAGGACATGGTCACAGACAAGTGGGCAATACACGTAGGTAAAACCTCAAGAGAAATCCTACAGACTGCCCAGCCAGAAGAAAGGGAAAAGGGCCTGGGCAACCACAGTTGGTTGTCAGGAGGAATCTAGAATAGGAGAGAGCTGAAGAGGGATTCCCCTAATTCTTATAAACATTGTATGAGTCTCAGGCTGACCCCTTAACACTGCAGATGTGTAGGACAGACCCAATACAACATCATAAAGGCTTAACAAATTGGATTAAACATGAACTGTCAGCACAGAGCCCACTTCAGATCCTGTGTCCCCTCTCTCTTTGCTCCTCCCCTACTCATGCACGTGCTCTCTCTCTTTCAAAAATAAACATTAAAAAAAAAACACTTGTTGAAAAAAAATAAGAAAAGAAATTTTTAAAAATCAACATTCTTCAGTGGAATTTAACAGAATTCAGAGTCTTCACAAACTACTATTAACTATATCTAAGATACAACCCAAAATTATTTGACATACAAAGGACCCAGAAAATTTGACCATTCTAAAGTGAAAAAAAATTAACAGATACCAACCTTAAAATGACTCAGAGGTTAAAATGAACAGACAAGAACTTTAAACCAGCTATGATAACTGCTCACTGAATGAAAGGAAAAGACACTTGAATGACTAAAAAGATAGAAAATTACAACAGAGAAATAAAAATTTCCTTTAAAAACAGAAATGTTAGGAGCTCAGTCGGTTAAGCATTCGACTTCAGCTCCAGTCATAATCTCACAGTTGGTGGGTTCGAGCCCTGCATCTCTGCTGACAGCTAGCTCAGAGCCTGGAGCCTGCTTTGGATGCTGTTTCTCCCTCTCTCTCTGCCCCTCCCCCACTTGCACTGTCTCTCTCTCTCTCTCTCTCTCTCTCTCTCAAAAACAAACATTAAAAAAAAATTTTTAAAAAGGAAACATTAAATGGAAAAATATAATATCTGAAATAAAATAATTCAGTGTATGAACTTAATAGCAAAATAAAGATCTAAGAGTGAGGAGTCAGTGGCTTAAACTTTATCAATACAAATTATATAATCTGAAAAAGAGAAAGAAGATTGCACAAAAAGATGAACAGACACTTATGGACTTAAGGCTTATTTTATCAAAAAAATCAAACATATGGGTAAATAGAATCCCAGAAGACAAAAAATGAGTCAAAAATAAATAAATATTGACCAAAAATATCCTACATTTTATGAAAGACAAATATATAAACTTAAGAAGCTCAATGAACCCCAAAGATGAAAAATTCAAAGAAAACTATATCTAGATAATCAACTGCTGAAAATCAAAGATAAAGTCAAAATCTAAAGCAGCCAGAGGAAAATGATAAACTACATAGAGGGAAACATTTTCAATGGCATTAGATTTCTTATCATTACCTATAATCTTCTTTCAAGATCCAGTGGACAGTGGAACGACATCTTTAAAGGGTTGAAAGGAAAAATGATCAACCCAGAATTCTATATCCAGTACAAATGTACTTCAGGAATGAAAGCACGATAGAGACATTTTTCAGATAAAGGAGAACCAAGAAAATCCATTACCAGCAAAACATCACTACAAGTAACACAAAAGGAAGTTCTTCAGGATAAAAGGAAATGATAGCAGAGCAAAAACTAGATCTTCAGGAATGAATGTTAAGCATAAGAAATACTTAAGTATTTTGCTCAATAAAGTAGCAAAAACGATTTAAGGAAATCTGTTTCTAACCTGGAATTCTATATGCAAACTAATAATCAAGTAAGGTGGTAAAATAAAGGCATTTTCAGAAGTACAGATCTAAAAAAATGTCATATGTTCTTTCTTATGAAGCTACTAAAATATATGCTTGACCAAAATGACGTAGTGATACAAGAAAGGGAATACAATGAGAAGGGAACACAGTAAAAAAGTACATGTACATAACCAACTGATCCAAATATAATGTACATAAGTAATTTCCAAGATGACAGAGAAAGGAGACCCCAGAATGGCAATTGTGCATCCTGCACAGAAGTCAACCTCTAGACTGGAGGACAACAGTTTACATCAGAGCAGTATCAAGAGACAGATTGGTATCATCAAGATCTCTACTACCAAAGTACTTATTGTCTTTTTAACCCAACACAGATTGCCTGATTGAGCCTGCTTTCTTGTTCTTGGCTCAACTTCACCATAACCTGATAAAAGTTCCCTCTTGTGCTCCAGAAACTTGATTCGGCTGAGGCCACTCCCTCCACCACACTGAAGTGTTATACTTTGATCAACTCTGGAGCTTGTGAATTAATTATAGGACAGATTATCTATAGTATGCTTCCTTTTATGTAACAAAGAAAAAAAAAGAACTACACACACACACCCATATGCTCATTTGTGCGAAAAGGCAGACAGAACAATAACAGAGAACTAGTGAGAATGGTTACCTTTGGGGGAGGGAGGGCAGGATGAGAAAGAGGCGGGTAAAAACTGGGAAAAGAAATGAATGGGAAGTAACAGTTTACTGCATATACCTTTCTGTGTGTTGACTTTTGAAACCATGTTTGTGTTCCATATACTCAAAAAATCAACATAAAAGAAGAATAGGAGAAATAGACCAAAATGCAATGTAAACAAAAACAAACGATCCTAACTATATTTAAAGTGAGAGACACAATAACATACTAAAGGAATGAGGGAAGAACTAACCCAAATAACTCTTGAGCATAGTATTTAACTAAACCCTTAGGTTAAAAAACAAGAAGTATAAATAAAAATTAAAATCTAATTAATAAGTTTTTCACAGTTTTAGGTTAGCAACCCTAAAACTACTTTCTGTACATTCTAGGATTTGACAAGTGAATATATTATAAATATAATCTAAATATAAGTAAATATATTGTAAATATAAGTAGAAAGGTTAGAATAAACCCTGTGGTACTGAAATGGAATTGGAGGTATCACTATAACCAATGATTTATAATATATAAACATAGAAATACACTCACACAAATGTATACAAGTACATACATGTATATATCCTTATGTTATCTAGCTCTGTCCTCTAGGAGGGCCTAAAATCAATAATATCCAGTAGCAGTGAGCCCAGATGTCAGTTTCTAAATAACATTCACTGCTAAAAGGAACCAGGCTCCTTAGAAAAAATGGCCAATTCTGAGACTGGAGCAGAGGAAGTACAGTAAGAGCCTAGAAGAGGGGTTGGCAAACTACAGCCTAAAGGCCAAATTCAGTCAGGCACCTGTCTTTGTAAATAAAGTTTTATCTGAACATAGCCAAACTCATTCATTTACAAATTGTCTATGGCTGCTTTCCTGCTGAGGGTGGGGTTAAGTAGTTGCAACAGAGACTATATAGCCCTCAAAGCCAAAAATATTTACTATCTGGCCACTTAGAGTAAAAGTTTGCCAAGCCCTGGCCTAGACAGAATATCTTCTTGTTCCAGAAAGTAAGGACACACCCAAAAATAATGGTACA
This sequence comes from Cryptoprocta ferox, assembly GCA_028646485.1. Lineage (NCBI taxonomy): Eukaryota > Metazoa > Chordata > Mammalia > Carnivora > Eupleridae > Cryptoprocta > Cryptoprocta ferox. Next base: position 99,561,003 of record CM053578.1, on the reverse strand, counting down.
TGTCAAAAGTTCACAGGACTCAGTCAAAAAGCTTCCTACTGACCAAATATATGACAATTTCACTATCAAAAATTTTACATGATAATGGCTTATAATCCATTAAGTAAAATAAGAATCCATGAGTTCATACTGATAGAAACAAATAAATAAAAGGGAAAGCTCTCTTCCTTACATCAGAATCCCAACATTTTAATAAATGTAGAAAAAACGATGGAATTAAAAAATTGCCACTAACAATCATCATCATCCTAATTCATTAGCTTCATCAATGGATGCTAAAACTAGTAGGTGAAAGTTTGAGGAGTAATAGGATATTAAATCATCTCAAACTATTCAAAGACAGTTATTAAATACAAAGAGGAAAAGTACATCTTTACAGTGGAGATACCTAGCAGACCAACTTAACCAACTGATCCAAGTCAACACTAGCAACCAACTGATGACAAATCAACATCATATGCCTCCTGATAAGATACATTAAGAAAAGCATGTCACTTGGGGCGCCTGGTGGCTCAGTCAGTTGGGTGTCCGACTTTGGCTCAGGTCATGATCTTATACAGTTTGTGAGTTCAAGCCCCATGTCAGGCTCTTTGCTGACAGCTCAGAGCCTGGAGCCTGCTTCAGATTCTGTGTCTCCCCTCTCTCTGCCCCTCCCATGCTCATGCTGTGTCTCTCTCTGTCTCTCAATAATAAATAAACATTAAAAAAAATTTTTTTAAAGAAAAAAAAACACGTCACTTGTGAAATACCAGTAAAACCCAAATTGAGCGACTTACTACAAAATAATTGGCCTATAATCTTCAAAAATATTATTCATGAAAGGACTCTTCCAGATTAAAGGAGACTAAAGACACATGATAACTCCATGCAACTTGTGATCAGGTTTTTTGTTTCATATAAAGGACATGATTAGGAAGCTTGAAGATACTTGAATAAGATCTATAGATTAGTTAATGGCATTATGTCAATGTTAATTTCCTTATTTCGATGGTCATAAAAGAGAATTGCCTTTGAGTGTCTGCAACTCACTCTCAGCTAAAAAAAAAAAAAAGGCAAATGGGGAGGGATGTTAAAGTAAATGTGGTAATATGTTAATGCTGAAGAATCTGGTAAAGAGGACAGATTAATTCTTTGTATGATTCTTGCATCTTTATTCTAAGTCTGAAATTATATGTTTTCAAAAGAAATCCAGTCTTTAATTATAATACATCTGTTTATTAAGTTATACTTTTTCTCATGCTAAAGAACATTCACAACAATTGATAATAAAACTAAAAAACACCCCCTAACATCCTTTACAAATGATATCCTAAATAAAAGAAACTCAAATAATCAGTTAAAGGATATGTGGGCTACAAGATCATTCCATCCTGTTTCATATGGGCCAAAACAGATTTATTAGCTGCAAGCTCAAATAAAGTGATCTCAAATGAGAGTTATGTCAGTAAAAACACTGCCTCTCAACAGGTCAGCAGTGACTTTACTCACTTATATTTTACAAAATTATTTTGAGGATTTAAAAGATTAAATGTCCTGAAAGGGACAACAACCCAGCACTTTTTGCAAACACAGCTGTTGGTTAAAGCTCTTGAGAAAAGAAAAGTTCTGGAATAAGAATCAGTTGTAGGAAGAGATAATAGTTATAAAATATTAAGAAAATTTTGGAATCTTTTCCTATTATTCTAATAGCTGACTTGTTTCTGAAAATGTGCTTCATTACTATAAGCAGCGCCATCCGCTCTTCAGCCCTAGGCACAGAGCAAGGTCCCTGCTTTCACGGTATTTACAATCTAGGGGGCGGAGAAGACAAACAAGTAAACAGACAACTAAACAAGGCACAATCTAGGGGGGCAGAGGAGACAAGTAAACAACCTACCATGGCAGTAAGAAAGAGTGATGAGATAGTGACAAACAGGATGAGGAAAGCGGACACCACTTTAGCTTTGGTGATTAGGAAAAGCCTCGATTGAGGAGATAATACCGGAGCTAAGATCCAAATGATGAGATGCCCACACGAGTAGAGCCTTCTTGGCAGAGGGTATGACAAATGCAAAGACAACAAAAGAGAAACAATCTCAGCATATTCAAAGAAGTGACTTTAAAAGGCCTCATCCTCATACGGGGCACCTGGGTGGCTCAGTCAGTTAAGCGTCCAGCTCCTGATTTCAGCTCAGGTCATGATCTCACATTTGTGGGCTGATAGCGCTGAGCCTCCTTGGGGTTCTCTCTCCTTCTCTCTCTCTGCCCCTCCCCCACCCGCACATGCCCTCTTTCTCTCTCAAAATAAACATTTTTTAAAAAATAAATAAAATAAAAGGCCTCATTAATACTCCCAGTATAGGAGATAATACCAAAGACTTGTCAGTTTTGTATTAGGTATGATAATGGCATTATTGACTGCGTATGGAAAATTTCATTATTGCATGGCATATATATGTATATATGTGAATTGTAAAAAAAAAATGATGTCAGGGATTTGCCCATTTAAAACATTTGGGCAAAAAAAAGAAAAATTAAAAAAGGGATGAGTGAGGCTAATGTGCAAAAATTATTGATTTGGGGAAATGGGTAAACAAGAGTTGATAAACTACTCTTTCTAGTTTTTGTATGTTTGAAATTCTTCGTAATTTTTAGAAACTTCATATTAAAAGTGGCAATACCTCCTATCTTCTTTCTCTGACTTTACTACACCAGCTCAACTCTTACCTTTTCAGTTCTGTGTTCTGACTGCCTCATTTAAGGAGACATAAATGAAAGCTTTAAGGATACTCCTAAATACGAGATACACTCCATGGCTGAGTTAAGTTTCTGTGACCAAGCGAATCTACCTAAGGCAGGGTTGGAACCAGAGAGAAGTAAACTAAGAAAATATAAAATAAACAGCCACATATGGTTAAACAGCAAGTCATTCTTCCTGAGAAGAAAAAAAAAAAAAAATGGGAATTGCCTAGGCCCAGGACCATCCTCCCAGAGATTAAAAAGCACAATAGGCTTCTTCCCCCTCCAATCCCTGGAGACTGCTCTGGCAAAGATTTCCTGATTGTGAAATCCTACTCTCAATGTTCAGTCTTGATCTTACTTGACCCTGCACTTGACAGAGTTGAACATTCCCTCTCTTCTTGAGACTACCTCCTTAGCAGACATGACAAGCAGGCTAAACATGCCTGTACTCCTTCCTTTTAAGGAAGGCAAGCACCTCCAGCCCCAGGTGACCAATTCTGAAAGAATCAGGAGTGGGTCCCTAACCCAACAATCTATGATCTAGTGATGTGTCTAATCTAATGGTGTGCCAGAAACTTCTATTTCTGGTAATACAGTAGAGTCATTTTTCAGAAAACCCTTCTGATAGCAAATTACTACAACTGCTAAACAAAATATTACCAACTTCTTGAGCACAGTTGAGCTCTCAAGAAAGGAAAGAAAATCTCCAGAAGCTAAAATTCAAGTGAGAGCTAGAAACCAGAATACATGGAAGCTGAGGCTACAGAGACCCTGGCAGCACACCCTGGTGTCAGTGCCAAGAGGTTTGTAGTTTAAAGCTGCAGGGGGGCCAGGAGATAAGGCTCTGACCCTATGAAATGTAGACATATATAGAAGTTAGCCTCCTGAAAAACAATCAAGACTCTTTAAGGGCCATCAATTCAGTGAAAAGTTAGGCTAGAAACAAAATGCACCTACGGTGAAGAAAAGCATCAAGAAATGTGTGTGTGCTGACCGGGGCTCCAGCTGGGAACACAGATGAGTCTCCCCTAGAGATGGATAATGGGGGCTTGTAGCAGCAGCTAAGCCCAAGCACAAAGACTAACTTAAAGTGGGATATTAGGCTGGTGGTATCCCAAGGCGCTAGCTGAACCAAAACATTCTTGCAGAAGCATACACTTCAGAATCTTCCAGTACTCAAAAGCCTGATAAGTGCTTACGAAACATATGAGGACAAGAGCTGGGGCAAGAGAGCCATCATGTTTGACTCAAAAAGAAAACACTGCAAAATGCAGTGCAAAATAATTTCAGGTCATAAAAAGGGCAAATACATAACATTTTAAAACTATAATGTGTATAAAGAAAAGGAAAAATAAAAACAAGTAAAAGAGCTTATTAAAAGACAAATGTTAAAAGAATTAAATAGAACTCTCAGAAGTAAAAAGTAATGTTGGCGGGTAACTATAATAAACGCACCAGCCTACCTCTCTCCGTGATGACAGCAGATGGCTAAACGCAAGCATATATAACACTGTCTGATACGATTCCCAATGCAGGTAAAAGAAATATTTAAGACAACTAATTATAAAGTAGGGGGAGGATAAAGGGGCCTAAATGGTGGTAAAGTTCCTATAGTTCACCCAAAGTGGTAAGATATTGATACTAATAGACTAGGACCCAAATGTATCTTTATTTTTTTTTAATTTTTTAATGTTTATTTTTGAGAGAGAGAGAGAGAGTGTGTGTGTGTGCGCGTGCGCAAATGGGGCAAGGGCAGAGACAGACAGACAGACACAGAATCTGAGCAGGCTCCAGGCTCTGAGCTGTCAGCACAGAGCCTGACGCGGGGCTCAAACTCACAAACCGTAAGATCATGACCTGAGCTGAAGTCTGACGCTTAACCACCTGAGCCACCCAGGCACCCCCCCAAATTTATCTTTAAATTCAACACAATTCCTATCACATCCCAAGGTTTCCTGTAGATGCAGACAAGCTCATCTTAAAATTTATATGGATATGCAAAAGAACTAGAACAACCAAAATAATGGAAAAAAATTGGAGGAAGCCTACTACCCAATTTTAAGCTATCCAGCAAAAGATATCAAGACGGGATGGTGTTTTCAAAGAGAAAGACACACACACCAAGAATCCAGTAATAGATCCATGCAAGTATGCCCAGCTAACGTTTGACAGAGGTGCGAAGGCAATTCAAGGGAGGAAAGGCAGCCTTTTCAACCAACGATGCTGCAACAATTGGACATAAATAGACAAAAAATAAACCCTGGCCTAAACCCCACATCTTATACAAAAATTAATTTCAAATGAAGCTAACATAAACCTATAAAATGTTTAGAAGAGAACATAAGAGAAAAACATTATGACCTAAGATTAGGTAAAGAGGTGTGGCTGGCTGGCTCAGTCAGTACAGCACATGACTCTCAGTCTCAGGGTCATGGGGTCAAGCCCCACACAGGGCATAAATAAAGCTTACTTTAAAAAATAAAAATTAAAAAAAATTATATTTAAAAAAAGATTAGAGAAAGAGACCTCAGACATGACACCAAAAGCATAATCCATCAAGGAAAAAAAAATCCATCTAGGACCTGGTCATTGACACAGTTGAATGACGAGTTAAGAAATTTTTACTCAACCTGCTGAACATTAGAACAGAAGACCAAAAAGAGTCACTAGAATCTCTGGAATCTCAGTTCTGTTTTATCCTTAAGAAGTAAAGTGGACAGGTAGAAGGGACTTATCTAAATAATTATTTCATCTAAATGAAAGAGATTCGCTGGACACCACTTACCTACAACCTATCATTTTAGGAGCATTGTGAAAATCTCCAGGGAATTAAACCTGAAGAGTTTCAGACCCTCTGGGATAATTCTGGGGCTCCCGGCATCAATCAAGGGTTACCGATAAAGAAAAAAAACCATCTCATGTTATAGAACAAGGTTGATATTCCAACATCTTGAACTCTAGCTCCCAGTTGCTTCTTTAACTTATAAAGTATTAACCCTTAGTGAAATTTAGGTTTACAGTTTTAGTCAAAGTTTAAAAACCATTATACCAGAAAGCATAATTAAGAGACTTAGATTAGGAAATATTTGGAGCGCCCGGCTGGCTCAGTCGGTGGAACATGTGACTTTGTCTCGGGGTTGTGGGTTTGAGCCCCACATTGGGTGTAGAGATTACTTACAAATAAACTCTTTAAAAATATATATTTTACTCATTTCTGCAATCCCAAAGCCTAACAAAGTGCCTGCTAAATAACTGTTCAAAAAAGTTTGTGAAAAATTCTACCACTTCCCAAAGAAAAATGAAATGCTAAATTTAAGACACGGAAATAGTGAAACTCACTGCAAGTCACCGAAAGCCATCTGCCGCAATCCATCAGACCACATTGCTCTCACTCTCCACTCTCAAACATGTGACAGTCCCTCTGTCATTGTTCTAGTATTGGTCCATACTGCCTCTCTCCTAAACTGACACCTAAAAGCCCCTCCTGCTTCCTATCCTGAATCCCACAGCCAGTTTACCCTTCCTAATGTATGGTTATGATCAGTTATCACCCTAATTCTCATGCCACTGTCTCCGAAGATTCTTCAGCATCTGCTAACATTACTTGCTACTTCTGTGTCACCTCACACATCCTCTCAGGACTTCTCATGTTGAATGAAACATCCACTTGTTCATTTAGTCCCTCGCTTAACAAAAATGTACTGAGCTCCTACACTGGATCAGGTACTATGCGCGGCCCTAAGGAATACAATGGAAAAGAAAGAGAGACTCAATTCTTCCTTTCATAAGCTTAGTTTAGGGTAGAAGAAAGGTGTTAATCAGACAATTACACAAACTGATGTGTAATTTCAAACTGAAATGTATTCCCTGGAGTGAGAAGGCATGTAACACACTCGAGGAACATGGCTATAACTCAGAGAAAAGGGGGAAGTGAGGTAAGGTCAAGCTGGAATGAGAGCAGGGGCCACACCTTGCTAGAGCGTTCAGGATATATGAAGAACTTTGAGTTTTTATCTTACAAAAAGAGGGAAGTACTGAAGTATTTCAATCAGGAAGGTGACATGATCAGAATTACATTCTGATAAGATTCTTCTAGCCTCAGGGTAGAAAATGGATTGGAGATAAGGGGACAAGAATGAATGGGGCCCCCAGTGTGGTGGGTATTTGATCACACCGTGTAAAAAATGACGGTACTAAGATCAAGAAATTTTAATCAAGAAACATTTAAAGGAGGCCAGAACAACAAAACATGATGGATTAGACATGGAAGATGACAGAAAGAAGATGATCAAGGATAACTTCATGTTTCCTGGCTTATACAGTTGCATGGATGATGGTGACATTCACTGGGACAAGGTTACTGGACTGGGGTAGACAAGTAGAGATCATCAGCCCACTATTGGACAAGCTGAATATGAGGAGACTGCAACACCAACAGATGATATCAAACAGGCAGCTGGATATCTAAGTCAGGAGCTCGGACAACCTCTGGGCTGAAGTCAAATCCGGGAGTCACCAGAGAACAAATAGTAACTGAAGTCATGAACACGAACAAGATCTGCCAAGGGAAAAAGCAGGGAGAAAAAAAGAGAAGGAGCCTAGGATGAGACATGAGGAGCCTCAAAGTTCAAAAGGCAGGGAGAAGACAATCACAAGATAGAGAAGAAATGGCCTCCTCTAAAGGAGACGTACGAGAAAACTCAGGACGGTGTGATGTCAAGAATCAAGATTTCAAGAGGTAGCGGGCTGCCAGAAGTGAATTAAGAATTGAGTGCTCAGACATGGCAGCATGGATGTCACGGGCGCTGGGTGAGAGCTGTTTTAGTAAAGTATGGAAATAACAACCAAAGAGAAATAAGCTGAGGTACTAACAGGCAGGGATGACATGGAACTAATGAATTCAGGAGATTCTTCTGTGAAATCTGGCTGTGAAGAGGGAGAGGTGAATTAAAAAAAAAATAGGGTTTCCATTTGTTGACACTATCGTTTTCATTTTAAAGGGGAAACTTGAGTGTGTTAGAATACTGATAAGAAGGAAGAGTTAAGGAGGTGGGGCCAAAGATAAATGACAGCTTCTGAGAGGGCAGAAAGGCGAGGATGGATGGGTACATTTTGACTAATACTGCCCCAAATATGTCTTGTACTCCTCAAGCCTACACAATTCACTCATCCTCCACTCTAGCCTCACTCTTAAAATTTTACCCATTAAAAAACAGCTCAAATTCCCTATCTTTTCCTTCTGGAACCCCACCTAAATGCTTTAGCTCTTGGGACCCTTTCTCTGTAATCCCATAGCATGCTGTGTTGTCCACATTTATTTCACCACAAAATCCTGTACAGCAGGTTCCACAGAATACACACGTGGAAATGAACATTCTACTTCCTGTCTAGCTCCTGTCCTACCTCTCAATACAGCCTTTCCTAACCATATTAGAACAAAGAAATAACTCCCTTATAAAATCCTGAACAATTACATCATTCAGCATGTTAAGTTTTTTAAGATCCTAGAATGTAAGCTCCAAAACTGTGGGGACTTGTCTGTCTGCTTCACCACTGGATCCCCAGTGCCGAGGAGGGCTGGCACACAGGAGGCACCCAGGAAATGTTTACTGAATGAATGAGGCTGAAAAAGATGCCCTGTTACTCTTCAACAACTGTAAATTATTTAAGAGCAGGAACTATGTCTTATGCCTATTTCTACACAGTGGCCTACAAAGCAGAATGAATGTTCTGGATAACACAATGATAATTTATTATGGCCTAATGTCACAGCAGGGAATCGAAAAGATAGAGTTTGGCAATATACCTTGACACTAATGAAAAAGAATGAAAAGCCTATGTAATGTTTCTCAACTCTAATTTTAAAAAAAGAATAATAATAGTTGTCTTCAAAATACTACACAACATTTCCCCATATTCCAGAATGTAAGAAAACCCTTAAAGATAATTGAACTATCTTTCTCCTGCTTATGAAGTGCTTTTATAAATTCATGTAACACTAGAATTTTGGTGCCTATTATAAGATTTATGTGAATTCTGTAGTTTAATAATTTTCACATCTTGATAATATACAGGAATACATCAGTAAAGGCAGGAAGTACATTGAGGATATTGCTAGAATGGATCTATGTATCATCTCCCTGCCTAATAAAGACAGAATCATCTTAATGCCGTCGAAGTACCAGAGTTCTGGTCATAAATAACACAACAACAAATATAAGATATGCAATGAGGCAGCATACATACCCCAAATCAAAAGAGATCAACTCAGACTCTTCTCAAATGTAAGCTTTGCTACCAAATAAGACCCCAAAATATTATGAGATGGAAACTGCTTTATTTTTTCAGCAAACAGCTTCATTTGTCATGTGTACTTTGTACAGGATTATATTATAAATTCAATCTCATGTTTCTCTCTCATATTTTGTTACTATGATTAAAGTCATGTACAGAATTACCAAATTGGAACAAGTAAGATTACAAATAAGATTACGCTTTAAAGACTTTCATACCAATTGTCACTTTCAATGCCCTGATATTATTCTATTCTCTTTGGGGATAAATGTACAAACTTTCGAGACAAATTGTAGACAAAGGAGCAAAAGGCTCAGATCAACCACAAGTACCTTTAGAAACAAGAAGAAATCTCTTTTCGTCCAGTGAGGAAGGAACAGACAGAGAAACTTATGGAATCTAAAAGAATAGGGACCAAATAAAAACTTCCTTTTTTTAAACAGAAATCAGAATCTAAAGAAGTGAAGGAAGGTACCCACTCGTGTCAGAATTCATGCTCTGCATCAAATAGCAAAAAAGTAGGAACGAATGAATAAATGCAGGCTCATCACTCAAATTCCACAATTACCAATAAACAATCAATACTATTTCATCTACTCCTAAACACATATGTGAGTGCATTTCATATCCCCCATAAACACATGTATATACTAAATTATACTGAAGTGCATGGAAAGACTTTTAAATTTCCTTTTAAAAACCCTAAATTATAGGTCATAAATAGCAAAATATTCTATTCAACAAACAATTCAGTAATAACTACTGTTATCACTTAAGGCCTTTACTTACATAAAGCATAAATTTAATGGAACAAGGTTATCATACAGGTATAATCCTAATTTCATGCTGTGATACAGAACAGCTACTTAATAATAAAGCTGAGAATATAATGTATCCACCAGCTTTATGTATAATTTAAATGGTAATCAAAGCCATTATCTACCCACAAACACTAATCTCAAAATTAATAAGACAAGGGAAAAAGAGCTGCAAAGCTTACCCACATGGCCAATTTTACCACGGCAATTTCGAAAAATATGTAACTTTCAGAATCTATAATCAAATGAACAGGATGACTAACATATACAAGAACTGAAAGTAGTTTTCCCTAGGTTCATATTATGTCAAATAAAATGTCAGTTTTCATGAAAACTAGCTTTTTTCATTTTACACAAGAGATTAATATCAACCTGGCTTCTGTGTTAATTCTTCATTTTAAAAAAATCTGCCAGTTATATCATGACTTTCTTCTTGGGAAATGCCTACTCTCAGAGCTGCAGCCACAAACATCTGGAGTTTCTTACTATAGACTCTTTTAGCCTCAAGCAATGTAAGGCCTCGCTGTGGACCACCTCCTGCTGACAGCACAAGGCCCTTGCCATGCACCACAGACACTCCCAGAGGATGACATGCAAAATCACAAGCAGTTGTGCTGTCCCCTCAAAGTCACAAAGAAGAATTCTAGCATTATTCAAGGCATCTGGAGGAATGCAGGACACCAAATTCCAAATGGCAAAAAGACGAAGACTAAATCCAGACCACAGAAAGAAAGATAGGGAAACTTCAACGACCCCGAAGCCAACTTGCCAATTTTGAATGTGGTCTGTCAGCTCAGCGCCCTGTACTGGGGGACCTGAAAGAGGCCTCCCAAGACAAACTGATGTTAGCCCTCCTTTCTGAAGAGAAATTATGGTTCATATTCACATGATTCACTGTGAGTTTGAAAGATGGTGACTCCAGGATTTGTGTCTTTTCAAAATTCTATGCTTCCCACCGGGAAGTGGGAACCTCTACCGCCCACAAGGGCATCACCATGGATTTAAGAGTTATGAACTTCAGGTAGGAAAAGTAGAACAATCCAAGAAAACGAATGCCCAAAAGAATTCCAAAAAACACAACTGAGACCTGCAGCATTTCTTTTCTCTGCTGCTTCCAAACCAGAACTCAAAAACAGCAGCACTGGAAACCGTGCTTCTCAGAGAGACAAAACAAGCCTGAGGTCCACCGGCCCCAGGGAAATAGGCCGGCCTTCCACTTCCAATCCAGAGCTCCAGTTCCCAGTGGTGATGCAAGCCTTCCGAGCAGAGGAGCCCAGTGTGGGACACTGGCTCCAGGCAGAGTTCAAAATCTCAGGATAATTTTAAAACTTCAGACTGCCAATGTTCAATTTTTCATTTATGGGGCAGCTACATCACTAAGACTTTGCTACCTCTAGATGCACATAAAATATAAAACTTATATTCATACGGAGGCTTTCTGCAAATTTCACTAATCCAGATGTGAGGAAATCCAAAGTTATGATTCCCACAGCAACTGTAATCTTGGCGAACGCATATGCATGTATTCTGTATTACCTCAGATGGTGCTGACCTTAAAAGAAACTTAGAATAAAGCACATTTTAATCTCCACATCTAATTAATTACAAAGAAAACCTCTCAGATCGGAGATTACAAAACTGCCTTTCTTCAGGAAGAGTGGAGCTATTTCTTTGAGACAACTAACAAACACTAGACCAAGCATTGAAGCATGTACTGGAAGAAACGATCCTTACCTGGCCTGAACAACGTGGGCCAGGCAACTTAACAGGGTTTTCTCTAAACTCTCAAGTCTAATTTAAGACAATCAGCTAGTGCTGTTTAAAACTTCGTTTCAGGGGCACCTGGGTGGTTCAGTTGGTTAAGCGTCCAACTTTGGCTCAGGTCATGATCCCAGGGTCATGGGATCTAGCCCTATGTTGGGCTTCGCACTGTGTGTGGAGTCTGCTTACGATTATCTCTCTCTCTCTCTCTACCCCCCTCCCCTGCTCACACACACACATTCTGTCTCTCTGTCTCTGTCTCTCTCTCTCTCTCTCTCAAATAAAAAATAAAAAACTTCATTTCAAATATTTAACACTTTCAAAAAGTACCTTATGTGCTAATTGGATGCAGAATAGGCTCAATTTTAGCTCCCACTTGAGGCAACAGATGAAACATTTCAAGTCACCACAAAATGGATTATCTACTATAAAATAAGTCAAATAATACTTATGTCCACTAATATAGAAAACAGTTTTGCTGGTCCTTAGTTCAAGGTTAAGATGCCAGCTTCTAGAAGGTTGAATGCTACTCAGTAGGCCATAAGTTTAATGGAAGACAGGAGAGCTGTGTGGTTAAGAGGCTTCTGCAGCCAAAATGCCAGGTTTGAATCCTAGTTCTGCCACTGAGAAGCTGTGGCATTGGGCATGTTACTTAACATCTCTGTGCCTCAGTCTCACTATCTAAAAGAGGCAATAACAGGGACACCTGGGTGGCTCAGTAGGTTGAGCATCTGACTGTGGCTCAGATCAGGATCTCACGGTTCGTGAGTTCAAGCCCCGCACCAGGCCCCGTGCTGACAGCTCAGAGCCTGGAGCCTGCTTCGGATTCCCTGTCTCCCTCTCCCTCTGCCCCTCCCCTGCTCACTCTCTCGCTCTCTCTCTCTCTCTCAGAAATAAACAAACATTAAAAGAGGCAATAACAAAACCTACCTCGTAGAGCTGTCTTGAGTCCTAAATGAGGTAACACAGGTAAAGCTCTCACAACAGTGCCTGGCAGATAGTAAGCACTCAAAGCATTTGCTATTATTAATGTAAGGTCACTTATTTTCCCTTGGCAGCAATCTTTATTTATTTGGAAAACCAGCACCCACACTAAAAAAGGCCAAAAAATCAGTCTCTGTAGCACAACAGTAATAAATGACCTTCCCTCCTCTTGCCTCCTTCCTCTGCCCCTCTTGCTAACTAAAGACAAAATCTAAACTCCTTAGCTAAACATTTAAGTTGCTTCATAATCTGTTGGCCACTCCTAGCTGATCGTCTTCCCTATTCCTAGTATAACTTTCTGCTTCAATCGAATTAGTTTTCTCACAATCCTCTAACTATAGCTTGTGCTCATCCAACAAACATCTGAGAATCTGTAAAGCCACGCACTGTGCTAACACTACATGCAAAGTTGAAGACACAGTTTCTGCCCTTGAGAAGCTCACAGGAGATAACAGAAAAGGACATGTAAAAAATAGTTTCAATAAAACAGAACTACAGTCACAAAAGGGCAGAAGTAAGGTAGCTGCATGGACAGGAGCTGGTAAATTCTATTAGTGAAGAAGTCCCCTCAGGGAGGGCTTCACAAGAAGAAGGCTTGTGAGAAACGCTCAAGGATAAAAAGGAAAGCACCAGGCCGAGCAGAGGGATCAGAGGGCAAACAGTGAAAAGCATGGGCAAGGAAACTCTGGGTAATGAGGTACAGCTGGACTGCTGGGGCACCGATGGAAACTATAAGTTGGAAAACCGGGGTACATAAAAAGAGTCTTGTACCCAAGTCAGAAGCACTGGGGTTAAGCTCTTCCCCAGAATCACCAAAGAATTCTGAGCAGGGGCCTAACAGGATCAGATCTGCCTGTCACCATGGTCACTACAATGGCAGTTCAGAACCTGATGTGAAGGAGAGACTGAAGACTGAAAACCTGTTAAGACAACCGGAAGGGTCCAGGTAGCAGTAGGGATGGAAAAGGGAGACAGGTTCGAAATGCAAATTATGAACAGAATTGGGGGGGTGCTTGGGTGGCTCAGTTGATTAAGTGCCAGACTTTGGCTCAGGTCATGATCTTGTGGTCCAGAGTACTAGCCCCACGTCAGTCTCTGTGCTGACAGCTCAGAACCTGAAGCCTGTCTCTGATTCTGTATTTCCCTCTCTCTCTCTCTCTCTCTGCCCCTCCCTCACTCATGCGCGCTCTCTCTCGCTCTCTCTCTCTCTCTCTCTCTCTCTCAAAAATAAACATAAAAAAAAAGGAACAGAACTGATAAGACTTGGTATGAGCCTATGAAGAGGGGAAATCTGGGAGGATTCAAAGGTTTCTAGCTCTAGTAACAGAAGAAATAAAAGAATGGTGACAACACTTAGGCAAGATGAAGAGTACATGACCTCAAGTGCAGAGCCTGAGTCTTTATTCTAACAGCGATGGAAAGCAGAACAGGGACGTAACTCTCAAAAAGGTAGAAACCTCAATAGATCTTTAATCAGAGAAGAAACCAGAAAGCACTGCAAAGATCCACACACTCCCCCCAAATGCACCAGGCCAAAGCAGTTTTAGAGACAGGGAATTTCAATGTTATTTAAGCTTTTTGATTTATTCCATGAGGCTAAATAACCCTGATACCAAATCTGACAAAGGTAGCGCGCGCGCGCACACACATACACACACACATTCTTTCACACATAGAACTACAGAATTTTTGTTATAAACATAAATACAAAACCCAAAATTAAAAAAATAAAAAATTAAATCCAACATTAAATTCTAAAAATTATGTAACATGAACACATGCTATAGAATGTTTATTCTAACATGATTCAAATCATGGAATCTGTTAACATATTCATTAGTAAATTAATGGAATAGAACCAAATCGTCATGAAGATAGAAGCCAAAAGACATTGATCAAGTCTGACACCCTTTTTTTCCCACTTGTCACAGGATTACAAACAAACTCCATTCACTGAGCTAGAGACCCTTGTCCCTCATGGAGCACATTACCTACATTTGTGAGTCCATCAGCCAGCCAGTGGCCTCAACTCCAAGCTCTAACAATATGCACCCAACACCCATTCTTTTCTTTTTTCTTTTAAATAGGTTCCACAGCCAGGGTGGAGCCCAATGTGGGGCCTGAACCCACAACCCTGAGATCAAGACCTGAGCGGAGATCAAGAGTCAGACACATAACCGACTGAGCCACCAAGGCGCCCCACCAACATCCATTCTTACTTAAGACTTCTTAGTAAACCTAGGGCTAAAAAGAAATTTTTCTAATGCGATAACATGTATTTCTCGAGGAAACAACACCTCTTATGTGGTACTCAGGCCAAGAATCACACATAACTTCAATTTAATCATGAGGAAACATCAAAACAAACAAACAAGGAACATCCTTTAAAAAAAGGGAAAAAAAGAGGACCCTATTCTTCAAAAATATCAGTTTCATAGAAGACAAAGAAAGACTAAAAGAAGCGTTGCAGATTAAAGGGGACAAAAGAAACATGACAACCAAATGCCATGTGTAATCCAAGATCCTGTGCTAAAGGAGGAAACAATGCTAAAAGACGCATCACTGGATCTACTGAAAAACCTGTAATAGATGGCAGATATGACCAAAGTATCAATTCTAATTACTTTTCTGTAGGTATATAAGAAAATATCTGTATTCCTGGAAAATACTGAAGAATTTAGGGGTAATCACATATGCAACTTAGTCACAAGCAGTTCAGGAAAATTTTTTATCTTATAATTGTGTGTGTTTGGCAGAGAGAAAGGGAAAGAATACAAGTTATAAAGGAAATGAAACACAATGTTAACAATAGGTGAATCTAAGCAAAGGGTATATGCACTCTTGGGTGTTCATCCCAGAGAAACGAAAACTTACATTCACACAAAAGCCTGCTTATGAACGTTCATAGCAACCTCATTCCTGATAAACAAAAACTGAAAAACAGCCCAGATGTCCTTCAGCAGAAAACAGGGAAACAAGGTGCTATACATTCATGCCATGTAACACCAGTGACAATAAACAGGAATGAACTATTGATACAGACAATATCCCGGATGAATAGTAAGGAAATTATGTTGAGCAAAGCAATCTTAAAAGTTGTATCCTGTAGGGTTCCATTTACAGTATTCTTGAAATGGCAAATTAGAGACAGAAAAGAGTGTCAAGGTTGACAAAGGTTAAGAAGGCAGAGAGGGAAGGGGCACCTGGGTGGTTTGGTCAGTTAAGCATCCAACTTTGGCTCAGACCATGATCTAACAGTTCATGAGTTCAAGTCCCACACTGGGCTCTCTGCTGTCAGCACAGAGCCTACTTTGGATCCTCTGTCCCCCTCTCTCTCTGCCTCTTCCCCGCTGGTTCTGTCTCTCTCTCAAAATAAATAAACTTAAAAAAAAAAAAAGAAAGAAAGCAGAGAAGGAGGGAGATGGCTGTAGCTATGAAAGGGTAGCACAAGAGATTCTTAGGAAGGAACTATTTTGTATCTTGACTGCACTGGTGGTCACAGAAGTCTTACAGATGTGATAGAACTAAATACACACACGCATCAGTACAAATAAAACTGATGAAATCAAAATAAGATGGGTGGATTGAATTGACATCAGTTTCCTAGCTGTGATATTATAGTTACACAAGAGGAAAATGGTTAAGTATACACAGGATCTCTCTATAATATTTCTTATAACTGCATGTGAATCTATGAGTTTTAAAAATAAGGTTTAAAAAGGAAAAAAGTTAAAACAAAAAAATTGCAACAGAAAATAACTTACGAACAACGATAAAGCACTAGAAGCATTCCTATTAACTTTACAAACAGGAAAAGGATGCCAGCTATTATAGTGTTACTTACTATCATTCTAAAGGCGCTGCTCATTACTATAAGGCCATATAAATAGTTAAAAAAGAGAAAAATGATTAATTTTAAATGAAATCCTTGCTTAGAAAAATCCAATACAATCAACTGAAAAAGTAGAATGTTTACTACTATACGATATCCAAATACAGTATACAAAAAT
Source organism: Cryptoprocta ferox (assembly GCA_028646485.1). Classification (NCBI taxonomy): domain Eukaryota; kingdom Metazoa; phylum Chordata; class Mammalia; order Carnivora; family Eupleridae; genus Cryptoprocta; species Cryptoprocta ferox. The sequence continues at coordinate 99,544,415 of CM053578.1, read as the reverse complement.
TATTAGCCTTTTTATTATATCAGAAAACTTTGTGTAATAAAGAATTTCATTCTGTTTTTTCATTCTTTACCTAAGTTACATATAATTATTGTTTAAATATTTTAAAATTATCCCAGGAATATGACATTTTTAAAAAATTTTTTAAATATATTTTTTTGACAGAGAGACAGACAGAGCATGCGCGGGGGAGGGGGAGAGAGAGAGGGAGACAGAATCTGAAGCAGGCTCCAAGGCTCTGAGCTGTCAGCACAGAGCCCAAACTGGGGCTCCAACCCATGAACCGTGAGATCATGACCTGAGCTGAAGTCCAACACTCAACCAACTGAGCCACCCAGGTACCCCTGACTATGTGTTTTCTAATAAGCTTCTCCAAACAATATATTCTCCAATTCTCCCCACTGAGCACTATATTTGTTTCTGATTTGCTGTGTCTCAGTCTCTAAACATCCTTCACTTTAGAAGCCAAAAGCTAGAAGGTAGATTCAAAAATGTTGTCCAGTCCCCCAGGGCCTTCAATACTTTGCCCAAATCTAAGACAGTTATAAGGGATGAGGATGTAAGGTTTCTTCCAGCTTAGAAGCTCCATCTTGCTAGATGCTAGAATCCCATTAATCAGCCCTGAGAGACTAAGTGTGCATTCTGCTGCAGCCCTCAGGACCATCTCTCGTCTTCATGAGGCTACTCTCTCCCAGGAATTCCAAGTTCTCAGTCAGTGAAGCACACTCAAAGCAGACCCACATTAATCCATCCATTTTTAGTCAAGGCCTCTCACATTAGCCCCCATTTCAAACTAGAGCTGCTTCTAAACCACTATCAGGGGGTACCTGTGTGGCTCAGTCGAGTGTCCGATTTTAACTCAAGTCATGATTTCACGGCTGGTGAGTTCAAGCCCCCCATCAGGCTCACAGCACAGAACCTGCTTTGGATCCTCTGTCCCCCTTTCTCTCTGCCCCTCCTCCCCTCATGTTCCCTCACTCTCTCTCAAAAATAAACATTTTAAAAAATTAAGAAAAACCAAAAGACTATCAGCCCAATCCATTTCTTCCAGTATATCCTGTGCTACATATCCTATGTAAAAGCCAAGACAGCTTTTCACTCTTAAAAAAAAAAAAAAAAACTTCTAAAAAAAAAAAGAGAAGAAGTACTTCTGCTAAGCTCCAGGTCTCCAATATGCAAGAAATACCTTCAGTTAAGAAGCAAAAATAATAATAAAAAAGCGGGGGAAGCAAAGACTGCAAAATCAATTTCCCTAGTACTTCAAGAGCATGGAACCTATTGTATTAGAGATGGAAAGAATGACATAAACTTTCAAGAGGGGAAGAATATCTTTTACCGACACTTTTTATGTTTAAAAAAAATTTTTAACAACCTCCCCGACCTCAGCTCCAGCAATTTCTTACTCAACACATCTCCAGAGGCAAGGGAATCAAGAGCAAAAATGAACTATTGGGACCTCATCAAGATAAAAAGCTTCTGCATGGCAAAGGAAATAATCAATAAAACTAATAGGCAACCGACAGAATGGGAAAAGATAGTTGCAAATGACGTATCGGATAAAGGGCTAGTATCCAAAATCTATAAAGAACTCACCAAACTCCACACCCAAAAAACAAATAATCCAGTGAAGAGACGGGCAGAAGACATGAACAGACACTTCTCCAAAGAGGACATCCAGATGGCTGACAGACATATAAAATGATGCTCAGCGTCACTCATCATCAGGGAAATACAAATCAAAACCACACTGAGATACCACTTCACGCTGGTCAGAGTGGCTAAAATGAACAAATCAGGAGACTATAGATGCTGGCGAGGATGTGGAGAAACAGGCACCCTCCTACACTGTGGGTGGGAATGTAACACTGGTGCAGCCGCTCTGGAAAACAGTGTGTAAGTTCCTCAAAAATTTAACAATAGAACTCCCTTATGACCCAGCAATGGCACTGCTAGGAATTTACCCAAGGGATACAGGAGTGCTGATGCGTAGGGGCACATGTACCCCAATGTTCATAGCAGACTTTCAACAATAGCCAAATCATGGCAACAGCCTAAATGTCCATCAAATGACAAATGGATCAAGAAGATGTGGTTTATATATACAATGGAATACTACATGGCAATGAGAAAGAATGAAATCTAGCCATTTGTAGCAACGTGGATGGACCTCGAGGGTGTTATGCTGAGTGAAATAAGTCAGGCAGAGAAGGGACAGATACCATATGTTTTCACTCATATGTGAAACAGGAGAAACTTAACGGAGGACCATGGGGGAGGGGAAGGGGGAAAAATAGTTAAGGAGCGGGAGGGAGGCAAACCATAAGAGACTCTTAAATACTGAGGGTTGATGGGGTGGGGGAGAGGGGAAAATGGGTGATGGGCATGGAGGAGGGCACTTGTTGGGATGAGCACTGGGTGTTATATGGAAACCAACTTGACAATAAACTATAAAAATAAGTAAATAAATAAAAATTTTTGAAAAATAAATAAATTAAAAATTTTCAACTTTCCTGCAACATTTCATTCCAGGAACAGCACTGAATTAAATTCTCAGGTGCAGGCTCTGGCCTACAGATGAAGGATAACAACTCGCCATCTTACAAATGCCAACAGTGTAGCATCGAACCATCTCTTTAATCAAGTTTGCCTCTCATTGTGTGACAAATGAAACCGATTTAGATACACCACATTCATAACAATTCTCTTTAGAAAGCAGGATTACTAGGGATTCTCACTCTAAAGTATGTATTTTAATAATATTTAATTTTTTGTTTCTTACAAAAGTATGAATCACTTTTGTAATCAAACAACAATATATACACATATATATGCACACATGTATGTTAACTCTACTCAGCAATAATAAGACAGAGTCTATCCAGGCTTACTGATTAAAAATAATTACGCTTCATTGTTGGTTCAATGGTTTAAGACGAGATGCTAAGCAAAGATTTCAGTATTGCCTAAGAACATCTACTCGGCTTTCCAGAACCTATCCCTGCAGAATTACACATTTTGTAATTACCAGCCCAGGAACTGAATATGAATGCCTCCTCATACAGGCAAAACTATACCAGAGAATCTCTCATTTTGACAAATGTTGCCAGTATTGTTTTCATTTCTCCACACAAGATAAATTGATAACATAAAAAATGTCACTTCATAGCTTCCCTGCTTAGTTCAGTAGGTAAAAAAATACCTCAAATTACGTACACGGCTGCAATTTAGAGCATCTCAGTTGTGTCGCATCCAACACAATCAACACTTAAAAGACTCTCCTTGCGACAGATGACGCAGGGAAAAGATTCCAAGTTTGACTTAAGTAAAAAGGTCAACATGAAGAAAAGAATGAAGAAACCAATGCTCATTACTAATCCTTCAACCAGGGTTTCCCAGACACTAAGTGGGACGCAGGGTCAGTGCCACTCAAAGCGCAGACCAGCAGCAGCAGCATCACCTGGGAGCTGCTTAAAAATGCAAGTCACCAGGCCTCGCCACAGACCAACCGAATCAGAATCTTTAGGAGTGGGGTCCTGAAATCTGTACTTTAACAAGCTCTCCTGGCCCTTCTGGTGCTCACTAAAGACTACAAAGCAATGCACAAAGCTTCTAGAATTGAAGCTGAACACCACCACTCTTTTCTTAACTCACGTGCACTTCCAAATCGTCGCAACCATACTGACAAGGACACTGGTGTGGGGAAGGCTACTAAATGTAATGTTAGAGAAATCGCCTCAGGTAATCTTGGGATATCATCTGTGAAACAAGAGGGATTGTTTTAATGTCTAAACATCTAATTCACTGTGTAATTTCAGCCTGACAGGTAGAAGAGCCAACCGGCTCAACAAGGGAAGAGAACAGAACTTCATCATTCTATGAAATTCATATCTGAATCAGAAAGAAATCTTCTCCCAAAACAAAGCCTTCCCTGACCACCCAAACTAAAAACTAGTGCTTCTTGGGGCGCCTGGGTGGCTCAGTCGGTTGAGCGTCTGACTTCGGCTCAGGTCATGATCTCGTGGTTCGTGGGTTCGAGCCCCGTGTCAGGCTCTGTGCTGACAGCTAGCTCAGAGCCTGGAGCCTGCTTCAGATTCTGCGTCTCCCCCTCTCTCTGCCCTCCCATACTCATGCTCTGTCTCTCTTTGTCTCTCAATAATAAATTTTTAAAAATTAAAAAAAAAAAAAAGATGCTTCGGCAGGGTGCCTGAGTGGCTCAGTCAGTTAAGCCTGCTACTCTTGATTTCGGATCAGGTCATGATCTCACAGTTCACAAGATCAAACCACAAGTTGGGCTCCACCCTGACAGCACAGAGCCTGCTTGGGATTCTCTCCCTCTCTCTCTCTCTTTCTCTGTCCTTCCCTCACACATACGTGCATGCTCTCTCTCCAAATAAACTTAAAAAAAAAAAAGATGCTTGAGGGGTACCTGGGTGGATCAGTCAGTTAAGCATCCAGCTTAACTGACTTGTTTTTGATTCTGTGTCTTAACAGACACAGAAGAGCTTAACAGCTCTTGTTTTTGGCTCAGGTCTTGATCTCAGGCTCGTGAGATCGAGCCCCGCACTGGGCTCCATGTTGGGCATGGAGCCGGCTTAAGATTCTCTCTCTCTTTCTCTCCCCTTCTGTCCTTCCCCTGCTCCTGTGCCCATGCTCTCACTCGCCCAAAAATAATAAATAAAATAAAGCAGTGAGAAATCTCTTATCTTAAAGAAATTTAAAAAATGAAAACATGAGAGAGAAAAACATCAATTCTAAGTGACCAAAATCACAAAATGCCTATGGATACTATTAATAAGACAGATTTAAGATCTAAAGTAAATTTTAAAATCATTTTTAAAAACACAAAAGACTGAGGCACCTTAGTGACTCAGCTGGTTAAACACCCGACTTTGGCTCAGGTCATGATCTCACAGTTCGTGGATTCGAGCCCCACATCGGACTCTGTGCTGACAGCTCAGAGCCTGGAGCCTGCTTCAGATTCTGCATCTCTCTTTCTCTCTGCCCCTACCCCGCTCGCGCTCTGCTCATGCTCTGCTCATGCTCTCGTGCGCTCTCTCTCACTCTCTCTCTCAAAAGTAAATAAACATTAAAAAATTTATAAAAACACAAAAGACCTAAACAAATAAACAAAACCTGCTCTTGACCAGAAAGACACATTATAAAGATGTCAGCTGTAAATTAGTCAAAAAATTACAATGTAATCACAAATTCATATCATGATTTTTTAATAGGAATTGACAATCTCATTTTAACAATCAAATGGGGGGAAAAAGGCAAAGGATGTGAACAGTCATTATTCCAAAGAAGATATATTCATGACAAACAAGTTCATGAAAACACGTTCAACACCATGAGCCATCAAAAACATGTAAATCAAACCACAGTGAGGTTTCCTTCACACTCACTAGGAAAGGCTGTAACAAAACAAAACACAAATCAAAAAATAACAAATATTGGCAAGGATATGGAGAAACTGGAACTTTCATAAATTACTGGCGGATATGTAAAATGGTTTAGCCACTGTGGAAAACAGTTTGGAAGTTCCTCAAAAAGTGAATGACCATATGACCCAGCAACTCCAATTCTAGGTGTATGTCCAAAAGAGTTGAAAATAATTATCCAAACAAATACTTACACACATATGTTCATAGCGGCACTATTCACAATAGTCAAAAGGTAGAAACAACCCAAATGTCCAACAATGGATAAATAAACTGTGGCACATACATAAAGTGAAATACTTTTTTTAGCCATACATAATGAGTTTATTCAAAGAAATGAGCCCATGCTACAACATGGATGAATCTCAAAAACAGTATGCTAAGTGAAAGAAGCCAGACACAAGGCCACATGAGATTCCATGTATATGAAATATCCAGAATAGGTAAATGCATAGAGACATAGAGAGAGTGGTGGTTGCTAGGGGACAGGGAGAGGGAAGAACAGGCACCAACCACTTAGCAGGTACAGGGCTTTCTTTTGGAATTAGATAGAGGTGGTGGTAGGACAACACTGTGAATGTACTAAATGCCACTGAATTGTTCCCTTTAAAATGACTCATTTTATGATGTGACTTTCACATCAGCAAAAAAACTTTTAAGTATCAAATGGAAGAGGAAAATGCACAGAATTATGGGAAATGTTTGCAAAGAAAGAGTAACAAGAAAAGATTTGTTCTGGGGCACCTGGGTGACTCAGTCAGTAAAGCTTCTGGCTCTTGATTTTGGCTCAGGTCATGATCTCACAGTTCATGAGATCAAGCCCTGCATCAAGCCTGCCCTCACAGGGCAGAACCTGCTTGGGATTCTCTCTCTCTCTCTCTCTCTCTCTCTCTCTGTCTCTCTTTCTCTCTCTCTCTCTGCTTCTCCCCACTCACATGCTCTCTCACACATTAAAAAAAGAAGAAGAAGAAAGTCTTCTTAGTTAAGACCAAAAAAAAACCATAGAGGAAAAGACTCAAATATTAAAAATTAAAGACTTCTGTCTACCAAAAGAAACCATAAAGACCAAATAACAGACTGAGAGAAAATATCTACAACATATAAGAATTCAAGGATTAATATACAGAATATGTCAAGATGTCAAGACCTACAAATCAATATGAAAGAAGTAAACTAAGTAAAACAAAATTAAAAAAAGAACAGGCAAAAGATAGGAGCAGTCACAAAAAGAAATATTCAAGTTTAATTGGTCTTTGGCCTAGGCATGGGTATAAAATCTCCCCAGGTGACGCTTATGTGCAGTCAGGATAACAAAGAAACCCGAAACCATACCTATTTAAAAAATGGGAACTGTCCAGGCTGCCCAAGGTAAAGTATAAAGGGAAAAGACAGAAAAAATGAGCCACCTTCAAGGACTTCTACCCAATCACTAAGGTATGGCCCTGAGAAATGGGTTTTGGAGTGCCTGGAGATTAAATACCCTAAAGGAAACTGTGTTTCCTTTTATCCAGTCAGAAAGCATTATCTTTTTTCTTTCCTAAAAGGCAGAAACATATGAATCTTATTATGAGACTAGTGAGGAAAATTATTAAGAAATAAAATTATGGGGCACCCTGGGTGGCTCAGTCATTAAGCATCTGACTTTGGCTCAGATCATGATCTCACAGTTCGTGAGTTCGAGTCCCACACTGGGTAAGCTTGAGCCCCACAAAGGGTGAGCTCAAGCCCCACTTCAGATGAACTCAGGCCCACTTCAGGTGAGCTCATGCCCACATCAGATAAGCCTGAAGCCTGCTTGGGGTGAACCCTGCTTCTCTCTCTCTCCCTCCCTCCCTCCACTCCTCCTGGGATTCTCTCTCTCTGCCCTCACTCACTTACACCCATTCTCTCTTTCTTGAAGGAAGGAAGGAAGGAAGGAAGAAAGAAAGAAAGGAAGGAAGGAAGGAAGAAAAAAGAAAGAAAGAAAGAAAGAAAATTATACTCCTAAGTACAAGAAGCTCAGGGTTAATTATTTGCAAAATGTGACCAAAGCAGACACACATAATGTTCTAGGGGGAAGCAAATCAATGAAAAATATCTGCATTGTGATTCCATTCCAAAATTCAAAAACATGTAAAATTAAGTAACGGTTTAAGGATACAAATGATGTGACCCAAGTATAAAGAAAATAAAGAACTCAGGTAACCTCTGAAAAAGAAAAGAAGACGTGGGATTACAAACAGGAATGCAGATCTTCGATGGCGATGACAATTTTTTCCTGTGCTGGGTGGTTGGTCATATGGGTGTTCATTGTCTTATTATTCTGTACCCCTTACACATGTTTTGCATACGTGATTTTATAACTTCTCAGTATTTAATAAAAGACCATAATTTTAAAAAAAAATGTGGGAATAAACAGGCACAGCATATGGCCAGTGATCTTGTAGCAGCTTTGTATGGTGACAGACGGTAGCTACCCTTGTGGTGAGCATAGCAAAGCGTATAAACAAATCGAATCACTATGTCGTACGCTTGAAACTAATATCAAATTGTGTCAACTACACTTAATTTAAGAAGTAAAACAAAGAAGACTATAGATTGCACATAAAGATTTATATATATAGTCTTTTAATTCTAGATTCAATGTTGGCCACTGAAAATCTGCTTGGTTCTGTTGTCCTTGTAAGTAGATACCTGTTAGGAGTTAGCAAAATCCTTGATTTTCCTCTTCTTCTAAAGTTGCATTAACAAGGAGATTTATGGGGGTAGGGAGAGTTTATAGTAAAGGGCAATGCATTCTTAGATCAAACTCACTGAGAACCACCAGCAATCATTTCAGGGAACTCCAGCAAAGAGGGTGCTTGCCAGCACTCAAGAGTAAAAGGGTTTGCAAAGAAAATGAAAAGCACTGCAGGAAGAATGATGTCATTTGAACGGTAAGAGAATTTTCCATTAATTAGTTTTGAATTGATTGAAATTCAATGAAACCCTGGTTGAAACTTCAGCTCTAGATTGAGATACTGAACAAAGATGAGAGTGAGCCGGGTCGAACACTTGCAGTGTCAGCGCCAACTCTGCACGTAGCGGGCAGTTGTGAGTTCAAGGGCGGTACCGCGTGTACTTCTCCCTCCCAGCCAGAAGTGAAAAAGTCCCAGAGAATCAGGCCTGGGCTCTGCCCACAACACTATCATCTGAGCATTGCTTGCATTGGAACAGTACAAGATTACACGATGACCCTTAAGTTGAAGCAGGATTCTGGATGCCTAGGGAAGTGGGATAGTCTTTATGTATGGTAAGCTGACTGCTGAGACAATCAATAAATGAATTAGCATAAAGTATGCTGACTTGTTTGGAAGGAATTTTATGAACACAGGATTTGAGACTTCTTATACAATAAGCAATGCAATCACAAGTGCTAATAAAGTATAATTAATGGTACTATAGTAAGATGTTATTAATCAATCAATACCTGTGAATTATGTGCAAGACTGTACTACGTAAAAAAAAAAAATTTTTTTTTTAAAGACACCATCCCTGTGTCAGAAGCATGTGGGGGCGCCTGGGTGGCTCCGTCAGTTAAGCATCTGACTTCGGCTCAGGTCATGATCTCGCGGTCTGTGAGTTCGAGCCCACGTCAGGCTCTGTGCTGACAGCTCAGAGCCTGGAGCCTGCTTCCGATTCTGTGTCTCCCTCTCTCTCTCTGTCCCTCCCCTGCTTGTGCTCTGTCTCTCTCTGTCTCAAAAATAAGCATTAAAATTTTTTTAAAAAAATAAAGTACAGAGAAACAGAGATAAGGATATCAGACCTCTTGTCAGAAACAAGCAAGGTAGAAAATAATAAGTCAAAATCCTGACAATACCAATGGGAAAAAACTGTCCATCTAGAATTCTTTATATAGCAAATATATCTCTCAAAACCAAAGGCAAAATACAAAATTCTTCAAATACATGAAAGCTATAATAATCATCACCACCAAGTCTCCATTACCAGAAACATCAAAGGACATCCTTAAGGCAGAAAGACAAGAAGAGATGCAAACTATTTCAGAAAATTAAAGGAAAAGGAATACTTTCCAATTCAGCCCAAGGGGTCAGCATTACTCCGATACCAAAACAAATTCAAAGATATTACAAGAAAAAACATCTCAAACTAATAGCTGTCATAACCATAGATGCAAAGTTTTTTAACAAAATTTTAGGAAATCAATTCCAACAATATAAAAAAAAAAGAATAATACATCAGGACTAAGTAGACTTTATTTCAAGAATGCAATGTTAGTTCCGGTATTTGAAAATCAATGTCATTCACCATATTAAACTAAAATTGAAAAACCATATGATCATCTCAACAGATTCAGAAAAAGCATTTGACAAAATCCAACTTCACTTCTGAAAAAAAAAAAAAAACTCTCAGCAAAACTTCTAGGAATAGAAGGAAATTTCCTCACTGGCAAAGAGCACGCAAAGAACGTCTACAGCAGGGCGCCTGGGGGGCTCAGTCGGTTAAGAGTCTGACTGCGGCTCAGGTCATAATCTCAGGGCTCCACACTGGGCTCGCTGCTGTCAGCACAGAGCCTGCTTTGGACCCTCTGTTCCCCTCTCTCTCTCTCTGCCCCTTCCCTACTTGTGCTCTATCAAAAATAAATAAGCATTTCCCAAAAAAAGTCTACAGCATTATCATACTTAATGGTGAAAGACTGAGCACTTTCTTCCTAAGATCAGAACAAGACAAATATGTCTGCTCTCACCACTTCTTTTTAACACTGTACTGGCAATTACAGCCAATGCAGTAAGAAAAATAAATAAATAAAAGATTAGAAAAGAAGTAAAATATATTCACAGATGACATAATCTTTAAGTAAAAAATTCAGTGGAATCTACAAAAAGAGCCACAGGAATAAGTGGGCATAGCTAAGTTAACAGAGAAGATCAATGTACAAAAATCAAGCATATTTCTATAAGGAGCAATAGTCAAAAATACAAATTTGAAAAACCATCATCTCAATAGCATCAAAAAATATGAAATATGCTATGTTGTACACCTGAAACTAATGTAGCATTTTGTCAAGTACACTTCAATTTAAAAAAATAATTAGAGAATATATATAAGGGGCGCCTGTGTGGCTCAGTCAGTTGAGTGTCCAACTTCTACTCACGTCATGATCTTGTGGTTTGTGCGTTCGAACCCCACATTGGGCTCTGTGCTGACAGCTCAGAGCCTGGAGCCTACTTCGGATTCTGTGTCTCCCTCTCTCTCTGCCCCTCCCCCACTCGCACTCTGTCTCTCTCTCTCTCTCAAAAATAAATGTTAAAAAAATTTTTTTAAGAAAATTTATATGAAATATATAGGGATGACAAAAGATGTACAAGATTTGCCCAGTGAAAACTACAAAGTATTGCTGAGAGAAATTAAATAAAACCTAAATAAATGAAGACTGTAGCATGTTCAGGGTTGGAAGACACATCATCATTTAAGAGGTAATTCTCTTAAAACTGATCTATAAATATAATACAATCTCAAATTTTCAAGCAGACCTTTTGGAAAAGTTGACAAGCGGATTCTAAAATTAATATAGAAATGAAAAGACCTTAAAGAGCCAAAATCTGGAAAAAGAACAGCAAAACTTACTTCAAGTCTTACTATAAAACTATAGTAATTGAATCAATGTAGCATTGGCATCAAGACAAATAGATCAATGGAACAGAAAAGAGAGTCCAGAAATAGAACAACACATATATAAGTAGATTTTCAACCTAGGCAGAAGGAGTCTTTTCAACAAATGATTCCAGAACAAGTGGATTCTATACGTAAGTAATGAATGTTAATGGCTAAAATGAACAATTCAGAAAACAACAGATGTTGGCGAGGATGCGGAGAAAGGGAAACACTTCTGCACGGCTGGTGGGAATGCAAATTGGTGCAGCCCCTCTGGAAAACAGTATGGAGGTTCCTCAAAAATTAAAAATAGAACTACTCTACGACCCAGCAATTGCACTACTAGGTATTTATCCAAAGGATATAAAAATGCTGATTCGAAGGGGGCATACGCACCCCAATGTTTATAGCAGCACTATCAACAATAGCCAAATTATGGAAAGAGCCCAAACATCCACTGACAGATGAATAGAGAAAGATGTGATATATTTATATATAGATGGGAACATTACTCAGTGATCAAAAAGAATGAAATCTTGTCATTTGCAACAATGTGGCTAAGTGAAATAAGTGAGAGAAAGACAAATATCATACGATTTCACTCATATGTGGAATTTAAGAAACACAACAGGTGAACACAGGGGAACGGAAGGAAAAATAAGATAAAAACAGAGGGAGGCAAACCATAAGAGACTCTTTTTTTTTTCTTTTTAATGTTTATTTATTTTTGTGAGACAGAGCAGGAGCAGGAGAGGGGCAGAGACAGCAGGAGACACAGAATCCGAAACAAGCTCCAGGCTCCAAGCTGTCAGCACAGAGCCGGATGCGGGGCTTAAACTCATGAACCTCAAGTTCATGACCTGAGCCGAAGTCGGAAGAAGTCGGACTAAGCCACCAGGCGCCCCCATAACAGACTCTTAAATACAGAGAACAAGCTGAGGGCTGCTGGAGGATAGGGAGATGGGGGATGGGTCAAATGGGTGATAAGCATTAAAAGCGTACTTGTTGGGATGAGCACCAGATGTTATACAGAAGTGATGAATCAGGAGTTGGACTCCTGAAACCAAGACTACACTGTATGTTAACTAACTTGAATTTAAATTTCAAAAAAAAAAAAAGATTACAAAAAAATGAACTTTAATCCATACTTTGTACTATACATAAATATAACTCAAGGGACAGCTGGGTGGCTCAGATGGTTAAGCGTCGAACTTCAGCTCAGGTCATGATCTCACGGTTCATGAGTTCGAGCTCCATCAGACTCTGCACCAACAGCTCAGAGCCTGGAGCCTGCTTACGATTCTCTGTCTCCCTTGCTCTCTGCCCCTCCCCTGCTTGTACAAGCAATACATATACTTCCTCATAAATAAAACATTTTAAAAAAATTTAAAAACTCGAAGTGGATCATAGATCTCAATCTATAACTTAAAAACAAAAACTCCTAGAACATAGGAGAATATTTCAGTGATATTAAATTGGAAAAGATTTTTAGATAAAGCAACAAAAACAGCAACAAAAGAAAAAAATTATAATTTGGACTTTATCAAAATTAAGAGCTTTTGCTCTTCAAAAGACACCGTTAAGAGAATAAAAAGAGAGAAGGAAAAATATCTGCAAATCCTATGGATGAAAAAGAACTTACATCCAGAATATATAAAGAACTTCTAAAATTCAGTAATAAGAAAACACAGAACCCAATTTAAAAATGGACAAAAGATTTCAACAGACACTTCACCGGGGGTGCCTAGGTGGCTCAATCGGTTAAGCATCAGACTTCAGCTCAGGTCATGATCTCACGGTTCGTGGGTATAAGCCCCATGTCAGGCTCTCCGTTCTCAGCACAGAGCTTGCCTCAGATCCTCTGTCTCGCTCTCTCTCTGCCCCTCCCTTGCTCGCTCACACATATGCCCACTAGCTCTCTCAAAAATAAACATTAAAACACACACACACACACACACATAGGGCTCCTGGGTGACTCAGTGGATTAAGCATCTGACTCTTGATCTTGCCTAGGGCGATGATCTCATGGTTTGTGAGTTCGAGCCCCACATCAGACTCCATGCTAATAGAGTGGATGGAGCCTGCTTGGGATTCTCTCTCCCTCTCTCTCTGCTCTTCCCCCCACCAAAATAAACTTTAAAAAACAAAAATAAAAAAATAAAAAGACACTTCACCAAAGAATCTATGTAGATAGCAAATAAGTTCATGAAAAGATACTCAGCATCACCAGTCATTAGAGAAATATAAATCCAGACCCAATGAGATATCACTACACATCTATTAGAATGTTTAGTTTAAAAAAACTGGCCATACCAAGTGTTAACAGAACGCGGAGGGAGTGAACTTTTTTTTAAGTTTATTTGTTTATTTTAACAGTGACAGTGCACAAGAGCAGGGGAGCGGCAGACAGGTGGAGGGGAGAGGGAGAGAGTGACAGAGAGACCGGGGGGGGGGGGGGGCCCGCGGGGAGAGAGAGACTCTTAAGCAGACTCCACGGCCAGTGCCAAACTCAATGCAGGGCTCAATCCCACAAACAATGAGATCATGACCTGAGCCAAAATCAAGAGCCAGACGCTTAACCAACTGAGCCACCCAGGCGCCCCAAGAGCGTGGACCTCTTATACACTGCTGGTGGGGATACAAAACAGTACTTGGAAGCTCTGTTTCTTTCAAAGTTAAGCATATCATATAAAGAGAAATAGGGGCACCTGGGTGGCTAAGTCAGTTAAGTGTCTGACTTCAGCTCAGATCATGATCTCATGGTTTGTGGGTTCGAGCCCCGCATGGGGCTCTGCGCTGACAGCTCAGAGCCTGAAGCCTGCTTCGGATTCTGGGTCTCCCTCTCTCTCTGCCCCTCCCCCGCTCACACTCTGTCTCTGTCTCAAAAATAAACATTAAAAACTTTTTTTTAAAAGTGATAAATAAAAGTATATGTTCACACAAAGACTTGTACATAAATTTTCATAGTAGCCTTCTTTGTTACCAATTAAAAATTGGAAACAACCAGTATGTCCATCAATAAATGAATGTATTAGTAAACTGTGATACATCCACACAAAGGAATATTACTAGGCATGAAAGAGGAATCAACTACGGACATACTCAAAACCACAAATCAATCTCAAAGTAATTATGCTGAAAGAAGCATAACTACATGCTATATGATTCCATTTATATAAAATTCTAAGGAAATCCTAGGAAATGGAAATTAATATGTAACGACAGAAAGATCGGTGGTTATCTGGGATGAAGACCAAGGAGCCATGGATATGAGGAAAGCTTTGGGGGTGATGAATATATTCACTATCTTGTTTGTGATGATGAATACATACATATGTCAAAACTTAACAAACTGGAGGCACCTGGCTGGCTCAGTGAAGTGTGCGACTCTTGATCTCAGGGTTGTGAGTTTGAGCCCCACACTGGGTACAGAGATTACTTAAAAACATTTAAAAAAATTTTTTAACTTAAACTGTACACTTTAAATTTTTTTTTAACATTTTTATTTATTTTTGGGAGACAGAGGGAGACAGATCATGAGCAGGGGAGGGGCAGAGAGAGAGAGGGAGACACAGAATCGGAAGCAGGCTCCAGGCTCTGAGCTGCCAGCACAGAACCCGACACGGGGCTCGAGCCCACGAACTGTGAGATCATGACCTGAGCCGAAGTCGGACACTCAACCGACTGAGCCACCCAGGTGCCCCACCTGTACACTTTATATATGTACAGCTGGTAATATGACAACTATTCCTCAGTAAATCAGCTTTTAAAAAATACAGTCTTAACTAGTATTCAACAATCCTTTAAATACAAATTGGGCCCTAATCCATTCATGTAAAACTATTCCCTGTTAATAATGTGCATTTTAGTCATAAAATTCATAGGTCATCCTTATATCCAAACTATTAAGAAAGACTGATTTAAACTGGCAAAATTCAGTAAATCATAAAGAAAACAAACGTCTTATTGTAGCAAAAGAGCTCTGAACAACTCAAATATTTTTTCTTTTAAAAAAACTTAAAAGAGGGGCGTCTGGGTAACTCAGTCGGTTGAGCATCCGACTTCAGCTCAGGTTATGATCCCACGGTTCGTGGGATCGGGCCCCGCATCGGGCTCTGTGCTGACAGCTTGCTCAGAGCCCGGAGCCTGCTTCAGATTCTGTGTCTCCTCTCTCTGCCCCTCCCCCGTTAGTGCTCTGTCTCTGACTCTCAATAATAAATAAATGTGAAAAAAAAAAGTTAAAAAAAAACTTAAAAGAACTAAAAAGAACAATAAACCATGTAAACTGCTGCTTTTAAGTAGGATTAAACAAAAATAACAATGTGCTATTATCTCCTCCCTGGTATCATAACTGCTGCTGTGGTTTCATATTCAATCCTTTAAAATGGATTAAAGCGGACCATGGCAAACAAAACGAGCAACTATTTCCACGGGGAGAAATGCTCTCTAAATGAGGACAGGTTAAAGAGAAATGTCGGAGGCTTCTCTCTGAACCCCTCAGCACCCAGGCAATCACTACAAACCTCTCCTCCTCATCAAAGTCTACTGGGAGTTAGAAACAATCCAATGTCATTAAAGGAAACCTGCCCAGAACCTCAAGAGCAGAGTTCCTCAATTAGCATCGTATGACTTTCTGCCTCCTGGCGGTTTGGTCACCCAAGCTCTCCAGTCTAGCAGACACTCCAGCCTACCAGATACCTTGCTTCGCTGAAAAGATTTTTAAAACTTCCTACTGTATCAGCCCACTTCCCTCCTCACCCTCTTCTTTAGAGTCCCTGTAGTATTCGTGCTGAAATTCTCATGCCCACCGCTGATGCCGCTATCGGAACATGATTTACAGAAGCAGCACAATGCGGGGTCATGAAAGGCATGTGGGCCTTGGAGTCAGACACCGGTCCATACTTTGGTCCTAACACTGCCTTATGGCTTAAGGAAACTCGGAGCCTCAATTTTCTCATCAGTTCAAGAGTCATTTCATGTTTCTCATTGGACAACAATTGTTTTTAAATGACACAATGCATGTGAATTATTTGACACCTCAGGTCATGATCTTGTGGTTTGTGGGTTCGAGCCCCATATCAGGCTCTGTGCTGACAGCTCAGAGCCTGGAGCCT
This sequence comes from Cryptoprocta ferox, assembly GCA_028646485.1. Lineage (NCBI taxonomy): Eukaryota > Metazoa > Chordata > Mammalia > Carnivora > Eupleridae > Cryptoprocta > Cryptoprocta ferox. The sequence goes on along the minus strand of CM053578.1, from coordinate 99,528,229 downwards.
GCTTCGGATTCTGTGTCTCCCTCTCTCTCTGTCTCTCCCTTGTTTGCTGTCTCTATCTCTATCTCTCAAAATAATAGACATTAAAATTGTTTTTAATTTTAATAAATAAATAAGAGAATATTATGCTAAACAAAATAAGGCAGTCACAAAAAAAAAAAATACTGTAAGATTCCACTTCTGAGGTACTCAGAGTGCCCAAAATCATAGAGACAGAGGTAGAATAGTAGTTGCCAGAGGCTGGGGAGAGGAAAGAATAGTAAAGTGTTGTTTAAAGGGCATAGAGTTTCAGTGTTATGAGATGAAATATAGTTATGGAGATGGATGTGGTGATGTTTGCACATTATGAATGTATTTAATGCCACCGAACAATACACTTAAAAATGGTTAAGATAGTAAATTTTACCATCACAGGAAAAAAAAATAGAAAAGTAAGTTTCTTTGGACTAATAGTTGACTAAACCCAACCACTTCCAGTCTCAACATGAGCGTTAATCACATAATTGCAACTCTGGGACATCAAGTTCTTGCTATGGTTCCAAATAAAATGCTACCTGAAAAGTTCTCATCAAATCCTTCTATCTCCCCTGATGTGACACAAAGGAGCATCTCGTGCAGCTCCTCCACTACCCTCCATCTAATAAAGACGACAAGAATTCTGGCTGTCTCCCTCAGGTCACCAGTAATGGCAGGGACAGCTGGACCTCAGAGGGATCTGCAGAACCATTCCAGGCCCACAGTCTGCTTTGTGCATGTGCTCAGTAGTATTTGAATGAAAATGAACTTTACTTTCCACAGCAACTCCCCATTTAAAGCAAAAAAAAAAAAAACTTTCTGAAGGTTCAATGGTCATTCGAAAAACTGGATTCTATAAGGCTAGTTATACAACACTAGAGGAATACAAAGTCTAGGGTAAATTAGGAAAACTGCAAATAAAAGTTTACAAATTTTCCCCACCCAAGAAAATGTTTTGTTATGCTTTTTTGTACTTAAAATATGGAACCATCTCAAAATCATTTCCAGTCCAATACCCAAAATCAACTGATCTGAAGGCATTCTGAGATAAGCACTGCAAAATGTGGTACAAATATGATTCTTTCAAAAAACATTTAGAGCAATAAAACTCAAATGTATTACGAACTGGGCAGCGGGCGGGGTGCAGGGGGAAGAAACAGGAAAATGTTCATTGGGTACAGAGTTTTAGTTTTCCAAGATAAAAAAGCGCCGGTGATCTGTTACACAACAGTGCAAATACAGTTAACATCACTGAACTGTACACTTAAAAATGGTTAAGAGGGTAAGTTTTCCATTACGTGTTTTCATTGCTACAATTAAAAAGAAGTCACAGAAGTTAGTGCCCTAGCTGTCATACTGATGCAAAAATATTTCAAATCAACTAACTTCTAGTGTCCAATACCAATCCCTAAAATTCCTTTTCTCCCAATTAAGGGGGGAAAAAAAGTGGACACATCTCGCTGGTAGGACATGGAAGCTTCTCCAACGACAATAACGCTGAGGGAGCACGTTGAAGACATGAGGAAGAAGACAATACAGATACTAAGCAGAGGCAGAAATACAAAGCAGGCTATAAACACAATCTAAGAGTCATCCCCACGTGCAATCCAGCCGAAGTCTCCAAGTAAAACTGTATAGAGGCTTCTCTTTACTCCAAAGATAAGACAATGTCCTCAACCTGCTTACAAGGCCGTGTGGCCCACCTCTCCAGCCCCCCTCCCACCAGATGCTTCCTGTCCTCTACACAGAGCTGTACCCTAAATCCCCAGTCCTCCCCATGAACTCCACCATCTTTGTGTGTGCTGTTTGCTCTGACTGGAACACTTTTCCTTTCCTGTGCATCCTTCAGATCTTAGTTCAAATGCCGTTCCTGTGACTTCCCTAAGTCAAAAAAAGGAAAAAAAAAAAACAGCTGCAGTTTCACATTCGTGTGATTATTTGGTATCATCTGCTGAAGACAGGAGCCACGGATGTATTCACTCTCCCCCATTTCTAACACAAGCACAATATACCAAATAGGCACTCAAATATTTGTTGGAAAAGTAAATAAATGGGCACTAAAACTATACAATAAGAAAGCAATAAAACATTGTAAGAGGTCTCCTTAATGAATCTTTGGAGGATGTCCGAAGCAACTGAGCCTAAAAGCCCTATTCAACTCTCAAGGGGAAAGAAAAAAAGTCAATTCAGATGCCTATATAAATTTCTCTGGCCCTTCTATGTCCCTAGGCAAATGCTGAGCACCAAAGGCTGATGGGTAAAACATACCAACACACACACACATACAGCATAGATAAAGCATAACTACTCCTTGTTGAGTAACCGTTTTTGGTATTTCTTGATACAATGGCTGCTGCATAGGAAGCACTCTAGAAATTGCTGTCAAATATTAAGACCAACATTTCACAAGAGTCTTAAGTATATACGAACTCGTAACTAACTCTACTGAAAACTGTGTTGTCTCATATAAAAGTAAGACCATCACAGAGGCAAAGGAATGAATCTCTAAGTGGCAAAGCCTCCTGGTAGTAACCATATTCATTTAGATCTCAAACAGAAAAAAACGCCAGACTGATTTGTACTAAGAGTGAAACAGAATCAGGTGACCACAGAGCTTTAACTAAGGACTACAAAATGTCACATGGGACTATTTCCCAGACGCTTAACATAAGAAACTATTTAGGATTCCCCGTCCCCTCCAACACAAACACAAACTGTATCTATACTTGAGATATAATCCATAAATATATTACAGAAAACTCCAGCCCATACTGATCTCTCCTCCCTCTGATTTTGTATTTAAACAAATGCTATTTTATAGTTTACCCAATAATTTAATGTGTAAAATAATTTAATGTGTACACTTATTTTATATCCTTTCACGTACATAAATACTGTGGGTACTTGTTAAATACTTACTACAGCGCACTGAATAATGGATTTTGGTATAGAAAGTCCTGCACTTTTATTTCCAAATGTCATTCCCGAAAATTGTTCATATGCCTGTTTTAACTCTATCATCATTAACGTTTATTTCTTTTTGAGGGGGGTGCAGAGAGAGAGGAAGACACAGAATGTGAAGCAGGCTCCAGGTTCCTGTCAGCACAAAACCGAACGTGAGGCTCGAACCCACCAACCTTGAGATCATGATGGAGCGGAAGTCGGACAACGGGGCTCGAACCCACCAACCCTGAGGTCATGATGGAGCGGAAGTCGGACACCGGGGCTCGAACCCACCAACCCTGAGGTCATGATGGAGCGGAAGTCAGACACCGGGGCTCGAACCCACCAACCCTGAGATCATGATGGGGCGGAAGTCAGACACCGGGGCTCGAACCCACCAACGTTGACATCTTGACCTGAGCTGATGTCAGACACTTAACGGATTGGGCCACCCAGGCGCCCGTATCATCATTAAATATAAAGTAGTTATCCAACAGTGTTCAAGGAAGGTTTAGAGTTTTGTTAGCACCACGCCTACAAACTCCATAAAGGGAGGTTTTCAGTATCACTGTGTCTTTTCAAATGGAAACCAGAGATACTGCCAACACCTGCCCCTACTTTCTTCAACGTAGCAAAAGTCACTTGACATTTTTCCCAAACTTAATCAGTGCCGGGGAGAGTTCCTTGTGTACAAAATTGGAAAGCACAAAATCTAAGCTACATAATACTAACCGCTCATCACTGAAAACAGGAACCCTATACCCGGGGAAGGGTCACTTGAAAACGTTCAATCTCATGAGTCTCCACCATCAACAAAGCAGATCAAAGACGTCACTTTGGAAAGCGCAAAGCAGCAGGCAAAGATCAAGCATTCTAATTAAGTGGGTGCCACTCAAGGCTCCTCAAGGGTTCCATCCCTGCCAGTCCCAGACATCTGTATGTGGACCCACGAGAACGTGTCCACAGGTGACCCGAGCCCGAGGGAGCGTCCTCTCTACAGCAACAGGCTCTGTTTAATTCTGGTTTTCTTATCGGCGCCCCGAACGGGGCTACAAGGGAGGACCGGCGGGACCCGGCGCGAGGAGCCGAGCCCGACTGGCCGGGTGGGCCGGCAGCGGGGGGCGTGTGGTGGGCAGGGGCGACGCCGCCGCCGGGGAGCGATGCCAGAGGCGGAGGGCGCTCGCCCCGGGCCGCCGCCGCCACCGCGGGGGCTCCGCTAAGCGCTGCGCAGAGCTGGCAGGCCAGGCCCGGGGCCGGTGCAGGGAAGGGGTCAAGGTGGGGCGCGCGGAGCGGGGGCGGGGAGGCCTCACCGTCGCTCCCGGGAGGCTGGCGCCGCCGCGGTCCCGCAGTTGCTAAGGGGAATGCTCTTCCGGGTCAGGGGCGCCGCCGTATAGAAAGCAACGGTGGCCGGACGGGGCCAAGAGCGCCGCGCGCCGCGAGAGCGCGGCGGAGACGGCGGGGGGCCGTCGTTCCTCTGCGGTGGAGGTGGCAGGAGTTGGCGAAGGGCCAACGCGACTTCTGTGGCCCCGCCTCGCGGGGGCGATGAGCTGTAGCCGGTGGCCGTAGCGGGGCGACCCTGGCGGCCTCGGCCCCCTGCTCGAGAGCCAGTCAGCTGCGGGCGCCCTCCCGCCCCTGCTCGGGACCCCCTCCCCCCAACTGCCTGGGTTCTCGCCCGGCTTCTAGGCCCCCCGGATGGAGCCACGCCCGTCCTTTCCTGGCACAGCGCTTTACTCATTCTTTCATTTACTAGACACTTGGTTGTTGCACACCTGCTCACGGGTCGGGGCAGGGCTGACACTGGAGATGCAGAGGTGGCCAATCCAGGCGCCGTCCCAGCCCGCAGAGGGCAGACCGGTGGGAGCCCGGGGAAGACGGATGCTGCTTCCCCGGGCGGGCTGAGCAGGGAAGCTGTGAGAACCCACCCGGACACGGGTGGGGAAAATCTTACTACAAGCAAGTAAAAGGGTAGGGAGGAGTGTTTCAGGTAAGCGAGTAGTCTCGGTTGAGAAACCGACCGAAAGATCAGTGTGGCCTGCCCAGGGGAGTGTGTAGAGAAGAAAGGATGGAGCCTAGAAAACATCAACATTGTGAACAAAGGAAAAGGAACCTCCAAAGAGCCCTCGGAATGTTCCTTGAAGGGGGCACCTAGCTGGCTCAGTCCGCAGAGCATGTGACTCTCGATCTAGGGGTTGTAAGTTTGAGCCCCACGTTGGGTGTAGAGATTACTTAAAAATTATATATTAAAAAAAAAAAAACAGAATTGGAATGGTTGAAGGACGGCTGAGAAGACCGTGGGAGACGAAAGAATTCCAGTAAGGAGGTGGTTACCCGTGTCAAATGCTGTGGAGATCAAGTGCCTAGTGTTGACCATAAAAAAATCAAAGTTCGGGAATACGGTGTCAAAAGTGACAGTGGCTTGAATAGTGTAGTGAAGGAGTCCACCACATATGCGCCACATTAAGACAGGAAAAGAAATACATTAAATTGTTTCTGAATGCCTTAATGTTTTGTAAAGTATTTGTAAATTTCAGGATTCTTCTAATACCTGAAGTTCTTGAAGGTGGGAAATGTTTATTTAATCTGTGTCTCCAGTGCTTGCCATGAAGAAAAGCCTCAATTACTGTTTAAAGAATAAATGAACCCATGAGCCTTTGATTTTTAATGTTTACACAAGTCTGAATCCTCAACAAAATTGTGATGTAGGCAAAATTTGTCTATTCAAACTGTAGATGATGGAAGAAGCCCAGCAGGGGCAGGAAGCAGAGGATGGCAAAGGATTCCAAGGGTGGGAGGAGCCCCAATGGAGCCAGGGATGGGAAGACCCAGAAAAGGAAAAGAACAAAGTACTGATAACATAAAAGCTGGGGTTTCTGAGCCAGAAATGGGAGATGAAGCCAAGGAAACCAAAAATATTAGAAGCAGGAATAGAAGGGGCGCCTGGGTGGCTCAGTTGGTTAAGCATCTGACTTTGGCTCAAGTCATGATCTCTCTGGTTTGTGGGTTCGAGCCTCGCCATTGCGCTCTGTGCTGACAGCTCAGAGCCTGGAGCCTGCTCTGGATTCTGTGTCTCCCTCTGTCTCTGCCTCTCCCCTGCTAGCTCGCTCTCTCTCTCTCTCTCTCTCTCTCTCTCAAAAAAAAAATAAATAAACAAAAAAAAAAAGCAGGAATAGAAGAACAAGGACAGAGCAAAGGAAGACAATTATTGTACATAAGTTCCACAGACAGATACCGTTTGGAGACAGCTGGCAGAAAGTGTGGTGTCCGCCTGTGTGAAGGCTACAGGGCTGGGTGGACATCATCTAAGAATGAGCTCTGGGCTTCCTCATGTGGGCCAAAGGAAAGGATGAAAGGCTTTCCCCACAAGCATACCTCCAATCCAGAACCAGTACATTCTCGTTATATCAAGTATCACAGCAAGCTCACCCAGAAGAGAAATGTTCTTCTCTAAGAGACTGCAAGCCTATCCACAATGGATGTGACCAGCCATCGGTGGGAGTAAACCATGAAATTTGAAATGTGCAGCTGAAAAGTTTAGGAACACCCAAAATATCAGCTAAGGGACACTAGGTGTAACATAAGCAAGGCAGGGCCAGAAAATGGTTACAATAAAGGAAGCTAAATCAATTATTATGTGAGCAGAAGGGACAAAGTCAACTTGTGATATAGAAAAAGCCCCAAATTCATAAAGTATAAAAGATAAAGTCTATTCCTGTATTCTCCTGACACCCTTTAATAGAGTATCAATTCTAAAGAACTTTGTTCTGTTGAAGGGCCAAGGTGATTCATCAGGTTCAACTTGGCTGGGGCTCCAGGAGATTTCAGTGGTGCTTCAAGAGATGGAAACTTACCATTGCTATGAAGGGCATGTTTTTAGAGAACTTCAGGAAGTTGTGGGTGAACCCTGTACTTCCAGAATGGTATTGGCATGAAAGGTTCCAGGTGATGAGCTTTGTCTGACTTTGGTTGCTGGCTGGTGAGTAGCCAATTAACGATGCAAAATGTTTTGAGGAATGCCCAGAATATGAACAAAGGACCAGGGTTACCATGCTCTATTGGTATATCCAGTGAGCCTTCTGCTACCTCCAGAAGAATCCCATGCTGCCATTGGGAGGGATGTGTCTATTATGAAATCCAAGCCTTCCTGGGAGTTCAGGGATTATAGACAGCTGCAGTGCCCCAGAGTTTTCCAGGTCCAGCCTGACCCTGATTCCTAACCACCACCGCCCCCAACTTGGTCTTCTTCTGTACTAATATCCGCCCAGTCACAAAGGCAGACACCCAGACACCCAGGAATCATCCGTGACTCCACTGTCTCTCACCACCACACCCTCACCCTAATAGCCCAATCCAAGAACAAGTCCTGTAAATTGTCTCATTCCCCCATCCAATTCTACTGCCACTAATTACGCTGCAAGGAGTAAGTAACCAAGCAACTCAGGATCAGTAAGAAGTGTTAGAACATCAAAAACGAAGCGAGGTGATAAAGATTGTGTGTGTGTGTGTGTGTGTCTGTGTGTGTGTGTGTGTGAGAGAGAGAGAGAGAGAGAGAGAGAGAGAACAAACAATATAATAACCAAACACCACAAGAACTTCAAGGAAATAAGATGGAATAAATCTATTCAACAACAACCTACTTTGATTGCCTTTCACGTGTGAATCTCAGCTTGAAGGAACTAACAAAAGGACTATTAAATATGTTAGAGAAAAACTAAGGTAGACTTGAACATATTCCAAGGAGCAAGGTGAAGGAGCCTTTGCTGGCCTGGGGGTGTGACTTTGGAAGGACCCAAAGTTCTTCCTTGATGGGATGGAATCAAGTGCCCCACGAGCCTCACCTTTATCTGTGCAGAAGATAGAGCTGCCTGCTGAGAGCGTTATGGGCAAACAGAAAATATGTCTTATCCTGACCGTATCAATTGATCTTGGCCTCCTCTATTCCAGCAATAAGCCCTGCCCGGACTACTCTCTCCCATTTGCAATCCGTGTCTGATTAGAGTCTGTTTTTGTTCTTGCCTCACTTTAAACTTAGTTTTAAAAAATAGTGCATTTTTCTTTTTCCTCTATCGATATGGTATTATTTTTCTCTTAACTATTTAAATGTAAGTCCTTTAGATCATTCCCACTTGTTGCCTTATGACTCTTAGCCTTTTCCTTAATTTCTCTCTTACCTTCTGGCTCCTGTTGAAAATTTCGTCTTTTCAAATACTTCTAACTATTCATTTTATTTCATCAGGATTTACCAACATGTTATTCTTGACTTTTTTAGATTTATTTATTATTTCCTAGTTCGTTGCTCTTATATTTTTTATTTAACATATGCTACTAAAAATATGAATTTTAGGGGTGCCTGGTTAAGCGTCTGACTTCAGCTCAGGTCATGATCTCACAGTCTGTGAGTTTGAGCCCTGTGTCAGGCTCTGTGCTGACAGCTCAGAGCCTGGAGCCTGCTTCGGATTCTGTGTCTCCCTCTCTCTCTGCCCCTTCCCTGCTTGCTCTCTGTCTGTCTGTCTCTCTCTCAAAAATAATAAACATTTTAAAAAGTATGAATTTTGGAAACTTCTCACTTACAGTGTTACTCATTCCAAGCTTTTAATCCCCACATATTCAGCTTTGAATTTGTCTTAATTTTTATACTCTCTCATCGTCCCACTTTGATCTTTTCTTTCTCTGATCTTCCATCTTTTTTCTAATTTTGAACTCTTTTAATCACAGATCTATCTCAACGGCTGTAAATGGCATCTAACAATTATTACACTTGGAAAGAAAAAGAATGGCATTTAAACTCCTTAAGCCCAGAATATTTATACCTTTGTTTTGTTGGAGAATTCACTGCAGATGGAAGTCTTTATAGGACAATACTTTACTTTTCTCCTGTAGCTCACCCCCTGCCAGATACCAGCCTCACATGAAGCTGGTAATTCCATTACAACGGTAGTGTGTCATACCACTTAACGGGAATCGAACTGCTGGATTCAAATTCAACTCCTTCAGTTACTCACTGCGTGACCTTAGGCAAGTTACTCAAGCTCTCCATTGAGGTTTCCCTACTTTCAGAAAGTGAGTAATTAATAGTACTACCTCATAAGGTTGATAGGAAATTTAAATGAGTCCATACATGTAAAGCACTTAAAACATTGCCTGGCACATACTAAATACATGTTCATTAATATTATCATTTGGTAAGAGGTTATCCTAAATAGTAGTCACTCTTAGGAGTATGAAACAACGAAGTATCTTGTGTATGATGGTCCTGACAGAGATAGCTTTTTTCTCCCTGCTGTAGCAGATGCTGCAGCCTACCCAACTTCTCTTTTGCCACTCTCTCTTTCAACAGAACCCAATTTTTTTCCAAGATAACAAGTCTCCCCCAAGGAGTCATGTGCTGGAAGGGAGGGATGGGTTTGCTCCACATCTGTGTGTGTGGCTGAGGAACAATTTCAATGAAAGGTTAAGTGTTTATCCCTTTCCAGCGCTCAACGTTGAATGAGTCTCTTCATTTTAGAAGTATAAAGAGAAAACATGCGATTGGCTAAGGCCAGCCTATGAATTGGGTTAGGGGTCCACGGGAGCCAATCAGCTGACCCAGGGAAAATGATTCGCTCAGTACAATTACGGCTGTTCAGGTCCATACCTTCCTTAGGGTCTCAGTGTGTGTGTGTGTGCCGGGGGACCCACTTATTGAAGGAAAGGGGGGCAAATTTCAATGAAAGATAAATAGGCAGAGAGAAATGATAATCCTATGCAGTGCATAGCCTATCTACACAGATATATATAGCTAGTCTGAAAAGCAAGGATATAAACTATCGTTTTCATAAAATGTGATAATCATATTTTAAAATATTTAACTGGGGGCACCTGGGTGGCTCAATCAGTTAAGCATCCAACTCTTGGTTTCAGCTCGGGTCATGATCTCCTAGTTCATGGGGTTCAAGCCCTACATCGGGCTCTGCGCTGCCAGCGTGGAGCCTACTTGAGATTCTCTCTCCCTCTCTCTGTCCCTCCCAGGCTTGTTCTCTTTCTCTCAAAAGTAGATAAATAAACATAAATAAATAAATAAATAAATAAATAAATAAATAGACTGGAGGGGCACCTGGGTAGCTCAGTCAATTGAGCATCGGACTCTTGATTTCAGCTCAGGTCATGATCCCAGGGTGGTGGGATCCAGCCCCACATTAGGCTCTATGCTGAGCATGGAGTCTGCTTAGGATTCTCTCTCCCTCTATCCGTCTTCCCTGCTCATGCTCTCTCTCTCTCTCTCTCTCTCTATTTAAAATTTTTTTAATTGTTTTAATTAAAAACATTTAACTGGAGGTAAAGCATTTCAGAATGCCAAAACCAAAGCAAGGGGATTTGACTAAGGAGGACTTGGAGGGGATTGAATGACCAAAAAAAAAAAAAAAAATCTATTTATAAGAAAAACATTTTGTTAAGAAAAATAGTTGTGAATTAGAACAAATAGAAAGAAATGAGTATAGTCTGTTTTTGTTGGGTGAGTGAAAACATAGTAAAACACTAAGAAATTGGGTTAGTCAGAAAATTGTGAGAAAATCTTATCTCACTTAAATGAATAAAAACGGCCTCCAAAAGAAATCTTAAACTAAAGAGAAAACAAAGAATGTTATTAACTGAGAAAAATACAGAATAACACAATTATAATAATTATAAGATTACATGTAAATGGACTAAATTCTCCTATTTAAAAAAATTAGCATCATACACTGGATTAAAAAGGCAAAATCCACACCTATGAATCTTTTTCAAAATACATTTAAAGAAAGGGAAGATAGAATAATTTAAGAGCCTGGCTCAGATAAATCATGCTTGCACAAAAGCAAGTGTAGCGGGTCCCAGCTTGACTGATTAAGTTACGTTCATCCCAGGATTCTGGCATACCTGGGCATGCCCAGAACACTCATGGCCGGACCCACTGGAGGTCTGTTTCCATGAGAAGGCAGCATCCTAGGAAACAATCCCTTCTTCAGGGAAGGCCAAAGAGAAGCCCCAGGACAACAGGTAAGTATGATGTAGTGTAAGGAAGGGAGGCTGCAGGGATAGGGTGTGCACAGAAAACAAGCTGCTTGGCATTAGGCAGCCCTGCTCTGTAGCTTTTCAACAGAATGGGGCACCGGCAGGGGAAGGGTGCTGTTGGAGCATGTTGGCGTAAACTCTCCACAATGCTCTATTCATTGGCCGTAAACACAAGCTCTGCCCCAGCCCCACTGAGAGATCATGGGCAAGTCTCTGCACCTCGGGAGCCTCCATTTCTTCTACAGAAGGAGGTGATTGGAGGGATTGATCCAAAGAGGAAAAATTGGGAAATAGAGAGCTTTCTCAGGTGCACATTAAGCTTTCACAAAAATTAATTGCAATTTTTAAGATAAAGATATTCACAATAGATACGCAAAGATTTTACACATATTTTCTCAGACTTCCATGCAATAATATTGAAGAAAAAGCCAAAACACTACCTTATATGCACAAGACCAGGCAAGAATGGAAGAAAGACTCTGTGACGGAACAACTAAGTTGAAAAAAGCAGCACCAAATATGGGGCCATTACATTAAAGACAAAAAAATATATATCATTTACACAGCTAAAGCTGTAATGGAGGAACTTTTGTATCTCTCATGCCTATGCAAATAAGAAGGAAAAAGGAAAAAATAACCTAAATCTACACCTAAATTTTTTAAAGGTATAGGTAGCAAATCCAAAAGGGAAAAGCAATAAATATGACATCAAGTAAATTAGAAAATAAGAGAGTATCTGCTTACTCTGCGAAACTGAGATAAGAAATTAACTAATGTGCTAACTGCAGACTAATAGGATAGCCAATTAAATACCCAAGAAAATATAAGAGAAACAAAATGCAAAAATGAAAAAACACAAAAAATTCAATTGTTAGGAAATATTATTCAAAGTTAAACTCTACTAAGTTTTAAACATTAAAGGAAGTTAATAATTTTGAACACAACTTACACAAGAAGAAAAGAAAACTCAGGTAGAGTAACAGGGAAAATTCAAGGAAGAAACATGGAAAATTTGAGGCACCTGGGTGGCTCAGTCAGTTAACCATCAGACTTCGGCTCAGGTCATGATCTCACAGCTCCTGAGTTCGAGCCCCGCATCGAGCTCTGTGCTGACAGCTCAGAGCCTGGAGCCTGCTTTGGATTCTGTGTCTCCCTCTCTCTCTGCCCCTCCCCTGCTTGCACTCTGTCTCTCAAAAATAAATAAACATTTAAAATTTTTATTAAAAAAAAGAAACATGGAAAATTTATCATAGAATGAATAAGTACATTTTTAGAAAAAAAACGAGTTGATAGTGTTGTCATTAACACTTACGATATCAAATAAATAAAAGCCAAACTCATTTTGTGAGGCAAATATGGTCATTTCCCTCCTATTTGTAGAGACAAAGATTATAAATACTGAAAAAAGTTTCCAAAATATTTACTTCATACATAATTTTACTACTTTTGCACAATTATTTTCCTTTTATTCTATTTTTCAGGACCAGTGGTATATACTCATATTGCAGTTGTAGACTATGCAACTATTTCACATTCCTTTTATAAATTTTATTTTCTTTTCCATGTTTATTTTAGAGTTTTCTCTTGTTCACTTTATTATACAAATTATAAATGGTCATTGGAAATAACTTAGATAACACTTTTTTGAGAGAGAGAGCGCATGTGCAAGCAGGGAAGAGGGACAGAGGGAGGGGGAGAGAGGGAGAGAGAGAGAGAGAGAGAGAGAGAGAGAGAATCTTAAGCAGGCTCCACGCTCAGTACAAAGCCCAATGCAGGGCTCAATCCACACCCCTGGGATCATGACCTGAGTCAAATTCAAGAGTTGGACACTGATCTGACTGACCCACCCTAGCACCCCAATAATATATTTGATTATGAAGAAGCAACTAAAAATGTATGTATAAATCTACCACCTAGGGATAGACAGATAGAGAGGTGGATAGACATTTGGAGTTGAATTGGAATATTCTTTTTTGAAATTTTTAAGATGAGATAGATAAGTGACCCTTGAACAACATGGGGCTTGGGGCACTAATCCCCCATGCAGTAGAAAAACTGGATGTAACTTTTGACACCCCCAAAACTTTACTACTAATAGCCTACTGTTAACCAGAAGTCTCACCAATACATAGGCAATTAACACGTTTTTAGTAAGTCATATGCACTATATACTGTATTCTTACAATAAAGTAAGTTAGAGGAAAAATTATTTTATTTAAGTTTATTTATTTTGAGAGAGATAGAGAGACTGTGTGCAGGGGAGAGGCAGAAAGAGAGGGAGAGAGAGAATCCCAAGCAGGCTCTGTGATGACAGCTGATGAACCATGAGATCATGAGCTGAGCCAAGATTGAGAGTTTAACGCTCGAACAACTGAACCACCCAGGTGCTCTGAGGAAAAAAAAGATTATTAAGAAAATCATAAGCGAAAATGCATTTACCATACATATGTGTTGCATTTATAAAAATAAATCTATGTATAAGTGGACCTACACAGTTCAAACCCATGTTGTTTAAATTTGTAATTCGAATAACATCTAATTCACCATTTTAAAGTGTATAGTTCACTGGTTTTAGTATAATCACAATGTTGTTCAATCATTACCAAAATCAGTTTAGAACATTTCATCACACCAGAAAGAAACCCCAGTGATTAGCTGTCACTGTCCATTTCTCTCCCCTCCTCCCAGCCCTAGGCAACTACCAATTTTCTGTGTCCATGGATTTCCGTATTCTGGATATTTCATATGAGAAGAATGTCCTTTGGTCCCTTGTCATTGGCTTTCACTTAGCTTGTTTTTGGGTTCACTCACACTGTAGCACAAATCAGTACTTCATTCTTTTTTTATGGATAAATAATATCCCAGGTATGTATATCCACATTTTGTTTATCTGTTGAGCAATTGATAAACACCTGGGTTGTTTCCACATTTTGGCCATTATGAAAAATGCAGCTATGTACATTCCAGTCCAAGTTTTTCATAAACGTATGTTTTCAATTGTTTGGAGGTATATACATAGAAGTGGAATTGCTGGGTCATATGGGCCGGATTATGTGGTAACTTCACCATTCTACATTCCCACCAACAATGTATGAGGGTTCAGATTTCTCCACAACCTTGACATCATTTGTTATTTCCACTTTTTTTTTTATTACACCCATTCTAGTGGAGTGATATTTCATCTAGTAAAATGGCATCTCATTGTAATTGTAATTTTAATTTGCATTTCCCTAATAGCTAGTGATAAGAGCATATTTTCATGTGCTATTGACCTTTTTTGTGACTTTTTGGAGAAATGTCTGTTCAAGTCTGTTGCCCTTTTTTTTAATTGGCTTGTATTTTTTTACCATTGAATTGTAAGAATTCTTTATATATTCTGGATACTAGGCCCTTATCAAATATGTGATTTCCAAGTATTTTCTCCCATGTCGTAGGTTGTATTTTTACTATTTTATTAATGACTTCTGATGCAAAAAAAAAAAAAGTTTTAATTTTGATGAAGTCCAAATTATCTATTTATTCTTTGGTTGCTTGTGCCGTAGGTGTCATATCTATGAAACTATTGCCTAATCCAAGGTCACAAAGATTTATACATATGTTTTCTTCTATGTTTTAGCACTTACATGTAAATCTTTGATCTATTTGGGGGTAATTTTTGTAGAGGGGGTGAGATAAAGGTCTAACTTCACTCTTTTGCCAGTGGTTATTCTATTGTCCCAGCACCATTTGTTAAAAAGACTGTTCTTTTCTCACTGAATGATCTTGGCACCCTTGTCAAAATCAACTGACCATAGATATATGGATTTATTTCTGGGCTCTCAATTCTAGTCCATTGATCTGTAAGTATAATTCAAGCCAGTGCCATACTGTTGTGATTACTGTAGCTTTATAGTAAGTTTTGAAGTTGAGGAGTATGAGTCTTCCAAATGGAATATACTTTACAATGGTTTTGTAACTTTTCCACTTCAAAAACTTGAAAATATGTATCAGTGTGCAGACACATATAATTCTATAGGATCAATTTAAATAAACATCATGAATTTTCCATTAGTTATTTGACCGAAATTACACCATATTGTTAGATATATAGATTACTTCCAATCTTTTATCATAAACAATGTTTAATAAACATCCATGCACCTAAATCTCTGCACCTGAGTTAAATTACTTGCTTTGAAAAAATTATCTTTATTAATTTAAAGGACTGTATAAATTCCAATATGTTTATGTACAATAATTTTATTCAGTGTTTAAGCATTATAAATATGGTGCAATAACATTTTTGTATGTTTGGTTACACTCCTTTTGGATAATTTCCTTAGACAAAATATACTAAGTAACTTGAGATTGCTCAATCAAACAGTATAAACATTATTATGACAATTGATAAATATCCAATATATACTCCAAATGTATATTCTTTTAATTTAATGCTGCCCTAAAGCAATGTATACCAATTTCACTATAACTTTGTCAGAATTAGGTATTATACTTTTAAAAAATATATTTTAGTGATTGAAAATAGTGCTTTAGAGTTGCCTGGGTAGCTCAGTCAGTTAAGCATCCAACTCTTGATTTCAGCTCAGGTTATGATCTCGTGATTAGTGGGCTTGAGCCCTGCTCCAGGCAGCGCAGAGCTTATTTAAGATTCTCTCTCTCTCTCTCTCTCTCTCTCTCTCTCTCTCTCTCTCCCCCCTCTCTCTCTCTCCCTCTCTCTCTTTCTGTGTCCCCTGCCCTTTCCTCGCTCACACACTCTGTTTCTCTCTCAAAATAAATGAATAAACTTTAAAAAAAAAGAAAATGGTGTTTTATTTATGTTTTAACTTCATCTATATGATTACTGGTGATGTTTTGACTTCTCATGTATGCTATAAATGTATTTCCCTTTGAATATGTTGTTTTTTCATGCCTTTAACGAATCCTCTAACAAGCCTCAATCCAACTAATTTGTAAGATCTCTTATTGAAGCATAATAGTAACTGTTTCCTGTAATTATTGCTGTAAACAATTTCCTTTCCATTTTACCTCATTTATATTTACTGTACAAGAATGGAACAGCAGCCAGGGCCATAGAAATTTTGTTCAGGATCATGTCAAATTTATGCATTACTGTGGGAAGAATCAAGGTCTTTATCATAGTAAATCTTCCTACGGAGACACATGTATAGCTCTCCATTTAGCCAGGTGCTCCTTTTTGTCCCGTAACATTAAATTTTGTTTAATTTTTGACACAGCTATTGTTAATGGGATTTTTACAGGTACTTGCTGAGAGGAAGCTATTTGGTGTTTTTTTATATATATATATTTTTTTGTGTACAGGGCTACTTCTATATTTCCTTTAAATGGCCATTTCATTAAACTCAATAACAAGAACTGGAAAACAGGAGGCCAATTGTCATTATTTACCAGTGATTTACTGTCTACCATGAAAACCCAACACACAACACATGAAGGAAACTCAAGAGAGGGCATCTTCTGAAGAGTGGAGCAGTTCCTGTTCAAAACCAAACAAACAAAAAACAAAACAAAAAAACAAAAGAAATAGAATTAAAAAGTATGAATTCAATAAGAATATCCAGTTATTAGTCCAAATTTAAAATTAATATGTAAACAGGGGCACCTGGGTGACTCGGTTAAGCGTCAGGTCATGATCTCACACGTTGTGAGTTCAAGCCCCACGTCGGGCTGCCTGCTGTCAGCACAGAGCCTGTTTCAGATCCTGTTTCCACTCTCTTCCCCTCCTTTGTTTAAAAACGTTAAAAAATAAATTAAATTAAATTAATATGAAAACATTAACAGTTTTATTTCAGTGTCAACAAAAACTAATAAAAAATAATAATTTTTTAAAATCCTTAGTAAGGAAATGTTTTTAAAATCCCATTTATTACAGCCACCTGTACAAATCCAAGAATAACTTATAAAAGATGTGTAGGACCTATGTATGGTAACTTTAAAGCTATGGGAAATGGAAAGACACACCTCATTCTTGGATAGGAAAACTCAATATTGAAAAGATGACACATTTTTTTACATTTATGGGCAAATCCAATAAAACCCCATAAAATCACAGCAGGATAATTGAAGAATTTGGATAAATTATTCTAAAGATCCTCTGGAAAATAAATATGAAAAAAGACTAAAGAAAATCCTGAAAAAGAAGAGTATCTTCAGAGGGATATGCCCTACTAAATATTAAAACATATTTAAAAACTACAGTGAATAAAACAGTATGGTCAGAAATAAGCAGGCAACACAATAGAATAGTCCCAAACCTTACATGACCATATATGAGAATTCAGCGTGAGAAAAATGGAAGTATAATTTGGTGGGGAGGAAACTTCACAAATGTGCAACAAAACCCGGTAATGGTGTTGGGGCACCTGGCTACCCACTGGGGAAAAATTGTTGTATTCTTCATTTTTTTAAACTATTCTTTTAATCTTTTTTTAAAAAATTTTTTAATGTTTATTTATTATTGAGAGACAGAGACAGCGTATGTATAGGAGGGGCAGAAAGAGGGGGAGACACAGAATCCAAAGCAGGCTCCAGGCTCTGAGCTGTCAGCACAGAGCCTGATGGCAGGGCTCGAACTCACCGACTGTGAGATCATGACCTGAGCCAAAGTCGGACACTTAACCAACTGAGCCACCCAGGCGCCCTCGTATTCTTCATTTTAAACCGAAATAAATTCCAGGAAAACCAACCATGTTAATTTACAAAAGTTGAATGTACTGAAATAAAAAGCACATATTTCTGCGATCTTGTGTTACAGTCACTGAACAATGGAAGATTTCTTGCCTCTGGGATGCTTTTCAAAATGCAGAGAGACTAATCATAATCAACCATTCTTTGCAAACTATTGTAAGCACAATGGATGGTTCTGAATGGTATTGTACAGGACAAGTCTGAGCGTGAGGCAGTGCTTCCGGGGAATGCTGATTTCCCTCCTATTTCTATTCTAGGGCGAGCATCCTTGACCTTCTGATGTTCGGCGCTCCTGCTTCCCCCATCCTTGATGATCATTCTCTGGTCTAAGCTCCCCCCTTCTCCCCCACAACGCGTAGCTCCATTTCCACCCTTGGCCAAGCTGTCCCCATTGCAAACTGCCTTTGGGGCAGAACTGGTGAGATTGGAGGCTGAAGAAGTGAAACTACTTTCAAATTCTATTAGGAACTGACCCTTCTGGGCACAACTCAAGGGAGATATTTGGTCTCTCACCTCTTATCAATAGGTGGGAGGTAAATTAAACACTCTTTCATCTGAATATATAAGATAAGCTCCTTCAAAGCTACCAGGCGGCCCAAGCCAACAGGCAAGCTGACCTTGGAGAGCTGCAAAAAACGGGGTGGGAAGAAGTCAGAAGCTGTCTCGCTCTTGCTCTCAACTCATGATTGCTTCGTCTGTCTCACTGGGGCCATTGCATCTCCATAGCACCAATTTGGCCAGGCTTTGGATGGTCCTTGGAAGAGTGCTCATCCCAGTTTTATGAGAGGGCTTATTTTGCCAGATAGTTTCAATAACCATTTGACACTCTTTTGTCAACCTCCCAAATACATAGGACAGATATCTTATTAATGGGCACAAACTCAGGAACTAGATCCTGAATTTGGATGCTGGCTCTGTTATCCCTAACTTTGTGACATTGAACAAGTTATTCAACATTGCTGTGTCTCAATTTCCTTATCTGTGAAATGGGGGTGACAATAGCTACTGTATGCGTTAATAACTAGTGTCTTTGGGAACAGCACGTGTTCTATATAAGCATTATTGTTTCAATATCCAATATGATAGGGGCGCCTGGGTGGCTCAGTCGGTTAAACGTCCGACTTCAGTTCAGGTCATGATCTCTCAGCTCACGGGTTCGAGCCCCGCGTCGGACCCTGTGCTGACAGCTCGGAGACTGGAGCCTGCTTTGGATTCTGTGCCTCCCTCTCTCTCTGCCCCTTCCCTCACTCATGCTCTGTGTGTGCCTCTCTCTCTCTGAAAAATAAACATTAAAAAAATTTTTAATAAGGTAAATAATAAATAAATATCCAATATGACAAATTCTTCCTTCTGCTTTTCCCCACGACTTAGCCTTCACTGGTGTCTGCCCTGGAGAACTCCGTAAGATCTGTAGGGATATTTTCACTGTAAAATGTGATGATAAAAGAGCATCATGAAAGTATACACAGTAAAATCTCTCATTTAGATTTTACTATGTGTAATTTATGATAATTTTATTAGATTGGGGTAAGTTCACATTTGTACAATCTTAAAAGTTTGCTTGTAGTACGGATAGAGAAAATATAAAGAATAAAACATATTTAGCCTATCAGGAAATAAACTGTTAACACTGGCATATTCTACGTACATAGCTACGCTAATTGCAGTTAAATATATTATTAATGAAAAATAATCTGATATCATCCACAACATTGTTTAGCTCTTACCATAATTTTTGTTATTTAAAAACCTCTTCCTAAACCCACTAAATTGGCAATAATCAAAAAGACAGATAATAACTAGTGTTGGTAATGATGTGAGGTAATCAGAGCCCTCACGCACTGCTGGTGAGAACGTATGCTGCAGCTAGTTTGAAACACTGGCAGTTCCTCAAAAAGTTAAACATGAAGTCATCATATGATCCAGTAATTCCACTCCTAAGTATACACTTACGAGAATGAAAACATATATTGACCCCCAAATGTGTGCATATATATTCATAACAGCATTATTCATAATAGCCAAAAAATGGAAGCAACCCAAGTGTCCATCAACCGATGAATGGATAAACAAAATGTGGTGTGTACATACAATGGAATATTATATAGCTATAAAAAATAAAACCAAAGTACTGATATATGCTACAACATGACTGAGTCTTAAAAACATTATGTTAGGAAGGCAGACACATAGGGCCACATATTGTTTGATTCAATTTATATAAAATGCCAATCTATAGACACAAAAATTGGTAATTGCCTGGGCATGGGGGGCATGGAGGGATGGAGGGTTGATGGTTCAGGGTGGGGGTGAGGGGTTCAGGGTGATGAAATGTATTAAAATGGATTCTGGTGATGGTAGCACAATTCTGAATATACTAAAAGCCATTGAATTTTACATTTTATTTATTTTTAAATGTTTATTTGTTTATTTATTTTGAGAGAAAGAAAAAGAGACAGAGAGACAGAGAGCAAGCAGGGGAAGGGCAGAGAGAGAGAGAGAGAGAGAGAGAATCCCAGCAGAATCCAAACAGTCAGTGTGGAGCCCAACATAGGCCTCAATCTCACAAACCGTGAGATCATGACCTGAACCAAAATCAAGAGTCGGACGCTCAACCAACTGAGCCATCCAGGCACCATAAATCTACATTTTATTTTTTTCTTTTATAGTTTATTGCCAAGTTGGTTTCCATATAACACCCAGTGCTAATCCCAACAAGTGCCCTCCTCCACGCCCATCACCCCCCTTCGCCTCTCCCCCACCCCCATCAGCCCTCAGTTTGTTCTCAGTATTCAGGAGTCTTTCATGGTTTGCCTCCCTCCCTCTCCCCAACTATTTTTTCCCCTTCCCCTCCCCCATGGTCCTCTGTTAAGTTAGAAATCTACATTTTAAATGGGTGGATTGATTGATGTACACATTATATCTCAAAAAGCTGTTTTAAAACTCTTACTCTGTTTCCAACAGGTGACAACTGCCTGGTGTGTATTTAAGCTTATTTATTACAATCCTCAATCCATTGCAGTTACTGATCCTTAGATCAGATCCTTAGAATAAGCGTGACACTAAATTTATTTTCATGCTCACCTTTACTATGGGATTTGAAAGAGAGCATTAAACCAATTTCAGCAAACTCGGAGGAGTTGGCTCTTTATTGAATAAGTATTGCTACCTTTCAAGTGAATTTATCCCTTCCAGGAACGTAAGCTCTTGTAGGCATCGACTTCTACTACAAATCTAGGTGGAAGCTCTTTCCCATGGGGATAGTAGCATAAGGAGAGCTCGAGTAATTCGCTAACCTCACAGCTCTCAGAGAGATAAGGTGAATTTGCAAAAGGCTGTCACTTCCTCAGATTTTATTTCATTTCAATGGAGGTACGTTTATGCATTTCATGAATCTATTCCTATTTCTTTCCCTGAGAAACATTCATTATTTTTCACAATATCAAAAGCGATGTCATGGGAAAGTCATAAACGTCACCTGCTTGGCAGACAAGTCAGATCACATTTACATGTATGCCTGTGACCCTGACTCTGGGACATCTCTGCCTTCTCAGCAGGAAGGCTAGCCAAGTTGGGGTGCAACTCCTGCCCCGAGGCCTCCCTGGCTGGTGTTGCGGCCTCCAGCCCTGTCGCTCTGATGTTCGAGGTAGACCCAGCTCACTGGCTCTGCTGCCCATGATGCAGCTGATGCGGGAAACCAAGGCAAAGGAAAATTTTCCTCACTGTTTACAGCCCGTTGACAAATCCTTGAAACAGGCAGAGTGACATCCCTCCAGGAACTCAGCTCCCTCACAGGTGACGAAGACACGATGACACGTTGCTAAGGGCAAAAGGCAAACTTAGCTTAACATTCCGACCTCCAGGATCCTGTAAGCCTACTTTAACATATCAAAATTCCTTTGGAAATGTCCTTTATTTCTATGCCCCACCCCAAGACATAGGTTGGCAATCTTACTCCAAGCTTAGGGCTATACCTCTGAGGGGTCTCATCATGACTGTGGTTTTACTAAACTAATAAATGACCTTTTCCTAACAGCAACCAGCCCCTCAAGGTCCTGGAAACCTTGCTTCCAAAATACCTTAGAGACTTCCGCTGTCCCTGACCCCCTTCCAACCTGTGGGTATGTTATGAGTCGCCCATCACAACCCCAGTGTGGCTCTTTCTGCCCAGGGGTCCTGTCCCCAGGCCCATGCTTTAATAAAATCACCTTCTTGCACCAAAGACGTCTCACGCACTCTTTCTTGCTCATCAGCTCCAAACGCCACCACTCCAACCCCGCATCACAGCGCAGGTCCGGCCACAGCGCGGCTCCAGCAGGGCCTCAGAACCACAGCGCCTGTGGTGTTAGTGCCTGGTCCACCAGCTCCACTGTGGGCCCCACCTCTGCGGTCCCTTAGTTGAGAGGGGCAAGGAGAGGCTGTACCCTATGGTGCCAGGTGCCCAGGGAAAGCACCAACGCCCCACGTGCTGCTTTTCCAATTCACACACAACCAAGCCCCCCACGCCTGCCCGTGGTGCCCGCAGGCTTGGCTGATCACCAGGTGGGCATGAGCTCCTGCCCGGGAGGACTCTGTTCCCTAGACTGGGGTTAAGAAACACCAGCGTGACCACAGCCTAGGGGTTCCTTCCAGGATGCCTGTAAGTTCCTATTCTGGTTATCCTCCATCTACCCTCTCACCCCCCAAATCCATTCTGCTTATTCTCTGCTTGGCCACGGTTGTGCGAGTGGGTGTTTGGGGTGGTTAAAGGTGATGAGGGAGCCAAAGGCAAGCTGAGGACAAAGCACGAGCTAACAATCCACCCCCACCCCTCACCGCCAGGGTGGGATCTGAGACACTCCTGGCTGCCCAAGCAAAAAGAAAAGGGAAAAACAAACGGTTAACTCATAGAGATCACAGTCCTGCAGGACAGGAGTTTCCGTCAGTTTGCAACTGTTTTAATGATTTACAGGAAAAAAGGCGATCTCCAGAAACCTATAGCCTCCGTTTTCTGGAGCCCTAACATCACCCTCCCCTCCATAGTGATGTGGGGAACGAAGGCAAGAAGAAAATGTAGATAATATTACATTTCTTTAAAACCTGCAGCCCATTGATAAACACTTGAGACAGGCAGAGTAAAACATTCCTCCCAGAAACTCCCAACTGTCTTGTCTTAATGTTAATGCCTTACTAGAGGGAAAGATAACGTTAGCTCAACAGTAGCAAGGCTTCCAGTATCTTATGAGTCCTTTTCAGCATATGAAAGTCGTTTCGGAAACCTCCCTTTTCCTTTACACCTCTTCCCCACAACTCCATAGTCTATAATCAGTCACTCCACACAACCCCAGTGCAGCTCTTTTTGCCCACGGGTCCTGTCCTGTGATTTAATAAAATAACCTTTTGCACCAAAGATGTCTGAAACATTCTTTCTTGGCTCTCGGCTCCGGACCCCACCGCTCCAAAACCGCATCAAAAGTACTGTTGAAAAGCACATCTTTTGGGGCTCCTGGGTGGCTCTGTTGGTTAAGTGTCCGGCTCTTGGTTTCCGCTCAGGTCATGATCTCACGGTTTGTGAGTTTGAGCCCTGTGACAGGCTCTGCACTGACAGTGTGGAGCTGGCTTGGGATTCTCTGTCCCCCTCTCTCTCTGCTCCTCCCCTGCTCCTGCTCATGCGCGCATTGTCTCTCTCAAAATAAATAAATAAACTTCAGAAAGAAAGAAAGAAAGAAAGAAAGGCCCATGTTTCATGTCCCAGTGCTCAATTTCCCCCTTGGGGGTAGTTGGAGAGAGCAAAATGGAGTCACTCACGTCAAACAGTAGCTCGTGTCAAGCAGTGATGGAAGAAGCCATCACTTATCTGCCGCTGAGACCAGATAGCTTGAAAACCAGAACTGATAACCAGCAGAACCAGAGGAGGGGTGCAAAGGCCCAGGACTGATTAAACTCCTTTAAAATGGGAGGGTTTTTGCAGAAAACCATCAGACTTTCTAGATGCTGACCCTTTCACGTCTGCCCACCTCAACACTGCTGCCTAAGCCTCTGCCTGATTCATCCCTGAACAGAACAGAGCATCTCTGCTGCTTGAACATAATAACCAGCCCTCGCCCCCAGCTGACCCAGAGCTGAGAGAGGCCCCGTCTCAACAGCACGCTCACAGACTGACGTCACGTTTGGTTTGTTAACTCCCTACCCTTTTTTGTATCTTGTTTGTTGTGTGACTTTGTATTGGGCTTTGCTTTGTGTGACGTGTCAGAAGCCAGGTGACACACAGAGTCCTTGCATTGAGAATCCTGAACCTGCTTACGATCATGTTAACCTTGCTTTATGATTGAATAAAGCTGACGTTGTAGAAAGACACAACCCGTGTGTGTGCCATCACACTGTGCTTGCGACAGTAGTCTTCACTAAATCCTCCCAGGTAAATCTTCTGAGTTGCCATGAACCCGACTCCAATTGCCCCCCAGGACTCTGGGGGAATCCTAGGGCAGAGAAGTAACTCCTCAAAATGATGATATTGACCATCCTACAAATAAGGCACCTGAAGACTGAGTCACGTTTAATCTGACTTAGAAAAATGGAAACATTTGGCATTTCTTGTGTGTTAGCATTGCAGAGCAAATCCGCACTGCTATCCAAGTTTGGACCTCTGTGAGCAATGGGGCTCTTGATCGCTTGGCCACTCAGAGCCCTCCTGTATTCCTTAACACTCTGTGAAGAGATGTTAGGAGCATAAGATTGTTTATCACCCTCTCCTTGACTTTGGGCTCCAGGAGCAGAATCAGTGAAGGTTTGAACCGCATGTCCTCAGGGAGGAACCCAGTTCCTGAGACAGATCTGGGGCTGGTGCCTTAACTCTACAAGTTCCTGGCCCAGGCTGGTTTGATTATAAAGGGACTCATTGATCAGATATAAGTTCAGGTAGGAAAAAGCCATTGAATTCTGCCGTCTGTTTTCATTAAGTTGTATTTTAATAATTTGATATCACTTTCTGGATAAGTTGGTTACTCACATCTCCCAAAGGCAACCCACAGAATGAATGCTTTAATGGTTGTGGTAGGTGATTGGTAATACCTGCTTTAAGTTTTTTTTCATGTTAAAAAATAAAGCTGAGGGGCACCTGGGTGGTTCAGTCAGTTAAGTGTCTGACTCTTGATTTCAGCTCAAGTCATGATCTCATGGTTCATGAGACTGAGCCCTGCATCAGGCTCTGCGCTGAAAACATGGAGCCTACTTGGGATTGTCTCTCTCCCTGTCTCTGCCCCTCCCCTCCTCATGCTTATGCTCTCTCTCTCTCTCTCTCAAAAATAAATAAATAAACTTTTTAAAAAGCTGGATCTCTACTTCAATACCTCACATCTTAGTAAATTCTAGTTATAAAAATGTACACATGAACCAACCCATACAAAACTCCATAAAAGTCCTCGGGGGAAAAAATAGGTGATGCTTATTCAATCTTGGGAAGTGAAGGGGTAGGCCTTTCTAAAAATGACACCAAAGCAAGCAACCATTCAAAAATATGATGGATTTGACAATACAAAAATGTGACCTTTCCATATGCTACTATCCACATGGATTTAAAAAGTCAAAGCAGAAACTGAAGAAACAGCATTTTGACATGTGAGAAACCAAAGGGATAATGTTCCCAGTGAATGAATAACTTTCACCAACCAATTAAGAGTAAAGAATACTCCCGCAGAAAATGTGCAATGGAGATGAAGTGGTAATTGACCAAGCTTTGCAGGTGGCCAGTCACCTCATGAGAGGATGTTCAACCTCACTGATAACCAAGGGAAATGTTTAAAAAGAAGAAAAGGAAAGAAAGGAGGAAAAGCAAACCACACACACACACAGCACTATCACCACAGAACCCATGGGGTGTCTTTCTTCACCTACTAGATGAGCAAAGGTGAAAAAGGCTGTAACGCCCCGTGTGGGTGAGGGCTCTCACACTGCTTCTCACATGGGGGTGGGAAGAGTGTAAGCACTAGCACTTTTTGGAGAGCAGTCTGTCCGTATGTCTCGGAAGCCTTCATAAGTGGATACCTGTTGCCTTAGCAATGCTCCTGTTACTCCTGATCTGGCCTCGAGGGAAGGGACACCACTGTCTCCCTTGGTTACTCCATCCAGAACATGATTACCAGCGCCTCCTCTTACTTCCCCCAGCAGAGCGAAGGCCAGGCTCTCCGAAGGTGCTGGAGACCAGCCAGCGAGCAGAGCATAAACAGCCCAGGGTCCCTCACTGGGAAACACCTACTTCCCTTTGGTCAGAGACAGTCATCACCTCCCCCGGGGACCGCCCAAGGCCTCTCCTTATGGCCCAACTGACCCAACCATCAGCTCCAGAGAGAGCACGTTTATCCACCCCCCTCTCCATTCTTCTTCACTTCCTGCCCCGGGGCAGCTGACAGTGGAAACTTCCAGTCACTGCAGGAGTAGCCCCGCCACCCCCACTTACTGGAATGGGGTCTGATTCTCCAGCCCCAGTAAGATAACCACAATATACTGCAAGATCTAAGCGCATCTGTGGTCGTGTTGTTACATTTTTAATAATAAAGAGTGGAAACGACCTACAAATCCATCGGTAAAGAAGTGACTGCATAAATGATGAGACCTTCATACATTAGAATGGAAAACAGTGACACAAACCTATATATGGTTGTGTGGGAGGAAGGGGTGGGAAGATCACCTGAGCCAATCTGTGCAAGGTGTTTAGGACGACACAGGGCACGCGAAAAATACTCAAGAGTTGTGGGTAACTGGAAAAAGAGGCTATGAAACTGTGTTACAATCCAATAGCATTTTATTATTTTTTAGAGTTTTTTTACTTATTCATTTTGAGAGAGGGAGAGGGAGAGAAAGCGGAGGAGGGGCAGAGAGAGAGGGAGAGAGAATCCCAAGCAGGCTCCTCACTGTCATCAAGGATCCTGATGTGGGGCTTGAACCCATGAAATGTGAGATCATGACCTGAGCCGAAACCAAGAGTTGGACACTCAACTGACTGAGCCACCGGGCATCCCAGCATTTTACTATTAAAAATATATATATCTTTATGTGTTTATATACATAGAAAAATATATGGATGGATATAACCCAAAATGTTAACAGTAACTATTTTGCGGTGGTGAGCTTAGAGGTGGTCTTCTCCTTCGCATCCATTTATATCTTTTATATTGTGTGTGTTATAATCATCGTGTAATATTTTATCTTTTTTTGAATAATTCAGGAAATGGACCAGAAAAAAGATTTCAAGAATTTTCTGGTCAACCTTATCTTACTTAACATAAAAAATCTTGGCATATTAACTTGGTAATACAGCACAGTGTACATAGTACTCAGAAAAAAATATTTTCTTTTTTTTTAAGGTAGAATAAAATTAAAACTTTCATATTTTGAAAAATATTACAATGCTTGGGGACCATTTAAGGGGCATGTGACCCTGGGAAGTCGATCCGCCCCCAGCCCCTGAGCTGGAAGGCACCAAATTGCTCTCTATGCGGCTACTTCCTGGGGTCACCTGGCTGCAGTGACAGAACCCAGAGACCGAGTGCCTGCAGGCAGCTCTAGGCTGACCACCTTATGCATGACAGGAAAGAGATTTCTTTCTTGTCAGTTCCAGGTAGGAAAAAAAAATCCCTGGGCTTGACTGGGGTCACATGGTGATCCCTGAATCAATCCTATCACCAGGGGAATGTGTTGTAGACAAATGTTGTTCTCTCCTCCCTTTGGTAATAGTCATCACGGTTGGAGGCCCATTCTGTCCTCATTCCCTGGGGTTCTACTAAGGCTGTCAGTCTCCACACGTAGGTCCCAGAGACAAGCACTTGAACTAACACTGGTCAAGCCATGAAAAACCATCTTCCTGGCCACAGTGACTGGGAACTCAAATGAAGCGGGACCAGTTGGTCCTTCTGCAAGATCCTGTCTAGAGACACCTGAGTGGCTCAGTCAGCTGAGCCTCTGACTTCTGTTCAGGTTATGATCTCCTGGTTTGTGAGTTCAAAGCCCACATCGGGCTCTTTGCTGTCACCGCAAAGCCTGCACCTCCCCTGCTCATGTTCTCTCTCTCTCTCTATTTCTCTCTCATTTCAAAAATAAATAAACATTTAAAAAAAGATCCTGTCTAGACATCGAAAGAAGATATCTGAGGGCATTTCCCTCCTCTCCTTCATCCCCTGAAACGTGGAGAAAGATGCCCTGCGGTAGGAGAAAATATGGTCACTACACAGAGGCAGAGAGGAGTTATGGGAGAAATAGGCTCCCCCTCATTTGAATCACCACACCTGGTTGTGATCAGCCAATAGCATCCGCCTCCCTAGACTTTCCAGTTATGCAAATGATAAGGTTCATCATAGTTTGAGCTGGGTTTCTGCCATTAACAGATTAAGGGATCTGGGTTTGGTGAGATCTGAACCACGTGCCCATGTCTATGATCAAAGAAATAGGTCATTGAGATTGGCACACCCCAATAAAACCACAGGGGTGGAGGGGAAGAGAGTTCTCCAGAGGGAGGGGCTACTGAGCAGGGTAGAGCAAACAATAATGGCAAATGAGTATTGAAACATCATTTATCAGGGCACCTGGTGGCTCTGTCAGTAAGGCATCCAACTCTTGATTTCAGCTCAGGTCATGATCTCATGGTTCATGAGTTCAAGCTCCGTGCTGATGGCGAGGAGCCTGCTTGGAATTCTTGCTCTCCTTCTCTCTTTGCTCCTTCCTCTCTCTCTCTCTCTCATTCTCTCAAAAATAAATAAATGTGGGGAAGAGCACTGGGTGTTATATGGAAACCAACCTGACAATAAACTATAAAGTTAAAAAATAATAATAATAATAAATAAATAATAAATAAATGAGCTTAAAAAAAGGGATATCATTTATCAAATAATGAGGGGTTTATCCACTTCTATTACCATATTACAAATCAGTTGCCAAAAAATAAAAAGTATGTAGAAAAGTTAGTTAATAAAATTTCTTATATTAAACTCTGTATCTTACAAAGAATAACCCTATTTTTAAAGGCCCATGAAATATTTATAAAAATAATATATATTCAGGTACAATGAACATCTCAGTAAAATCCAAATCCCAGAAATAGAAGTTCTATTCTCAGATCACAATGCAACAAAATTAAAAATCCATAAGAAAAGCTCCAATGAAAATAAAATACAGCCAATTAAAATTAAAATTAATCTTACAGAAGTTTTTAAAGTAACAACATTTATATGGAAAAGCAATTGTTCAGGAAATTTATTTATTTTTTAAGTTTATTTATTTATTTTTTGAGAGAGAGAAAGAGAGAGCACAAACAGGGGAGGGGCAGAGAGCAGGAGAGACAGAAACCCAAGCAGGCCCTGCACCATGAGCACAGAGCCAAATGCAGGACTCAAACTCATGAACTGTGAGATCATGACCTGAGCTGAGATCAAGAGTTGGACGCTTAACCGACCGAGACACCCGGGCACCCTAACTTTTTTTATTTTAAGACAAACCCAGGAGGATACCTACCAGTCTACAGAACATATGTAGCAGTTGTCAAAACTTTATGGTAAGGGCACCTGAGTGGCTCAGTCGGTTAAGCGTCTGACTTCGGCTCAGATCATGGTCTCATAGTTCAGTCGCTGATAGCTCAGCGCCTGCCTCAGATTCCGTGTCTCCTTCGCTCTCTGCCCCTCCCCCACTTTTGCACGCTCTCTCTCTCTCTCTCTCTCTCAAAAATAAATAAATAAACATTATTTAATAAACATTAAAAAAATTTTTAAACCTTTATGGTAGAACATATATTGAACAAATATATATACATCTGATATATAATAAATATATTTTCATATAATATTTGACAAATCAAGTGAAAAATTTTAAATGAAGAAATAATTATCACTACATCCATATGGGAAATGGAGGATGATAATGGCACACCAAGAGCAAATCCTTACTCATACTATTTACCACAGAACATTCCAGACAGGTTAAAGTTAGATATTCACATGCACATATACACACAACCATTTGGGGAAGAAAAAAAAAACCCACAACAGAAGAATAGAAAAGTATAGGCTCACTCAATCTACTGACACATGGGTGTCAGGACAAAGTGCAGGTTTAGGAGCAGACAGACCTCTGAGTTTCGGTCCCGCCTGAAGTGCTTACCCAAATGATTAACTCTTTGAGCTCAGTTTCCTATCTGTGTTCCTACCTGATATAGGTAAAAATTCACAGCATTCAAAGCCACTTCGTGGTGCCCACTTTTAGCTCCTGCAGTGGATTTTTCCAGGCTGGGTGCAGGGGGTGCACTGTGGCACCTTCCGAATGGATGGCCCCTGGGAAGAAAGATCTGAGTGAAGGAACCGCCCAAGCATGTAATTAACGAAAAGTATGGGAGACTATGAGAATAAAATACGTTTTTTAGGTTTTTTCAAGTTTATTTATTTTTGAGATAGAGAGAGCGTGCATGCATGCCCGTGCACAAGCAGGGAAGGGGCAGAGAGAGAGGGAGACACAGAATCCAAAGCAGGCTCCAAGCTCTGAGCTGTCAGCACAGACCCCAACGTGGGGCTCGAACCCACAAACTGTGAGATCATCACCTGAGCCAAAGTTGGACGCTCAACCTACTGAGCCACCCAGGCGGCCCTAAAATACACTTTTTAAATTTGTAGACATCTGTATGTAACCATAAAGAAAAGCAATGGAGTGAAAGAACACTTCATGGTACAAAGGAAAAGTAATAACCACATAAACATATTTAATGGACTGATAAGAATATTTTTGAAAGCCCTTAGAAATTAGAGGAAGGCAACGTAAGGCAACTCTGAGCATCTTGGGCAAATACAAACAGAGCTGCGGCATTAGGAGAGCTGGAGAAGAATTCAAGCAGTACGAACCACTGGCCCGGAGCTGGCGCAGAGCTACCAAACCACACAGCACTCACAGCACCAAATCCAAGTAGCGACTCCTCTGATTTAAGAAAGAAAAGAAGAGGGGCGCCTGGGTGGCTCAGTTGGTTAAGTGTCCGACTTCAGCTCAGGTCATGATCTCATGGTTTGTGAGTTCGAGCCCCACGTTGGACTCTATGCTGACAGCTCAGAGCGCGGACCCTGCTTTGGATTCTGTGTCTCCCTCTCTCTGCTCCTCCCCAGTTCATGCTCTGTGTCTCTCGAAAAAATAATAAATAAATGTTTAAAGAAAAGAAGAGGGTAAGAGAGGAAGGAAGAGAGAGAAGGGAGGGTAGAGGCACAAGGAAGGAAAGGAAGGAGAGAAGGAGGGAGGAAAGACAGGAAGAAGGGAAGAGAAAAACTCTTTGCCTGGAGGTGTTTTTAACTGTATAATTTGCATACACAGAGCACTTAAACAGCCCAAACCCTGACTGTGAACGATTCCATTGAGACGATACAGCTCCATGGAAAAAGTGATACAAAATAATGTTGCATGAAAAAGTTGATCACAACAAACTGAGGGCTGAAGAGGGAGGGGGAAGGGGAAAGGGGGTGGTGGTGCGGAGGGGGGCACTTGTGGGGAAGAGCACTGGGTGTTACATGGAAACCAACTTGACAATAAACTATAAAGAAAAAACAGAAAAAGAAAAGGCTGATCACAAGATATTACGTTCTCTTCGGTTCCAACTAGGCACAGATTTTCCCAGGAGGATCTGAAAACAGGAAAGCAACAGGCTGATCGTGTTGGAGGTATTTAAACATGTTGCTGTTGGTTTGACATTTCCATTGATCTTGCGCTGTAACATTGAGTAGCTACACAGTACACACTACACGCAAAAATGGATTTAAAAGAGAACGTTTGTCACTCAGCCCAAATTAAGCTCGATGCTGCCCATACCATTTCGAGGCTAGATTCCTAGACCTGAGGTTTCCAAGCAAGTGAGAGCATGTGTGTGGGGGGCAGAGGCCGGCAGGGCCAGCAGCAGGGGCTCCCCCTGTGGGACACAGCCGCCCGCAGGGTCCTGGCCTGGCGAGGCCTGGGGAGCATCTTATCGCATGAGCTCATGTGAAAGCCCCACGCCTCCAGGTCTCCAGCGAACACTTGCCATTCCTTTCCTGTCACCACCCCGCTCCGCGCTTGTGCCCATGAGCTCATCGTAGCTGGGCAAGTCCTCCCGGGGTCAGATAACTGCCAGGGACAATTCCTTTCCCAGCCTCCTGCCCCTGCCTTGAGCCTCCAAGAGACGGAGCGCTGCCCTGACTCCCACTCTGTGGTTCCATACAGAACAGAGAATAGTGTGAGGTCAGCAGAAGTCTGGGAGGGGGCGGGGCGGGGGGGAGGGGGCGGGAGGGCCTTGACGGAGCTCTCCCACCCCAGCCCGGCCCCTGTCCCCGCCTCGCCTTGCTCTGGGAACTGCTCAGCCACTGGGACCAGACAGACCCCACCTGGACTCTAGGCCCTGCCCATGTCTGAGCCACTGTCTTGTGTCTGTCTCAGTCCCAGACTCAGCAGCAACGCTGGGCCCCCGCGCTGGCTCCCAGGTGGGTGTCAGCCAGGAAAGTCTGGGGGAGGGGAGTCCGAAAGCTGTGAGGATCCCCACCCAGAGGCAGAAACGGAGACTCTGTCCGTCCTGCCAGTGTGAGGGAAGGTTTCTCAGGTGAGTGAGAGCTGGTTCCTACACTCAGTCTCCTACATGAGGGACCCCCGTGTGCCAAGACTGCTGCTGGGAGTACAAGGTGACCCTTAGTGGCCTTTCTCTCAGGGACAACTGAAAAGAGAATGACGACCCCTTTTCCTGTGAATGTCACCCATGCGCTTTCAGAACCCTGTCCCAGCCAGCTGAGGCCTCAGACCACATAATTCATGCTGTTCATGCTGCCCCCATTTCCCCTGCGGACAGGTCTGGTTTCCTGACACTAGGACACCTCCAAACCAGTGTTCCCAACCAGTCTGGCCTTATCCTTTCCAGACCTCCCAGAAATAGAAGAAGGCAAGAATGGGAAGAGGGGACAGGGTGGTCCCAGAGAAATGGCTGCTGACAGATGGGACAAAGGCCCTAGAACTCTGAACAGCCACACACACACACATACACACACACACACCCAGAAAATGGCCACGAGTGGCAGAGGAGCTGTGTCCGTTTCACTGCCAAGCTGCACACCACATTCCCACAGGAGCCCTCTCAGCACAGGGTGGAGACAGCTGTTGCCCTCAGCAGATGTTCTCGAGGGAGGCAGGGCCGCTCGCTCCCAAGCCGGATCCTCATGACTCACCCTGTAGGCCTGAGGGGCCTGCGGGCCTGCAGGGTGGTGAGGGGAGGAGATTAGACAGCCGGTGGGGGGCCCCCCACAGCCCTCCGCAAAAAGAAGCTGCTTGTAGCTTTGCCAGCACCTTCCTGCTGCGAGGGCAGAGGCTATCTCTGTCCCTGCTGTCCCTCCAAGGCTGAGCACAGTGCTGGCCTTACATTCCTGTGCATTTATTAAGCACCTGCCGTGTGGCAGGCAGTGTGCAAGGAACTGAGACTCTACTGAGGTAGACATAGGAGTTCCTCACAAAGCTGACAGATGGTGGCATTAAGGCTATGACAGTGACATGCGCAGGGGCTGTGGGACTCAGGCTGGGTCCCTGTTGACTGTGCTGAACCAGAGAAGTCTATGTGGACCAACAGGCCCAGGGAGAGCCCCCGCACTCAGAAGGTTCATCACACCAGAAGATTCTGAGGCCATCCCATGTCGCTTCAGATCCTTCCAGGTCCTTCCGCCAGAAACTAGCCTGTCCTGGAGCCTCTCCCGCCTCAGCGGGGCTCAGAAACCAGTCCCGACTGTCACGCATCTTTCTCCATGAGGCTCACCTCCTGGAAGGTTCTCCCTAAGCAGTCCCAGCCTCGCCACCCTAATCTGGTCCAGTGTTCTGCCCTGCAGTCCACACTACGCGAAACCTCAAGGAGACAAAGAGAAGGTGGCGTGGCCAAGATCCAGGAAGAGTCTAGCTCCTGGAGGTACAGGGCCAGGACGTCCAGACTATGATGCCTAATCCCTCCAAGTCCAAGTTCCCTCAGGGGGTAATAGGAAGGGGCAGGATCCCACCGTCTGGGCTGCCGGATCCGGGCACTGTTCTCTGAAGCCAGGCACCCTGTCTCCCAGCCCCTCTACCTCCATGCCCAGCCCAGCTGCCACCCAGCTTTCTGGATTTTCTCATAGCACATCACTCACCACGCTGTGTTTCTCTTAGTTCTGTGAAACCTATTCTGCCTGAGAAACACATTTGGATTTAATGGGGTAAGAAGGTGCTGAAGTTAGAAATATTTGCTTAAGTTAGTAATATGTATGAGCAATAAGTTACCTTCATTTTACTGAAGTGAACTCCCCCTCACCAGGCTGTGCGCTAGGATCAGGAACTCATTCTATAGAGTCAGTGTAATATTTTTAATCATCCCATACAATAATTTACAACATGATTTTTCGAGACAACATGGCCAGCACAGTTAGCCTGGATCCAATCACTGAACATTGTCCTGATGATTTGCTTTATTATTTCCTTAGTGGAACCACTCAGTCCCTCCACACAGTTTGCTTCTCCAAATATTGTCTGCTTTGTCTTTCCATCCATCTCTGAAGGTGCATGAGGAAGACCCGATGCCCCCAGATGTCCTCACCCTCACGTCAGGGGCTGCCCGGGAGCAGCGGGGCTTGGGCAGACTGCTTATTCCAGGAAAGAAGGGTTGGAGGTCCTGCAGTGGGCACCAAGGGCATGGGTTGCCCTGGGGATCAATCAGGGTGCCTTCTTGAAAGTGACAGACACGGACTGGCTAAGTAGAGAAGAGGGATTTATTAAAGGGTATTGGGCGGTCTGAAAAGGCTTGGAAACAGCTTGTCCAGGACCAGCCAAGCAACAGTCGGTCTGTTGAGGTCCTCTGCGGTGCTCCTGGCCACCAACATTTATGATAACACTGGGTCAAAAACAACCTTGACACAGGACAGTGAATACTACCGCTGCTGCCACCGTGCCCTCTTGGGTGTGACTGAGAGCATTCCGCATGGTGTTGGCTTCTCTGAGACGATGGCTCCCGATTTAAGACCCAGGGGGTCCGGGTCACAGGGGTCCAGGTCATACACCCATGCACACCTGCAGGTCAGGTAAACAAACAGAGCTTCTCCTCGGGGGCCAAGAAACCAGGCAGCAAAAAATCACTGATGTGTCCAGTACACAGAGACTGCCTCCCCTCCTTACCACCTCCTTGGAGCCCAAGATCCTGAATCACCTGTTTGATTGGAAGTTCTGAACCCTACTGAACTCTGCACTAGAGCCTCCCCTCTTCCGTTATTTCACCCATGAGGCAAAGCTGGCCTCATTTGGGGGGGGCGGGGTGGGAAGGAACCTTCTCCTTGCGCATCCTGCACTGAGACAGAAGGACCGTACCGGGCAATCCAGGAGAAAAGGTTTGTTGTGTGCTGTTGCACATTGGGCCCAGAAACAATTTACACTCGCACAAAGGTGGTTTCCAAACAATTTATGGACTTTGGGTTTTTTAAATTATTTTTAATGTTTGTTTATTTTTGAGAGAGAGAGACAGAGACAGAGACAGAGACAGAGCGTGAGCTGGGGAGGGGCAGGGAGAGAATCCAAAGCAGCTCCAGGCTCTGAGCTATCAGCACAGAGCCCAATGCAGGGTTCGAACTCACAGACCACGAGATCATGACCTGAGCCAAAGTTGGACTCTTAACCGACTGAGCCGCCCAGGCACCCTGGGTTTCAGGCTTTTTTAGGGTGGCATGGCTTGGGCTTAAAAGTATTTTCCAATCCCTGGGGAGTCCAGACTGCAAAAAGCGAGTTCCCTCCAACCCCTCGTTAGCATCTGGCTTGGTCGTGTCTCTCTCTGGCTAGTGTTTCTGGTCATTTGCATTTTAGAAACTGCTCACCAGAAGGTGGCTGATGATCACACACTCCTGGAGCAGAAATCCACAGAGGACTTTCAGGCCTGGGAAACCCAGAGACGGGGCTCCCTGAGCTGACTGGTGGCCCTGAATCCTGATAGGCCAATCCCTAATCCCTTCTGTGAAGGTGCCCCTTCTACCCACATGGAAAAGCCTCCATCCTTGAAGACTGTGGACTCCAACAAACCTGAAACACAATCTCCAAGACCAGACAGCAGACAGCCTCCTCTGGGTATACGCCAAGAAGGCAAGCCCACTGTAGGGACCCCCCATAGCAGCAACGAGCGCTGCCTGTTTGGCAAATCTCCGTGCGATTGACATTTTACCAGAGCCCAGCCAAGGCAAGCCCGATTTCCAGGACACAGAGCCTGGCAGCAGACCTGTCCCCTCTGGAAACATCTGGTGCTTGCTCCATGCCGAGGTCAGGATGCTGAACTGTCTTCGGCTCAGAGGGCCCCTCACCCTCATCTCCCTCCTCACCTTTCTCGGGGTTTAGACCTCAGACTCGACTCCCTCGCCTGCTTGTGAAAAGCCACTTGGGGAACCATTGTTCCCCCCCAGGGAACTGAGCCTCTCTACTGAGGCTATCTGTCAACCCTATCTGTCTTTTATTTTTGAAAAGGAAAAAAAATAAAGGAGGGATAAACTTTGACGTCATGAGCTTGCGTAGGACAGTGGGCTTGGAGGCCATCTGGAGCAGGTGCTGGCAGGGCCCCTGGGAAAGAAGGAGGAGGGCAGCTGGCTCATCAGGTGGGGGTGTCCTGGGGCCAGACGAAGACCTCATGGCACCATTAGGTTAAGCTTTCCTGGAATTTCTGGCCCAGGAAGGATGGATGACTCTTCCTTGGCCTCCAGCTCCTCTCCTAAAGCCAGGTCCTTTAGGTGCAGGCCTCCTGGAGGAGGCACCAGGCTCCAGAAGACCGGGCCAAGCTTTGGTCTCTGTGTCCTCTGTGGGTCCCCACCAGACGGTTCTGAGGAATCTCAGAGGCACAGTGTCCTCTGCCTCCTCCCCAGGAGTACAAGTGACATTCAGATTCCTCTTCTGCCCCAGCTGCTCGTCCTGGCTTTGTCCAGCGGTTGGAAACCTCTTGTCAGGCCTCCTGATTCACTCTGCCCCCGTCCAGGAGGCAAGGATGGCTTTTTCGCAATTACAGGTGGTGAAACTGAAGGCCCAGAGCAGTGATGGGACTTGGCGGGGGTCCCGCTGAAATTTCCCTGCCCGGCCTCCATAAGATCTGCTCGCTGCCTATTCCGTGTCCTCCCTGGGAAGTTATGCAGCTGGAAGGGGGCCTCTAGGATGAAATAATTGCAGAGAAAACAGATGGGCTGCTGAGGATTCCTCCCTTCTTCTACGTGCCTGAAAGTCCTCCCCGCTTTGCCCCGGGGCCAGGAGGGGGCGCTGTTCCACCGGGAGCTAGTTCCCACCCCCTGGGCAATCGGCCTTAATCACTCCTTCCCAGCCTCAAATAAGCCCTTATGCGCCTTTCTCACTAAAGGAATACTCATCAAGGCCCCTTTCATGTTCCATTGCGTCCTGCTAGCAGAGTAGACACCAACTGTCCCAAGGAAGGGCGCCGTCTGTGCAAGAGTCTTGCCTTCGTGGAAGAGAAAACGGGAAAAGGGGCCCACAGGAATGGAGACTTTTCTCTCCCTATCCCCACCTTTCTTGCAGAGATCCAGGAGGGAGGAGAGGGTGACTCTGATGCCTGGGGTTTGGCACACTTCAGGCTGGCACTGACTTTCCCCAATCCCTGCTCCGTCTCCGTGCCTCCCCACAACTAACACTCTCCCTCACCTTTCATGCCCCTCAAGCTTGCTTTCCGTCCTCACCCTCAAGAGTACAATAGGCTCACACTCCTGCCAGACAAGCCCCTCCTTTGGCTGACTTGCCTCTCTCCCAAGTCCGCCTCCTCTGGATACCCTTACTTGAAGCCCCCCCCCCCCTTCTGGGCATGCAAGGTCCTGCAATGTCACAGGCTGCCCTCCTGCTTCCCTCAGTTTCTCTTTGGCGAGGTCGCTCATTTTCTTCTACTGCAGCCCTCTAAGTCTGGGCGCACTGCATGGTTAGCCCAAAGGGCTGCTCTCCTTGTAGATGTCCCTCCTTATCCTGTCTGTCCTCCTGCTGCTGGGTCTCCCTCCTCCTCCCCCCACCACCTGCTCTGCACAGACTTTTCCTCTCCAGGAAGCCCACCCAGCTAGCCCAAGCTGGGGGAGATGCCCTCCCTCCCCACCATTGTCGTTTTCAGCCTACAAACCTAGTGTCTGTTTCCTGGACTCCTTCCCTGCAGGGATGCAAATCAACAGGCTGCCTGGGTGCTCAGGGGGTACTTAGGGAATCAGTGGGTAGATAAATGACACATGACAGGATTCCCTACAGAACTGCCAGACTCCCAAGGCCCAGTGGCCTTTTCTCTGTCCTTAGCCATCAGGAGGAGTCTTCACACTGAGCGTTCCATAAACTGCCGCCATCAGCTCCTGTGCAGCTGCTTGGTGGTCCAGCTTTCCCAGGCCTGGCCCCTGGGCCAGAGCAGGAACAAGCAGACCTCATGAGGGAAAAGCAGGAAGGAGGGAGCTGAGGTTCCCATTCTAGACCCAAGAGGGAGAGAGCATCCTCTGCAGGTCGCTGTGGGAGGAGCCCAAGGCAGGGTTCCTCCAGCCTCATAGTCCAGCTTGTATCCACCCCCCCTCCCAGACTCCGGCTAAGGAGGAGCGGCTCCACAGCCCGCCCCAGGGAAGCCTCACTCGGCAAAAGGACCACAGTCCAGCGGTCAGAAGTGAGGGCTCACCAGAAGATTCCACTTCTGAATAGAAGTAGAGTCCAGGGTGTTGGCTCTGTCCACACTGGGGTGGGGTTGGGTGGGGTCCATTTGTTTAATTTAGTCTCAATGCCCAAAGAGAGGGGAGACTTAGATAGTTACCCAGCTGTCACTAAGTACATCCAAGGGACACAAAAGACAGGAAGAACCAGCCTGAAGAACACACATTCAGACAGAAGGAGGTGACCAAGGCACACCGGAAGCTTCCGGTCCTTTAATAAGGGGTTTCAGAGGATGTACCTGTTGTCCCCTGGAAATGAGCTCAGTGACTGGCTCTAGACTCAATCTGCTCGGCTCCTTAAATAGGTGTAAATAAAGCAAGTCTCCAAGAATTCTGGATTGGGAACATTCCACTTTGATCAGTAGCCAAAGAAGAGAGAGGACTTCCATCACTCGCCCGGAAATCCCTCCCTCTTCCCCCTTCTGGCTCCTCTTCCTTACTCCTCTAACGAAAGAGTGGTGCCACTCTATGTTACCACAGAGCAGCAATCGGGGGGTCTGCATGGAAGTGGTGAATCAACTCACTAGAACTGCCAAAAAATGTCCTGTCAATGTCTCGATCCTCTTTTAGACTCAGAGGTTCTGCTATCCCAAACTGCCCCCTGTCAGTTATTTCCT
Organism: Cryptoprocta ferox; assembly: GCA_028646485.1. Lineage (NCBI taxonomy): Eukaryota > Metazoa > Chordata > Mammalia > Carnivora > Eupleridae > Cryptoprocta > Cryptoprocta ferox. The sequence continues at coordinate 99,489,267 of CM053578.1, read as the reverse complement.
AAACAAGGGGAACTTGGGTTCAGTGGGCCTGCAATTTCTTACTCAGAGTGCCAGGTGGGAAGGAGAGCTTGAAAGGACAGTGGTGCTATTGTCTCTGCCTCTAGGCACAAGCTGGACTCTGGGAGCTTTCCACATGGCACTGGATTCCTTCTGCCCTTATTTTTTTTTAATGTTTATATTATTTTTAAAAGAGAGAATGCGAGCAGGGGAGGGGCAGAGAGAGGGAGAGAGATTCCCAAGCAGGCTCCGCATTGTCAGCGCAGAGCCTGATTCGGGGCTTGAACTCATGAACCTTGAGATCATGACCTGAGCTGAAGTCAAGAGTCAGATCCTAAACCGACTGAGCCACCCAGGTGCCCCCTCCCCCTGCCCTTCTTAACTGCCACCACCCTCTGCCTCAGGCACAGCTTCCTCTCCCTGAAAAGACTCATCCAGGCACCTGCGTCTGGCTGTGGACTTCGTGCCTGAGGACAACCCCCATGCCCCTGTTCTCTGCTCTCCAACGGAGCCCTGCTGGGTGGCCTTGGGATCATACAGTTCTACACTTCACTCGGTTCTTGAGGTGCCCAGCTCCCTGCCTCTGGCTGCTCACCCCAGAGGGATTCCTCAGAGTCCGAGGAACCAAGACACCCTGCCCAAGGAGAGGGAGTTCGGAGCGCCAGGTGTACCTGGCTTTGTCCCTACAGCTTCGGCAGAGACCTATCTAAGGCTGAAAAGGCAAAGGCAATCACCTGTCACTGCTCACGGAAGCCAGACGGGGCTCCAGGCTAGGGAAAGCTCCCTCCCCAGCCCGTGCAGGTGCACAGGACAGGGAAAGAACACCCTCGCCCTGCGGTTCCTCGCGTGGGTGCAGACAGGGCCAAGCGCGCCCGGGAGCGCACAAGGAAGCCATCCGCCCGGTCACACTTCGGGCGGTTCCGCGTGGCAGGCCCACGCCGAGCGCGAGCTTAGAGCCGCGGTGACCCGTGCAGGGATGCTCCTTGCGCAAGCGGCAGCGGCACCGGCCTCTCGGCCCTCCCAGCCCACCTCGTTCGCGGTTCACTCTCAAACGCACCCTCAGGCAAAAAAGCTTTCACTGTCCGGTGTAGGACTTGCGCTCCCCCCTGCGGCCCCCGGCAAACCTCGCTCTTCTGCGCCTCCCGCCCGGACCTCAGCCCCATCCTCTGTCTCCCCAACTTAAAGACTTTGGTGCAATCTAAACTCCCGAGGAGGTGAAAGGTGGAGCCGCAGCACCAGGCCTGAGCCTGTCTGGTGCCCAGGAAAGAGTTCGGCAACAAGACAGATCTGCGTGGATTTCGGGCTGTGCCCACTTTCTGGGCACTGTGGCTTTGGACGAGTGACTTAATTCCTCTGAGCCTGTCTTTGCACCTGCAAAGAGGGAAAGTGATTCCTTCTAGGGAGAGCGCGTGTGTTGAGATCCAAGCGTGCGTGCAGGGCACTGGGAGCACCAACGCTTGGCATGCCTGGCACGCGCTCGCTGCAAATGGAGTGCCCTGTGCGCGCCGCTTTGCAGCCGCGAGCGCAGCGGCAGAGGGCTGGCGGAGCAGCGGGATCCCTCGGGGGTGGGACGTAGGTGGGGGCAAAGGGGGAGCCCCCGCGGCCCCCTCCCGGACCTGGGCGCGCGTGCCATTGGCCGGGGCGGCAGGGTGGGCGGGAGGATGACATCAGCGGCAGGTTGGATTATAAAGGCGCGAGCGGAGCGGCGGGCTCAGAGCGCACCCAGCCGGCGCCGCGCAGCACTGGGACTCGCGCCCACACCGCAGCCCGGCCAGCCTGCTCGGTGCTCGCCTGTCCGTCTGCCCGCCGGCCCCGTGCGCCCTCGCTGCTGTGGGTCTGCGCCGCTCGACCCTGCCGGCACCATGCACCTCTCCCAGCTGCTGGCCTGCGCCCTGCTGCTCACGCTGCTCTCGCCCCGGCTCTCTGAAGCCAAGCCCGGGGCGCCGCCGAAGGTGGGTGCTATTGCATGGACATCGGGACTTTGAGGGACCACGGGAGGGCTGGGGCCCTAGGAGGACGCGGAGCACAAGAAGGGGCAGAGGGCGGGAAAGTGGCCCTCGGCTCTGAGATGTGCGTGGGTGAGTGCCGGAGAGCCCTCGAAACCGGCTCAGGGGGTCTACATCCCCGGCTTCGGGAGAACCTCGACAGATGCTGAGCCCCTGCCCCAGTGTGGCCAGACGGTCAGGGGGGCAAAGCGGGGGAGGGCGAGGGGCTCCCGGAAGGGGCGGACAACGGCGGCTGCGTGGCAGGTGGATGCAGGGCCGAGCTGTCCGGCATCTGTGGGGGCGCGTCAGGGCTCCGAAGGGACAAATCGCGCTGGCGGGCGCGCCGGGCTGGAGCATCAGGGGTCGCGCAAAGTACATCGCGCGGCCGCCGGGCGTCCTTTCACCTGCCCGCCCTTTCCCTTGGACAGGTCCCGCGAACTCAGCCAGGGGAGGAGCTGGCCGAGCCTGCGGGCGGCGGTCAGAAGAAGGGCGACAAAACTCCCGGGGGTGGCGGCGTCAACCTCAAGGGCGACCAGTCGCGACTGCTCCGGGACCTGCGCGTGGACACCAAGTCGCGGGCGGCGTGGGGCCGCCTTCTGCACGACCACCCCAACCCGCGTAAATACAAGGGAGGCAACAAGAAGGGCTTGTCCAAGGGCTGCTTCGGCCTCAAGCTGGACCGGATCGGCTCCATGAGCGGCTTGGGATGTTAGTGCGGCGACCCCTGGCGGCGGTGAGTACCACCAACCCCGGGCGCCTGGCGTTTGCGCACCCCTAGCTCCCCCGCGGCGCCTGCCAGACACAGGCCGGAACCCCCGCCCGCCCGCCGGCGGGATCCCCTGGCGCTGGGATCGGTCCGCCTCCCCGCCGACCTTTGGAGGAGAGCCAGGCGATCCTGGCACGAGATCCAGTGTGTGTGCGACACATTTGCCCCCAACCCCATTTATCGTCCCATTTTACACATGAAAACAGTGAGGGATAAAGTGGTCAGGGCATTTTGGCCAGGTCAGGATGAACCCGTCTCGCTTCCTTTAGAGAAGCAGAGACAGCTTGGTGGGGCCCTGCCCACACCGGGACCAGAAGCAAACCAGCAGCACTGGTCCCAATTCTCCGTTTGGGCACGTCGAGGGGGAAATCAGGGGGTTGTGGGAGCAGAGGAGGAAGGACATACACACAAGCGGAGGGTAAGTTTATCTGCCAGCCACTGTATCATGGTGCTCAGGCACTAGGCAACCCGGAGGTCAGGTCGGCTTCCTAGGACTGTTGTCCCTAAAGTAGGACAGACTTTATAGACCTATAGTCCTGTAGACAGAATAGTCCTCTGTTGGTATCGCCAGGTTGCCCTTCCGCCCCAGGGCGTTCTGATTCTTGTCCCTTCTCTAAACAGTGGCTCTGAGCAAACTGGTCTGTCCAGGGTCCTGATGCTGCTTGCTGCCTGCGTGACTTCAGGATGGAAACTCAATGTTTGTGGCACTATTTCAGGGCAGGGAAAAAGACTAAAAATATTATTATTATTATTATTATTATTATTATTAAACTTTACCCCAATCTGAACCTATGTCCCAATCTGAGCTCCTCACTAACCTCCTCACCTCCCCAACAGGGCTCCCTGTTTCTGGTGTTGCCTCCTCACCCTCCACTAGGGCTGGAAACCCCTGGGCTACCTTCAGCCCCTGCCAGGTGCTGCATCCTGGCAATGTTGCAGAGATCCTCTCCCTCCCCCGCTCCTCTCCCTTCCCGCTGCTCATCCTTTGGAAAAACACAGCCCGCCTCTGAAATTGACATCCAAGTGCTTTAGGATGGGACTCCTGCTGGTTTCCAGCCCTTCCCTGCAGCCTGGCTGGTGCCAGTCCGGGTCCCACAGGCTGGCCCACTCCCCACTCCAAGCCAAGCCTTGTCAGTGTCCACACGATCTTCCTCCAAAGGGCAATGAGAGCGCCCCTCTTTGAAAACATCCAGCGCACTGCCTAAGCCGTTTTCACAGAACACTTTTCCACTTGAGACATGGTTGCTTGGGAACCTATTTACCTCTCCCAGATTAACTGATGAGCAACTTGAGAGCCAGGTGCTAACCTAAGGTGATCTGGGACCCACGGCACCCCCAAAGAGGCTCTTAAAAATGTTTGTCAATGACCAGAGAACATGCCCCACCAAACTCGGGTCCACTCCTCTCGCACCTGCCCTGGGTCTTAGCAGGGTTTCCTCTCCGTGCGGCCGGACTTGACGGAGCTGTGGGCTCCTCCCCATTTCAGCAAGGGCTTCTTTTGCCAGAGGTCTTGACTCGCCCCTGCACACGAAAAGATAATTCTAGCACCTGGGGCCCAGCCTCTACTAGCTTCCACTGTAATGGTTTTGCTCGTCTTTCCTGTCTAAACAGTGAAGAGATGGAGCCACAAGTCTCACATTTTCAGTTCACATTGTGATTTAAGCACGAAGCTCAAACTCTCAAAGCTAAACAAATGATATCCAGCGGGTTAGCAGGAGAGGAGGAAGAGGGCCTGGAAAGTACCTGGCATGCACCTCCCCCAGGCTCCTTGTTCTTGGGTGTGGCTGGCTGGGGGTACCAGGTGATGGCCCAGTGGGTGGGGAGGTGCTGGGCAGGAGGCCAGATTGCTAGGATTTCTCAGCCCCCGTGACTAGGCTGAAGTTTGTCACCCTCCGGGAAGTTCTGTCCTTGAGCCGAGCAGCCACCTCCGACCCCCTTAACCTTCTCAGCCCCACTGTCCCCCCACACCGCTCATGAGAAAGGCATCCTTCCTGTTGCCTGCAGCCTCCTAGTGGAGGTGCCCAGGGTGTCTCCCTGTCTCCGCTTAGAGGAGAAAGACAGCTGAGATTTTTCACAGTAATGAAAACTCATCCCAGGCTGTGGCCATTTCTTCACCCAGGAGTTGACTTTGCCTCTAAGCAGCCATCATAATGACTGTCGCTGATGGTTATAGTCTTGTTTATGAAATTCTAATGACAGAGATGGGGTGTGGCCGATGCCTGAATGAACGCCTTGCCCAGGAGCCCCAAGGACATCACAGACATCTATCATGTTTACACACACCGGGCGGCCAGAGACAGGAGTTGAGGGACAGTTCAAGCCCGTAAAGCCCAGGGTCCCTCTGCATGTGCTGTCCTCTGGGAGGGCACTGCACCACCGCAGGAGGACCCCTCCCTCGGGCCCCACAGCACCCACATGCTCACTAGCCGAGAGCTGGTAGAGCCCTCCTCAAAGGACTCTTTTCACTCTCAACCCGGCAAACCCAGCATGGCCCCAGGGCTGGCATGGGACCCCGCCCCCTCTGTGTCTGAAGGGGACCTTTTCTGAGGTGAAGCCAGCTGGAGAAGGAAGTACAATTTAATGAGTGGCAGCTGTGACCCAGACACTCTGCCGGTGCCCAACGTGTGGCCCCCGCTTGAATCTTAAAGCTGGCCCTGGGAGGTGGCTATTATCCCATTTTATGGGTGAGGAAAGTGATACTCAAAGCTCTCCAGGGCCATCCAGGAAGTGAATGTCAGAGTTGGGATTTGAGCCCAGAATTCCCGGCTCCTCAGATGTCTGTCTCCCCCCTCCCCACTGCTGTCACACAGACACAGAAAGCCAAGGCGGGCACCTGACTGAGGGTTTGTGTTGCAGCAGAAAAGGGGAAAAGGCATTTCCACTCTCCTTCCCTCATCGTGTCTCACCGAGTGCCAAGGGCAAGGCCTGCAGGTAGTCTGAGGGGGAGGAGGGCTGGCAGACATTCTGGGGCAGGACAAGCCAAGGACACGGCAGGAGGTGAGGGCCAGAGAAGGACCCCTTTCCCTCCACAGGACAGACTTGTCAGGGCTGGTAGGGCAAGGTGGGACCTTGCTTCATGCTGTTGTGGAAGGGACTGTCCTGCGGGCTGGGCTTTCTCAGCTCAGGGGCCAGAACTAAGCGTCCCGTGTCCCCTCTGTGTTTCAGGATCGGGAACTTGCTCCGTTTTGCTGAGGTCATTCTCGGTCATCAGCCTCACAGCATCTGGAAGCATCCAACGCAATGTGGCTTTTACATTTCTTTTTTTTTTTTTTTTTCCTGGTACTGGGAATACACAACACCAGCTGTTTTATTATTATTTGGGAAGGGGGAGTATGATTTTATTGTTTGGGGTTTTTTTTTTGAAAATGAAAAATAAAAAGTTATATATTATATATATATTATATACATGAAACACACACACCTACGCCCACGTGATGACAAGGGACAGTTTTTAAGAGACTGACAAAACCAGCTGCAAACCATTGCTGTTTGTAAATTCATGTCATGCATAAATGTATTTATGTTGTAAAGCTATTTATATTGTTTATAAAGAGATATTTATAAAAATTTTATTTATGTAACTAAATGAAAGAAGTCAATCATTGTAATGTTTTTGTCTTAACTAGTTGAAAAATGTAAAAAAAAAGTCATTCCATGAACATCTTGAAAACTGTCTTTATTTACTTATTTATTTTTCAGAAATTAGTCTAAGAGGGAGGATGTGAAGACAAGGCTTTAGCCTCTAAATAGATCTAACAGCCAGGTTCCCAATTCTGGATTTATTTGTATCAGATTCCCCTGGGGATCTTGCTCAAAGTACAGACTTGTGCCCCCCCTCGTCCCCCCGATCACCTGACTCTGAGTCCCCCGGGCGGGACAGGGCTTGCTGTGCGGATTTTGTCTCCAGTGATTCTGACCAGGTCAGCCAGGTGGGAAGCTCTGGTCAGAGCACTTCACAGCTGGGAAGTCAGATGCCGTGAATTAAATTAAAATTGAATTTAGCTGACTGAGGGTCCTGTAATTCCATTCCTCCTCCTTTCTATGACCACAGGAGAGAAAGAACGGGAAACTTCCCTTCTGTTCTGGGGACATTTAGGTTTCCGTACATCTTGCAGAATTGGTGAGGTTACCTTGTGAACCTTAGCGCACGAAAGCATACGGTGCATAGTTGTTATCTCATATTGAATGTCATGGTCAGCAGGGACCTGCGGCCGAGGACCGCAGAGAGATCGAGAAGGCATTAGCTTTCCTATTTGCACAGCAAGCTGTGCTTTGCCAGGGGGTGTGGTTTTTCCTTTCACTTGAAGCTGCTAACAATTATGATTCCTATGCCCCGTGGAGCCTGAATGTGAAAGCGTGAATATTTAGAATCTCTTTTCCTGAAACCTGAAGGAAACTAAAATAATTCCCAGATAATCTCACCACATCCTTGGTATGTATGGTGCCACTCTGGTGCAACTTGCCCCCTTCTGTCTTCTGTCCTGTTTGGTGAAAGCAGGGACAAAAAGAGCCTATCAGGCTGGTTACACCAGGTGGCCGGGACCCTGCTCAGAGGAGTCGGGAGCAGTGTGGCCCCGAGGTCACGGGGTCAGCAGGCCTGGCAGGTGGGGGAGGTGGCCAGGGCACCCGGCCTTTCTGCTGGCGTCTGCGCGCCATGGCCTTTCTTCCCTCCAGCAACAGGTTCTCAGGCCAACACAGTGACCTCGCCCAGGTGAGAAAACTGCTTTTAAGACAGATCCCAGCTGGGGACCTGCCTCCAACCTCTGCCCCTGCCCCAGGGGATGGCGAGGCACCCTTCCTTGGGCTCACTGGTCAGGGCATGGCTATCTTCCTTGGCCTCACCCGACCTCTGTGGCTCAGAGCTCGGATGCCCATGTCAGTGAGGGTGAGGGGTCCCACCACTCAGGTGTCACCAGTGCCTGGTTCACTGCGTGTCTGGAGACCCATGCCAGGGGATGCTGAGGAGGGCTGCAGAAGCAGGGGGAAGAGGAAGGCAGGGGGTACTCTGTGGGCTTTGCAGGTGGCGTGGCAGGCACATCTCCCCAAAGCCCGGAGGTGTGAGGATGGAGGCTTCTGGGATTCAGGGGGTCACCAAGCTAAAGGTTTTCCCTGTGGACAGTATGTGGGGTGCCAGTAACCCAGGGCCACCAGGCCCCTCCAGCCCAGGCTACACACTAGCCTACCAAGGAGCTCTCACCCCATGAATTAGCCGGCGACCGGCACACACGACTCTTGACAACTTCAGTCCCCACCAAGTGGAAGCCAGGCCCTCAGCCTGTTGGCTTCAGATGTTGCTTAGAGAGCCAGTCCTCCTTTGCCATCCAAACCTGAAGTTCGGTGGCTGCTTCCTCAGCAGTGACAAGGCCAGGTCATCCCGGCACGGAATCTCTGCTGAAAAGCCTCGAAGGATTGACGCGTATTCTGTAAATAACAGGACACGCTTGGAAACCTCCAGAGATTCCCCAGGTGGTTTTACCCAAGAGGGTCCAGTCCTCTGGTCTTGTGTCGGCCTCCCCGGTCACCATGAGCACCTCACCCCCAAAGCCGCCTGGGGAGCCTGTCTTCTCTCCCATGGAAGCTGGGGCCGGCTGGACGGGATGGAGGTGACGGAGGCACTAGGGCCTCAGGTCCTCTTCCAGGCACGTGGTGCCAGGAGTCTACTCTCCCCCACCACTACCCAAGACGTGGGAGGTCCTTCTGGGACAGCCTGGACTCCAAAACGGGGTCCAAAATAGGCTGCACGGGGGCAGCAGGGCCTCTGGAGGTGACCAGAGAGGCCAAAATGTCTGGACGGGCTCAGAGCCCAGGCAGGTGGTCAGGGGAAGTCTGAGGAAGGCAGGAGCCACAGTCAGAGGGGCCCAGCAGAAATGGAATTTGATGGGGCGCCTGGGTGGCTCAGGAGCTGAGCACCTGACTCTTGATTTCGGCTCAGGTCATGACCCCAGGGTCATGGGATCCAGCCCCACGTGGGGCTTTGTGCTGAGCATGGAGCCTCCTTGGGATTCTCTCTCTCTCTCTCTCTCTCTCCCCCCCCCCCCGCCGCCCCTCCTGCTCCCAGTTTCTTTCTCTTTCTCTCTCTCTCTCTGTCGCCTTCTCTCAAATTAAAGAAATGCAATCTGACTCAGTTCACATGAAACGGCTTCACTGAAGGGACTGTCCACAGAGGTGCGGCAGGTGCCACCGTGGACCCACTGGGAAGCCGGTTTCTCCCCTGGGATGAAGGGAGGAAGCTGTCCCCACTGTCCCCGCATCGGAGCTGGGTGGAGGGGTGCAGGAGTGCCATGGTGCAGGACATATTGCCAAAACAGGGAGAAATAAGGGGAGAAATAGCCCAACGCCTCTTTCCCCTCGCCCCTCCCGTCTCTTGCTGGTGCCTCCGTCCTTAAGCCAAGGCCGGAGAGGTGTTTCTCTCTGGCACCTTATTAAGGTCAGTCCTTCCTGATTCTTCTGGATTCTGGCCTCACACCGTCTGTCAGTCATTTTGGGGTGCCGTGAGGCGGGGTCGTCATCTGTACCTTCCTGTAAGTGCGGCAGCCCCTCCAGAAACAGCTGTGGAGCCTGGAACTGTTTGCCAGCAAAGTATTCAGATTTGCGAGGAGCAGAAGGTCATCTGCTTCATTAATGTTTTTCCCTTTTTCATGATACCAGGATGCAGGTTCTTCATTAATTCCATTATTTTGCTATTTTCTTTTAATGTTTATTTATTTTTGAGAGAGAGAGAGGGAGAGAGAAAAGGAAGGGGCAGAGAGAAAGGGAGACAGAGAATCCCAAGCAGGCTCTGCATGGTCAGCGCAGAGCCAAACAAGGGGCTTGAACTCACGAACTGTGTGATCATGACCTGAACTGAAATCAAAAATCAGATGCTTAACCGACTAAGCCACCCAGGCAGCCCTTTTGCTATTTTCTAATCGGGATATTTTTGCTTGTGTATTTTTATTTAATAATGTCATTCATATTGGTTTCCTTAACACTTCTCTGTACCTTTTCTAAATTGGTGATTGAACATTTATTTCTGAGTATGCTGTATTCATATCCCAAAATTTGATATATGTCATTCTTCTATCTTCTCCGTAGTCTGTGGACTTGATGTTTTTCCCCAGATAAGCCCAAGTGGGATTTAATTTTTCCTGACTTTATATTAATTTTAGTTTTATTGAGGCTAGACTCCGTGCTTATATACTTTCTGCTTTATTAAATCATTCATTCCTATGTTTTAATCAATTTCGTAAAAGTTCATGGATACTTTAAAAATAAGACGAATAGGTTTGCATCATTCAAAATTCTGTAAGCATTTAATCCATCTTGCTTTTTTTTTTTTTAATGTGTGGGGGTTTTTTTTGTTTGTTTTGTTTTTTGACAGAGAGAGATAGAGAGCATGACGGGGGGAGGGGCAGAGAGGGAGACACAGAATCTGAAGCAGCCTCCAGGCTGTCCGCACAGATCCCCACACGGGGCTCAAACTCCAAAACCCTGAGATCGGGATCATGACCTGAGCCGAAGTCAGGCTTAACGAAGTGAGCCACCCAGGCGTCCCATGGTCTGTTTTGCTTTTGATGTTACTATGGTCAAATCTTCTAACCCTCTATTGATTCACTGAAGACTAATAACGATGTTGGGAAAATGCACTGTAATTTGTTCTTTTCTATTTATCCTTAAGGGTTCTTTTAAAGTTTATTTATTTATTTTGTGTGTGTGTGTGTGTGTGTGTGAGAGAGAGAGAGAGGGACAGAGAGAGTCCCGAGCAGGCTCCGCACTATCAGCGCGGAGCCCTACTTGGGGCTCAATCTCACGAACCAAGAGATCCTCACCTGAGCCGAAATCAAGAGTCAGAGGCTTAACGGACTCTGCCACCCAGGCACCCCTTACTTATCCTTAGGTTTTAATAGTTACGTAGTTGTTGTTTGTTTAGTGAATAAAGGTTCAGTATTAATATAGTGTTAGAATATGTGAGGTCATGCTGTGGTAACAAACCACCCCCAGATTTCAGCGGCTTAAAATAAAGATTTATTTCTTGCTTGTGCAAAGCCTACTGTGGGTCTGGGCAGCCCTCCAGGGCTGAGCGTTGCACCTCCAAATCCAGGCGTGCTTCCTCCATGGAGAGGCTGCTGAAGCAGCTGGCTGGGAGGTCACACTACCAAGCACTGCCACCAGTAGGTGACACTGGAGACTTACACTCATTTAATTGGTCAAAGCGAGTCACACAGCCACACCTTACTTTGGAGATGCTCCTTTGGGCCCAAGAATGGAGGAGACCCACGGCCACGGCCAGGAGCGAGCTTGTACCACGACTGGCTACCACGTAAGGGGCTCCTTCGTGTGTGCCCTGAACTTCCCCGTCCAGTCTATGTTATCTGATACGAACATTATCAGTCCTAGTTTATTTTATTTTATTTTTTTAATGTTTATTTATTTTTGAGAGAGAGAGAGAGACAGCGTAAGCAGGGGAGGGTCAGAGAGAGAGGGAGACACAGAATCTGAAGCAGGCTCCAGGCTCTGAGCTGTCAGCACGGAGCCCAATGCGGGGCTCGAACCCACAAACCGTGAGATCATGACCTGAGCTGAAGTCGGATGCTTAACCGACTGAGCCACCCAGGTGCCCCGTGTCCTACTTTATTTTAATTTATGCTTGACATCTTTGCCCAAGCTTTGATTCTTTCCCATGCTGTGTATTTTTTTAATGTAGGTGTGTTCATCAAGTTTTAGGTTAAAACATACGTAATTTGAGACATCTTGCATTTAGTAAGGAAACTAGATTGTTCACATTCTCTGTCAGTATTGCTTATTCTTGGGCGAAGCCCTTCATCTGGATTTTGACCTTGTGTTTTTAAGGTTCTTTAATTTTTTTTGTTCCTTTATGCTTGATTTTTTTTCTGTAGATTGTTGTCCTTGCTTTTATCTCCTGCAATGATTTGCAAAGTAGTCGTCCTGTTTTTAATTGTGTTAGTGGTTCCATTTAGTTTTTCATGAAAATTATTAAACCCGCATTTATATTATTATCAAAATCAAAATCACAAACAATAACTGGGGGCTCCTTCATAAGAGAGACCAAGACTTTAGCCCATTTGCTTTTCCCCTGGCTTCCTCTGCCCGTTCTGGGTCTCCATTAACACAGTCTGAGAGCACTTTCCTCAACGGGACCATTAAAACCACCAAAACATCCTCTCTCCAAAATCCCTCCGTCTTCCTGCTTGCTGCCCATTGCCTTCAGACATTTAGACCTTGGACCTTAACCCTTTTCCCCAGCTGGGGTCGCACTGCACACTCCCTCTTCCCCCCGGGCTGGCTTCTCTGCCCACTGCCTGCCCATCTCCGCCTCCTACAGGCCTGCGGTTTGGATTTCGGCCCCAGGGTGTGGAGTGTGAATGTGCGTGTGTGTATGGTGAGTGTGTGTGTTGCACGTGGGGTGTGTATGGTGTGGATGTGTGTGTGGATGCTGTGGGGGGTGTATGATGTGTGTGTACGTTGTGTGGTGGGGGTGTGGTGTGCGCATACGGTGTGTATGGTATGTGTTGTTTGTGGGGTGTGCATTGGTGTGTGTGTGGTGTGTGTAGTATGTGGTGGTGTGTGTGTGTCTGGTGCATGTGTATGGTGTGTGTGTATGTTGTGTGTGGGGGGTGTGGCATTGTGTGTGGTGTGTATGGTGTGTGTTCTGTTTGGGGAGGTGTATAGTGTGTATGGTGTGTGTCCATGTCTGTGTCTGTGCAATGTGTGTACAGTGTGTGTGTATTGTGTGTGGAGATGTGTAGTGTGTATGCTGTGTGTGTATGGGGTACGTGTGTTTATGCATATTTTGTGTGGGGAGGGTGTATGGTGGCTGTATGTTGCATATGGCAGTGGGTGCTGTGTGGTATGTGTACAGTGTGAGTGGCATGTGTGCGTATGTTGCGTTTGACATGTGTATGTGTGATGTGTGTGTATGTTGGGAGAGTGTATGGTATATATTATGCAAGAAGGGTGTGGGGTGTGGTGTATGTGTGTTGTGTGTGGTTGTGTATGGTGTGTGTGAATTATGTTAGGGGGTGTATGGTGTGGGGGAGCATGTGGTGTGTATCGTGTGTATGCGTGTGTGTTGGGGGGTTGTTAGGTGTGTGTGCATGTTGTGTGTGTATACACATGTTGGGGGGGTGTGTGGTGGGTGGGGGGGTGTGGTGTGTATGGTGTGTGTGTGTCTGTGCAGTGTGTGTAGTGTGTGTGTGCATGGGTAAGTCTGTCGGGGGGTGTTGGGGGTGTGTGTTGCAGTGTGGGTGTGGGTGTGTGTGCAGTGTGTGTGGTGTGTGTAGGTCCGTCAGGGAGTGTTGGGGTGTGTGTGTTGCAGTGTGTGTGGGTGTGGAGTGTGTGTGGTGTGTGTAGGTCTGTCAGGGGGTGTTGGGGGGGTGTGTTGCAGTGTATGTGTGTGTGTGTGCAGTGTGTGTACATGTGTTGGTCTGTCGGGGGGTGTGGGGGGGTGTGTTGCAGTGTGTGTGTGGTGTGTGTGTGTGTGCAGTGTGTGTGGTGTTGTGTAGGTCCGTCGGGGGGTGTTGGGGGGTGTGTGTTTCGGTGTGGGTGTGTGTGTGTGCGCGCAGTGTGTGTGCTGTGTGTGGGTCCGTCGGGGGGTGTTGGGGGAGTGTGTTGCTGGGCGGGTGTGGTATGGGTGTGTGGGGGTGTGTGTGCGCGCGCAGTGTGTGTGCTGTGTGTGGGTCCGTCGGGGGGTGTTGGGAGTGTGTGTGTGTTGCGGGGCGGCTGTGTGCGCGTGTGCAGGGTGGTTTGGGGTTTGCGCAGCGATCTGGGCAGCGCGGGGCGCCCTCCGGCCTGGAGTCTCTCGGGGGGGCCCTGCGCCCCCTTCGCTTATCCCCTGGGGAGCCCCGCGAGGCCTTCGGCTGCGCGCAGGACAAAACAAGCTTCCGGGGGCCCCGTGGGTCCAGGAGGGAGAAGGCGCCGCGCACCTGGCTGGACACCAGGGGGCGCCACAGCTCCGGAGAGATGCAGGGCTCCCTTGCGACAAAGGCCGACGAGGCCGAGCAGAGGGCAGGCGAGAAAGGCGGGGTGCCTTGTGCAGCACGTGCGGACCGGGCACGGACCCCCGGGTGAGATGGGGGCCCCGGCCGAGCCTCGAGCCCTGAGGCCCGGGAGGGACAACGGGACTCCCTCTCCCGGCCCGGCGCTCAGGTCCGCGGGTCTGTGGGCTGTTGGCACGCGCTTCCAGGACACGGGAGACCCAGCACTGGTGTGACTTCTGAGCGTGCGCAGAGAGGCCAGGCCGGCGAGCCGCGGCGGCCGGAGACGCTGCGCAGGACGGCGGCCCGAGCAGCTCAGCGCCCACCTCCTTGTGAGCCCAGGCACCCCAGCCGTGAGCGCAGGTGTTGTGTCTTTGTGCACTAAATACGAGCGCTTCCGTACTCACACACGTGTAAGATCGGCGGCGCCTGGGTGGCCCAGTCTGTTAAGCGCCGTGACTCTTGATTTCAGCTCAGGTCCCGATCTCCCGGTTTGTGAGTTGGAGCCCCGCCTCAGGCTCTGCACTGACAGTGCTGAGCCTGCTTGGAATTCTCTCTCTCTCCCCTCCTCTCTTGGCTCTCTCTCTCCCTAAAATAAATAAACGTAATAAATAAATAAATAAATAAATAAATAAATAAATAAAATGCAAGGGTGTGTGTGTGTGTGTGTGTGTGTGATTTTCTTCCCAGGCCCTGCACGAGGCCCACACTCCCAGCCCTGCACGAGGCCCACACTCCCATATAAAGTGCTCCAGCCCAAGAGCCCTCCGCGCCTTTCCATGGAAGGGCTGGGTGGGATGGAAGGGATGGTGTCCGCCTCCTGCCTGGTCCATGCCAATGGGGGAGACTGGGCCGAAACTCAAGGAAAAGGTTTATAGATGATTTTTTGAGGCTGGAGATGGGGTGGCATCTGGCAGGATATTTACCAAGTGGTGACGGCTGTTGTCTCGAGATGAAGGATTTCAGGTGGCTCTTTTCATTTGTTGTACTTTTTGGTTGTCTTGTGTTGTATGCAGCGCATATGGATGGATGGATGGATGAGTGTATACATATGCATGCATCTATGTGTGTATGTATGTGTCCGTGTACACACACACACGCGCGTTCACAGCAGCAGTGTTCATAATAACCAAAAAGTAGAAACGACCCAAATGCCCATCAGCTGGTGAACGGGTGTCCAGCGGCTGGGGTTTTATTCATCTGTCCATGTAGTAGTGACTCATGCTACAGTATAAATGAAGCTGTGACGTGTTGGGCCAAGTAGAAGAAGCCAGACACAAACGGTCACATACTGGATGGTTCCATTCACATGGAAAGTCCAGAACGGGCACACCTGTAGGAACAGAAAGGACATTCTGGGTGGTGGGGGTGGGAGTGTGAGGGGAAGTGGGGAGTGGCCGCCGACGGGGACGCGATTTCTTTTTAGGGTTAGGGACACCGTCTCAAACCCTGCGGTGATGGTTTCTGAATGTCTGGAAAACCACTGAACTGGGCACCTTATTTTTCTAAATTTTACGCTATAAATGATTGTAAAGTGGGGCACCTGGGGGGCTCAGTCAGTTGAGCGTCCGACTCTTGATGTCAGCTCAGGTCATGATCCCAGGCTCGTGGGATCGAGCCTCACGTCACGCTTGCACTGAGCATGGAGTCTCCTTGAGATTCTCTCCTTCTGTCCTTCTCCCCCATTCACTCTCTCTTAAAAAAAATTGAAAAAAAATGAAAAATAAAATAAATGGGTAAAGTATATGATATGTGAAGTAGATCTCAATAAATTTGTTATTTAAAGAACAATAAAGTGGGGCGCCTGCGTGGCTCGGTCAGTTGAGGGTCCAATTCTTGACTTTGGCTCAAGTCATGAGCTCACAGTTCATGAGTTCAAGCCCCATGTCGAGCTCTGCACTGGGCATGGAGTCTGCTTGGGATTCTCTCTCTCTCTTTCTCTCTCTCTCTCTGTCCCTCCTCTCTCACACGCGCACACACACACACACACTCTCCCTCTCTCTCTCTCTCTCTCTCTCTCTCTCTCAAAATAAATAAATAAGCTGGGGCACCTGGGTGGCTCAGTCGGTTAAGTAGCCAACTTCAGCTCAGGTCATGATCTCACAGTTCGTGGGTTCGAGCCCCTCATCAGGCTCTGTACTGACGGCTCAAAGCGTGGAGCCTGCTTCAGATTCTGTCTCCCTCTCTCTCTCTCTCTCTCTCTGCCCCTCCCCCACTTGTGCTCTGTCTCTCTCGCTCTCAAAAATAAATAAACATAAACAATTTTTTAATAAAATACAAATAAATACACTTTTAAAAAAGAGCCTAAAAACAATAAGGTTAATTCAAAAGGGAGAAGAATTTCAAAACCCTCAAGAAGGAAAACTCTTACGATAAATCAGGCACTCAGAACTCAGCCCCATGCTTGGCTAGACTGGTGGCAGGAGTGGTGTTTCCTAAGCTCCCTGCAGAGCTGGGTGGACCAGCCCAGGCAGGTGCCCGGCGTCCTGGCCTCCTTCCCCGGCCCCTCCGCCGCCAGCTGAGAGGCTTGGGCGGTGCCATCTCAGCGTCGTCCTCCAGAAAAAGGGAGCAGTCCTAATCGTTCGTACCCGGTGGGGCGGCCGCTAGGACGCATGGCCTGCTGTCTGGGCCCGGCCAGGAGGGGGGCTGCGGTTCCTAGAGACCAGGCGCACACCTGCTCCCCCACCTGGGTGCCCGGGCTTCCCAGATTGCGAACAAAACTCCAGTCGCAATGACAGTGATACTCGAATTATCTCCGCCTGCAGCCTCGGGGCACAACTTCGTGTCACCCCCAATTTCAGGGAAACCCCAGAGGCACCACACACTTTCTTCTCTTTTCCTCCAGGCTGACAGTCAACGGCCTCCAAGTCCAAAGGGGACATTGGCCACTGCCACACTGTCAGTGCCCCCCGCCCCCAGAGATGCTATTCTGCTGGGCACGTGTGCTCTCCGGGTGCCTGTGTCTAGAGAGCTGGGGTCGGAGGGGACTCCGTGTCCCTAAGTGGTGCTGCTGGGCCAAGTCCACGGCCTCCATGAGCTGCTCTTTTGGCTGCAGCAGGGAACCACTCTGGCCTCTGGGCCTTGAACTCAATCCACATGGGTGGAGGAGGGGCAGAGGGGCAGGGGGGCAGAGGACCCCACGCCATCTCCTCCTTCCTCATCACACTGTATGTCTGTCCTTTTCTCTTATCCTTACAGGCCACCCAACACCTCTGCACTCCCCCAAAACTCTTTCTTCCTCGTTCAGCCAAGCACAGAGATATTCGCGCTTGTCACTGTCCACTAATAGATGACCAGAGAGGTCGTCAGCTCCCAGGTCCATAAAAGTAACCCCATTTGGGCAGAGACAAAATGATCTGTGATGGCAAGTTCTTTGGCAAGCATGGGGTCTTTCTTGTTTTGATGTTCCCAGTATCTAGTCCAGTTACTGGAATGTTCTAGATCCTCGACCAAAGTTTGTGGAGGCCAAGGGCAAGCTGAAGGCTCAGGCACTGCTCCCTGCAGATGGGAGATTGGCTGACTCTTGCGGGTGGGTCCCCTGGAGTGACTCTGGGGGGAGGGCTGCTCGCAGAAGGGCCAGGGGCGGTGAGCAGGCCACATTCTGTTATGAGCAAGAAGTGAAACTGGAGAGTCTGGCCCGGGGTGCTGGCCCAGGGGTGCTGGCCCAGGGGTGCTGGCTTTTGTCCTCACCCCTGGGCTGGTCTCAGCAACAAAGAGTACTCAGGGCGGCTCTCACCCAAGGCAGTGAGAAAGGAGAGATGACTCTAGGAAGGGCCCTTTCTCAGCCCTGGGCTTCCTCCCTGCGCGTCTCTGCCCAAAAGCAACAGAAATGGCTGTTCAACTTGTGACATTGCCACCATCAAAGTTTTAAGACTTCCTTTATGACCCTACAAAGCCCAACTCCCTGGCTTACTGCTTCCATCTGTCCTCTGGCAATGTTCCCACTCCGTGGTCTTTTCCTGTGACAGGGAAGTCTCTCCGACCCTTTGCAGTTAAGACAAACATCTTAGGATATGTGTGGTTAAACAAATACCTGTGCCCCTCTAAGCCTCGGTTTCTTATCTGCAAAGTGGGGATAATATGTAACTCAGAGGGCTCTGGAGAAGGTTGGATGCCCTAATAATGTCTTAGCTGTTGGCACAGTTAATAAATGGTAAGAACAACAATAAAATGTGCATAGGCTTCTTTGGCAAAGTACACTGAATACAGGGGTGAATTTGAAGCTATAGTCTTTCTTTTTTTTAAGTTTTTACGTACTTATTTTCTTAGTAATCACTACACCCAACATGGGGCTCGATCTCACGTCGCTGAGATCAAGAGTCGCATGCTCTTCCGACTGAGCCCGCCAGGCGCCGCAAAGCTATGGTCTTCCCTAGGTTGTAATTATTCCAAGCAAACACATATTTCATAGAAACAGAATTTTAAAGAAGGCACCTGGAATCATCCAGGCAAGAGGGGTGTTACCTCAGCTAACACAGAAGCAAATTCTAGCAACCCTGCCTTCCAGGAACATCCTGGCCACACCTGGCCAGTCTTCTGCTCCCGGCCTGCTCAAGCCGTCTGCCTTCATGCCCGACCATCAGCAGAGAATGAATCCTAGCGGCCCTCCGCGGCCCTGGTCTCCCTCCCTCTCTTCTCCGTGCACAAGCCCGATAACCAGTCCCACCCCAGGGCTTTGCACTTGCTGTTTGCTCAGTCTGGACAGAATACCGAGGCCCCAGGTATTCTCACGGTGCATTCGCTTACTCGGGTCTCTGCTCAAATGCCAACTGCTCAGATGGGCCTTCCCTGATCATCTTATCTGCAGTACGTTTCACGTTAGTGCCCCACGCACTGGCTACCCCCTTACCCTGCTTTGTTTTGCCTCTGACACTTATATGATGTGCCTCTTTGTTTAGTGCTTGCTTTTCCCACTAGAATGTAAATTTCACAGGGCAGGATTTTGTCTTGTTTATACCGAAAGTCCGGCGTCTAGACTCTAAAACACGGTAAGTGCTCAATAAATATTTGTCAAATGAATAAATCATCATGTTTACAGCCAAGTCCTGGATAACTGCTCAGCTATAAGCAAGTTTAAAAAACACATAAGTTAATGGAAGTGGCTTTTGCCAGTTCTGAAAATCCAATCTGTCTCTTAAAATGTACCTCCGATACAAACTGCAGTGAGCTGTTACCTCCCACCTGCCCGCATGGCTAAAAGCAACAACACACAAGAAACAAGTGTTAGCTAGAATGTGGAGAAACAGGAACCCGCCTGCACTGTTGGTGGGAATGCAAACTGGTGCAGCCACTGTGGGAAACAGCATGAGGGGCCTCAGAAAGTTAAAAATAGAACTACCTTTATGATCCAGTAAATGCACTACTGCGTATTTGCCCAAAAAATTCGAGAACACGAATTCAAAGGGATACATGCACCCCTATGTTTATAGCAGCATTATTTACAACAACCAAGATATGGAAGCAGCCCATGTCCATTGATAGCTGAATGGATAAAGAAGATGTGGAATAGGGGCGCCTGCGTGGCTCAGTCGATTAGGCATCCGGCTTTGCCTCAGGTCATGATCTCGCGGTTTGTGAGTTCAAGCCCCACGTCTGGCTCTGTGCTGTCAGCTCAGAGCCTGGAGCCTGCTTCGGATTCTGTCTCCCTCTCTCTCTGTCTCCCTTTCTCTCTGCAGCTCCCCCACCTGCTTCGGATTCTGTCTCTCCCTCCCTCTCTCTCTCTCTCAAAAATAAATAAACATTAAAAAAGTAAGAAAGAAAAGAAAAGAAGGAAGGAAGGAAGGAAGGGGAACTCAGGGCCATGAAGAAGAAAAGCCAACACTCCCGAGAGTCAGAAGGGAGGAAGGAAAGAAGGAAGGAGGGAGGGAGGGAGGGAGGGAAGGAAGGAAGGAGGGAGGGAAGGAAGGAAGGAAAGGGAACTCAGGGCCGTGAAGAAGAAGATCCAATGCTCCCGAGAGCGAGCAGGAAGCTGGATCCACTGAGTCATTCCTGGGCCCCTGTCCTTCGGGAAGGCCCTCAGGGCACTACCAAGACAGCCTTCTCTGCCTGAAGTGCAGTGTTTTGAAGGTGAATTCAAAGGCCCTTTGGTGCTAAAGCCACAGCCAAACCCTGTGTTTGAACAGGGCGTGGAAAGAGAAGCAAATAATTGGGTCTATTATAAGTTTCATTTTTTTTTTTAAATCAATAGGGTGGTGGCTATATTTGTCAATATTCACTGAACTATCGAACACTGACAATGAGTGAGTACACTTATATGTAAACTGTACCTCAGTACAGTTGAGTGGAAAATGACCAAAAAAGAGGTAACTAGAGGGAGGGGAGAGCCCGGTGACAGCCAGGCTCTCAGCCCAGGGGACCCTGCCATGGAGGTGAGAAGTCAGGGCCCGCAGGAGGGAACCGGCCACAGTGCAGCTGTATCCTGCTTTTTATAGAATGTGAACTGTTACTAGGAGGTGATCATTGCTGCTGACCCCCACGCTTTTACATTTATGTTCCGAACAAAACAAGCACTATCAAGTAAGTTCTACCTCCACCAAAACACACTGGGTCCTCAGTTAAGCAAGAATAGAATGACTGTACAATTTGTTCCAAACATGGTGACACTTAAGGCTACCCAATAAAAAAAAAGTCTGGCAGGGTCTTCAATATCCTTGCTAGTTTGGTCTTTAGGAAACGAAAAGCGGGCAAAGAGGAACCCACAGCCCACTGGTGCCCTCTGGTGGGAAAGTGGCAGGACTGCATGGGGTTGCCAAAGTTGCAGTGAGCGATTCCCAGACTCCAGCTCAGGAGATCTGCTAAAAAGGGCGGGCTGGGCCCCACCCGCAGTTTCTAACGTGGAAGGTCCCAGGTGGGGCCTGGGAATGCGCATTTCTAACATGTTGCCAGATGCTACTGGGGCTGCTGCCCCTGGGGCCACACTGAAAATCACCGGTTTCGGTTTGTCTACCCCAACACCTTGCTTCTCACATGCTAGACCCCTAGGAAATTAATTAAAACAAGCATCTTCCTACATCTCAACAGTAGCTTATGGGTGGCTTTTTTGCTGGTTCCAAATTTTTGCAATGAGGTTATAACTTTTGGGTTTGTTTTTAGCAAAACCAGAAGACCTGAAGCACGTCAGTTGTTGGAGAATGGCTGCCACAGCGTCCTTCCAAGAGACCTGGGCAAGCCCACTTTTGCAGAGTTGGAACTGGGCACTTCAGAACTTGGGCCCTTCTTTGTCTTTTTAATTGCCTTCCATCAAAGGCCCCAGTGGGAGGGTTGCGCCCGGACCCTGCAGTGGGGGCTCCCCAAACAGGCTTGAGTCCCGGAGGAGCCACCTGTCGCTCTAGGCTGGTGCTCTCATCCTCTGCCTGGGGGCTCCAGACCCGTCTTCTCTTGCCATCCCAGGCCGTTGCTCTCATCTTCTCCCCCTGCTCCTCCAAGGGCTCTTGAGCCCCTGCCCTGTTTGTCTGCTGATTGGTCAGGTTTGGGGCTGCAGATGAGGAAACAGACCCTCGGCTCCCTCTGGCTTTGCAGAAAGAACTCCGGACACCTCAGGGACCAGGGGAAAAATGGGCTGTGGGGGTGGGGGTGGGGTAGAATCAGCATTGCCAAGGCCACAGCCACTTTCACTGCATCAACTCTCTGTCTCTCTCTAATGGTCAGCCAGTTTTTCTCAGACCTGCTAGAACCATGAGCTTGGCAGTTCCCACACCTCTCACCTCCCAGCATTACCATCAGAGAGGAACTGGGGGGTGGGGGGGCACTGTGAAGGGAAAATCCCAGGGATAGACCCCATTTGGCCTCCCTGGGGTCAAGGACCCACCTCAGGCCCCCCTGACCGTGGCCAGAGTCCAGGGGTCTTGTGATGCCGGCATCCCAACCCCACGAGGATCACTTGCACTTGGTTGCCGCGGGGCAAGATTCACCCTCCCAGTGGGGGCTGGGCAGACAAAGGGAGTGTCCCAGCAGCTGGGTGGGCCTGGGGTACAATTCCCCTCGTTCCCCAGGGTTGGGCCTTGCCCTGGTCAGGCTCCGTGTGGCTGGCTCTCCCTCCGGCTGCAGCAGACATAACCCATCTGAGCTCTGCATGTGGCTGCCTGAGAAGGGCAATGCCTACTATGGAGTGCTCCACACCACATGACCGGAGGGAAGGTGCTAGTGGAGAGGGGACTGTCCCCCTGGAGGACAGAGCCACTGGAGGACCTCGAGGTGGCCAAATGATGGAACTGCCTCCAACCGAGAGACCACGGACACTCTCTCTCCCTCCACTGAGACTGGGGAGATGAGGGTCCCGCTCTGGCTGACGCTCAAGAAGGGGGCCTCCTGCTGATGAGGGCCAGGCTCTGACCAGGGCAGGGAAGACCCCTGGGCCTCCAGGAGGCTAATCTGTAAAAGTGCGGTCACCCGCTGGGGGCCCTGCCCCGGCTGCACCAGCCCCAGCCTGACACCCTGTTCCAAATCCCAGCAGCGAGCTTTCCTTCCCAGAAGCTTGGAGGTTCTGGCCTCCTCTCGAGACGGAAGTAGTCGTGAAGGTAGAGCACTGGGTGACTTTGCCAAGCAGCCCTGGGCCTGGGGTCCAGCCCCCCCCAACCAGCCAAAAGCCTCCCTATGCACACGGTTCCTGCCCACAGATACCTTGCTGGGGCCCAGTGACCCACAAGACAACCCCCGAGGGCACTGGAGAGCACATCCCGAGGCCGGGGCTGAGCTTGCCCACTGCCCACATGCCCCTGGTGGGTCCTGGAAAACGCTCACTCTCCCCCAGGCCAGGTTGCGCCACGGCTAAGCCTGGCCCTGCCTGCCCCCGGGGTGTTCCGGGGAACTATGAGATCTGCTTGGAAGCGTTCTGCACTTGCCTGTGACATTACTCACAAGCCCTCACCAAGACCCATGTCTCAAATGCCACGGGCTGCTTTTGAAGATGGGTGGTGGTGGTTATAGACAGTGCCAGACTCTCCCATCGTTTCGGATTTGCTCAGCAATCTAACCGTGTCTGGGAGGCAGAATCACGACCCCCTTAAAGAAGCCCACATCCTAATTCCAGAACCTGGAAGTCTTTCACCTTACAAGGCAAAGGAGACTTTGCAGATGTCATCACACCTCGAGAGTACAGACCTTGAAATGGGAGCGTGATTCTGGGTTATGTGGTGTGCCCAGCGTCATCACGAGGGGACTTAAAGATGGAGGAGGCCGGGAGATGAGTCACTCGGAGGGAGGTGGGACTACACAAGAAAAGC
Source organism: Cryptoprocta ferox (assembly GCA_028646485.1). Lineage (NCBI taxonomy): Eukaryota > Metazoa > Chordata > Mammalia > Carnivora > Eupleridae > Cryptoprocta > Cryptoprocta ferox. Next base: position 99,466,325 of record CM053578.1, on the reverse strand, counting down.
ACAGAGATGAACTCGGCAGGCTTTGAGGGTAGGAGGTGGTCATGAGTCAAGGATAACGTGGGCACCATATTCTAGAAGCTGGAGAAGCCAGGAAACAGATTTTCCCCTGCAGCCTCCAGAAGGGAAGGCCACCATGCCAACACTTGGATTTGACCCCAGTGAGACCCATGTCGGACTTCTACCCTACCGAACTGTACGGTAAATTTGTGGGGTTTTAAGCCACAAAGTTTCAGTAACTCGTTCCAGCAGCACTAGAAAACTAATATGCCGTGACAGCCTGGCTGCCCGAGAGAAAATTTCAGAGCTACCATAGGGTTTTTAAATTTTTGTAACAGCCTTCTTGAGATACAATCCACATATCATGCAATTCTCCATTTAACGTGCACGGTTCACCGCAGAATTTTAAGGGTCTGTTTTTGTTGTTGTTGTTGTTGTTGTTTTACAACCTCTGAAGTAATCATCATTAACAAACTCCAAGGGTGCCTGGCTGGCTCAGTCGGTAGGCACGCAACTGGTGATCTCGGGGTTGTGAGTTCGAGCCCCAAGCTGGGTGTAGGGATTACTTAAAAATAAGATCTTTTTAAAAACACACATACAATATTCCAAGTGCATCTCCAGAGGCCTGTGCAAAATAGTTTGGGTCTTTTCAGTGGTTATGAGACAAACGACTGATATCAAGTAGCTCATCCTTGTCCGGTTGCGCTTCCTGACGCAGAGGTTCAACATGAGGTGAGAGGAAGCGAACTTGGTCTTGGCTTACCAGCTGGCAGCAGAAGCCCTCTTGGGAGAGGACCTGTCTTTGTGCAGAAAAACACCTTGACATGTCGGGGGAAAGGCGAAGACATGGATGGGGACAAACATTCGGTCACCAGGGCTGCACTGGCCCTTCGGAGACAGGGAGGGAGAGGATGAAGAGAGAGGGCCAGAGACGCTGGGGGCGGGGACTGGCCAGGGCCAGAGGGCCGGCCAAGCCAGCAGAGGAGGAGGAGGGACCCCAACACCATCTGCATCAAAGGGTCCGTTTGAAGTTGTTTTTGCTAAGATGTAAATCCTCCTCCTTGTGGGTGGGCGTTGGGGGGATGGAATCTAAAGGCCTGAACTGCACGCTTTGATCCTGGTCTACAGAGCAGGGTCCACACTCAGCAATGACTTGGGAGAGCACTCGATGCTGCAGAGTCCGGTGCAGGACTGCTCAGGGCGTGCCAAGGGCCCCAGGTGGCCAAGAGACAAGCCCCACCTGACGAGAACGTGCCAAGCTTCCGTGTACTTGTACAAGGGTGCGGAAAGGTTTATCAAATTCTTGGTGTTTCACACAGCTTTTCGCCTTACTTGAGCCAATAATTAGTGTTCACTTCAAAAAATATGGTATTTTATTTTTTTGTTTTATTGATTTATTTATTTTCTTATTTTGAGTTTTATTTATTATTTATTTATTTATTTTGAGAGAGAGAGAGAGCATGAGCAGGGGAGGGGCAGAGAAAGAGGAAGAGGAAGAGAATCCCAAGCAGGCTCTGCACAGTCAGCACACGGAGCCAGATGTGGGGCTCGAACCCAGGAAGTCCTGAGATCATGACCTGAGCTGAAATCAGGAGTCAAAGTCTTAACCTACTGAGCCACCCAGGCGCCCCCCAAAAAATGTGGTATTTTAAATCATGAAGTGACCAGCATCCTGCCAGCTCCCTGCCATGCCCCCATGCTGTGGACAGATCTTGGGGTCCCCACCCCCTATTATATATTCTCCTCTGTGTGATCCCCAGACCCTTAAGTGCCAGAGGATGATCTGGGCTGACCGCTGCTGTTCGGGGAGCTTGGAGAGCATCTTGTCCCCAGCAAGCAGCAGGGGCACAACCTGCTGGCTGGACTGGGCACAGAGAGCAGGAACTGAGTCTTCCCCACCCCACCCCCAGGCAGGCCGCTGTCTGGGGCACACATATGACCACACCCCCCCGGGGTGGGGGAGGGGATCCAGCCCAGGAGGCCCTGAGTTGTTCTGAGACCAATCTCCCAGAAGCCCTACAACTGAGGTCCTCTGTTTCTCTCGGGGATCCTCCAAGAGGTTGGTCAGATTTTTTCTTTTAACCTTTGGAACAAGAGGGTCTGATGACGGCCACTTTGCCCAGTGTCATGTTCCCTTGTCTGAGATCAGAGCGCTCTTGTCTCGCCCCTCTCCTGAATACAAACTCAGGCCAGGGGCAGGCATCCTTCCCACTCTCCTAAGGTGAGCAGGGACTGCTGTCAATGAGTCCACGGAGGTTTTTCTGGCAGCTTCTTAAGAATAAGAGGAACGAGATAGAGACTTAGGCTCTAACAGGGTACCCTGACATTCCTATAATTCTAAATTTAATTTTCAGGCAAAGACAGTGGTTACTCTAAACTGCAATGTGTGTGTATTAAATTATCTGCCTTTATGCTATTTGGGTAATTTAAAACATCAGCAGCACAGTCATTATATTTTATACTTGAACTAGGACAAACATTATTTTACCATACATTAAAAATAAATTTAGAATTTCAGCTCTACGCCGTGATTTTTGCCTGTCATGCTCATCCCTGCATTCCTAGCATCGAGAAAAGTTCCTGTCATGTAGTAAGCACTCAATACGTATTTGTGGAAGGAGTGAAATAACTAGTTAACTGATCAATTTTTACAGATTTTAAAAATACACTAAAATATCTTTGGTGTTACATCTCACACCTTCTTTGCAATACTAAAGAAGAATAGAATGCAGTCATTTCCACATTCTTTTAAAGATATTTCATCTATCAGTCTTGCCTTCCCTTAAGTGGATTTAATGTTTTGTTAAGAAACAAGGGGCGCCTGGGTGGCTCAGTCAGTTAAGCGTCCAACTTCAGCTCAGGTCATGATCTCACACTTTGTGAGTTCAAGCCCCACATCAGACCCTGCTGACAGCTCAGAGCCTGGAGCCTGCTTCGGATTCTGTGTCTCCCTCTCTCTGCCCCTCCCCTTCTCAAACTCTCTCACTCTCTCTCTCTCTCTCAAAAATAAATGTTAAAAAAGTTTTTTAAAAAGAAACAAGATTGGAGGGGTGCCTAGGTGGCTCAGTCAGTTGAGTATCGACTCTTAATTTTGGCTCAGGTCATGATGCCAGGGTTGTGGGATCGAACCCCTGCGTCCCGAGCCTCAGTGTGGAGCCTGCTTAAGATTCTCTGCCTCCCTCTGCCCCTCCCTGGCTTGTGCTCTCTCTCTCTCTCTCTCTCTCTAAAAAAAAAAAAAAAAAAAAAGATTGGAGATCCCATGGCATTACATTTATCTTCCCTGAAATGAGGGCATAATATTTTTGCACTAATAATCCTGAACCTTTTGAACTGATGGAAATTCGTGGGGGAAAAAAAGCAAACTAAATTGGCTCCAGGAACACCATGGTGTAATAAAAATTCAGAAAACCACAAGTTAACCCCTGATTTTACCACTTATTATCTCTGTGACATCAAGAAAGAAAGTTCACTGAACCCAGGACTCCTCATTTGTAAAATTAATATAACATCTCACCCTCTTGCTTCACGCAGTTGCCAGGAAGATCAAGTGAGATCACACATGACAGCACCACTCAAAACGAAGTTATCCTAAGAAATATGTATGGGTGCCTGATTACACGTACCAAAAATGAGTATCTTAACTTTTAAATCTTAATTTTTAAAAAGTCAATCAGATAAGCAAAAGTTGCTCAGATAGATAACTTGTATTTTCTAAACCCTACTGCTTATGTTTATCGGTCATTTGAATTTCTGCCTCAGTGAATGATCTTTTCTTACTCTTTGTCTATTTTCCTTTGGGTATTTGCCTATTAATTGACTTTCAGTAGTTTTTCTTATCTATTTAGCGTATTTCTTCCTTATCTGTCATGTATGTGGTAGTTATTTTTCCCAGATGATTTTATTTGCCACATGGACATTTTAGACTTTTATTTAGGTCAAGTTTATCAATCTTTTCTTTTACAAATATAGAGATAGATAAATAGATATCGATAAAGGTATATATATGTAAACATATATATGGACACATTGGCTTTTGATCAGTGCTTAAAGAGAGCTCTCTGACTTTAAGATTATGAAATAGTTTACCTATACTTTTCTTTTTTGATACATTTAGTTTTATATTTAATTATTTAATCTATCTGTTATAGATTAACCTGGGCCCCAGTTTCTTATTTTTGTAATATTCTGTTAAGCTGATTTCATTTTTTAGGTGGATAATCATATTATCTGGACATATCATGGTTTGTCTTTTATTTTCCAATTTATCCTCAGCTTCCTTTTTTTAACCAAATTTAATCATCTGAGACATTTAGAGCTTTTGAATAGTCGCTATGATAGCGAGCATTTCTGTTTTGTTCTTGATGTAATGAGGTTGCTTCTGTTTTTCCCTGAAGTACAGGGTTCGCTGCTGGCCTCTGATAAATACTTTCAACCATGCTAAGGACTCCTGTTTTTAGACTTCCCAGAATTTTGGTCAGAAATGGATGTTGAATTATATCTAGTGTCTTTTCAGCATTTACTTTGGTCAGTGGCTCTCAATATTGGCTTCGCATTAGAATCTCAAGCAGGCTTTCAAGCTGTCAGGACGGAGCCTAACAAGCCCGTGAGATCATGACCCGAGACAGAATGAACAGTCAGATACTTAACTGACTGAGCCACCCAGGTGCCCCTGCTTTTCAAACTTTAACGTGCATAAAAATTGCCAGGTAGTCTTGGTAAAACGCAGATTGAGATTCAGGAGGTCTGGAACTTGAGATTCGGTGTTTCTTGTACTAAAATTGGCACCCTTAAACCACCAGCACAGGGCACTCACTCAGCCCCGCCCCACACATACTGAATCGGAACCTGCGTCTCTACGTGAGCTTCAGGGAGTCCTTACACGTGTTAAAGTTCGAGAGGCACTGACTCTAATAATGTATAAGTTTTTTATTTTACTTTTATCCTATTAATGTAATAAATTACAAGACCAAATTTCAAAACTTTTTAACTACTATTGCACTCCTGTAATAAAACTGGCTTGATATGCTGATGAATCAGATTTACTAATATTTTATTTAAGATTTTATATCAATATTCAGAAGAGAGATTGATCCATATTATCTTTTTGTGCTGATCTGTCAGGTTTTGGTATCAGGGGCTGCCTCAAGGGTTATTCCTCCATATTCATGCCTAATTATAGGTACTTTTTCTTTGTAAAACTTGCCAGAAAGTTTCATCATTTGTTGATCTTTTCAAGGAATGAGCTCCTTTTTTTCCCCTTTAATATACACTGACTTTCCATGTATCCCCAAATCTATTTTTGAGAAATTCGTTTTTAACCATTTCATGCTATTTCAGTTTTTATTTTTTAAAATTTATTTATTTATTTTGAGAGAGTGTGTGTGCAGTGCATGAGAGTGGGGGAGGGGCTCAGAGAGAAGAAGAGAGAGAGAGAGAGAGAGAGAGAGAGAGAGAATCCCAAACAGGCTCCATGCTGTCAACACAGAGCCCGACTCAGGGCTTGATCCCATGAACCATGAGATCATGACCTGAGCTGAGATCAAGAGTTGGACGCTTAACCAACCGAGCCACCCAGGCGCCCCCATTTCACGCTATTTTAATTATTGTAGCCTGGGCACCATTTTTGTATCTCTTACCAAGAGATTTTGGTAAATCCATTGAGCGTTCTTTTGTCTCTAACTGTGCTGCTCCCTCCAGGAGTCTGTTAGAACATTAGGAGATATGACATCACTTCGGAAAGGTTTCACCATGTGCCACTCTGTTGGCTGGCAGATGCTTGCCGTGTAGGTATGTGGGCCTCCCATCTGTCAGGCCTGAAGCACATTTACCTTAATAAATGTCTTTACCACATGCTGAGAAGTCCTGAAAAGGAGCCTGGGACTCTGGGACCAACCCAGCCAAGAACACTCTGTTCCATCTTCCATCTTCATAATGAAACGCTGACTGCTTGCTAAAAGATGCACAATTTATTTTAAATATATGAATAGGATGATTGTTTAAAAAGAGCGCCAGCTGGTTAAATGCAGACCCCTGCAATAAAACTCTCCTCCGGCACATTCTCTGGCTTTGGGCCCCGACGGCTGCAGGTTCTCTTAACTAAATTGGAGACCGTGGTCTTGCATGTTCAGGTTTTCCGGTGGTGGTTTTGATGTTCTGAGTCAGGGCAGCAGGAACTGCACTGGCCTCAAAAGGACTTCCTCCGTGATTTGAGTGATCCACGTCTAGACCACTCTTGCCAGTTGGGAAAAGTGTCATTTGGTAAAATATGTTCAGTGAACCACTGGGCAAAAAAAATCAGGTGGCTACTTTTGCTGTGGTCCAGCAGGTTCTCTCCCCTCCACCCTTTGAACGCACTGACTTCTTGAGGGCCACCTGCCTGGGGACAGAAGGGCCTTCATGAGCTTCAAGCCAGCCCCAGGTGTCAAGTTTACTGGGGCTTTACCAGGCCTTCTTCAGCAGGTTCTCAGGTTCAGTTAACAAACTCGGTCTGGCATCCAAGTCAGTCTTGCCAAAGCCCCAAGGCTGCCTGGTCTCTTCTCTTTGTCTCAGTCACCCTGTGAGGTCTTTTTGCCTTGGCTTCCAACATCTTCTTCTCTATATCAAGAGTCACCTGGGTCCTGTTAGTATGAGGATGGACCATGCAGAGTGCCCAGAGGTGACTTGGGGGTGACACAGGGCTGCCAGGACTGCATGTCAAAGAGTCTGGGTTAGGAGCAGGTAGGGTTGTGCCCGACACTACTTCTAACACAGAGGGAACGAAGACACAGGATAGGGTGCCAGGCTGGGGCACCAGGGTGAGGGAGAGTGTGTGAGAGTGGGGGAGCACCACCGAGCTCTCTGCTGTTGCTGATGATCTGTGTTGGGAGAGAGGAGGGAGGAATGGTCCTGGGTTGACTGTCTTCATAAAGTCTAGGACTTAATTAGGTGGAGCGGAGGAGTTAGGGGTAGGAATGTGCATGGGGTGCATGTGGAATGGAAGGTTAAGGAAAGGAACCAAGTGGAAGGGAAGAAGAGGGAGATGGGGGTTGAAGTATTGGTTGCAGTTCAGGTGGGAAGAACCTTCACTGCCGAGCCAAGAAGAGTGGACTTCATTACCAGGCACTGGGGAACAGGGGCAACTCAAGAAGTCTATTTGTGCAACAGCTTGTGGGATGTCTGGAGCCATGCACTCTGCTCTTCACACTCTGCTCATCCTTTGAGCTTGAGGACAGTGCATCAGGCAGGTTCCTGATATGTCGTGCTCGGTAACAAATGAAACCCAAGTGGCTTAGAGCAGCAATTATCTATGTCACATTCATAGATCTGCAGGTTGTCTGAAACAGCTCTACTTCAGGCTCTGGGTTCCATTTAGTTTCCCTCCGTGTCTCTCATTCTGGAGCCCGTGGCCACCTGAGTATGTTCTTCCCGTGGTGAAGAGCAGAAAGTGCAAGAAAGGTGGGTAGCATCACACATGCTCTTTGGAGCTGAAATACCTGTCATTTCTGCTCAGATTCCAAGAGCATGTCCCTTTGCCAAGCCCAACATTCACAGAGCAGAGAAATACACTTTGCTTACTATAATGGAAGGCAACTCAGCATCTGAAAGCAAGAGCATGGATGTAAGATTGGAAACAATGATTTGATTACTGCCAGCACCAACTGACTCCTTCAACAACTTTAGCTCCTGCTTCACAAGTGGCCATGTGGCATAATAGGAGCGCTGAATAAGGTCTGGGGTCCTGGGCTCTAACCCCAAATCTGCAAGCCATTTAGTATTAAAGACCCTTGATGTCCCCCTCTTCCACATAAAATAGTTTTTCTGGCTGCTTTTCAAGATCTCCTCCAGCTCCAGCCATCATGAGTCTTCGATGCTCAGACGATTCCAACAGCCACAAGCCTGATGGATTTGGTATCAGTGCAGACCAGAGGCTGGAGACCATGAGATGAGCATATAGGAGGGCAGGCCTGGAGTGGAAAGAGGGGAGTGAGTTTGCAGAGTGTCAGGAGAGAAGAAAGCTGGTGTTAAGGAGATTCTGGTGTTGGTAAGCAAGATTCCTGTTCCATGGGCCAGTTTTCCACACTCTGCCTGACAGGTCCAATGATTCCTAACCAGGATTATGTGACATGTGGGAGGTTTTTAGAGAAGAGAGCAGGCCCGAGAGATCACTTCTACGCATTCTGAGCAGATGAACAAGAATCAGAATACCAACTAAGTTCTGTGACCTTTTTATCATTTCACCAACCTTCCATCTGGATTCCAATTCATGGGTTAGGAGTTATTTTGAAACCACTAGTTGCCTTCATACCTTTAATCTGTCAGAGCTGTGAAACTGAATGGCTCTCAATGAGTGAAATTCAGCAAATGAGTGTTGGAGGTCTCTGGTTGCAAACAAGGGAGTCGGTGAGTCTGGCCAGAAGGAAGCATATAGGAAGGCTATCAGATAACTCAGAAAGCTGATGGGAAAGCGAAAGAAACAAGCTCAAAAACAGCAGGGGACAGGGTGGTAGGGCACCTGCAATGAGACAACATTGACTCTTTTCTGTCCTGTGTCCCTCTACTTGTCCTCGTATCTCAGAGTCCCAGGAGAGTCTGATGGATGGAGCATAGGTCCTATGACCCAAGGAGTCGCAGGCAGTCTGGGTTCCATGATGGGATCTGAAGACCTCTTTGGTTTCTCCAGCAATCCAGTTGGGAACTTCCTGATCTACTGCTTGCCAAAGACTGTATCCAGTGGGACAGGGGTGTTCTCCCCCAAAGAGATCAAGGGAAATGGATATGGGAACCATAAACAAGTACCCATGACAGAAGGATGGAAGGGCACTGTAAAATATATCATTGCAGTGGTAGAAAGCCAACAGTTCATAGACTCACTCTCAGCCATGATGTTTGGAGGGACTAAGACCCACACGGGGAGGCCAGTGTGGCTGTCCTAAGCCCCAGACCAGGCAGCCCCATGGCATTCCTTCTGTGTCTTTCTCTGCAATGGCCAAAATGGCTAAGGTTTGTTATCCAAAAGAATGTCATTTAACTCCTCTCCTATCTTCTACTTCACAGTAAAAATAGCTAATATTTTTTATAATTTATAGAGCAGTTACTATGTGCTGGGCACTCTTCCAATAATTAACATAAATCATCTCATATAATTCCCACAACAATCCTTATTAGGTGATTACTATGCTTATCCCCATTTTATAGATGAGAAAACCAAGGCATAGATGCTAGCTCACTAGGCTGGTGAAAATTAGAATCAGGATCTCAACCCGGGAAGTCTTGGTTGGAATCATTTAATCCTTCCATGAAGCATCCTTCAAAGAGGATGCCCTGCGTACAGAGCTTGCTGGAGGGATTTAGGACAAATAGAGGTCTTAATCAGGGGAAACTGGGGCTATTTTGCAGGTGCCTGCAACAGGAAGTAATCATGAGGCCCAAGGAGGAGAAAGAGACTGGGTGGGAGAAGGCAGTTTTTTAAAATTCATAAAATAAAACACAAGGATGGAAAGCTTTAAAACCCCTGAAGGATTTCTCTGAAGTGTTGAACTGTGTGGAGAGTCGAAACGGCTGCTAACGTCCTCGCGTTCCTACTTCTGCTCCTACCTGGCGAGAGACTTGCATTTCCTGTGGGTTCCGGGATGGTTTCTATTCTGTTCCGAACTCGTCTGTCACGCGGACTGGCCCGTGTATGCAGCCAGGTGTGGAGCCTGAGCACAGCTGGCTCTAATTTGAGGGGCCTTCTGCCATTTGAAGATGACCTCACCCCATTCCCTTGACTGTTTAATATGCAATTCACGCCATTTTTCAAAAATTGGGGTAATGATTTATTGGCTTCTCTTCTTGCATTATCCTGCAGTGTGAGGTTTTTTTGCTTAAGGGCTTGATAACTGTTCTTGATAGCAGGACTGTAAATGTATCTACTATTGGAGTGATCACTTTATTTCCACCACACTGGCTGTACTTTAGTCCTGGCCAAGGAATTCCTTCCCACCTCCTGTGTCTCCCACCTCTCCCTTTGACAGGTGAAGGTAGAACAAAGGGGTGATGGTTAGGTGGCTTTGGCATGAACAGACTTGGATTTGTATCTTGCCTCTGACATTTAGCTGTATGACTTTGGGCAAAACAGGGGGCTATACCACATGGTCTATCCCAGCAGCAGCAGGGAATACCCCGGTCCCTCGGTCCTTTCTGTGCCTCCTAAGGCAGTGGTATTCTGTACTGCCCTGACCTCAGCTGACTGACCGGGGTGGGCATATGACCTATGAATGTCTGGCATGAAAGGCGAGTGGAAATGAATTAGGCCAATCAAATTCCCTTTCAGAAACCTAATTTGGGGGAGGCGCCTGGGTGACTCAGGTTGAGCGTCCAACTCGGGCTCAAGTCATGATCTCTCAGTTGGTGAGTTCAAGCCCCGTGTGGGGCTCTGTGCTGACAGCTCAGGGCCTGGAGCCTGCTTCGGATTCTGTATCTGTCTCTCTCTCTTCCCCTTCCTTGCTCATATTCTGTCTCTCAAAAATGAATAAATGTTAAAGAAAAAAAAAAAGAAAGAAAGAAAGAAAAAAAAAAGAAAGCTAAACTGGGAAAACTAAGAAGCGAATCACAGCAGCTGGGTCTCAGTAGGCAGCGATGAAACCTGGCAGGGAAGCCCCAGATCATCTTTTAACTTTTTTAACACTTATCCATTTTTGAGAGGCAGAGAGAGACAGAGTGTGAGTGGGGGAGGAGCAGAGAGAGAGGGAGACACAGAATCTGAAGCAGCTCCAGGCTCCGAACCATCAACAAAGAGCTTGACATGGGGCTCATACTCACAGACAGTGAGACCATGACCTTGAGCTGAAGTTGGACGCTTAACCAACTGAGCCACCCAGGTGCCCCTAGATCGTCTTTTTATCAGATGACAGAATATCTTGAATCCACAGCTCATCTCCAGGGGGCGGGGACCCCTGTGGTAGAATGCTGGGAGGCATCTCTCCATCTGATTATAAAAGAAAACAGGAGGCTGCAGCCACGTTTGCCTGGGATGGGAGGGGACGAAGGAGGCAGCCCACTTCATATCGGTGGGGAAAGAAACCTTTCCACAGCTTTCCTCCCCTCATGGGGGCTTGTGGGGAAGGGACAAAGAAAAAGCAGAAAAGAAAGAGATGCCTCTGGTAGTTCTTCATTTCCCTTCCAACGTGCATGCTCAACAGATACTCTGTTTAGCGGAGACTATTATTGGGTTTGGAGCTGCCCGGGGAGGCCCTGAGCCCAGTGAGGGGGGAAATGAAACTGCTCGGCACAATGAGAAGGCAGAGTTTGGAGGAGGCACAGAAAGGACCCCCCAAAATGGAATCAGGGCATGTTGGGGGCGCCTCCCCAAATGTCTAGGAAGCTGCAGGCTGTCAAGAGAAGTATACAGGGGAAGTTTTCTGATGATGGAGACCTAGAGGATTTTTAAGACCATAAAAATATTGAGTCAACAGTTTGGATTCCCATGAGGTAAACCCCTTTTACCATCCAATACATCCAGCAAAATAGCACAAAATATCTATTAAGAACATACCCCAGAAGACAGAGCGCCTGGAGGTTTCTGGATCCCTCAATGAGCACCCACTGCCTGAGGAGCTGGGGTGAGCCTCTCGTTTCTGGAACCAGAAGAGCCTGCCACAGAACGTTTCCCGCAGTAGGTTGCCAGGGCTGGGGCGTGGTGTGCACTGAGTGCCCAGCACGGTGCCTGGCACAGGGGAGGGGTGCAGCCCACAGCATCATGCAGACGCTAATCAGGGCCGACCCCTGAGTGCCCACTGGGAGGCACACACAGCAAATGTAGAAACAAAGACAGGACTTCCTGTTGGGCTGAGAGCCTGATAAATGCCTTGAAGGGAACACAGTACCACCCGAAAGCTCTGGACTTTGTGTGCCCCAAGTTTCCCAGCCCCACCGGCCTTCATCACAGGCATGGAAGTAGCCTGTGCTACCATGGGGACAACCCCCATTTATTCCCAAGGACCCTCTCCCTTGACACAGTTCCCTTCCGGTGTTTTCTGGGAGGCCACAGAGGTAATCGCACATGAGCTCCTGGACAACCCGATTCAGTTCCCGCAGGGTGTGTGACAGCCACCTCACTTGTACCTACCACTGGCATCTCTCAGCATGGTCTTCAATGCCCTGTACACCTCGAGGGCCCGAAGCTGCATGAGTGTGCACATCGTTGGGCAGATGACACGGGAGAGGTTTGCCATTCAGAACAGTGGTTAAGAGTTGAGTGTTCAAGAAGGTATCATCATGATCTTTGACCTCAACTCTCAGGGCAACTAAGATGAAAGGCTGTCAAGGCAGAGCACAAGGGAGCAAGCTTTGGTACTGCTAGTGAGTTTGGTCCAAGGACCACAATCATAAACTCATTTCCCTACAAGAGAAATGTACTATTCACATATTCATTCATCAAAAACAAAAACGAAAACAAACCCCCACGTTTCAAGGACTTTGACATTTTCACATTGAACTTGGCATCTCTAATCTGACTCTTGTGAGGGGCAGACTGTAGTAATCGGTGTCCTGCCTGGGACACAAACTGTTATCTGCTCACTAGATGATTTCCACCTCATCTGGACTTCAGGTCCCAGCCTCCTTTGCAGTTAGGAGGAGTGGGCGTGTGACAGTTCAGATCAAAAGAATGTAGGCAGAAGTGACATGTGCCGCTTCCAGGCTGGCCCATGGAAATCTCCCACATGTGATCCTCCATGCTCTTCCTCCTCCCCCCCCCCACCCAAACACCACCAGTCAGCTTGGTGAGGACAAGCATGGTGACCCTGGAAGTGACACGTTGAAGATAGCAAGGACATAAGATGGCAGGGTCCTGGGCCCAAGAATCAGTGCTTAGAGGAGAGCCAGCCTGCCAAGCCTGACACCCACTTTGGACTTTCCATCATCTTTGAGTCCATGTTTATTTGTTACAGCAGCTAGCATTCCCTTAAGTGAAGCCAACTGGAAGATCTATTTGACCATTAGAGAAAATGTTGTTCTGTTTTGAAACTTGGAAATGTAGATGCGTTTGTGGTATCTGTTTCCTTTCTTAAAGCTGCACAAACCAGCTTGATTTTGCCAGATACTAAAAATCAATATATGGAGAGGAACAGCATGTCCTGCTTCCATGGCTTAGGATGAAAAAGAGAGTCACGTCTCTTTGGAATTTCTAATTATATGTCTACAGCTCCTCTTAGCAGGAAGTTCGGTACTTCCGTCTCAAGGACTCCCTGACATATATCTGACACCGGGCAAAGAGAATCACTGCCATCTTCACCTCTGATGCTACCACCCAGTGTCACTGCTAACAGTGGTTCCCCAAATCCACAGGCTGCTACGGACCACTGCAGTGATGCCCCTGCTTATCCTGACCCTCGCCTGAGCTCCAAGGCCTCCGTTCCCTTGGGTCATCTTCATGAACTTGGGGGTCTGCCCACACCTCCACGCCAGCAGGGTGGCTGAGTCGGGGACCGCCAGCCTCAGCCCACATCGTGCATGGAGCAGCACGGCCCTGTCAGCACAGCAACCTTGGCCAGAGTCCGCTAGATGACCCCACGGGCCTGCCTAGCTTCAAATCTCAGGGAGAAGGGGCTCAGGTCTCAGTTCTTTCCTCCCCGGAGGCTCTTGGTTTGCGTGTGCCAGAACTCGGCACACCAGGGAGGCCAGCACCTGCTAAGCCTGTTCTTCACTGACCCCCACCTGGAAAATGAGAGCCCACTCTCCTCCCACTGCAAAACAAAGGGGCCACCCAGTGACTCTCCACAGATCCAGATCGACTCTAAGATGTCCTTCTGTTTCAGCTTGTTCAAAAAAGCAGCTGGGAGCTTTTTCTTCTCTATTAAAAAAAAATCGCTGCATATTACATTGAGTTGAAGGGAATAGATGATGAGCCCCTGGGAAGATATTAATTTCTATTTTGTTACAAAAACATCCAAGCAGACTGCTGAGAATCTGATCCCCTCATTTTGCTTGTAAAACATGTTTTGTATTAGTTCTTGCTTTTTTCCAGAGTATATTAATTTGCATTCTCTCCTTAGAATTTGGCTAATGGCTTATTAATTTTTTTAAGACTGACTGTAAAGGAACTTTCCCTTCAAATAACCATGATTTTAAATCCTCTAATGAACCATCCCAAAAAGAACTTGTGAGCTCAGCATAGCCAGTCTCCCCGCCCTGTGCCCACATTTGTCACCTGTGGCCCCACTTCACCAGGCCTGTGGTATCCGATCCCCAAATGCTCTGTCCTGAGGGCAGACAAAACCAAGAACTTGTCCTTTTCTCAATCAAGATGAAATTTAATTTCTCCTTAAAATTAAAAACAGGTAAGACAGAGGGAAAGGAGGACGCTTAAGCAGTGTAGGACCACATGGACTTACGAAGTAGGAGTATAAGCCCCACGATAGGGTGCGCTTGCCTCAAGCTGTGTGCCTCCCTCTCCCTGGGTGCAGGGTCTGCTGGGAGCTTTTCTGATTCTGAGCATTCTCTATTGCACTCCAAGTACTTCTGGGATACTGATTAGGGCGAGAACTCCCGTCAGGAGTCCACAGCCAATGGGTGGCCACGGGGCCAACTGAACCCTCTTCCCCAAGCCCACGTACCCCCAGGTATCTGATGGGAAGGAAGAGCGGGCTGTCTGGAGAAGCCGGGCCCCTTCCTGCATCCTGTCCCACTTTGCCCCACTCTGCAGACGGGCCATTTCCTTCCACGTGCTATTGATTAAGTTTATCAATTCTCTCTCTTCTTCCGCCATTTTGTTTTAATTTATTACTTCCTTTTTCTCCTTTCTCTTGGTTTGTAACTTAAAGGGAACAGAGTTCATCAGGTATGGACTTGATTTATTGTTTCTCTTTTTTTCTCTCCATAATATAAGCACTGGGAGTAATAAATCTCCTCTAAGTACTGCATTGGCAGCATCCCAGAAATTGAGATATGTCACTTCCATGATTTTGTTCTTTAAATATTCTGTGGAGTCCTAAATGTCTTCCCTAACGAAAGGTTTATTTAAGAAAGGATCTGCTCTGCTGAACACAATAAGAAACAGCTGAAAAAGAGGTTTAGCTAGAGGAAGGGAAAGGCAGGAGATAGAATGATCATTTGTTGATAATGCAGTTTTATTCCTAAAATTACCAGATGAGAAATTCTTAGGACTAATAATAGTTTAGTTAAAGTGAATGGATACCAAATAATTCACAAATCAATTCGTTTCCTCTGTAGCAACAATCAGAAAGCAAAAGGGTGGGGGAACTGTAAAAGTACACACACTATAACAACTGTAATAAAATACCCTAAAATTAGTTTAACAATAAATGTGCAGAAACTATATAAAAACTGAGAGTTTTAAAAGAAGACAAAATAAAAATACATGCCATGTTCATGGTGAGACTCAATGTTGTAATGATTTGAATCTTTCCAAATTGATTGTATATATTTAAAGTAATGTTGGGGCACCTGGGTGGCTCAGTCGGTTAAGCATCCGACTTCGGCTCAGGTCATGATCTCGCAGTTTGTGAGTTCGAGCCCCATGTCGGGCTCTGTGCTGACAGTTCAGAGCCTGGAGCCTGTTTCGGATTCTGTGTCTCCCTGTCTCTCCTCCTCCCCTGCTTACGCTCTGTCTCTCTCTCTCTCTCTCTCAAAAATAAACATTAAAAATTTTTTTAAAAACAAATAATGTCAATCAAAATCTCAATGGAAATTTTTAGGAAATGTGCCCAAATGATTCTGAAGCACATCTGGAAAGCTAAAGAGACACAACTCTCCCCAGGTCTTCCCCTGGGGAGGAGAAGGTCAGGGCTGGTAGAGTTGGGCATAAATGGCAGGGGTGGGAGGCAGGTAGGGACAGAGGACTGGCCACTACCAGGCCTTACAATCCCTGAGCTTTGAAAGTGGTCCCAGTTGTTAACTCCTAGATGTGACTTCAGGCATTTCCCACTGAGGAGGACGCAGTTCCAAAAATATTTACCAAGCATCAGACTATGAAGGGAGCATACTCTTGGGGAAAGTTGGCTGTTTTGTTGTGTAGCACTCTGTCTCTCCTGTTTGTGTTGGAGGGCCATATATCTTCAAAGAGCCATTAAAAGAAACTTTCAGTGGCAGATAATAAACTTTTGTGTGTCATTTAGTGACAAAGATAAGGAAGTTTCTCGATGACAGTGTTGAAGTAGAGCATTATTTGCCCATGTAAATTATGGCTGAGGTCCGGTTAATTTTTCCAAAGGTTATATATGGAAGAGAAAAAGGGTGTTAGCATTTTTATGAGGTCATGGAATGTCAGGACTGACTGATGTTTCTTAATACGTATCTCACGCGTGGAATTTAATCCTCTCCCAGCTGCCTCTTAGAGGAAAGCCCAAATGGTTGGACAACCACCTATGGTCCACCATTCCTGTGTTAGAGCACTTGCTAAAAAACTTACTTTGCAAAGTGGAGGTCCACGGACTCACTCTTCATGGCAGAGAATGACTGATCATCACCCTCGTGTCTCTTTGGGATGCTTGACCAAACAGTAAGAAGTGCACATGCCTGTAGCCATACTTATTGATTTCATAGGATTATAGTCACTTTTCAGGCCCCATACCCAGAGGCTCTGCTGTAGAGGTAGATTAATTATAGATTAGTGTTTGATGGTACTCCTTGGGGCTTACAATAAGCCTTCTCCAAACTCTCCAAAAATGTGCAAGAAGGGGAGAAAAGATTGCCCTCCAAGTGTGATGAAAAAGAGACTTGTAAGAATGCCCAGTCAGAACTCCACCTGACCCATGTCTGACCACCCCCACCCCCAACAGAAAGAATGGCTTATATTTGTGTTAGGTTTCTGTGTGGACATGTTTCCCATTCTCTTGGTATATACTTAGGAGTGAAATTGCTGGGTCAAATGGTAACTCTATGTAGAACTTCTTGGGGACCCACCAGACCACCTTCCAGAGTGGCTGCACCATTTTACATTACCACCAGCAGTGTATGAGGGCTCCAATTTCTCCACATTCTTACCAACACTTGGTTTTTCTTTTTGATTATAGCAATTTTAGTGGGTGTGGAGTGGTATCTTATCGTGGTTTTGATTTGCATTTTCCTGATAAATGATGTGGAGCATCTTTTCACATGTATTGGCCTTTGTATGTCTCTTCGAAAAATATTTATTTGGATCCTTTGCCCATTTTTTACTTGGTGAGAGGCTATTTTCCCCTCTCCTGACACCAGACACATGGTGTCTTTTCCAACCTCCCATCTCCAACTCTCCAATGCCAACAATTCAATCCTTTTCTAACACTACCTGGAGTTGGCACCAGACTCCATGGGTTTAAGAGCTTAGTCCCACAGGAATGCCCCCACTTCAGAAGCCAGCTGCAAGTATTAAGGTCCCCAGGTTACCTACA
This sequence comes from Cryptoprocta ferox, assembly GCA_028646485.1. Taxonomy (NCBI): domain Eukaryota; kingdom Metazoa; phylum Chordata; class Mammalia; order Carnivora; family Eupleridae; genus Cryptoprocta; species Cryptoprocta ferox. Next base: position 99,448,980 of record CM053578.1, on the reverse strand, counting down.
CTTCTGTCCAACTTGGCTAAAAGTCAGGGGTTCCCACCCACCCCAGGTTCAATAATTTACTAGGACAATTCATAAAGCTCAGGAAAACTCCAATGAGTCCTCAGCACAGGAGCCTCTGTCCTCATGGAGTTGGGCTGTGCCACCCTCCTGACATGTGGATGTGTCCCCCTACTCAGAAGCTCTCCAAACTCTGTCCTTTAAGGGTTCTTGTGGAGATTTCATCATGTAGGCATAACTGTACCATTGGTGATTATTGCAGCCTCCAGCCCCTCTCCCCACCCTGGAGGCTGGGGGCTGGGGTTGAAAGTTCCAAGCTTCTAAACAAGGCTTGGTCTTTCTGAGAACCAGTCCCTGTCCTAAAGATACCTAGAGGTGGGCCCCTCTTCCCTCTTCCAGTTTCCTCCCTCGCTCCTCCCTCTTCTCCCTCTACCCTCTCTCTCTCTCTCTGGCTCCATTTTCTCTGGCCCATTCCCCTTGGGCCTCTTCTCTCTGGCTCCATTTTCTCTGCGGCTGCCTGGGGCTTGGGTCTCCTGTTGGGGGCCCAGCTGGTACCCCAGATTTCCCTCCAGGGAGAGCTGGGAGAGGGGAGAGGGACGAGGGTTGGGGCGGAGGGAGCAGCGGCCCCTAACGGGGGGGGGGAGGGGGGGGGCGGGACGAGGGTGCCTGGGATTGGGTGGGTGGGGAACCTGGGGGCCCTGGCGTGCCTCCCAGTGGCGGAGACCCCAGTGGGGTGGGGGGGGGGAGAGCAGTCCCGGGAGGCCGAGGGAAGCAAAACATGGGGGACACTCTGCAGCAAATAATGACCCTCACTGACCAGAGCCTGGACAAGGCCCAGGCCAAGAATCACGCCCTCAACTGCCACCACGTGACGCCTGCTCTCTTTGGCGCGTCCTGTGTGAAACCAAGGAGCAAACCGGCCTCGGTGTTCCAAGCGCCCAGGGGAGCTGCTGGGCCCGCAACTGATGCTCCCGGACAACATGCTTCCCGCAGCTTCTGGCAGAGGCTGGGGCTGGGCCTGAGAAAGGAGGGAGCTCCGGGGGCGGCGTGTCCCCCGACAACTGGGCTGTCGCAGCAAACCTGCTTAGATCCGCCACATCTACCACTCGGGGCTGGAGACATATGCTCAGGCATGTGACAGTTCGCACCCCACGTCATGAGCCTGCTGCGGGAACACAGCCGCACTGGGCCTGCACCCAAGGAGATGGAGTGCATGCCATCCGTAGAAAGTTCGGCGCCATCCAGATGCAACTCAGGCAGAACACCTGTGAGGCTGTCACCACGCTGCGTTCCGCTTCTTGGCTGCCAGAGGAGAAGGCCGCAGCTTCGGCACACAGGCCACCAAGGTCCTCAGGGAGTATTTCTACCGAGTAACCCGGAGCCTAGCAGGAGGCGGAGGAGGAGCCTGCCAATAAGTGTGGAAGTCTCTCCAGTCTTCGACTGGTTTGGCAACAAGCGGATTCAGTGTAAGAATACTGGGAATTTCCAAGAGGAGGCAGATACCTATGCTGTCAAGACGCCCGTGTCGGTCACCCGGGGGTGCCACAGCCCCACCAGCTCCCAGACACCCCTTCCTCTGCAGGCTCTGGTGGCTCTTTCAGTCTCTCAGGATCCAGAGACATGCTTCTGGAGATGCCTACCCTGCTTCCCAGTGGAATCACTGGGACACTCAGGGGGGCCTGGGGAAAACCTTGGGGGAGGGCGGAGGCACAGCCCTCGGGAAGGGCAGGCAAACGGGGGGATGGCAGGAGGCTGTAAGCCCATCCTCAGCGATGTCCCTGACACAGGGACCAGGGAGCCTTCACTCTGACACTTCCAACTGATCTTGCCCCTCAGGGCCACAGGGGTGGGGCTCACAAGGCGACTCTTGAAGAGGACACAGGCACCCAAAGGGCAAACCCCAGACGCAAGAGAAGCACAAGACAGAGAAGGGCGAATGGGGTCATCCCTTCCCTAGCCAGACCCCTCTCAGTGCCAAGGGTGCTGTGCTGACTGCATGGCAGGGAGAATGGGCTCCCCTAAGGGGGGAGTGGGGTCCCGGAAGTCTTTTACTCTCCCTTTCTCTCACAAATACCCAGAATCCTATTGTTCAGATCCCTTTCCTGTCTTTCCGTACCTTCCCCCCGCCCCCCGCTGCCCATATCATATTCTATCTCTCTCTCTTTCTCTCCCCCACTCTCCCTCCCCAACCCTTATCTGCCTATCTGCTCTGGGATCTATGGAGAAGCCAGCCCTGCCTGACCAGAGATGCCAAAACTGGGAACACACCTTCAGGACAGAGGACATGGGCCATGAACCCTGTGCCTCCCCACCTCCTGCCCCTCCAGATGGCTTTATTACCTCATATGCAGCAGCTCATCTTAACCCAATGGAATCGTTCGGTGGACTAGGGGGAAAAGAAAGATACCTAGAGGTGGACGAACAGTCACCCCCTTAGAACAAAAGATGCTCCTGTCACATGTATCACTCAGGAAATCCCAAGGGTTTTAGAAGCTCTGTGCCAGGAACTAAAAACAAGGACCAAATATCTTTCTTATTCTACCACAATTCAGTTTTTTTTTGCCTTTTTGTTATTGTTCTGAGTTCTGTATACAATCTAGATATCAGTTCCTTATCAGATATATAATTTCTCCCACTCAGTAGGTTGTTTTTTAACTTCCTTGTTGGTGTCTTTAGCACAAAAGATTTAATTTTGATGAAGTCCAATTTACCTATTTTTTGTCTTCGTTTCTTATGCTTTTGGTGTCATATCTAAGAAGCCATTAGCACATCCAAGGTGACAAGATTTATCCCTATTTTTTCTAAAAATTTTATGGTTTTAGCTCTTACATTTAGGTCTAAGATTCATTTGGGGCTAATTTTGTATCTAGTGTGAGATAGATATACAACTTCAATTTTTTTGCATCTGGATATCCAGTTGTCGCAGTATTGTTTGTTAAAAACCCTATTCTGGGAGCACCCCTCTACTTGCTAGATGGGATGCTGCCTGATTCATGAATCACTTAATAAAGCCAATTAGATCTTCAAAACAAGCAAACACACACACACAGACACACACACACACAGACACACACACACACCATCATACTGTTCTTTCCCCCACGAATTGTCTTGGCACACTTGTCAAAAATCAATTGACTACAAATTTGAGGTTTATTTATGGAGTCTGGAATCTATTCCATTGATCAATGTGTCTATCTTTATGCCACTACATTGTCTTAATCACTTTTTTTTTTTTTTAGTAAATTCTGAAATTGTAAAGTCCTCCAAATTTCTTCTTTTTCAAGATATTTTTGGTGTTCTAGGTCTCTTGAGTTTCCATATGAATTTTAGGATCAGTTGGTCAATTTTTGCAAAGAAGCCAGCTGTAATTCTGAAAAAGATTGCATTGAGTCTATAGATCAATTTGGGGATTATTACCAGTTTAATAATATTAAGCCTTTTGATCCATAAACATAGGATGTCTTTCCATTTGGAATTTTTTAATTCAACATTTTGTAATTTTAAGACTATAATTTTTATACTTCCATTGTCAAAGTTATTCACTTCATTCCTTTTGGTATTACTGTAAATGAAATTGGTGTTTTTTTTGTAATTTTTTAATGTTTATTTATTTTTGACAGAGAGAGAGAGAGAGACAGAGTGTGAGCAAGGGAGGGGCAGAGAGAGAGGGAGACACAGAATCCGAAGCAGGCTCCAGGCTCTGAGCTGTCAGCACAGAGCCCGATGCACGGCTCAAACTTGTGAACGATGAGATTTTGGCCTGAGCTGAAGTCGGGCACTCAACCAACTGAGCCACTCAGGCCCTCAACTAATTTTTTAATATTAATCTTATATCCTGCAACCCTGTTGAGCTTGTTTATTAGTTCTAATAATTCTTTTCTAAAAACACTATATTAAAATGAAAGAAGTTAGGAATTCTTCCTCAACCCACTTCATTCCAAAAGTTCAGAGAATAACACATTTTTTTAAAAAATGAGCAACACAAATTATCAATGTAAAAATCCCACCCAAAGTATCTGTAAGAAAAAAAAGATAATAAGAAGCAAAATATCATCCATAAAGACACTAAGTGAAACTATACCAAATATTCCAAGTCAAGAAAAAACACATTACAAAAATCAGAATTAGAAAAACCCAGAAGTGAGATGACAGCACTTAGGATAGATTTAGAAATAAAAGAAACAGTAATTTCAGATATGAAATCTGAATTCGAAGAAATACAAGAGCAAATCAGATGATGCCTCATGAGACATAAAATGTGAAAAGTACGAAGTTTTTAAATCAGAAAAGAAAAGCACACATCAAGGAGTTCAAGAGAAAATGGTAAATACTGGAAGTATGCAAAGGAGTCCCTGAAAATGAAACTCAGAACAAGAGAACGGAATACTAAAAACAATAAAAATTAAATTAAAAATTAAAAATTAATTTAAAATAAAAGGTGGGGGCAGAGATTTGATATTACATTGCATTAGTCAGGATCCATTTAAAAGAAAGAAACCACAAAGGGGGCACCTGGGTGGCTCAGTCGGTTGGGCTTCTGACTTTGGCTCAGGTCATGATCTTGTGGTTAGTGAGTTCGAGCCCTGAATCGGGCTCTGTGCTGACAGCTCAGAGCCTGGAGCCTGCTGTGTCTCCCTCTCTCTCTGCCCCTCCCCTGCTCATGCTCTCTCTCTCAAAAATGAATAAACATTAAAAAAATTAAAAATGAAAGAAAAAAAGAAACCACAAAGGAATTTGAATAGGAAAAACTTCATATAAAGGATTACTAACTATAACAGGAGGTTGGAATAATGGAGGAATGGTCAGTAAAGAGTAAAAGGAAATTTAAAGAACACAGAAGTAGTAGATAAAGGGAGAAGCCTCTACATCTAGGGCTGAGACAGAGGAACCAAGAAAAAGGCCTCCTTCCTCAGGATTAGTACCAAGACCTTGGTAGGAGACACAGCAGTGACTCACTGGATGGTGGAGACGTTTGCTGAAGCTGAAACCACCCAAGGGGATGCCAAGGGAAGCTTTCCACGGGTGGCACCCTGTGCTGCGGCCCCGCCAGCGGGGCAGACACTGCATGAGCCTGGAGAGTCCAGAAGAGAAACCCCTTCCTCCGGTGCCCCTACAGCGCCCTCTACTGACAAAGTTTAGCACTGGGCCAGCTCTCAAAGGAGAAACAGCTATCCAGTTTAGCTCCATTATTGCAGAGCCCCCAGTAAGACGGTTTTGGAAGCTGAGACATAATAGATTAATAATTGGTGCCTATATATTAAAAAAAGAATACCATATGCTTGAGAAAACTGACTCAGAATGAGCAACACCAAGACACATTTTAGTAAATTTACTGGATATTAAGAGGTGGGGGGGATCCTTTAATCATGTTAGTGAAAAAGAACAAGTGACTCATAAGGGAAAGAAAATTAGATTATCATCAGACTTTTCAACAGCACTTCTTTGTATCAGAAAAAAAAGTGTGACCTACCTAAGGCAGAAGTCTGAGCCAAGGATTTTATATTCAAGAAAACTGACTTTCAAGTATAAGATACCAACTGTAATCAATGTACAAGAACTCAGGGAATATTGTTTCCATGAGCACTTCCTAAAGAATTTACTAGAGAACAAGTCTCACACTGCCAAAATTACTAGCTATATCAGAAGAACTAGCAGAGAGCATTAAATACATAATTACTTGTAGAACCAAAATTGTATGATATTTAAAAGGCAGAGAATATGGTATATGAAAGCTATAAGCTCTATTGATGTAAATACTGAACAGCTAGGGGTGCCTGGGTGGCTTAGTCATTTAGGGGTCCAGACTCTTGATTTTGTCTCAGGTTATGATCCCAGGGTCATAGGATCGAGCCCCACATCAGGCTCCATGCTGAGAGTGGAGCCTGCTTGGGATTCTCTCTCTCTCTATCCCTCTCTCTGCCCCTTCCCCGCTTGCATTGTCTATAAATAAATACATACATACACACATACATATTTTATTAAAAAATACAGGGGGCACCTTGATGGCTCAGTCGGCTCAGTCGGTTAAGTGTCCGACTTCAGCTCAGGTCATGATCTCATAGTTTGTGAGTTCGAGTCCCATGTCAGGTTCTGTGCTGACAGCTCAGAGCCTGGAGCCTGCTTTGGATTCTGTGTTTCCCTTTCTGTCCCTCCCCCACCCGTACTCCATCTCTCTCTCTCTCTCTCTTTCTCAAAAATAAACATTAAAAAATGTAATACAGAACAGCTTTAAAAATTAGGGTGAGAACTTTTTTTTAATATGGAACACGTCACAAATTTTGTATGTCACCCTTGTGCAGGGGCCATGCTAATCTGGTCTGTATCGCTCCAATTGTAGCATATGTGCTGCCAGAGCAAGCACAAGAACTTGCAAACTCTTCTCAGTTCTCATTCTGGTGGTAGCAGCATTAGTATTGATATTCCCTGTTGTGTGTGTAATGTAGCCTAAAACAAATGAGTAATTATGAGCTATTTTAACTACCATTCCCTGTGTCCTAAAAATCAGGATTCTCAGTGTGGAAGAAAGAAGAGACAGCTGTAATTTTTTAAAAGATTAAATAAAAAAAATCTATAGTCCTGAAATTTAATTGGAAAAACAGTATGAACTTAGGAGGTTTTGAATCTATCATTCTATCTATATCTAATAGCTCTGTCCATTGAAAAGGCCTGGAAACAATGACCAATTCGTAGCAGCTAGCATCCCTGTGCTCGTAAAATGCCATTTCCCATTAAAAGTCAGAGCTGCGTGGAGAAATGACTGACTGCAGGTCAGAAGAGAAAATACAAATACAAATGACACGTTCCATAGTCAGGTAGTCAGGAACATCTTGACATGAATGGCAGCACACAGGCCATCACAGATAGGCTCCATGTAGACTAGGGTAGTGTCCAAAGAACACAGAAGCCAATTCACAAGGGTTCCCACTGGCCAAAGACAGGACAATTTGAGCTTCAAACAAAGTAACTATTACAACAAATTGAAACTCACCAAATTTATTTAAATCCGTGAGCTCATAATTTTCATAATGATATTGAAAAACTGACCCGGTCACCTCCAGAGGATAAGGAACCAGTTTATTATTTTGCAAACTGATAAACATAAGGACTAAAGGCATTTATCCTGCCTCTTCTACATGAGCTATACCACTGGGAAACCTCATGGTAGATGAAAGAAAGCATCTGTTTATAAAGAATTCCAGCAAATAAATGAAAAAGAAATGATGGAATTAAAATATCATCATTCTGTGGTGGTGGCAGCTGAGGTTCTCCTCATTATCTCATGTGAAACACGGGGACAGTCTCATCAGCCTTGCCATCATCTGTTTGGAACACTCTCAAGATATTTTCTCAAAGCCTATTTACTTATAAATTGTGTGGAATGACAAAACTAATAAGCAATAAAATGTGAATCATACCACAGTGAAAACCATGTATGTCACCAGTTTGGACCCCCAGGGAATTCATGGATCTAGGGACCGAGCATCCATAGCTCTGAGTGCCACCATAGGAGAGACAGCCTGGCATTATGTGGCCCCTGATGAAGGAACACATCACCACCTAGAGTCTTGCCAAAAAGACAGAAGCTGAGTCTGATCAAGCTTCTAGATCCAGCTGACAATGAGCGACAAAGGCAAAGGGCAATGGAGCACGTTGAAATGTCCCATAAGTGGGCAGTAAACAAACCCCATGATTGTGGGAAACGCTACAGTCAAATGGCCTGGATTCAACAGACAAAATGAAAGGAAAAAGGTAAGAGGAGACTCTAAAGATGAAAAGGAGGTAAAGATACATTTTTAAAAGCGGGCAAGACGGAGCCATCATTTCTAGAGATGCACACTTGGATGCTAGGACCATAAAGAAATACAAGAAAGTGGTTACTATAGAAGGCAGGTAGTGGTTACTCCTGGCGGGGCGTGACTGTGACTTGGACAGGGGGACATGGACAGGGGACGTGGAGGCGCTTCTAGGGTAAGCAGTTACAGCATTCCACCTCTTGGGTTACAAGAGCATTTGGGGTGTTTGCCTTATACCTCATTAAGCTCTTTGTTTTGTGTTTATTCAAAAAATTTTAAGTAAAAAGATTAAAGAGGAATGTTAAAAAATTGATGCACATGTCACATAACACCATGGTACAAAACAGCGCACTTTGGGAAATGTTGAGCTTTTCCATAAGCCCGAGTATTGAGGGGCACTACCACCTTGCCACAGCAAAGTCTCTCTCTAAAGACCTCTGTGCCCATCTGGACTGGGTGGACTTCACGGTGGGGGTAGGGAAGAGTCCAGCAGGAAGGTGATGTCCATACCAGACAGCCAGGGCAGCTGTCCAGTGAACGCAGTGTCGATGGGGTGGGCCACGGAGAGGAGGGCTTCTATCTAAACACACCCTAAGCCTGCCCAGCACATGCAACAGAAACCCAAGACCCTGTCCAACCACAGCATCTCCTAAGCCACCCGCTGGGCTCCTGGAGACCTGTACCAGACCTGTGGGGATGGCAAGAGGTGCCACAACCAGCTTCAAATCCTGAGGCATGTGGAGACCTTCAGAACAGGGACTTGGAGGCATGGACCACTATTGTGGTAGAAACCTCCTAGGGGATCTGTCCAGCAGTCATCCCCCTTTATGCAAGAACTGCATCCCCATCCCAGTAGACATGTGTGAACTATATGATCCTGTCCTCCCCGTCACAGCTGATTTGACCAGAGAGGAACGCCCTATGCTGGAGGTAGTGGACCCTGTGGTTTACTGTTCAGCATTTATTTCTCCTCCCTCAATTCTTTCCAGACACCTCCCATCTGCCATATGGTCGGGGTGGGACAATCTCATTTACAGTTTTTTTTCAAAAATGTTTTTTATTTTTTTTAATGTTTTATTTATTTTTGAGAGAGAGAGAGAGAGAGAGCATGTTCAGGGGAGGGTCAGAGAGCGAGGGAGATACAGAATCCAAAGACAGGCTCCAGGCTCTGTGCTAGCTGCCAGCACAGAGCCCAACGCGGGGCTCGAACTCACGAACCATGAGATCATGACCTGAGCCGAAGTCAAGACGCTTAACCGACTGAGCCACTCAGGCGCCCCTCTCATTTCCAGTTTAAGTTTAGATCAAACCAATAAAATATCCCTATCTCCAGGTGTTCAAGGAGCAGTTATGAGTCCAGGCACAAGCTCATCAGTGAACGTCATTCCCTTGGCCCCGTGATTGGTTGAGGGATAGGCACTGAAGCTGGTCCAGTTAGAATGAACCTTACAACTCCTGTAGGGAATGATGAACTCCCCCAGTCCCTCACTTCTGGGTCATGTGCAGTAAGGATGAAAGGTCCAGGACTGCTGCAGCTTCTGTTCATCTTGAGGGAAGGTGCCTGAGAATAAAGCCAAAAACTCAAAAGTATGCAGGGCCATGGACATTCCAGAGAAATGGAGCAAGACTTCTGATGACATTCTGAACCCCTGGGGCCAGTTGAGTCATTCCTTTGGATTTTATTACATGAACCAATATTCCTCCCCTTCTTTTTTTTTTTTTTTTTTTTTTTTTGAGAAAGAGCATGAGAGTGGGGGAGAGAGGCATGGGGAGGAAAGAGAGAGAAAGAGAGAATTTCAGACTCCATGCTTAGCACAGAGCCCAATTCAGGGCTCGATCCCACGACCCTGAGATCATGACCTGAGCCGAAATCAAGAGTCAGATGCTTGGGGCCCCTGGGTGGCTCAGTCGGTTAAGCATCCAACTTTGGCTCAGGTCATGATCCCGCGGTTCGTGAGTTTGAGCCCTGTATAGGTCTCTGTGCTGACAGCTCAGAGCGTGGAGCCTACTTCAGATTCTGTGTCTCCCTCTCTCTCTGCCCGTGCCCCACTCTCTCTCTCTCTCAAAAATAAACAAAAACTTAAAAAAAAAAAAAAAAAAAGGAGTTGGATGCTCAACTGACTGAGCCACCCAGGCGCCCCTTCTTTTTTTTAAAAAATTGAGCCAGTTTGCAACAGATTTTCTGTACCTTGCAACAGGGTGTATGTTAGGAACGTTGTGGCGGAAAGTAACAGAAAGTGCGACTAACATTTGACTTATACAAATACGGGTATGCTCATTGCACAAAACAAGAAGTCCAAAAGACGGTGTCTAGGACTGTTCACATAGCTCAGCAATGCCATGCACACACATGAATGCACGTAAAGGTCCTGGCATCCGAGTAAGGCCTGGATTGTACCAATGTCCATTTCCTAGTTTAGATATTGTGCGAAAGTTACGGGAGATGTCAGTACTGGGGGCAACTGGGTGAAAGGTACATGGGGCCTCTATTCTTTTTGCAACTACTTCTATAGTGGAATCTGTAATTATCTCAAAATTAAGTGTTTTTCAAAAGAAGACATGTAAGTGCATAGATAATGCTGCATATGATTCCAGGGTTTCCTATCTCCCGGAGGCTTATCTAGCTCCTGGGGCAGCATTCACAAGTCCCCTGCCCGTCACAATTCCACTTTCCACAATCGTCACTAGGCCGTCCCTATTATGTTGCTTCAATTTCTCAGTGAGACTGAGAACAAGACAGCTCAAAGAGAGAGCCTGGCATACACTTAAGTGTATTCAGCTACCTTTCTGGAGGTTGGGGTGGACATTTGTGCACGCACGTGTGCACATACACACCCTTACTCTGGCAACAACCTGGGACTCACAATGCCACAGTGACAGGAGAAGCGTCTTCTGCCTAAGGGCTCCTGGATGTCTCCTACCAGACAGAATTCATTTACCACTCTGGGACCTACAGTCTTGGCCTTTCAAAGTCATCATCCTGTTCCAAATCCACCCATAGACTTTCAGACAAATAATTCACTTTGGATAGGAAAGTAACCATTTTGTCTGTTCTAAGTTCCCCCTGAACCCACTAATGCTAACACCCCAGGACCCAGGCTCTGACTGTCAAAAATAACAGTTTAAAGTTCAGGTTCCAACACCATTTCCACGGAACCCTGGTGCACTGCTGCCCTCTGCTGGTGACTTCTGGGTAGTACTAAGAAATCCTAAAAAACCAACGGCCCCAGGGGAGAAATGAGTAAGGGACAAGAACAAGAAAGGCACAAAAGAAGAAATGCAATGGGATAATCAGCATATGAAAAATATTTATCTTCACTGATTAAAGAAATTCAAACTATAACATCAAAGAGATACTATTCCCCCTTAATCAGATTGGCTATAATGGAAAACAATGGCAAGATCTAGTGCTGTTCAGGGCTTGTCACATGAGGCACACACACAAAGTACGCAACCCTAGCAGGGAACCCTCTGGAAACCACCAGGGCTCGGGCACCCTGGCACCCTGTGGCGAAGCTCTGGCTTACGCAGCTGAAGAGTATAAGTCACCAAGGCCTTCAGGGGGTGGCAGGGGGAGGGCTGGTCCTATGTACCAACGACCTTAAAAATTCCAGCTACTCTGAATCTCAAACATTCCACCTCTAGGAATTTCTCCTAAAGAAGTTATCAGATAATTGAGTGAAGAAACTATAACCAGAGGACCGACCCGGTCTTCACACTGCCACGTTCTCAGGCAAGATGCCCTCATTCTTCTCCCAGAAGGGAACCAGGCAACCATTTCAAATTTAAACACCGCCCCCACCCCCCAACACACACGCAAAACTAGAACCAAGCCTGTGGTTCCTTTGAAGCTGACCCCCAAGAGGTTGTCTCTGTTGCGTGAAACCTTTCCCCACACTCACAGTAATGGGGCCGGTTTTTACCACTCTTACTCCTTTACTGCCTATCTCCCCACAAGAACAAAAGCTCTGCAAAGTCAGAGGAATCCTCTGGTTCCTTCACACTGCTAAGGGGCCGGACACACTGCAGACAAACAATACTTGTAGAATGAATGAATCTATGGGCATTAGGCGCAGTCAGGAAGCAAGAGGGTGAATAAAGGTGACTCGCTGCTCTTTAACAATGGCAAGTGCCATCCACCCTCGAATTGTGTTGGGCTTAGGGAATTCTTTCCTTTAACACAGATCCAAGGAGGCAGTGCTACAGAGCTGCTGAGAGCAGACTGCACCATTTTCTAGCTGTACGACCTTGGGTCGTGTGTCACCTCTCTGACCTCCAGTTTCATCATCTTAGAAAAAAATAATGATGCATGCTTCCGAAGGTCAATGTCAGAACTGAATTATGTGATCCATGTGAAGTGCCAAACCGAGTGCCCTGAACAAAAAGGTTATTCAATAAATGTTAGTTGTTAGGAGTCTTCCTTACTGCTGAGAATCTGTATTTTTCCTTGAGAAATGGGGAGAGAACAGCCAAGATTTAGAGACCTCAGCACTGCACTCAGGTAGGCAAGACCAAGTTCTCCACAGAGGGATGAGGAAAAAGAGGAGATCATTGAGTGTCCGAAGAAGAGGTACTGGCCCAAGGAGAGCAGTACCACACGGATGAAGGCAGGCCAGGAGTTCCGCAGGGTAGGAGGGAGCTGAGGCCCAGGGGAGCCAAATCAGCATGGAGGAGCCACGGCTACCGCATGGAGGAACTGACCCAGGTGGATATGAGACAACACCCCACCATCCCAAAATGCCAGGTGAAAGGGGACAATCGTCGAAGACAAAGGGCTGATATCTGTGCTATATATCTGTAAAACTCTACATGAATAGGGGTAGTATTCACATGAATACTGCACAAGTTGTCCAATGGCTACACAAACTGATACATTTACATCATGGAATTCAAAACTAGGGCATAGCACTGTTCTTGCTGACATCTATTCCAGTTAGCTAATGCTGAGTAACAAGCCACTCCCAAGCTTGAAGCCTAAACAACAGCAGCATTCACAGACAGTACCCAATATATGATAGTTCAACTTAGGATTTTTTGATTTTACAATGGCGCAAAAACAACACACATTCGGTGGAAGCCATATTTCAAATTTTTAATTTGGGTCTTTTCCCAGGCTAGTGATAGGCAGTGCGATCCTCTCACCATGCCGAGCAGCGGCGGTGAGCTGCAGGTCCCAGTCAGCCACCCAATCAGAAAAGCCAACAACTGATATATACAACCATTATGTTTGTCACTTTCACTACAGTATCCAGTGAATTACATGACACGGTTAACACTTTATTATAAAACAGGCTTTGTGTCAGATGACTTTGGCCAACTGTAGCTAACATGAGTGTTCTGAGCACATTCAAGGTATGCTTGGCTAGGCTATGATGTTTGGTAGGTTTGGTATTTTAAATGCACTTTCAATTTATATTTTCAACTTACAAAGAGTTTATCAGGATATAACCTAAACATAAGTCAAGAAAGATCTGTACCGTATTTTCACCAGTCTGCAATCTGTGAGGGCTTGGCAGGGAGAGCTGGGCTCTGCTCCATTTGGCACCAGCCTCAAAGTTAGGCCCTGGAATTACCTGCAGGCTTGCTCATTCTCTGGTAGCACCTGTCCTGTGCAGATGTCTTGGCATCTCTCTCTCCCTTCTTCCCTCCCCCACCCTGCCCCTCCCCCTACAGGCGTTCTCTCCAGCAAGGCAGCAACAGCAAAGCCAAGGGATTCCAAGGCATGCATCCCAAGAGCGAGCTAGAGGGAAGCTGTATCACCTTTTCTAATCTAGCCTCAGAGGACACTCAGCATCACTTCTGCCACAGTCTATTCAATAGCAATGTGTCACTGAGCTGGGCCCATTTTCGAGAGGAGGAAAATCAGGCTCCACCTTTTGTGGGAGAAGTAGCAAAGAATTTGTAGACATAATTTAAAACCACCACAAAATGGAAGGATGTTTACAATGTATTAAGAGGAAAAAAATTACAGAATAATATGAACAGCCCAGGAGAGCAAGAGCCCCTTTGCCATCTGTGTCCACCCAGTCCTGGGGCCTGAAGCTGACCTCCCCCAGCCTCCCAGAGGTACAGCCATGCCTTAATTTCAGATGTTGTCTGAGTGTCAGATCTGGATCTATAAATCCCCAGCCCTGCTACGTGGTAACTCGGAGCTCTTTCCTCAGCAGTAAAACCAGAGTTATGAGAGTACTCACCTTACAGTTCTTGGGAGGTTCCAGGAGGCCACCCATGAGAAGTGCTCACCCCAGCCCCCAGAACAAAGGTGCTAGCTGCCTCACCTGGACAAGTCTAGACTGACGCAGGCCTGCACGCTGGGAGCCAAGATCCTGCTGAATGCTTCGGGGCAGTGACAGGATGCCACTCCACTAGCACCCCATGACAGTGCAGTGTGACTCCACCTTCCGGAGCCCCGGGGAACTGCAGCAGCCCCCCTCCACCCGCACCTGCCCCGCACTGTGCCTCCGCCAGTTCCTGGAGCACAAGCATTCTGGGCACCGCAAACTGAACCAGGGAGACATGAGAAGAGAGCATAGCCCCTGCTCTGAAGAAGCTCATGGTCGGGGGCGGGAGGTGGGGGGAACAAATCGATCACAAAGGACTGTAATGCAAGAAATAGGTGGGAATACCAAAAAGGGTGTAGGGTACCAAAAGGTGCCCCTGGAGATTATCCCTGGCAATGGGAGCTTTCGTGGATGAGTATCTGCCAGGTGGACAGGGCAGGGGAGGGAGAAGACCCAGACAGAGCAAACAGCACAAAGGTAAAGAGGCCCAACGGTACAGATGGGTATGGTGCTTTCTGAACCACAGAAGTTCGGGAAGACTGGAGCATATGGGGTGAGGAGGGAGGGACACGTGACAGGGTCAGGGTCCACAGCATGAGGGGGCTTCTCAAGACCAGACCAAAACTTGGACTTTATGAAGGGGACATCATTCATAAATGGTCTGCGAGGACTACTTGAAAGGTGACGAGGGAGGCAGCGGGAAGTTGTGCTGATGGCAGGAAAGGCTGCTGCCACAAACAGGGAAGGACAGAGAGGCCGAAAGTTTTGTTCTCCCCAAATTTGTGTTGAAGCCCAAACCCTAATGTGACGGAACTTGGGGATAGGCTTTAAAGGGTAATTAAGGTTAAATGAAGTCTTAAAAGTGGGGCCCTAATCCAATATGACTCGTGTCCTTATAAGAGACAGAGACACCAGGGAAATACATCCACAGAGGACAGGCCACATGAGGCCACAGTGAGAAAGGGCCCATCTGCAAGCTGAGGAGAGAGGCCTCAGGAGACACCAGGTTTGCCAACACCTTAATCTTGGACTTCCAGCCTCCAGAACTGTGAGGGAATAAATTTCTGTTCTTTCAGTCCCCAGTCTGTGGTATTGTTATGTCAGTCTTACAAAATAGTACACTTGGCAAATGGCAGGCACCATTTACTGCCTGAGGAGAGCTGGAACGCAGCATGTACAGAGGCCCACAGGCTGGCAGAATGAGTGGAGACAGATTTGGGTGTTATGAATAGATACGGAACCACGGGACTCACAGAACCTATGGAGAACGTATAGAAGTTAAAATAAGGTCACCATGGAACCCTAGCAAATGCCTACCACTAAGACCAAAGGAAAGATGCCCCTGAAAACAATCTGGAACAGGCAGGGAAACACAAGACAAATCTAGAGATGGGCCATGAACACTAAGAGAACACTTAAGTGGGCTCAACAGTGCCAACTGTAACATAAAGATGAAGGCAGATAAAGACTGAAACGATCAGGGAGTTGGAGATCAATGGTCTCCTTGACAAGAAATTCATCAGCAGGTGGTTGCCAGTAGGCATCATGTGGCAAACAATGTAGGTGTGAGGAAGGAAGTAGAGACAGGGTAGGCAACTCTCCAGCTTGACTGTCAAACAGAAAAAAGGTGGTGGTCGGGGACATCAAGTTCAGGGAGAGTCTCTGAAAGTATACAATTCCTCATCACATGCAGCCTTTAAAAGGAGAGGCGACAGAAGCAGAAAACTCCAGGAACAAGAGAGGCGGAGCAATACAGCACAGGTGGACGAATTACACTCACGTGGAAGGAGGGCCGTCCTTCCCACTTTGTGATCAGAACAAAGGAGGTAAGGCTGGGAGGTGGAGAGGCCCTGGTGTTCTCTTTCCACTACGAAGCCGGAAAACACAGTCACCCGCTGAGAGTGAGGGGTGATGGAACAAGCTGCTTCAAAAGAACAGTAGGACTCGAACAGCTGTAGGCCATGAGTGTGTACTGCCTGGGGACAGACGCTGGGACAGCCCAAGAGCTCCGAGGACCCGGTGACACTCAGAGACAAGCGAGCAGCGGCACTACGTTGTGGTCATGGAACTTTTCCAGCAGCAATACGAGGTGCTATATGAGTTCTCGATCTCTTTAGATTTTCCTTGTGTTTCTCTGCCCATCATAAGATTTCTTCAGGGGCATCCCTCTCGTACCTTATTTTTATATTTTTTAACATTTTAAAATTTTTATTTATTATTTATTTTTTAGAAATACAGAGCATGTGAGCAGGGGAGGGGCAGAGAGAAAGGGAGAATCTCAAGCAGGCTCCGTGTTGTCAGTGCAGAGCCCAATGTGGGTAGGGCTCGAATTCATGAAACTGCTGAGATCATGACCTGAGCCAAAATCAAGAGTGGGACGCTTAACTGACTGAGTGACCTGGGAGCCCCTCTCTCTTCCTTTAGAGTCTAGCTGGGGGTGATGCTAGGGTTCTGTGGTGATTTTATTTTACTTACATACATTCTCTGTAAGTTCTATGATTCATTCCCATGGTTCCACCCCATTTCCTATGACTTGATAGTCATAGGAAGGGGAAGGGGAGTAACTAGATGAATGCATAGTGGGGTCTGGCTATGGAAAAGCAGTATAAGGACAGGCACAAGTGACTCTAAGAAGAGTTGGGCTGCACCCTATCTTTCTTTTCCCCATCACTTACCTCCTTGTGGGTTTCATCCTTAACCAAGAACAACAGTTCTCATCCCTAAAACACCCAACATTCCCTTTGGATAATAAACAGTTACCACCCACCTTTACCATCCTGAGGTCAAGTCATACATAACCTGCCTAACAAACATAAAGTTTAAAAGATCCTTTAAGGTCCTCAGGATAACGTAAAGGAGATGCAAAGTGAAATTTATAATAAAAAACAGATTTCAATCTGTAAATCTCAAGCGTAACTACAAGAAAAGACCTACTGAAGCAGTCAGACGTGCGTAGCTGTAAACAGAATCCCCAGGGAGACACCAATATAATCACAGAATGACCAAAGTATGCTATACTCAAAACTCAAATTACAGGAGTATGTGACAGTCCTTCAGGTCCAGTAAAAATCAATCTCATTCTAACAACCAGAACGTGATATGGTTTCCAGCAACCAGCACAGCAGACAGAGAAGACAGCAAACATGGACTGTATCCCAAGCTGTTGATCACCTTAGATTCTTCGCTCACCACCCCGTTTTCTAATGCTCAGAAGCATAGGGTGAAAGGGAAACCTACCATCAGTGCTGGTCATCTCAGAGTTACAACCTATGAACGGCCTGCACTGGGGGCTCTGACCACCTCCCTGCTGCTTCCCGAGTAGGAACCAGAATGTGTCTCGTTTGGACAGCGAAGACCACGGGACTTCAGGAAGCGAACAGCTTAAAAAGAAGGTGGTTAGAGGCACTGCTGCCAGGCTGACTCCGCTAAATGCTGCGGTGTCTCCCGCCTCACATGCTGCCCCGTTGATGAGGACACTTCTAACGCTAGACGTTAAACCTTCCGCTTTATTTCAGACCAAAGCCCAGCCATCCCAGCATGGCACGTGGGGAACCCAACAGAGCAGTGGACATCCCAGCTCTTCCCACAATTCCTGGAGACCCACCACCATCCTCTCTGCGTCCTTACGAAGTGGCTAAGTGGGTTTGGGAAGCAGAGGCTGTGGCGTGTGGGGTGCCAGTTAAAACAAGATGAGCCTTCCAAGGAACAAGGAGGAAAAGGATGCCAAGGGTCCGTCTGGGAAGCAGACTTAGTTTTGGTAATATGTGCTGCTGAAGTGCGTACTGGGGAGCAGACGCTCAGCTAGAACCTACCACAGAGAAGATGGCAGGACGTACGACTGAGGAGATCCAGGAGTCTGGCTGCACTTACATCAGGGTACTTCGGGTCTCAGGGCCGCCATTTTCTCACATGGAAAGTGAGGAGGACTGTAGTAATACTTACCCTTTGCCAGCCTCAGGAGGTGGAGTGGAAGGTATTCAATGGCTTACTGTACATGAAGACACTTTATAGAGCACTTCAGAAAATGTGTTCTAAGCGCTGCCATTACTATCTTTAAGGAAGCAAACAGCAGACGTGTGAAGATGAACCTAGAGCTCCTTACAGCCCCGGGGCAAAGAAGTGGTCACACATTTCACACAAGCCAAGCCACACTTCCTAGTCTACTTGCCAGTGGGAAAATAAGGATGAAAGACCACTTGCTGAGAGTGACAGTGCCTGTTTTGGGTCTCGAAAGAATAGCTGTAAAAACCTACAAAGCTGGGAGGTGTTTTTGAGAAACTGATGTTTCCAAAAATTTCCTCAAAATGTGTTCCACTAGCTATTACCAAGGATTTGGTGAGATCAGTGTGGGAATAGGTTTCCTGACTCAGGCCTTTTCTGAGACCTTAAAAATGAATTTGCAATGAGGATGTGGGACGGAGGATGTGCTGTATTTATTTAATAACGGAACCCCTTTTCCACAGAGCATCTGTCATGGGGTTTCACGGAACACAGTTTGGGAATTAGACTCTCCAGTCGGGCACATGATTATATGGGCACACAGACCAGCTGAAAAGGGAAACAAGAATATGTCGTTGACATTCAATCCAACAGACAACACCGGCTGGATAGTTTGGAAAAAGGAGAAACCCATTTTTTAACCTCGGTACTGAAACAGTGTCACATTTTCCCTGAACCACCCTAACCCCCAGACCCTCAAGATCCACCAGCCATGCAACCCCATACTCCACAGTCACATACATTAAATCTACACCTTTATTTTTTGTTCTAAAGTGTGCTTTTACGCTCAATGAACTTGAATAAGTCAGTCCAGGACCTCCACCTCCCCTTCAAAAACAACAACAACAACCACCACACACACACACACACACACACACACACACACACGCCACCCTCCAACCAGGTGAAAAATCCCCGGCGATTAGTCTATAACAAATATTGACACCAAGGGGAAAAAAAAAAAGCATGTTGAAATGTATTAGAATCAGAACCTGTACCAAAAAAAAAAATTAAAATATAACCTGAAACAGTCAAGTTCAGAAAGGCCAGTCAAGTCCTTTTCTCTTGCCAGGAGAATGCTGTCATCAGAGGCTCGGGGTCACCAGCCAAGGAGGGGTGGAAAGAGAAAAACAGAAGCAGCAGCAGGTCCTCCACCAGACAGAGGGGCCTGGGCACTGCCACCCCCAGCACGGACACAGCCGGGAGGGACTACAGATCTTGGGAGAGCGCGCGTCGGCAGACAGTCCCGGGCGGCAGCTGGGGCCTTCGCACGGGAAACCAGTCTGAGTGGTCAGGGGCAGCAGGAAGCGCGGCCAGCGGAGGACACCAACCCGGAAGAAACTTCTGCCACCCAGCAGACCCACAGCACCCTCCACTGGTGCTCAGATTCCAGAGGTTAGTGCTCCCAACGAGTGAGAGATTGGAGCTGGGCTTAAGAGGCTGAAAACCCGCAGGTTTAGTAAACATAGCCCAGCATCACATCCCTCCGTGGCCTGATCGGAGCTGCCAACAAGGGATAAGGCAGGAGAGGGGAAACAAAGCATTGGATACCTGGCTAGAGATCACCTGCACCAGTGTGGGGACTGTGGTACATGGGGCTGGAGAAGGCACACCCCTCTCCTCTCGCAGAGAGGGGCCGCCTTCACAGTCATCCCTGCAGGCCGGCTAAAGCTGCCTCCCGGCTTATGACCAGCCTGACAAAATGACATGGAGCAAAAGAAAAACTGGGAGGGAGACAAGCCCTTACACAGAGACGAGAACCTCCTGGAGGGAAGCCGGGCAGTGTCTGACCCTGGTGGGATGGCATCAGTGGAGCCCCTGAGTCTGAAGGAACTGGGGGAGGGGGGACTGGGTGAGGGAAGGATTAACGGTTCTTCTGGAACAGTACCAACAGGGTGGGAGGCGCTGGTGAGGGGGTGGGCAGGTCTGGAACTCACTGAAGGTAGAGAGGGGAGGAAATAGGCCCTTGGTGTCCCCTCCCCACCTGACCCAGGCCTGGTGAGTGCCAGCTGCCCCAGCCGGCCCTAGTGGCGGCTGGAGACCAGACCTTTCACTTTGGACATCTTCTTGGTGGGCTGCCTCTGCTCAGCGTGAGGGGGACACTCCCGTTCAGCCAACTGCTGCTCCATCTCCTGAGCCGAGGAGGAGGCGGTGGCTTTGAGTGTCTTCTTAATGTTGGTGACCTGGAGGGAGACACAGGGTTAGTGTGCTCAGCCTGTGAGTGCCAGAGACTCACTGAAACCTGTTCTCACTGTACTGGGGGCCGCCCAGGGAAGAAACCAGAATCCTCTGCAAGAAACCCTGACATTACCTTCAGAAACCCAGATGAGGAGAAACAAGCAGGGGCTCATAGAAGGTACATGGAAATGAGTCAAGCAAAAAATGGAACTAATGCTTTCTTGGTTGAAAAGAGAGAACAGAGGCGCCTGGGTGGTTCAGTCAGTTAAGCATCTGACTCTTGATTCTGGCTCAGGTCATGATCATGCTAACAGCACAGAGCCTGCTTGGGATTCTCTCTCTCCTCTCTTTCTGCCCTTCCCCCTGCTCTCCCTCTCTCTCTCAAAATAAAATAAACTTTTAAAAAAAAGAGGGGGGGGCGCCTGGGTGGCTCAGTCAGTTGAGCATCCGACTTCAGCTCAGGTCATGATCTTGCGGTTTGTGGGTTCGAGCCCCACATCAGGCTCTGTGCTGACAGCTAGCTCGTAGCCTGTCTTCGGATTCTGTGTCTCTGTCTCTCTGACCCTCCCCTGCTGACGCTGTCTCTCTCTAAAAAACAAATAAAACATTAAAAAAAATTTTAATAAATAAAAAATAAAATAAATAAAAGAGAGAGAGAGAGAGAGAGAAGAGCCAGTGGAAGTGGACCATTTGACAAAGTGGTACAACACACCAGGTTAAAGTTGCCTTAGAAACAAAAAGGAGGTCCCAAGAATGCAACAGTCTGCTAACCACTGTACATGTATGAAACTAAAAATACTTTCTTTTTTTTAAAAATTATTTATTTATTTTTTTTTTTTTGAGAGACAGAGAGAGACAGCGTGAGCAGGGGAGGGTCAGACAGAGAGGGAGATACAGAATCAGTAGCAGGCTCCAGGCTCCAAGCTGTCAGCACAGAGCCCGACGTGGGGCTCGATCCCATGAACCGCGAGATCATGACATAAGCCAAAGTCAGACGCTTAACCGACTGAGCCACCCAGGAGCCCCTAAAAATACTTTCATAGGAACTTTGGGAATACACCTCCACGAGCCATCTTGAATAAACTAGAGGATGAATAAAATTCAGCCAACCAAGTGATAAATGACGAAAACCTAACAAAAGGACTGGTAAACATGATTACGCTAGGTTTCAGCATACTTTTCTTCACTTAACAAAGGAGGGCTCAAAAATATTTAAGCAACTTCTGATCATTTGGAATACATACCTTTGGTGTACTGTTATTCTGAACGTTCTACAATTAAAAAAAATTTTTTTTTAATGTGTATTTATTTTTGAGGGAGAGACAGAGCATGAGTGGGGGGAGGAGCAAAGAGAAAGGGAGACACAGAATCCCAAGCAGGCTCTAGGCTCCGAGCTGTCAGCACAGAGCCCAATGCGGGGCTTGAACTTATGAAACAGCAAGATCATGACCTGAGCCAAAGTTGGATGCTTAACTGACTTTTGACTTATGCAGGTGTACTGTGGAAGGCCATTGTCCACCCTCCAAGCCCGCTCTTCCTCCAGTGACCAGGAATCAGAAAGGAGACGGACAGTGTCAAGAGCAGGGACCATGTCATACTCTTCTCTACCCCACTAGCCCAGTGCCTGTCTGTTGGTGACTGTTTCACCTACGCCAAGGATCGCAAGATGAAGGAGCAAACAGGGATACCTTGGAGCAGGTAACAAATGTTCTCTTCCTTACCTCGGCCTCTACCTGCTGCTGAGTTCGGCTGTGGTTCTCCTTGTACTGGTTGGCTCTCAGAACTTGCTGCTCGATGCCTAGCAGAACCGCTTCGCAGCCATCACACCTACAAAGGAGATAACAGGCCCTGAGCCACAGAAAGGTCTGGGAGCTCTCCTCCAGCCTCCAAAATCTCCATCCCTAACCCCTTCAGGGACTTCCTTTAACACCCTGCTGCCAAGGCAGCAAGCTCTTGCCCTGCACTCCTTCCAAGACCACTGGTTCTGAATATAAAACACAGGCCACCTGGAGACAAACATGGAGGATGTGGGATGGTTTCCTAGAATCCTAGAACGCAGCTTGAATTCCAACCTTTGTCTCCCATGGGAAAGGTTTACAGAATGTGCCCTTAAAGGGATTAGGACAGACTTTACGGATGGTACAGATTCACCGCTCTTCTGAAAGGAAATAATGATTTTCTAGAAGCATCCTATTTTAAAGCTTGCCCCTAGCCTCAGATGTTTGTTACTTCCTAATTGCCACCCCCTCCTTATTTCATTTCCCTACTTTTTATTTTGAAAATCTTAAAACCTAAAAAAAAGTTGAAAGAATAGTACAATGAATAGCCATTTACCCTCTAACTAAAAGTCAATAGCTACAAACATTCCGCCATATTTGGGGTACTGTTCTACCTAACAATTTTGTTTCAAATCTAACTCTAGTGCTTCAACATAAGCTTTAAGAATCTGGACTAGTCACCATGTTGGGATGGGATTAGGATGGCACCCCTAGGGGGAAAACCAGGGAAGTCAGACTATGGATGTGAGAACAGACTCGGCCATCTTCAAAGATGGAGTAAGAGCTGCCACTAGTAGGACTGGAGGCCTGGAGTGCACGACGGGGTGCTTCCACACAAGGGGTGTTTTCTAAGTTTTTTCCCCATTTATTCTGACTGAACACTTTTACAGTATTTTGAAAATTCCTGCCTGTGTCAGGAAGGTGTCTGGGGCCAAACTTGGGACAGAACCTGGGGTAAGGGGTGGACAGCACATACCCTGGGGTCCAAAAGTAGCTGAATGAGGGAAACTTGGGGGGCTTTGAACATGGGATGGGGGTGAGGAGTCAAAGCTGAGCCATTCACGACTGGTAAGTTTTGGTCTGTTTCAAAGAAGTCAATTTCAGAGGCGCCTGGGTGGCTCAGTCGGTTAAGCATCTGACTTCAGCTCAGGTCACAGTTTCACGGTTCATGAGTTCAAGCCCCACATCAGGCTCTATGCTGTGGAGCCTGGAGCCTGCTTTAGATTCTGTGTCTCCCTCTCTCTGCCCCTCCCCGGCTTGTGCTGTTTCTCTCTCTCTCTCTCAAAAATAAATAAACATTAAAAAAAATTTTTAATAAAAATAAAAACTAAAAAAATAAAAAATACCGAAGGCAATTTCCCTACCCCCTGAACAAAGCCTGATTGCTCTGCTTCATGATCTCCAATGATACCACATGCCTGCCTGGGGACACGCTGTCCTGACCTCCAACTATGCCCTAACCTTACCCCCTTCAAAACTTAGCTAGAACCTCTTTTCCAACTAGGCCCATGTGGCTTTATAAGCTCCAAATCATTTCAATAACTCCGTAACAAATCCTTATAGAACATGCAAATCTATCGCAAACATCAATCCCATTAACATAGAGAATATGCAAAAACAAAATAAATACAGAACATGCAAATGTCCCACTTTTTACATACCAGAAGACTGTTGTCAAATAGTCTGTGTGTACGTCTTGTGTTCCAACTTAGAATAACCCATTCCTTGTCTTCATTATCCCTCATGATGTTTTACCAACACTAGCCCAAGGTTACTGATGCTGAACATGGGTTCTCTTATCCAAGGAACCTGATCAACACTAACTTCCTGGGCTTCGTCAAGCTCAGAGGCTGAGTTTGCAAAGCACCGGATCCATGTCACACAAGCAGGTTTCAGAGGCTCCGCCTGCCAAGCCTACTGTTCCCCAGTGCCCCACTGCACCAGGACAACCAAGGCCCTGGGAGGCCTACAGTGATTCCTGCTGCCACACGGCTTTAGTCGCAAATGCAGCCCCACGCCCCGGCTTACTGTCCCAAGGCTCCAGCTCCCAGGGAGCCCCAGCCGATCCTGGGAGACATTTCCCCAAGCAGTGGCACAAACAGCACACCCTCCTTCTTTCAGTCTCACCATTCATGCAAGGTCTTGACAATATTATTGATATCCTTCTTTCGGATGTCACGGCCAATGCAAAAATCCACTTCCAGCAGCTGGTTTCTCTGGTCCAGCTTGCCTTGGATGATGTCAGTATAGACAGCCTCAATGATGAGGTCTTCCAGTTCCCGGAGATTCCGCATCTCCAGGTCCTTCAGCAGCACGGAGTAGGGGATACACTGTAGATAAAGTCATGTGATATTTACAAAAACCGCTGACAAGCACTAAAGATAATGCAGGTGTACGCCTGCCTCAGGGCTTTGGGAAACGCGGTCTGGTTGTAATTATTAACATCTATGGCAATAAGACAAGGATAAATGAGCTGTGAGACCTATAGGATCCTAACAAGACACAGAGCCTCTAGGAAGGCATTCTCTACAGCTAGAGTCTCTACCCGCTGGACTTCACCCAGACTTTAGCTTTCATGTTGTGAAGCACTCTTAGAAAAGTGTCTGAGACAAGAAAGGGAAACACTCAGTGTGTGCCACTCTGCCACCTCTGGGAGCTTGCAGACTTGACCTAAAATGCCAGATCATCACAAAACTCCAAACAATTTCAGATACTGGAGAGGAGAACTGGCTGCCCACCCAGGAGAGCACAAGCAAAACACATTTGTAGGCTAACATCCATCTACAGGTGGCCAGTGGGTACTGCATCTGTTTTCTCAGACTCTTGCAACCAATGTCAGTTCCCCAACAACAGTCCCTTATTGGGGTATACCAATATTTTGCATTTCTCCAAGACAACTGTATATCTAAATACCCAGTTTTGTGGACACGTCACTACTAGTATGGAAATTAACACAGCAATCAAATCTGCAAAAACAGGAAGAAGAGGTATACAAACAAAAGAGTAACAGCAAACATTGCTAGGGAGATTTTTAATAACTAAAGGCACAGATGGGTTTATAATGGACACGTTGCAGAAACAGGAAAAGAAACTTACTCCTAAAATTTGCTACACTTGGGAAGTCCATGATCAGGACAAAAAAAAAAAAAAAAAAGATCAGGTCCTCATTTCCTAACAAAACAGGCATCCCACCTGAGATGCCAGGCTGAGAATCAGAAATTTGTGATCGGACCAAGGAAAATGATCTCGGCAAAGCAAGAACAAATCTACGTCTCTCAAGCTCAATCACAGAGGGGAAATGTAAAGGACAAACCTCTTCAAATGGCAAAGCCCCACAAAAACTTTGACAGTTATGCCAGGATTGGGCAGCTAGCCAAAATCAACTGTAAATTAACTGAATCTGGACCTTCTTTGTTAATGGCTGTGAGAAGCTGACTGCAAGGCCTCTTCTAAATCGAGTGGGGAAGAGACCTCAGAGAGATGATGGAGTGGTTATCGTACAGAAAGTTGGGGTCTAAAGATAGCATATAAGGCAAAAATTCAGCTGAGTATAACTAACCTTGACAACCCCCAGAAAAAGGCAGCATATTAAAAACCCAGTCTCAGGAAGTCCAACAAAGCCGGCTTCTCCTCCGGCTCTGGCACACTCACTGTGCCCTGGGCAACAGATGAAGTGGTTAACCTGCCTTGAAAATTCTGCTATTTGGAAAACTACGTATCCTTAAACAAGAGTCTCTCTTTAGGACAGCAAAATGCTCACGCGGAGTGAGTCACCGCAGCATGCCAGCACGGAGACCTGCTGATTCACAATGTCTCCTGGGCATACTTTTCCTGAATGAAACGGTGAGTAGTGGCCTACACTATTTTAATTGTTATCTTTTCTTCTTTTGTCCTTTGCCAAGCAAGTTTTATGCATCCGTGACATGACTACTGTGCACAGCTGGCAGCTCCCGCACTGAGGCCAGTGCGACACCTGCCTAAGGGTGAGGAGGAGCAAGACAGGAAGGGGTTCGGGACCGTACCTTCATTCTCGACGCCAAGCTCACGATGGTAAGGTGCTTCAGCTTGTTCTGCTGAGCGGTGCTCAATTCCGGCAGGCTCTCCTTGTTGGCTGCTCAGTCCCACCCACCACAAAAATCAAGACACAAAATAAATTAGAATTTCTTTACAGAAGAAGCTCACCAACTCCCCACATCAAAACTACTATTGATTCCCTGTCATGACTCTGCACTTATGCATGAGGCAATGTTCTACAAGCATCTCCTGTCTTCTTTGGAAGACAATGTGCTCCTGAAAAGCCAGGCATGAATGCACAAAATGACAGGACAATCATCTTAATCAAATACTATCTGTGCCCTTTGTGACATTCAACCAAGCTCAACATGTCTTCGCTAGGAATCTGTTATGTGCAATGCACTGTCCTAAGTGACTCAGAGAAGCCAGGGATAAATAAGATGGGCTTTGTCAGGACTGCTGCCCTATAAGACCCCAGGGATAATAACCACCAGACTTGTGCGACTCAATGGCCTTGGACTTGTCCTCAGTCTTATAATCGGGTATTTCAACAGCTACAAGGGCAAGAGAGAACTACTAGAAGAAAGGTACAAACTACCACAAGAGAGCCAGAGAGTGAGGAAGAGGGGGGGAGGCAGAAAGGGAGAGTGAAGGAGGCAGGGGAGAAAAGGAAAGAAACAGAGAAAGGGAGACAGGAAGTGGGCGCAATCACATTGAGGAGGTACAGGAAAGAAAAACAAAGATGGAGATTGAGATGAGCTTTGAAGACTGGGCAAAACTTCAGTAATAACAATAATGACAACGGCACCAAAGGCAGCAGCAAGGGCCATGTGTACAAACACATGCAGTTAGTCCTCACAACGACCTCGCAAGATTGATCCCAAATGCTTTCAATTCCTTATCCATAATCCTGGATTCCAAAAAGGTGAATCCAACCTGATTTTCTGTCTCGAGGATGGTGCTGAAATTCATCTCATGGCAATTTCTGACCTGACTGACACAGGCTTTTAATCCCACTTGTAAATATCCATTTGTTTAGCTGTAAAACTGAATGTGTTTTGACTACAGGTGCTGTCCCCATCTTGAAGCGTGTTACATAAAAAGGTATATGCATCATTTTACCTCTTTAGAGTCCCCCAAATTCTAAATTCTGAAACAGCTAGCCCAAGGAGTGCATGGTCAATTGGATTTTTCCCCTTTCAAATTATTAGTAACCCAGTCTAATTTTACCCCAAGGTGAGATGAAAATGTTGACTAGAAGGAGCACAAGATGTCATCTTTGCTCTTTCCCTCTCCCTCCCCCAAATTTCCACCCCTCCTCAACAGTGCACCCCACAGGTCCACAAAGCTTCACCCTGAAGTTCCTTGGAAACCAAACACAGAGACATAAGTAAGAGAAGTCTTTGGGGGATCTTAACCAACTCACCTATGTAATCTGGGTATGTTCCATAGGCAAACAGGTTCAGCAACTGCAAATAAGCAGCATTAGCTCCTTCTGCAAGCTGAGGAAGGGAAAAAAACAACAACAACAACAACAACAACAGTTCACAGACCAAGCTATCTACCAGTTACTGCGCAGCTCAAGCAAAGGGTGATGATCGTGTGCCTCAGTTGACTGTTTCACTTAGATGATCCCTGAGGTCCCTTCCAACTCTGATTCTTTGGAAAAAAATAAAATTTAATTTTAAATTTAATTCTTCTCTCTCAGCAATACATGTTTTACACTCCACACAGCATGCCCAAGTAACTGCTTCTGTCTGTCTCCCCCCCACCCCCACACACACGGCAGTTAATACTGGAAGCAGTGCGGGTCTTCTCAGGATTTCCTTGCCATTAAAACAAAGAATGGAGCGGCCTTGTCTACACACGTGTTGGCGGGTACAACACGAGCCACTATCAGTCCAACCTGAATAAAGTGTAGGATCAGTTCCGAGGTTCAGGACCACGTGAGTAGGAGCACTAGGAGAGATTAGCACATCGTAAAGTGTGACAGAAGAGCCCCAGTGGGACAGGAAAACACAATATCAGGCAGCCTCAAATAAATATGTTCCCCAAAATTACCTATTCCTCACTAAGATGGCAAAGAGCCACTGTGGAAGTGGCAGAGATACTGTTCTGTCTGGAACCGTCCTGCTCTGTGGTCAGTTAACTGGGTGTTTCTTTTACTCACAAATGTGTACCCATCACTCTTCCAATATGTCAAACTCTGTACACTAGTACCCAAGGAGTATTCTGTGGACACAGACAATAATACTACTTAATTTAAACTATCTTTTTATTTTTTTTGGTTCATTTGAGAGAGAAAGTACAAGCAGGGGAGACAGAGAGACAGGGAGAGAGAGAATCCCAAGCAGGCTCCATGCTGTCAGCACAGAGCCTGAAGTGGGGTTTGATCCCACAAACCATGAGATGATGACCTGAGCTGAAATCAAGAGTCAGTTGCCTAACCAGCTGAGCCACCCAGGCGCCCCTAAACCCTCTTAAAAAAAAATGGTTCCAAGAACTACATCTATAATTTCAGACCACTGAAAACTAGTGTTTCCAGCTCACAAAGAGAAAAAAAACAAACTGTGGGGAGACAGAGGTGATTTGCTCAGCACCCCCATGAGAACCCTGGCATCCTAATAACCTAGTCTACCTTCTCAGATTATCAAGAACCTCTTGAGGTCCTGAATCAGAGGAGGAAGAGATCATCAAACCTCACCCCTACTTTTCAGACAGACAATTACAAAACTAACCCTAAAAGACTATTTTCTCTTGAGTACATACTCCAAAACTTCTCCCACTGGCCTAAATCAATGTCTTTCTCATTTTAATTTCCATCCATCTCCTCTTAGCCAATCTTCCATAGTTATGAAACAACCACTTGACATATTCATTTAGGCTTTTCATGAACCTGAAGGAGCGTTTACCCCTTTGTCATCTCTTCTGTTGAAAAGATGATGAGCTATCAAGCCATAAAAAGACACAGAAATTTAAATGCGTATCACTAAGTAGAAGAAACCAATCTGAAACAGCTACATACCGTATGATTTCAACTATATGACATTCTGGAAAAGTCACAATTAGGAAGATGGTAGAAAGCAATGGTTGCCAGGGATGAAGAGGAGAGGGAGGGACGAATAGGTGGAAAACAGAGGATTTTTAGGGCAGAGAAATTACTCTGCATGACACTGTAACCATGGACACACATCATTACACATTTATCCAAATCCACAGAATGTACATCAAGGGTGAACTCTAATGTAAACTACGGTCTTTGGGTGATAATGATGTGTCACCGTAAGTGGTTCCACACTGGCCAGGGATTTGGTAATGGAGGAGGCTATACATTTCCTCTCAACTTTACTGTGAAACTTAAATGGCTCTAAAAAATAAAATTAAAAAAAAAAACAACAGGGGCGCCTGGGTGGCTGAGTCTGTTGAGCGTTCGACTTCAGCTCAGGTCATGATCTCACAGTTCCTGGGTGTGAGCCCGCGTCGGGCTCTGTGCTGACAGCTCAGAGCCTGGACCTGCTTCGGATTCTGTGTCTCCCTCTCTCCCTGCCCTCCCCTGCTTGCGCTCTGTCTCTCCCTTCTCTCCCAAATAAATAAATGTTAAAAAAAAATTAACAACAACAACACACCTACCTTCTTTCTTTAGAGTTTATTTATTTGGGGGAGGGGAGGGAAGGAGCTGCCAGCACAGAGCCTGATGCGGGGCTCAAACTTAGGAATGGCGAGATCATGACATAGGCCGAAGTCAGATGCTTATTAACCAACTGAGCCACCCAGGCACCTCAAAACAAACCATTTAAAATTTTTTTCTTCACAGGATTCCTTTCATATCACTGGTAAATTAAAATCTGACTATAAGCCACCTGTATGTCGACCTACATGTTAAGTACTAAGGAAACAATGAGAAGCACAAGAGACGTTACCCTTAGTGAGCTTACAGTCCAGCAAGCAAGGCTGACATTAAATAAAAATTCACAATTAAAAATAAAAGCGGCTATTTCGGTCTCCGGCTGTCACAGGGAGACAAGATGATGCCAGGTCCATACATTAGCAATGGATGGTCATGAGGAACTGCTCCAGTTTCCTAATCAAGAGGAATAAGCAGATGTGCAGCAGCGAGTCCCACAGCCTGAAGGCCACACCTCTCCTACAAGGGGCTGATTCACCACAAGGCTGTGGACACGGAGCCAGCAACTGCCAGCAAAGTGTCTTAGTGGTCATGAATGAAGAATCAGCTCGCAAGAGCCAACCACCTCCTAACCATGGACCATTGGTTGGTTGACAAGAATGCCCAGGCCACCCTCAGCAGCATGGGGCACACAATCCACAAGAACAAGCACCACACAGATCTGTGCACGGTGGCCATCCACAGAGCCAGCGGCCATCCGCAGAGCCAACACTGTCCTAGGCAGCCAGAGGGAAGTTGTGATGGTGAAGAGCAAGCTCACGCCCCCTCCAAGAGCTTCTGACATTATTACCCCCAAAGTAATAAAGACGTCACCAGAGTTTTCAATCAATTAATCAATACAAAAGTTATCAGTCAATAAATGTAAAAGTATCCAAAGTGAGAAGTAGACATTGAAAAGTATAGGTTGCTTCACATCTCTTTGTTCTACCTGGCCATTCTTCACCAATCTTCTCATTTTTAAGGCACAACAACCAAAATTAGATACTCAAAGTTCTAAGGACAACAATCAAAAAAGAGAAGTAAACAAAGCAAAAAGGACTACTTCCCAGGTTTTCGTGTCATTTTTTTTTTTACATATCCGCTTAGCATAACGTTGCCCTTTTCAATAGGACAATATATTCCTTGTACAACATATTCCTTCTTCATG
Organism: Cryptoprocta ferox; assembly: GCA_028646485.1. Lineage (NCBI taxonomy): Eukaryota > Metazoa > Chordata > Mammalia > Carnivora > Eupleridae > Cryptoprocta > Cryptoprocta ferox. Next base: position 99,418,105 of record CM053578.1, on the reverse strand, counting down.
TCCAGCTCATTCAATAGCAACCACTTGCTCCTATGTATGCACCTGACCAGTCTTTCTTCTCTATATTTACACTAGAGGTTTTTTGATCCCTACAAATGCCTGAAACAACCTCTATTCATCAGCCAGTGCTTATACTCTACTTTTCTTATTTATCAGGTTCAATTGGATTTTTCCCCGATCTTTCAAATTATTTGTAACCCAATCTAATTGTACCCCAAGTTTAGATGAAAATATTGACCAGAAGGAGCCCAAAACGTCATCCTTGCTCTCCTTTCCTCCCCGTCCCCCAAATTCCCACCCCTCCCTCAACAGTGCACCTCACAGGTCCCCAAAGCTTCAGCCCTGAAATTCCTTGGAAACCTGGAGAATCACAGGAAGGTTTAGAACAAAGAATACAGAGAAATTGTTTGGAAACCGCTCTTACCTCCTGCACATTGGCCAGCTCCAGCAGTTCTCCAAAGACATACACTCCAGGAGCCTCCAAGACTTGGCTTATGAGAGCAGTGAGGGCTGAGCCACTGGTACCTTTGGCTAGTAATATAAACTGTTCTAGGAGGTTACTTGACGGTTTCTGTTCACCTGCCATTCTCTGGCCTTGAGATCTGTCCAAAAGAAAAGTGTTTCAGTCATTCTTCCTTCTTTGCAAGTCTATGCTTATTTAATGCCAGATCAGACGTCAGTAATACTTTAATTTTATAGTATTCAAGAAGAGGGGTGCCTGGGTGGCTCAGTCGGTTGAGCGTCCGACTTCAGCTCAGATCATGATCTCGTGATTTGTAGGTTCCAGCCCCGCGTCAGGCTCTGTGCTGACAGCCAGGAGCCTAGAGCCTGCTTCAGACTCTGTGTCTCCCTCGCTCTCTGCCCGTCCCCAACTTGCATCTATGTCTCTCTCTCTCTCTTTTTCTCTCTCTCAAAAATAAATAAATAAATAAATAAATAAATAAATAAATAAAAATTCAAAAAGAAAAACAGCTCAAGTCCAGATGCTACGGCCACTTTGTGAGATGGGCAGGGTTCCACCTAGAGTTAAAGGGATTTTTGTCCTTGCTTAAAGGTTTGAAACACACTTAGGAAAAGCCACTTCGGCCCCATCTGGCCCTCTCCCAACAGCAAGCAGCACCTTCTAAGCCCTCAAACCTAACCAGATCCAAAGGCACACACAGGAGTTTCTCAGGAGCTGTTTCATATCCACCTCACTGATACACTCTAGTTAAGGAGAGGATTTCACCAGCACACAGAGGCGACAGATGCAAGCAAAAGCAATCAGTTACAGACGGCTTCCAGTCTATCACTGGAACCCCACCTACCGCCAGATACAGATAAGGAAAGCCACAAAAAGTAGACAAGACCTCTCATTAAACCAAAGAAGTCATTTAAGCACGGCAAAAGGGAGGAAATCATATTGAAAGATAAGCAACACCATATTCAAACTCAGAAAATGCATGCTGTGTGAGTCCATGAGGAAAATCCCTCTGTTTGACCTCCCACTGCTATATGATTTTACCAAACGTGACTCCAGAATTTGTACAAAGTCTCAAGAAAACAATAAAAAGATTTGAGGAAACAATGAAGATACTGTATTGCCATCCTGAAGACATCGGGGAGGAGGGACCCACAACTGCACAATCCAATTTCATGCAGAGTGCATGTGAACACACACTGCATACCTCCACGGGGGGGGGGGGGTGTCCTGCGTCAGAAAAGACGACCTGTCCAAGAATGACACATTTCGGGGGTACTAAGACAAAAAGAAAGGAACAATTCCAAGAACTGTCTGGGGCAAGAGACACTAAGTTTTCCTGTGGAGGCGGGCATCGAGAGCAGCAGCCCTTTCAGAGTAGGAGAGAACAAGTATGTCGCCTCACTTAGGGTTACATAAGAATGCCTTGTCGGAGAGAGAAAAAGTGAAGTGCTAAGGGAATAAAAGTTGCTGAGGAGAAAAGGGGAAAGAGGAGAGGGATGGGGTAGGGCAGGAGAAGGCGGGAGACAGGTGATGGCTAGGAGAGAAGGAAGGAACCCCTCCCGTCCGCGCGGACACGTGCGGAGCCTGAATGGAAAGGCCTGGGGTGGAGAGGGAGTGGAGGAAAAGGCAGAAACTTCGGTCCCTCAAAAAAAAAAAAAAAAAAAAAAATGCTGGCCTAAGGCTCATAGCCTGTAGGGGCAAAGAGGTTAAGAGGGCGCAGAGAGTCGCTTTTTGTGTGTGAAGTGGGAGGGCCGGAGGCGGCGGCCAGGGACCCAGGGGAGATGAATTCGCCTCGCGGGGGGACGCTATTCTGACGGGCAGCAGAGGGGCAAAGGGGCAGCCTGCGGGGGTGGGAAGCGAGAGCGGCCGTGGTTTAGGAACGGAGGGTCGCAGGCTGCCGCGGACGTCCGGGCGGGCGGCGGGCTCCAGGCAGGGCCGCGGGTGCGGAGTGAGGGGCCGCGGGGCGCGCTCCCCGGGGCGGGGCCGGCGCGGCGTGGCCGCGGGCTCTCCCGGGGGCTGGCGCGAAGCCAGACGGCGGGGACGAGCCTGGCGCGCCGGGCCCCGCCCTCTCGCCAGCCCCTACCTACCCTCGCCCCCTCTCCGTCCTCTCGGTCGCTGGCTCGGCCTCCCGGCGCCTGTCCGCAGGTTGTCAAGCGTCCATGATCGGCCCGGCGTCCGACGCTTTTCTGCCTCCGCCGACCCGTTGCCCTTGCGGCTCCCCCGGAAGCCTCCCGCCGCTGCACTCGAGTTCCGCCCACACTGGGTTCCCCCCGCGGCGTAGGCGGCCGCACACCTCCCCGAGGTGCCCCCGCGGGGCCCCGGCGAGATGCTCAGAGAGGCGGGTCGTCGCCCGGGAACCCGCTGGAGAGGAGCCCGCGGGGAGGTGCGCAGCCTAGGGCAGTGCCGGGGCCCACACCGGCGCCATCACCATCCGGGGCCCGAAACTCACCTCCTTGGCCGAGCTACCCCTCAGGAGCTCCCTACGGCGACCGCGGCTCCCCACCCAGGGGTACAAAGACACATTGTCTACTAACAACTACCGATCATTGTACGTTTTCCCTTGTGCCAGGCGTGTACTCTGTCTTGTTGAATTATCAAAACTCTATGGCTCGTAGCAGTAATCCGATTTTTCAGATGAGTTAACAAAGCTTAAACATCCAACAGCCAGTAAGTGGCAAAGGCTGCCTTGGAACCCAGGCTGTCGGAAGCCAACGACAATATCCGTGACCTCTGTTCAGAATACGTTTTAAAATAAGCAAGAGAGGGGTTGAGCCAACAATGGTTCGGGGAGCAAAATGACAGAGTTGGCGCTGCATTTGGTACTTAGCAACTCTCCTGGCAGATGGCTAAGGAATGCTAGGCAGCTGAACACTTAAGCTGGTTCCTTTAAAGTGTATACCACAGACTTTCCGGACTTGAAGAGCCCCCGTTTGCCTTTGGTGAATTAGAGTGCAGAAATCAGACAGATGCAAAGGAGCCTAGCAGCAATTCATTGATTTATTCAAAAGATGTCTTGTTCTAATTTCCACGTTCTAAAAGATTTATATAAAGAGAAGACAAGGTTCTTGCCCTCAAGGGCTTCAGTGTGGGGGCCCTGGCTGACTCAGTTGGTAGAGCACGTGACTCTCAATCTCTGGTGGTGAGTTCAAGCCCCATGTTGGGCATGAAGCCTACTTTAAAAAAAAAGAAGTTTCAACGTGTTATGAGTATGTTGGGGAAGACAAAACAGACATCTTCCAGGCAAAAAGGCAGCAGACCATACTCACAGAGATTTGCTCTGTGTAGCATATTCTAATGCAGGAGAGAAACCTGGAGTGTCTGGAATCCAAGGTTCCGGGGTGAGAAGTGAGGGCTACAGACCTGGAGTCAGGTTATCAAGCGGCTTGTAAACCATATGCAAGGCACTATACCCAGCAAAAACCTTGATACAGCAAAGTTCCTACCTGGGAGAGCCCACAGAACAAACCTGTTCTGGCTATGACAGACAGTTGCCATGGGCACCCTAGTGATAGAGATAAGGTGGGAAGAGGTGATTTAAGGCACCGTTCTAGAGGAGATGAGGCTTGGGTTGACCGTGGAAAAATAAACAAGAAAATCACAAAAAGGGTAAGCCATGTAAAGGAGTTTTTATTTTATCTTCAGGGTTTTGGGGAGCTATTTAGGATTTTTAACCTGTGGAGAAGCGTGAATGATTGCCACTTTAGAATAATCTCACTAGCTGCTATAGGAACTGGTTGAATATGCAAAGAGCTGGAGGTCAGGAAACTCTTGAGGGGATACAGTCTAGATAAGAGATTGTGAGATCTTGAACAATGGCAGTGGCAGTTGGGCATGAAAAAGAAGGGACATTGTTGGGAGACATTTACACCAAGAATCTATTGGACTTAGTGACCGGCTGAATGCAGGTATGGGAAGGAGCTCCGGCTGGGTAGGCCAGAGCTGTCTTGGAGGTGGGGTAAGTGAGTGGGGCTACAGAAGAGAGGAAGCAAATGTGGTGGTGGAAGGAAGACAACTAAGTTCTGTTTGAGTTCATAAATATTCTGGCAGTGCCTCCACTTCCTCCAAAATCATGTCCAGACTCCAAGGCTGCAGCGAAAGCCCTTCTCAGTATGCTTCCCTCAACATTTCCAGCTTTGTCTCGCCCCTTCTTACTCCCCGAACTCCAGGCCTTCGCATGCCCAACACAAGAGCTGTACCTTCCCTCTCTGACACCAGAGTCTATGTTCAAACTTGCTCCCTCTTCTTTTTTTTCTTTAAGTTTTATTTATTTATTTGGGGAGAGGGGGAGGGGCAGAGAGAGAGAGAGGGAGAGAACCCCAAGCAGGCTCCACCCTGCCAGCATGCCCAGGTGCCCCGGCTCTCTCTTCTTTTTTGCAGTGCTCTTCCCTCATATCTGCCTGTTAAAATCCTACCAACCCCTGGGGCGCCTGGGTGGCTCAATCAGGCATCCGACTCTTGATTTCGGTTCAGGTCATGATGTCACCATTGTGGGACGGAGCCCTACATCGGGCTCTGTTCTGACAGCGTGGAGCCTGCCTGGGATTCTCTCTCTTTCCCTCTCTCTCTGCCCCTCCCCAGCTCACATGCTCTGTTGCTTGCTCACGTTCTCTCTCTAAATAAATAGGTAAACATTAAAAAAAATTCTACCAACCTGTAGGCAAAGATTTCTTAAACTCAATACAAAAAGGCACTAATCATAAAAGAAAACACTGAACTATTGCACTACATTAAGAATTTCTGTTTATCAAAAGACACCAGTGCAAGACTGAAAAGGCAAGCCACAGACTTGGAAAAGATATTTGCAAAGCCTGTATCAAAAAACTCCATACCCAAACTTTATAAAGAACTACAAGTCAATAAGAAGACAAAAAGCCCAAATTAAAGAGTGGGCAAAAGACTTGAACAAGCACTTCACAAAAGAGGACACTCAAATAGTCAAAAGCATATGAAAAGGTGTTCAACATCAGAGACCATGTAAGAAAAAACTGTAAGATACCACATTTAGCCAAAATAGCTAAAATTAGAAAGACTGATAAGACCCTGTTTTGACAAGGATAAAAGTCAGCTAGAATTCTTTTACATTGCTGGTGAAGGCAAAATGATGCAAACACTTCGGAAAACTGGCAATATCTAATGTTGCTGATCATATGCATACTGTACAAGCCAGCTACTCCTCTCCTAGAAATGAGTGCAGTCTACAAAAGGAAACCTGTAAGAAGGCGCATTGCAGCTTTGTTAATAAAAGCCAAACACTGATAACTGACAACCTAAATACCCATCAGCAGAATACATAAATACTGTGACATACATACAATGGAATACTAGTCAGCAATTTAAAAGAAAAAAGGCTACTGTTACATATAACATGGATGAATCTCACAAAAATAATTGAACGAAAAATGCCAGACACTTACTGTACATACTAAATGATTACATTTAAATGAAATTCAAGTCAAAACTAATTTGTAGTAATAGAAGTCAGAAGAGTGGTTTTTGGGGTGGGAGGATGCAGGGCTGATTGGGAAGGGGCACAAGGGTGCTAGAAATCTTGATTTGGGGGATACATTGAGGGATGCATATGTATACATATGCAAAAACTGTGCCCTTCCTGCATATGCCGTAGCTCATTAACAAAAAATTTTTTAAGTTTTTTAGTGGAAAAACAATCCACCTATCCTTCAAATTCAAATGCCACCTCCTCCATCAAGTTTTGCCAGCTGGAATTAATCTTTCCATCAGAAAGGCACTCTGATGACCTTTCCCTTATGACATTTATTGAAGCCCATCTTAAATCTCAGCAGTCTCCTTTTTTCCTAACAAGATGGTTATCTTCCTTGTGGCAGTGACAATGCCTTTCACCCTTTACCGGAAACCTGAAAAGGCTCTTTGTTGAACTACATAGAAGGAAAAATTGGGTGTGTGAAAGGGGGACAGGAAGAGGAAGGAAGGCCTAGGAAAAGAGATAGGAGATCTCTAAGGAAACCTTAGCTTACACTACAATTTTACCTAGTTCCTGAAATCACATTAAATGTCACCTTGAACAACAAACAAAGAACAAATCAAAACACCAAGTCCTTCGTAGACCGAAGATAAACATCACACTCCTTCACTTGCAGGAAATCCACCAAATGAATGCTTACCTAACCTCTGGGTATTTCAACCTGGATGGGGAAACTTCACCAAGGAGAATAATAATCACATAGCCATGCTGCTAAAAATATCGCCACCTTAGTGTAGTGTAAACAGCCCAGACTGCGGATCAGGAGTCTTAGGGCCGAATTCTAACTCTATCCCAACTTGCTGTAGCCAGTGGACAATCTCTGCGCCTCTCTGGGCCTGAGTTTCCTCAAATGTAAAACAACAGGGGTTGGATTGGCAAATTCTCTTAATATCCCTTCCGGTATGGATATTCTGAATATACAATCGATATCCTTCCCAGTCCAACGCAGGAGCACACCAGAAACCCCGGCAAAACAAGTAAAAGGCGCCCCAGACCAGCAAACAAGCACAATTTGAAGGAGTCATTTTGTTACACTATCTTCCATGGTTTAATCAGTGTTTTTGTTTGTTGTTTGCAGCCTTACCATGATTTGCAGGAGATTTCTGAGTTCCATGTAAACAGATGTTACCTCTCTGTGGGCTGTCATCTTCTTCTGAGAGTTAAGGGGGTCTTCCCGCCTAGTTTGAAGTCTCCGAATTCAGAAACCCCGAAGGCGGAGGACGGTTTACGAATTTGCGCACACTGCGCGGCACACTGGAGTCTAAGTTACAGAGGAACGGGGTGCAAGGAATGCTGGGATTTGTAGTCCCTGGGCCTCTTTGTTGCGTGCTGGGATCTGTGGTCCCCGGAGCACTCTCCTGGAATGCTGGGAAATGTAGTCTCTTTCACATCGCCCAGTGCAACCCGCCGTCATCCCAGAACCTTAGTGTGCGCAGAGGCGGGAGCGGGCCCCTCGAGCCTCTGCAGATTTGAAGCCAACCCTCCGCTGGGTCAAACTCTAGGCAACAAGACCTAAGGAACAATTTGTCCTACGGGACTTCCCGGGGAGGGCCCTTCCCACTGACGCTCGTCGTCCCCCCTGCGAAGCCGCTGAGTGTTTCTATTGGCTGGTCAGGATGCCAATCGGCGAGGCGGGCTTTCCATTGGTTTCGGGGCGGGCGCTCCGCGGCTAGGGGGAAGGAGAAGAGATCGGGAGCGGGAGCTGAGGGGAGGGAGAGGCCGGTCTGGGTCTGGCCGCTGCCACTGCTCGCCCGAGGTCTCCAGGCCGGGCTGCGGCTCCGTCCCCGGCTCCTGGGCACCGTCTGCGAGGCTCCGCCGGGCCAGCGTGGGAGAGCCGCGGGCGGCGGCCGCCGCATCATGTCAGCCAAGGACGAGCGGGCCAGGGAGATCCTGAGGGGCTTCAAACTGTATCCGCCCGGGAGCGGGGCGGGGCGGGGCTGGGAGGACTTGGGAGGCGGTCGCTCGCTGAGGAGACTGGCGGGGGGCCGAGGGTCGCGCCAGGTGGACACCGGACGGGAGCGGGGCGGGAGGCGAGGGAAGGAACGGCGTCCGTGCCCCCGGCGGGACCGGGCGCTGGAGGCGGGGCAAGGGGCGTCCTGAGGGATGAAGGGGACGTTGATGGGAGCCCCGGGGGCCGGAGGCGGAGGAGCCCTGGAATTGGGCTGGGAGACGCGCCGGGAGTCGGAAACGGGTGTCGGGGAGGCTAGCGTGGGTCGGAGCTTCGGCCCGCACCCGGAGGCCGGGAAGGGGCTGCGGCCCGCGGGGGAGGACGGAGAGGGCGCGGTGGGCTGGCCTCGGAGCCCAGCAGCCCATTTGGCGGGAAGCACCCGGGGGAGCAGGAAAAAGTGACTTGGAGCGAGTGACCTTGTGTGGGACAAATGCTAATGCTTGTGTGAAACTCTCCCGGGTTCCCCCATCCCATCCCATCCCATCCCACCCCACCCCCGCCCGTTTCCACAACTTCTCTGCCTCACTTGTGGCTCCTTCCAGGACTGGAGTCGATGGAAGGTGGGGAAAGAGAAGTCCGGGATCGACCTTATCTTAACTCTGTCTTGGCCTTTTGAGGCAGTGGATGGTGGCTGCTGCCTTCTCAGCTTTTCACTGGTCTGTCCAGCGAAACGAGGACCCTAAACTTGTGCGTGAGATGCCTAGAGGTGTTTGGGTTTTGCGCTGGGACTCCTGGCAAGGTATCTGCTCGATGGCGTTGGTGTGGTTAAGGCGTAGACAGGGTGGAGCTGTCCAGCAATTATTTGATTACGTTGGGGACACGGTAGGATTTAGCAGGATCTAGAAATCATTGTCTCAGGCCTGTTGTGGTGCCGCTTCCGTAGGCTTCTCTCTCCTTCACGTAGTGACCAAGCCTCGTGTTCTAATGGAGTGTTGATCTGTAAGCATAGGATGCGGATGAAAAAATGCGATCCTGTACATTCCAATTTCACATTTTCCTGCCGACCTTAATCTCTTTTTTACATCCCGTGCGTACAATATGGAACATTCTTAAATTCCTCTCTCAGCGAAATTGTAGTCCTCACTTTTAGGTCTCCTTCCCTAACGGAGACGTGGTGGAGACTGTCCTCCGAGCCGCCTGTGTGTTTTCACAATGCCCACTTCACCCCTGCAGATTTTAATCGCTTTGTCACAGTCAGAAAGCAACTTGGTAGTGAATTTGAGAACACGAAACGCAAAAAAAAGTTAACAGGATGTTTTGGATGTACAAATGAGAAGTTTCAAATGGAAGCTGACCTGCTATGCTTCTTTTGAAAGAAGAGGCCATCATCACCTTCGCGCACTGCTATTCGCGGTAAACTTTCATACTTTTACCCGGTGAAGTTTTACTCACAGCCTCTTCTTTTTTTACTTTTTTTAAATCTTTATTTACTTTTGAGAGAGACAGAGCACAAGCAAGGGAGGAACAGAGAGAGAGAGAGAGGGAGACACAGAACCCAAAGCAGGCTCCAGGCTCTGAGCTGTCAGCACAGAGCCCAACGCGGGGCTCGAACTCATGAGCCATGAGATCAAGACCTGAGCCAAAGTCGGACTCTTAACTGACTGAGCCACCAGGCGCCCCATAGTCACAGCCTCTTTTATAGCTTCATGTACCTTTCCATGTTTCATAATGGCACCTATAAATAAATAGTGATGCCTGAAGTGTTAGGAAAGCTGTGACACAGATTTTATTTTTCTCGTAAGTAATTTGTATTGTTACTTAACAGGTAGGCTGTAGTCAGTAAAGCCAGAGACCATGGACAATTGGGAGATTTCAGAAGCAACGTTTTGTCCGATTGGAATTAACGTATTGCCGAAACCAAGAAAGAATTTTTTAAATGGCTTTCAGACAAAGCAGAAGGGGAAAGTTTAACTTCTCACCTCAGTCTGGGCTCTTGAAGCTGTGAGAAAGAGGCTAAGGGACAAATAGGGAAAAGAGTAGAAAGCAGAACCGGCGACAGCCCACCAGAAGGGCAGGTGAATTAATCATTTCAATGATGACGCTAGTGTATCAAGAAACAGGCTTTCAGAGAAGGTTTGACCTGAGCTGATTAAATCTCAAGGGAAGCAGCCACATAAAAAAGTTATCATAGAACTGATAAGATGCTCATCCTCTGGTAGCCTTTATTGACATCTGAGGATTAAGAGAGAAAAAGAAAGGAGTTCTAAAATTTGCTACTACCTTCGGGGAAAAAACAGTATTTTAGTAAAGCAAACTACCTATTGCCCACCTTTTACTGGGTAAATTGTTTTTCTGAATTTTCATTGTATCTGTTTCTGTAAGAGTTTTTTCTACAAAAAGAAAGTGCCTTGATATTCTCCTACCGAAAGTGTTGACAATACTCATTTTCCACATTGACTATATCTGTCTTTTTTATTTTTGCCAATTTAGACAAATGATATCTTGTTTTAATTTGTATTTCCCTGGGTACCAGATCCCTGGACAGGTAGTGTAGCTTGGTGCCTACGACTGATTCTCAACTGTAGAGCTATATACTGTCTGTGTTGGAATCCCAGCCTTGCACTCTTAGTTGTGTGTCCCTGAGCAACTCCTTTAACCTCTGCCTCAATTTCCTCATCTGTAATCAGGGATACAAATAGTACTTATCTCTAGGATTGGTGTGGAAATTGAATGAGTTGATAGCTACAGCCTTTAAAAAAGCACCTGATGCCTAGTAAAGCATTATGTATTAGCTATTGTTAAAGAAGTTGCAAAATCTTCTATGTTTAGCAATCTCTTTTCTGTGAATTGCTTGTTAATTTTGCTTTTGCCCATTTTACTATTGAAGTTTTTACTTTTCTTACTGGTTTATAGGTGTTTTTTGTTTTAATATCAATCGTTTGCCTGTTCTATATATTGCACCTATTTTCTGCCAATGTATTGCTCATCTCCTTTTTTGTTAAACAAACTTTAAATTATCATTTCAAATTCATCAATATTTTCCACTGGCTTTTGCATTTTGTGGCTTAAGAAGACCCTCCTGACCTTGGGCAAGTCACTCAGCTCTCATTTTCCATCCATTTTTTTATTATTCAAACTGATATAAATGATACAGATTAAGTGAATTGTTATAAATAGACAAATAAAACAAGACCTTCCTTATCCCAAGTTTAATTACATATTCTATATTTTCATCTCTTTTGAATGTGTAGCTCTTTAATCCACCTGGATTCTATTTACACAAATGATATGTGGTAGACCTCTAACTTCTTGTGCTGTGTTAAAATAGTATTTAGGGGAGCGCCTGGGTGGCTGGGGATAGAGCCCACTTAAAAAAAATTAACAGTAAAATAATACTTAGGGGCACCTGGCTGGCTCAGTTGGTGGAGCATGTGTCTCTTGATCTTGGGATTGTGACTTTGAGTCCCACATTGAGTGCAGAGATTACTTAAAATATATATAGTCTTTACAAAATAAATAAAACGGTATTTAAAATTTCTATTACAAACTCCAGCCACCTAGAAATGACCTTTATTGATAATTTAATATAGCCTTCCAATGTAGCTAATGTAACGTATCTGCTTTTATAAAAATAGAATCACAAGCATTATTTTGTAACTTACTTTTTTTACTTAATAAATTTACCATGTTCATAATTTCCAAAGATAACTACTTTTAATTGCTTTCCATGATATAAACTCGTCACAGTCCTCTTATAATAGTTTTCTAGGGTAGTCTGGATAATGCACTGTTCTACCTATTCAAACTGCTCTTCCTCAAAATAAATATAGTTGATCCTTGAACAACATTGGTTTGAACTGTATGGGTCCATTTATACAAGAATTTTTTCAATAACTGTAGTATACAGTATTGTAAATGTATTTTCTCTTCCTTATGATTTTCTTTTTTATTTTAATATTTTTAATGTTTATTCTTGAGAGAGAGACAGAGCTTGAGTGGGAGAGGGGGAGAGAGAGAGAGAGACCCAGAAGCCAAAGCAGGCTTCAGGCTCTGAGCTGTCAGCATAGAGCCCAACGTGGGGCTCGAACTCCCAAACCATGAGATTATGATCTGAGCCAAAGTCGGAAAAGACTGAGCCACCCAGATGCCCCTATTAATTTTTTTTAAAGTTTGTTTATTTTTGAGAGAGAGAGACAGAGAGACAGAGCATGAGTGGGGGAGGAGCAAAGAGAGAGGGAGACACAGAATCCAAGCAGGCTTCAGGCTCTGAGCTGTCAGCACAGAGCCTGACGCTTGGTTCAAACCCACAATCCATGAGATCATGACCTGAGCTGAAGTTGGGTACTTAACCACCTAACCCACCCAAGCGCCCGTTGAGCCCCACATTGGGCATGGAGTCTACAGTAAATAAATAAATAATCAATCAATTGATAATATTCAGTATTGGCAACTGTTGGTGGAAAGGGACACTTCGTTTACTGTGTGTGTGTAGCTTTTATGGAGAGTAATTGGTATCTACAAAAGTTTACATGTAACTGCAACAGAGCACAGAGCAGTGGTTAAGAGTAGACAGTCTGGGTTCAGACTTAATGCCTCCACCATCATTACCCTAAACAGAACATTAAAACTCTGAAGCTCAGTATCTATTTAATTTCTTCAGAGGGTTATTATGAGTGTTAAATGAGACTATACATACAAAGTACTTAGTACAGTGCCTGGCACATAGTAATAAAGGTTAGCTGTGTTATTATTTGTTTTATTAATAATTAGTAACATTATAACAATAATCATGGTGTTAATATTACTGGAAAGCCATTTTTTTTCCTGAGATAAACCAATGTCTTCATGCTATTATTCTCTTTTCTTATTGAGAAACCATAATATTTCTGTTTTGCCTCTTTGAAGCAATGATTTAATTAATAAGCAAATATGTATGCCTGGTGTTTATCTTATTTTCTAGGAACTAATTACATTTCAATTGACGATGGCTTCGCAGAAAAAGAGCTAGTTTGGCTCAGAAAGTTTCTGAAAGTACCTTTCACTCGTGTTCGTGCATTTCCTCTCCATAGTTTGGTCCTGGACCTCCCATATCCTCTTTCTTATAGCACCTTGTCTTTGACTTTACTTCCAGTCAAAAATAGTTGGCTTTAGATCTTCTATTTACTTAGACTTCCATGTTAAAAAGAGTAGACTGGGGCACCTGGGTGGCTCAGTTGATTAAGCATTCAGCTCGATTTTAGCTCAGGTCTTGATCTCAGGGTCATGAGTTCAAGCCCCACGTTGGGCTCCACACTGGGCATAGAGCCTACTTAAAAAAAAAATAGTAGACGGTTGAACTTTTCTTGAATATCAGTATTTCCTAATAGATGCCTTTGCCAAATGTTAAAAATGAGTTTGAGGTTTATGATTCCCTAAAATACAGTTTTGTTTATCAACCGAAGCTCTGGGAAAGCAACCAAAACATAGCACTCATATAGCCAGTGAGCACTGTGGATCACACATTGTCTAGTCATAAACTTCAAGTAGACTGTGATCAGTAGTATGTTTTCCAGGATCCTCAAGCATGGACCCTGAGAAGTTATTATTATCGTGAACGGATAAGATGAATATATTGTCCTATTGATGATGTTATTTAGAATTTTAAAATGGATATTCCTACTTTCACATTTTGGGGAAGAATTTGGAATATAATTAGATATTTACAGTCTTCTTCAGACCTTCTAAATTTCTTTCAAGATTCTATACATGGTTTATAGTGAAAATTATAGTAACTTCTGGAGAAGTGGAACAGAACATGGTAAGACTCCCATGAAAAATTCTGGCTGTATTGTTACTGTATTTGATAAAGGGCTAGCAACAGTGCTAAGGTTTGGCAGCCCTAGGTTCTTATTAAACTTGACCTCCCTTTTGGCTCACAAGCCTTCCTTGTCAGCATTCTGCATCCTCAAATCCCCATGACAGAGGAGAACTTGACTTCTGAATGTATGGACTTGTCCCTGTTCCTGAGCTTTAGCGTCATAGGAAGGTAGTTTAAAGGCCAATCATTGCTTGAATACTTAAAATTCAAATTTTCAAGATCTTAAAACCAGTGTTCTTTTTTTGCTTTTGACCTGCTGATAATTTTGGAGCTGAGAGGAAGAGCAAATCTATTTTCTTACAGTCCAGTGTCCATAAAGATCACAGTGATTGGCAAAGAAAGTAATAGTCCCACACATGAGGAATTTGTTTGGTCTGCATGAGGGGGGGCATGGCTAAGTGGAGCTGTCCCAGAGGAGAGGCACTGGAAACATGTCATACATACAATGATCTGAGAAGTGGGAAGATTTGACCTAAAGATGGAAAATGAGGCAAAGGATGTGAGTGTTCTCTTCTGAAGGTTAAAGCACTGTTCCAAAGAGAAAGAAATAAACATGTTCTGTGTAGCTCTCAGAGAAGTATGAGACTCAAGGGTAGACATTATAGGGGACAAAGTTTATTTAGCCCAGTTTCTAACAATTAGAGTTACCTCGAGGGGGAAAAAAACATTTTCCAGAAAGTATTTTAAGCAGCACATGGATGCTTCTATCCGTCAAAAGTATTGCTGGGGGGCGGGGGGCACCTGCATGGCTCAGTCAGTTAGGCATCCGACTTCAGCTCAGGTCATGATCTCACAGTTCTTGTGTTCGAGCCCTGTGTCAGGCTCTGTGCTGACAGCTGAAAGCCTGGAGCCTGCTTCAGATTCTGTGTCTCCCTCTCTCTCTGCCCCTCCCCGACTTGTACTCTGTCTCTCAAAAATAAATAAATGTAAAAAAAAAAAAAAGAGTATTGCAGAGGGAAATTATATATGCATCAGACAAGGTGTTAGAGTAGATGATCTCCAGAAGGACTCAAATCCTTTTCCAGCAACACAAATCTTTGATTTGGTGACAGTCATTCTTAATTAACAAGGACTCTTTTCAGCAAGTATTTCAATTCAGATATATGCTACACCTAAAATAGGCAAAACATTTTTTGTGATTTGATATAATTAAACACGATATAATTTCCATTTTATTTTTCAGACCACTCTTAGATACTCAGTATTGATGAAGTATTCTGTTTAGGGCATTGTGGATCCACTGAATCAGAGTCATGGAGAGCAATTGTCTCTGAATTTAGATGAAGTCTACAGAACTAAATAAAATAGCTCTAATATAAATAACCCTTTAAATATAGCTACAAGAAGAAAGGGGGTGGCCTAATAATATCTGACTTTCCTATAGTCTTTTTCAGTTTTTCAAAGTACTTTGATATATTATTACATTCTCACAGCAACTCTATACATTACTACCCTCACTTTATAGATGGGAAATTAAAGATGATGAGGTTATCACTGAGATGAAGGCAGAACCTTAATTTAAACCTTGGTTTATCTTCGTATAAAGTGTTATTTTCTATACTATACCACAATGTCTCTCTAGAGAATTTTTTTTCTGTATTACTGATTTTGAGTTTAAAAACTTGACTCAGTGGTTAAGTCACAGATTTATTTTCCCCTTGAAAATCATTCTTTTTTATTGTGGCCTTTTTCGTTTTTCCTCAGCTCTCAGTTACAAAGAGCAAGGTGTAGCTTGGGATTAGAGTTACTTGAAAAGGACATTTTCCAGAAATATTTAAGCAGCATGTATTAGTCTGTTAGAGCTGCTATAACAAAATACCTTAGACTAGGTAGCTTAAACAATGGACATTGATTTCTCAGCAGTTCAGAGGCTAGAAAGTCCAAGATCAAGATACTAAGTGATTTGGTTTCTAGAGGGGACTCTGCTCCTATCTTGCAGATGGCCACCTTCTCCCTGTGTCCTCACATGGTGGAGAGAGAGTGGATGGGCAGATTGTCAGAGAGCATAACTCTACCATGTGTGGCACTGCTACCTGGATGACCGTTCTACTTGGAAAGGATGGTTCATGGACAGGTTGTTACTAAATGAAAGATTTTTTAAAAGAGTCTAAATCTGAGAATCTACCCTGGTCACTTTCACGAGGCATTTCATGAGGAATTTAACTGTAAGCCTTTGCTTTTGAGCCATCTTCTGTGGAAAGAGCAAAAACAGAGGAGCTCTGGCCTTATGCTGCCACTTAACTGACCATTCATTCAGACACTTGTTAGCAGGACCTATAAGTGCCATGTAAACTGTGAACCGAATGCAAAATGATCAACCAGTTTTCATATTCAAAGTAGTTGTATAAGGAAGAGAGAAGGGGACAGTAACAGACCGAACACAATGTGACAAGTGCCTAGTAGCACAAAGTGCTGTGGAGTCTCGAAGGAAGAATGGCTGCTGCTGGAATGGAGGTGTTGGGGAGGACTTCAGAATTGTCATTTGAATACGATCTTGAAAGATGAGTAGGTGTTGAGCAGTTTAATTTTGAAGACACTGGAGAGTAACAGAGGAAGAAAAATGATGATGTGAAAAATGCAGAAAGAGTGTTTCAGTGGGGATTTGGGATCAAGAATGAGGAGGAATGAGGGTCAAAAACAAGTTCTTGGAATTGCTGGAAATTGTATTCATTGACTGAATGAATATTTGAGACTCTGCTGAGCATCCATTGATGCCGTATAGGTCATTGATCTTTTTGAGAGTAGCTGGTATTTGAGGAAACAAATTAACTAATCTGCCAAGATTTAAAAATGGATAATAGATGAGGAAATAAAGTCACCAAGAATAGATTACTTTTTTTTTAAGTTTATTTATTTATTTTGAGAGGGAGAGTGTGAGCAGGGGAGGGGCAGAGAGGGAATCCTAAGCAAGCTTTGTGCTGTCAGTGCAGAGCCCAACACGGGGCTCGAACTGACAAACTTGAGATCTTGACCTGAGCTGAAATCAAGAGTCAGACGCTTAACTGACTAAGCCACCCAGGCACCTCAAGAATAGATTACTTTTTTAAGAAATTTGGTGCCTAGGAAAGCAGAGATTAGAGAAGTAGCTTTAAGAGCCTGCGTGGTTCAGTTGGTTGAGTCTCCGACTCGATTTTGGCTCAGGTCCTGATCCCGGGATCATGGGATCAAGCCCCATGTTGGGCTCCATGCTCAGCATGGGATTCTCTCTCTCTCTCTCTCTCTCTCTCTCTCTCTCTCTCTCTCTCTCTCCCCCCCTCCCCCCCCTTCCCTCCCTCCCTCTCCCTCTCCTTCCCTCTCCCTCTACCCCTCTGCCCTTCTCGAGCACGCTCTTTCTCTTTCTTTAAAATAAATAAACGAATGATGGGGTACATAGGTGACTCAGTCAGACGTCTGACTCTTGATCTTGGCTCAGGTCATGACTTCATGGTTTTGTAAGATTGAGCCTTCTGTCAGGCTCTTTGCTGTCATCGAAGAGCCTTCTTGGGATTCTCTTTCTCTCTCTCTTCCTCTGCCCCTCTCCTCCGCTTGCCCACATGTTATTTCTCTCAAAATAAATAAACATTTAGAAAATTTTAGAACTGAATAAAAGAGTGAATGAGAAGTAGCTTGAGTAGATAGATCTTTATTAAAGAATGGAGGGCCACCTGGGAGGCTGTTGGTTAAGTATACAACTTTGGCTCAGATCACGATCTCACAGTTTGTGAGTTTGAGCCCCTCATTGGGCTCTGTGCTGACAGCTCAGAGCCTGGAGCCTGCTTTGGATTCTGTGTCTCCCTCTTTTTCTGCCCCTCCCCCAGTTGCACTCTGTCTGTCTGTCTCTCTCTCTCTCAAAAATAAATAAATCTTAAAAAAAAAAAAAAAAAAAGAATGGAGGGGCGCTTGGGTGGCTCAGTCAGTTAAGCGTCCAATTTCAGCTCAGGTCATCATCTCACCATTCATGAGTATGAGCCCCGCATCGGGCTCTGGGCTGACAGCTCGGAGCCTGCTTCAAATTCTGTTTCCCTCTCTTTCTGCCCCTCCACCACTCACACTGTCTCTCTCAAAAATAAACATTAAAAAAAATTTTTTTAATAAATAAAAATAAAGAATGGAAATCACTACGGTGCCTGACTGGCTCAGTTGGTAGAGTATGCAACTCTTGATCTCAGGGCGGTGAGTTTGAACCCCACATTGGGCATAGAGATTACTTACTTAAAAAAAATAGAAATCACTTATTAAAGCTATCCAACTTTGTGCAAGTTGCTTAACATCCATAAAACAAGGAAAATTCTTTGTCTGCTTTACAGAGATGATAGGAAATTTAGGTGAAATAATACATGCCCACTCACTTTAAAAACCATAACTCTACAAATGCATCATGCTTACTATAGCATTGTTTCAATTATTTATCTTTAAAGTTCGGGGCTGCTTTCTATTTTATAAATGTGTAGGTTTCATGTTTCAGGGTATTAATAAAAGCCAGTCTTAGCGATTCTTTTTTACTCTAGCTTAGAAATCCGAAGCTTTTTTTTCACAATTCCGGGAAGTAGTGACTATTGGAGTGATAGCAAAGGAAGCCTTCTACATAACACTTACGTCCTATTTGAAAACCAAAATCATCTTTGCCTTTGCTTTTCTTTTTTTAAGAGGCTTATAACTTGAGGAGGGAGCCTGGCTGGCTTAGTCTGTGGAGCATGCGACTCTTGATCTCAGGATTGTGAGTTCAAGCTCCATTTTGGGTGTAGAGATTACTTTAAAAAATAAAATTTTTAGGGGTCCCTGAGTGGCTCAGTCTGTTAAGCGTCTGACTTCGACTCAGGTCATGACCTTGGGGTTCGTGTTTTCGAGCCCTGCATCGGGCTCTCTGCTATCAGTACAAAGCCTGCTTCGGATCCTCTGTCTCCCTGTCTCTCTCTGCCCCTACCCCGCTCTTTCTCTCTCAAAACTAAATAAAACATTTTAAATAAATAAAATAAAATCTTTAAAAAGAGGGTTATAACTTGAGGAAGTTGATTTCCCTCTCAATACTAGTGTTTTTTTAAATCTAAGTAAAATTCACAGATCTCTGACCGTGGCTTTGGTGGGATTCAAAGCAATATCCCTCTGCCTCCAAATAATATCTAAGAAATAGTGGCTGATACTTTCAGGAACACACCCTTGGGAAAGGACCTTGTATTATCTCTTCTTCAATCAGGAGTTTCTGGGAAGCAAATAAAAATGCAAAGTGGATCTCCAAGAATCTCTAGGGCTATGTCTATTCTTGCTTGTTTCTGACCAGTTTTAGGCAAATAACTGCACACATCAGTAGAGTAGACCTGTTAGAAGAAAAAGGGTTTGTTTCATTTGACTTTGCTAGTGAGAAGACTGTGTTATATTTCAAATAGTGATCTTTTTCTCATTACTAAATTACTTGCCTCCACTGTTTTCCAGGCCCATTTGAATTTTGATTGTATGCTTTCCAAGCACAGCACCTTTGCCAGGGCTAGAGTATTATTTCACAGGGATATCATCACCACTGATTACAGTGCGTATTATGTTTCAAGGATACTGAAACCTGGTTTCTCAGGGATCCATTTATATTTTCTCACCTTGTTCCCCACAAACAGGAAGAAATATCACTGGGAAATTTTGGGGCAGAGGAAGATGTGTAAATGTCCGTGAATTAGAATTAGTTCTTATAAACACAAGGATATGTATAGGATGCTCTGTATAACCAGTGCTAGTGCGGAGAAAAAGCCTAGAAGAAGGGCTTTGAAAGAAGTGATATTTAAAAATTATTGAAGGTTCGGGGCACCTGGGTAGCTCAGTCAGTAAAGTGTCCAACTTCGGCTCAGGTTGTGATCTGGCTCAGGTTGTGATCTTGCGGTTCATGAGTTTGGACCCCGTGTCAGGTTCTGTACTGACAGCTCAGAGCCTGGAGCCTGCTTCAGATCCTATGTCTCCCTTTCTCTCTGTGCCCCTGCCCTGCTCATGCTCTCTCAAAAATGAATAAACGTTAAAAAAAATTTAATGAAGGTTTGGGGCACCTGGCTCACTCAGTCAGAGCACACGACTCTTAACCTCAGGGTTGTGATTTCGAGCCCCATGTTAAGTGTAGAGATTACTTAAAAAATAAATAAATAAAAATAAAAGAATGAAGGTGGGAGTCAGAAAAGGAAATGAGTTCAGAAAGTGAGCATGGAGAGTTTGAAAGGGGAGAGATCATAAAGGCAGAGTGCTAAAGGAAAGCAAAAAGAAGAAAGAAAAAGAAAAGGCCACAACCCAAAACTAGGAAAGCAGAGCAAAGAAAGGCATTCCTGTGATGAAAATGCTTAGGATACCACCAAATAGAAACTCCCTTTGTTTATTGCTGGTCATCGCAGCTGCTACAGCCCAGAGGAATGAAGAGAGAGAGTTTTTTCTTCATGGCTGTGACCTTGATGTTGAAGTTTTGCCTCCTTTTGCTCTGGTCTGCCATAGTAGATATTAGCATATATCAGTATGTGCTGAGTCAGCCACTTTGCCTGTAAATTCTACTTACCTTGAAATTCCTCAAACTATAGGTAATGAACCGCATGCCCATGTATAATTTACAGATACTCTGCCAAGTCATGAATTCGACATAATGTAGAATGAGCTTTTAAATTCTAATGCGTTTTTACCTGCAATTTGGCTGACCGACTTAGCTGTTCTCCTTAGGGAGAAGGGGGGCTTTTTGGTTGGTTGGTTTTCTACTTGGTTTTGCCGAGCTCCATTCTAAGTTGCCCTTTCCACAGCCCTCTGAATCCTCAGTGAAGAGTTCTCCATGTTTGGCTCCTGGATACTCTCTACTGAGCCTTGCTTTCTGGTTGTTCAGCCTGAGAGAGAGAATTCTAGTCAACCCTGCTGACTTGCTCTCTGATATTCATTGTGGTTCAACACATATTTGAGTGCCAAGTATGTGCCAAGCGCTGAGAAGGGATAAATAATATTGTGCCAGTGGAATTTAACCTGCATTCTGGTAAGTACTGTGATGCAGGTGTAAACAAGTGTACAGGTACCCTGAGAAGGATCAATAGCTTTGCCTCAGGGTGTATCAGGGACCACAAGTAGAGAGGAGACTGACATAGCCCTGTGGCTTTAAGGAGCATCCTGGGAGTGGGATGCATGTTGTAGGCGGAGTAGAGCAGCGTGTGCTAAGCACTGAAGCACAAGAATATACTGTCTTTAGGAAATGTAGCAACTAAGCATGGCTGGAGGATAGGGTGAATCTGGGGGCTGAAGAATGGAATGAATGGCAGAGACCAGACTCAGTGTCTTCTTCTTCTTCCAACAAACCTCAGTTTACCCTCTTGACTTCATTATCCCAGAGTTATAGCATTCTCTTACACCTGCTGCCCTCTGAGTTCCTGTCCTTTCTACTTGACACTCCCTTCCTATCTCACCCCCTCCGTTGTTCTTGTAACCTATTATTAACTCATAACCCTTTTTAAAAAAAAAAAAATCAGGCAGCTGAGTGGCTCAGTAATTTGAGCATCTGCCTTTGGCCCAGGTTATGATCTCACGGTTTGTGAGTTCAAAACCTATATCGGGCTTGCTGCTGTCAGCACAGAGCCCGCTTCAGATTTTGTCCCCCTTTCTCTCTGCCCCACCCCCGGCTCATGCTCTCTCTCTCTCTCTTTTTCTCTCTCTAATCTTCCCTCTCAAAAATGAATAATCATTAAAAAAATAGTTTCAAAAAAAATCAACATTCCCCAAACCTGATTTTTACTAAACCTGAACTTTACATGCCTCTCAGAAATGTGTATGTCTGAAAATGAAAGGACTTTTTTTATTGGACATTCACATAGGATTATACTCAGACCATGTCAGGACCAGAGGTCTTATCTTTCTATCTAGAACAATCCTTCTTAAACTATTACTGGTAAAGATCCAGGTTTTTACTTCTAATCCTTCACAGACCAATATTTTCATAGTAAATAAAAATGAGTTATTAGAAAAATGACATACAAAATGAAAGCCGAAAACTTTTATTAGAATCAACAAATTACTCTGCTTAATTGCTATTAAAGTTTTTAAACACTTAACCTTGCCACAGACTGGTAACAGACGATTCACAAACCAGCATCACTGGTCTGTGGATCACATTTTTGGCAGCACAGCTATAGAATCCTCAATACAGCTTGTGCATACACAGTAGGACTTCAATGTTTGTTTCGATTTGTGAATGAGCTGGTTAGCATGATTACAGTAGAAAGCAGTAAACAGTAGCAGCTCTCTTTGGAGGGTTGAGGGAAAATGATAAAGGGAGAAAGAATGCTGTGTGTTACCTTCCACATAACTTTTTCTCATCACTCTCTCTGAACATCATTCCTTTGTTTCTGTAGCAAGAAGAAACATATTAGTAAATTATTTGTGTAGATTTCTGAGAAATGATAGTTTGATCTTGCCGATTATGCAAAACTTAACTCAGTGTTTGCAGAAAGATGTCAACCCGGGTCTCTGAACTAGCTCTCATGAGCAAGCCTACAGTTGGCTTGGATTGATTTTAAATGCTCTTCTAATCAAAGCGTTATTTCTCCATCTTGTAATATGGACCATACTGCCAAATGCTTTCCCTGCTCAGATTTTCATTTCCTTTGGTGTCTTCTGAATACGGTAAGAAGGGTTTTTTTTTTGGGGGGGGAGGGGGGTTGTTTGTTTGTCTTTAAGTACGCTGGGCTTGGAGCCCAATGAGGGGCTTGAACTCATGAATGAGCCTGAGAGGAATACCGGAGCTGAGGTCAGGCATGGGACGCGTAACCAACTGAGCCACCCAGGCACCCCGAAAAGTCTTATCAAAAACTTCGTAACATATCAGCCTATAATGTCAAATAACATAATTGTAGATTGCTTACAATGCTGCAAATTCTCAATTTCTTAAAAGCAAATTGTACGGTCTTGAAAACCTTTCAAATAACAGGGATTCATGGTATCATTCAGAAGATAGAAAAGCAGGGCTGCTTTTTAATACTCAGATATTTGACTGCTTTTGAAGGATATTGTTATTTTGAAATATTAAAACTCAAATAATATTTCAATGTAACTTATAATAGGGAAGTTTTATTGTCATAAATAGAATTTTGTATCCATTATGGATCCGTAACTTAGTACATCATCCTCATTCTCTGCTAAGCATACCCCAGGGGAACATTGTTAGGAAGCCAAAAAGACCACTTCTGTGGCATCTTCCGTGGATCTGGCTGCCTTTCTCACCCTCTTATCAATTCCCTCAGCTCTTCCAGCTCTGAATACCTGTCCTCACAAAAAATACCTCGGACCCTGCAGCTGCCTGGAGCCCCTGTCTTTCTCCGAGTATACGGTGTAGACATGTCTCTGAATGCTAGCTATGTTATTTACTAGCTGTGGGTTGCTGTGAAAGGTATTTAACTTCTGAGAGCACCACTGTTTCATACGGGTGTCAGTATTAAATGAGATAAGATTGGAAAATTTAAAAGAAAAAGAGCTCTTCCTACAGTGCTTGATATATATATTGAATGTAGGTACTCAAATATTAGTTCTTTTACCCTGCCTCATCTTTCTTTGAGGAATAGCTTTAAGCAATGAATCTAACCAGCTGCCAGATAAGGCTGGAAGTACTGTTTACCTTTTCCCTGGCCTTATACTGTCAGTAATTACTAAGTTAAACAAGATTGTTAGGAAGAAAGCTCTGAGAAATGCAAAAGAGTTAGGACTTTGTCTGCATTAGTAATGAAATACTGATTAAGAATTATTGACCTTGGGATATCTGGTTGGCTCAGCGGGAAGAGAATATCACTCTTGATCTCTGGGTGATGAGTTTGAGCCCTACATTGGGTGTAGAGATTACTTAAATAAGTAAAACCTAAAAATAAAAAGAATTCTTAACCTTTTTAGCCATCCTTAGGCTAATGCAATCAGTGAGGTTTCCCTTACCCTTTGAAGACTTTATGGAAACTCAGAAGAGAGACTAGAACCTTAATCTTAGACTGATCTGTCTTAACTAGACTGGTCCAGACACATGCCTTAGCATTTGAATGTGGAAGAGACCATGGGGCCCCTGGGTGGCTCAGTCGGTTAAGCGGCCGACTTCGGCTCAGGTCATGATCTCGTGGTTTGTGGGTTTGAGCCCCGCATCAGGCTTTGTGCTGACAGCTCAGAGCCTGGAGCCTACCTCGGATTCTGTGTCTCCCTCTCCCTCTGCTCCTCCCCTGCTCACATTCAGTCTCCCTCTCTCTCAAAAATAAATAATTTTTTAAATGTCCCATTTAATAAGGAATGTCTGATAAAGTGTACCAGCTGATTCATATAATTGCTCCAGATAGTTTTATATGAAAGTTTTCATATTTTATTGTTTTTAGAAATTATTTTGGAAAAATAACAGCATGGTAGTGACTTATGAATATTTTTATATTAAGTATTTATTTACTTTGTCATCCTAAAAAAATATACTAAACATTTCCAATTTCCATGGGAAAGTCCTCAGGGAGAAGAAAGTTTTCCTTTTTTTTTTTTTATAGTTCTAGTGATGTTTAGAAATTCAGAGAAGGGTATTTCCGAGAAGCTGCAAAAAGACCCTGCGTTTGAATTTCTTGATGTTCTTTCTCTGCACAAAGAGAAACGTTTGGGCAAATAGTCCACTGTTTGTTGTTGGCTCCCAAAATGCTGCCAAGGGAGACTTAATACTCTTGGGGTCTCTTCTTAGGTCTCCAGGAGGGAGTTGATGGAAGATGGCTTTAATCTTCACCAACTTCAGTTTATTAGCTGTAGTGGTTCCCAAACATGTTGTTGGCAGAGAAATAAACTCTGCAGGTCTCCTTGCAGTGTTTCTCTGTCCCTTTCTACCACTGCAGCCAAGGGTTTTGTTTGTTCCATAACAATTTTTTAGACATTTGATCTTTTTTTCTCACTGCTCACCTCTGTTCTTCCCTGTGCCTGTTTGTCCTTTGTGCACACAAAATAGATAAGCTTCAATGACTGTTTTTCCTCTAAAAAATGTATTATTCTGAACTTTTTTTCAGTTCTCTAAAATCTTACCTTCCTAGAAACATCTTTTAATGACCAGCGCCAGTTCCTTGTTCATCCCTGTAGATCTTGGGGTGTAGAGTGTGTAGCCCTTCAGGGGCTATGAGTTATTCTATCCATTCTTAAAAGTGTTTTCTTTCCTAGAACCCTAAAGCTCCAAGTATGGTCCCTGAGCCAGTAGTCTTAGCATAACCTGAGAACTGGTTAGCAATGCAGCATCTCAGGTCCTACCCCAGACCTACTGAACTGGATGTATATTTTAACAAGGTCCCCAGGGGATTTGTATGCACATGAAAGTTTAAGAAAGTGCTGCTATCAACCATGATTTGTTCATAGCAGGGGAAGCTGTCATGTAGTTCCCAACCCTGGCTGTTCAGTGGAATCACATGAGCAACTTTGAAATATACCAATACCTGGACTCCATCTCCAGAAATTCTGATTTAATTGGTCTGGGAAAGTTCCCAGCATTGGGAGTTTTAAATGTTCCCCAAGTCGATTTTAATACGCATCCAAGGTTGAGAACCACTGTTGTACATGAATCTTATAATTTGTCCTAGATTTTCAGAATAGCATGTATATGTAAATCAGTGCAAGACTAATAACTAAAAAAAAGAAAAGAACTGTATTTTTTAAAATCACATTTAATGGGAGGAAGTATATATGCAAAGGAAAAAATTGGAAATACACCAAAATATTAAACAGTAATCTCTGGGTCATAGAATTTATACCATTCTTATTTTTTGTCTTCTATTTTTCAAACTTTATTTTTCTTAATTTTTTAATATTTATTTTTGAGAGAGAGACAGACAGAGCATGAGGTGGGAAGGGACAGAGAGAGAGAGGGAGACATAGAATCTGAAGCAGGTTCCAGGCTCCGAGCTGTCGGCACAGAGCCCAACGCAGGGCTTGAACTCACAAACAGTGAGATCATGACCTGAGCTGAAGTTGGACATTTAACTGACTGAGCCACCCAGGCGCCCCTTAAACTTTCTATAATGGCCATGAATTCTTTTGGTAAAGAATCCTCATATGTGTGTATGTACTTGTTAATAAATATAATCACATATGTTTTATAAGCTGCTTTTTAATTTTTTATAATGTTATCCCACGTGGGGCACCTGGGAGGCTTAGTTGGTTAAGGGTCCAACTCTGGATTTCAGCTCAGTTCATGGTTCCTGAGATCAAGTCCCATGTTGGGCTCTGCACTGACAACTCAGGCTGCTTGGGATTCTCTCTCCTCCTTTCTCTGCCCATACCCTGCTCACGCTTGTGCTCTCTCTCTCTCTCTCTCTCTCAAAATAAACATTAAAAAAAAGTCCTGCTTTTCACCTATCAATATATCAGTATATTACAAATATTTTCTCATATCATTTAATATCATTTACAAAGGCTTTATAGTGTTTAAACTGAATCCTGACCCAAGATGAATGGATTTATGCCTCAGAAAAATACATTGACATACTAACTGTTATCTTGGAAACCTTCCATGTTTGGAAGTTTTCCTTAGCCACAGAAGGGGAAGTGTTTAAATGGAGATGTCAAAACTGCAATCAAGTCAGGTCAGACCTTCCCAGAGGCTTTTGCAACTGTTGTCAGTTGAGGCCTAGCATTTTTTTGAGCTCTTTTTTTTTTTTTCCCATCAAATGTTTTTTTTCAGGAGTAGAATTTAATGATTCATCACTCACGTATAATACCCAATGCTCAACACAAGTGCCCTCCTTAATACCCATCACCCATTTAGCCCATTTGCCACCCACCTCCCTCCATCAACCCTCACTTTGTTCTCTGTTGTAAAGAGTCTCATATGGTTTGTTTCCCTCTCTTCCTCCACTTCCCATATGTTCATCTGTTTTTCCTAAATTTTTTTAATGTTTTTATTTATTTTTGAAAGAGCACATGCAAGCAGGGGAGGGGCAGAGAGAGAGGGAGACAGGATCCAAAGCAGGCTCTGTGCTGAGAAAAGAGAACCCAATGCAGGGCTCAAACTCAAGAACTGTGAGATCATGACCTGAGCCAAAGTCTGACTTAACCAACTGAGCCACTCAGGTGCCCCCATCTGTTTTGTTTCTTAAATTCCACATGAGTGGAATCATATGCTATTTGTCTTTCTCTGACTGACTTATTTCATATTTCACTTAGCACAGTATACTCCAGCTCCATCTACCTCGTTGCAAATGGCAAGATTTCATTCCTTTTAATGGCTGAGTAATATTCCATTGTGTGTGTGTATATGTATATACATTTATACACACACACACATACATACCACATCCTTATCCATTTCATCAGCCAATGGACATTCGGGCTCTTTCCATAGTTGGGCTATTGTTGATAATGCTGCTGTAAACATCAGGGTACATGTACCCCTTCAAATCTGTATTTTTGTATCCTTTGGGTAAATACCTCGTAGTTATTTGGATTGTAGGGTGGTTCTGTTTTAACTTTTTGAGGAACCTCCATACTGTTTTCCAAGTGGCTGCACTAGTTTGCATTCCCACCAACAATGCAAGAGGGCTCCCCTTTCTTTGCAATCTAGCCAATATTTGTTGTTCTTTGTGTTGTTCATTTTACCATTCTGACAGGTGCGGTGGCATCTTATTGTGGTTTTGATTTGTACTTCCCTGATGATGGGTGATGTTTAGCATCTTTTCATGTGTCTGCCATCTAGATGTCTTCTTTGGAAAAATGTCTATTCATGTCTTCTGCCCATTTCTTCACTGGATTATTGGGTTTTGGGTGTTGAGTTTGAGAAGTTCTTTATAGATTTTGGATGCTAATCCCTTATCAGATATGTCATTTGCAAATATCTTCTCCCATTCCGTAGGCTGTCTTTTAGTTTTGTTGAACTCTTAAACCCAATAAGTAGAACTTGACTTTACTCTTGCAGAATATGCTGCTCCCAGGGAATTCTTAATGGTGTTTGGATTGCAACCTGTGTGTATTGGAGGGAATTATATTTCTTTTTTTTTTAATGCTTATGTATTTTTGAGAGAAGGAGAAAGAGCATGAACAGAGGAGAGGTAGAGAGAGAGAGGGAGACACAGAATCCAAAGCAGGCTCCAGGCTCCGAGCTGTCAGCACAGAGCCTGATGCAGAACTTGAACTCATGAACTGTGAGATCATGACCTGAGCTGAAGTTGGACGCTTAACCGACTGAGCCACCCAGGTGTCCCGGGAATTATATTTCTAAACTTCCTTTTTAGGTTAGTTGGAATTGTGCTTCAAGACAATATCCCTTCTAGTGAGTTTCCTCTTTATTAATATGTACATTGTGATATGGAAAGCTGGCAAATTCTTAGAGCAACATCTTGAAACCTCAATGATGTGGAATTGGCCAAGCTATATAATCAAAGAAAGTCAAGTACATCCTCTTTTCCAAATCTTGGGAATAAAAACTGGTTTTACAACTTCAGAACAATGATCTGCCTCAAAAACTGTTCTGTCCTTAACCCAGTCAAGTTGCATTATATGGGAAGAGAATGATTTTGCTAATGGTCCCTTTGCAAGAAAGGAGACACAGTCCACATTTGGGATGCGGTCCAACTTTCACACAGTCCAACTTTCAAAGATGCACAGTAGCTTGCTCTGCAGGAGAAAAGCTCCATTTGACATCTTCTTTACCTCCTAACCTTTTTGGTACCAAAATCTGTATATAAAAGGTTCAGAAATGTGCAGTTTCAGAGAAACAGGCTGAATATTTTATTCACAGAATTGAAGTTCTAACTAACAGAGCTTTTAAACTTAGCATTTCTTCTGAAGAGAAAGATTCCCAAGCACTTCACAACCTAAAGACTTGAGGAACTGTACCTGTTGACTGAGGTCATGACGTGATGTATATTTTTAAAGTACTTAATGTTTGGTCTGAGTTTTCTCCTTAACCTGAGATGGTAGCACACCATCAGCCTTGGCTATCTTATCTGAATATGCAAATCAGGAAGAAACAAGATAGCACAGGGACAGGGTATAGCACAGTATCGCAAGGTGATACAGGTTAGTGAGTGGGTATTCAGCTTTGAAGGCATGTTTTAGACACTGATATTTATCTTATCTAACAAGACCTGACCACAAGTAAGCTAAAGATGGTACTTTGTACAAGCCTCCCTTATAGATAGTCCTTCTCATACTGCATTGTAATTCTTCTCTTACCTGGTGGTTTTCCCTACCTGGAGAAGCTCCAGGGAATATGTACAGGTATTATGTGTTATTAATCATTGTAAATCTTCAGTAAATGATGGACAAATGTAATGTCCAAATCAGCCTTGCTATAATCCAAAACGCTTTGGTCGTATTCAAACCTGGGTTAGCTTTGGGCACCTGGGTGGCTCCGTCGGTTAAGCGTCTGACTTCAGCGCAGGTCATGATCTCAGGGTTTGTGAGTTCGAGCCCCACGTCGGGCTGTGTGCTGACAACTCAGAGCCTGGAGCCTGCTTCTGATTCAGTGTCTCCCTCTCTCTCTGCCCCTTCCCCACCCATGCTCAGTCTCTCAAAAATAAATAAATGTTTAAAAAAATTTTTTTAATCTGGGTTAGCTTTGTTTTTTATTTTTTTATTTTTACCAGTTATAACTTGATCATCACTTAATGCCAGTAAGTGATTAACAACTGTAAAGTTGATGACTATTCTGGACATTCTGGAGGAAAATAATTATGAAAACTTTTATCTAAAATTACATCAATATTGGGGCTTTGGGGACACATCTCTGGCTCAGCCAGTGGAGCATGCAACTCTTGATCTCAGTTGTGGGTTCAAGCCCCATGTTGGGTGTAGGGATTACTTAAAACAAAATCTTTATTTAAAAAAATTTTTTTAACGTTTATTTATTTTTAAGAGAGACAGAGTACAAGCGGGGGAGAGGGAGAGGGAGAGGGAGACAGAATCTGAAGCAGGCTCCAGGCTCTGAGCTGTCAGCACAGAGCCCGACATGGGGCTTGAACTCACTGACCACGAGGTCATGACCTGAGCTGAAGTCAGATGCTTAACAAACTGAGCCACTCAGGCGCCCCTAAAATAAAATCTTCCCAAAAAATTGGGTAATTTGAGTTTTAGACCACATTTGTGTTCAGAATGAACATGTATTAGAGTATGTATATAGACTGCACTGTCCTCATAGTGCTTTAACTCTTAAAATGAAAACACAAAGAAAATGATTTCTCTGGCTACTTATGTTAATATATTAGGTAAATTGAATGTTTGATTTTTGGATATTGCCTGAGAGCATTATTTGACTTCTTAAGCATTAGTATCGGTGGTAGTCAACTTGGAATTTGTTCAGCCTAATAGTTTTTTATTCTTATTTTTAAGAAATGAAATATATGATTGAGATTAGTGTAAAATATATATTATATTGTATTGTTAACTGTGTTTAGTATATATTAAATAAGTTTTTAAAAATATTCTGTACAAAAGAGCAATTCTTCATAAGCTTAAAAGGTGGCTTAGTAGAGGTGAGACCTGGATTCTAATGTATTTCTACCTCTCACTAGCTATGAGGTTTTGCGTCTGCTAATGTCTCTGAGGCTGTTTTTTGCTTTTTTTTTTTTTTTTTGAGAGAGAGTGCATGCCCGTGTGCACACAAGTGGGGGAGGGGCAGAGGGAGAGGGAGAGAGAGAATCCCAAGCAGGCTCCCCACTGTTAACGCACAGCCTGATGTGGGACTCAAACTCAGGAACCATGAGATCATAACCTGAGCTGAAACCAAGAGTTGGACACTTAACTGACTGAGCCACCCAGGCACCCCTATTTTTTAATGTAATATGGGAATGATCTCTGCTTCAAGAGAGTCAGCTGAGAAAATATGTTTAAAAATGATTTATAAACTTTAAGGTGCTATACAAATGAATGATGGATTTCATTGATGGCCTTAGGTTGGATAGACCAATTCTGTATCTTTTTATTATTGCATTATAAATCATAGTAAACCTAGTAAAGCAATGGTTTGGAAAGCATTCTGTTGGAAGGTTTTCTTGGGCATAAAAAATAATTACCATTAAGCTTTTTGTATATTTACAGAGTCTATGTGCAGACTAGACTCTTTTTTGTAATTTATACAATAATACTGCAAAGAAAAGTGGAAAAGGTTATGTTAGACTCTCCCTAGTTTTTCTTTTAATATTTTTCCAATTTTATCACAATATAATCGACATAGGTTTTTTCTTTTTCTTTTTTTTTTTCAGAATAGATCCAGACCAAGAATATATTCTTTGTCCTAGACC
Organism: Cryptoprocta ferox; assembly: GCA_028646485.1. Classification (NCBI taxonomy): domain Eukaryota; kingdom Metazoa; phylum Chordata; class Mammalia; order Carnivora; family Eupleridae; genus Cryptoprocta; species Cryptoprocta ferox. The sequence goes on along the minus strand of CM053578.1, from coordinate 99,387,205 downwards.
CTTTCCATTCCTATAGATCCCTTTTTCACATGCTTACCAAGTGTCTCTCTGATTCTTTATTGAATTTTTGCTTTTGAAACATTTTATGACCCTTTTATTAATTTTGAAAGTCCTTTTTTGATATTTCTGTAATTTAAAAAATTATATATTGTTGATGAACATTTGGGTTGTTTCCACTTTTTTGACTATTATGTGTAATGCTGCTATGAACATTCACATATGAGTTTTTGTGTGAACATATGTTTTTATCTCCCTTGGGCATATACCTAGGAGTGGAATAGCTGGCCATTTGGTATCTCTGTTTAACTTTTTGAGGAACTGCCAGATTCTTTCCAAAGTGTGTGCCCTATTTTACATTTCCAGCAGTAGTGGGTAAGGGTTCTAATTTCACTACATCCTTATCAACACTTACGTCTTTTTGATAATATCCCTCCTAGAGGGTATAAAGTAGTATCTCGTTGTGGTTATAATTTGCCTTTCCCTGATAACTAATGATGTTGAGCATCTTTTTATGTGCTTATTGGCCATCTTTGGAGAAATGTCCAGATTCCTGCTCACTTTTTAATCGGGTTATTTGGCCTATTATTGAGTTTTAAGAATTCTTTACGTATTCTGGATACAATTCCCTTGTCAGATCTATGATTTGCAAATATTTTCTCCCATTCTGTGGGCTGTCTTCCCACTTTCTTGATAGTATCCTTTGACGCCTAAAATAAGTCCCATTTTTTTTTGATCACTTGTGTTTTTGTTATCATATCTAAGAAGACTATGCCTAACTCCAGATCACAAAGAGTTACTCCTATATTTTTTCTAACAGACTCATAATGTTTAGCTCTTACATATGGATCTGTGATCCATTTTGAGTTAATTTTTATGTATGGGAGAGCTGAGAATCCAGTTTGTTTTTGCATGTAGGTATCTGTGGTCTCAGCACCATTTGTTGAAAAGACTCTTCTCCCATTGAATTATCTTGGCACCCTTCTCAAAAATCAGTTGATCATATATATGAGGTTTATGTGTGGATTCTCAATTCTATTTGATCTATATGTCTATCATTATGCCAGTACCATATTATCTTGATTACTGTAGCTTATAGTAAGTTTTGAAGTCAGGAAATGTGAGATGCCCAAATTTGTTCTCTTTCTTGAGATTGATTGACTGCTATGAGACCCTTGATTTCTATATGATTTTAGGATCAGTTTGTAAATTTCCATTAAAAAAAATCCAGCTAGGATTTTGATAAGGATTAAGCTGAATCTGTAGATCAATTTGGGAAGTATTTTAATTTAACAGTATTAATTTGTGCCATCCATGTGATTCTTTTTTGATCTGTAGGAGAGAATAACAAAAAGCATCATGGAAGAAATTCTTGCCCTCCCTCCACAAGTAAAAAGCCTCCAGGGAAAATCCAACAAATGGATGGACAAAGAAAACCCTCAGAAGCCTGTTAGTCATCCATCATTCCCAGTCTCCAAGCTCAGGAAGTTACATACACTAAGCTTGGAGAATCCATAGCTAGGGTTTCCATAGGCGACAGTGGGCCTGTCCCCCACTGATGGGGACATATATTTTACTCCTTCTGACCTCTAAAGTATCCTAGGTGGTCAGACACAGGACAGCAGGAGAGACATGTTTGTTTCCTAAGTAGATGGACCCATTGGTTTTATCTCCTTTAGAACTTTAACTTTCCTGGACGTGAGAAGATTGCTTTTTGTTGTTGCCATTTTGTTTGATGGTTGTTAGTTTCTTTTGTTTGTCTGTTTTAGAGGAGTTCTTTAAACTTTATCAGCCAAAACAGTTTGACAGTTAGCAAGGTAAAATGTGCAAGTTTAGCTTAGAGGCTGTGCTTCTTTTTTTTTTTTTTTTAATTTTTTTAATGTTTTTTTTTTTTTTGAGAGAAACAGAGAGTGCAAGCAGGGGAGGGACAGAGAGAGGGGAGGAGACACAGAATCTGAAGCAGGCTCCAGGCTCTGAGCTGTGAGCACAGAGCCCGACACGGGGCTTGAACCCACAAACCGTGAGATCATGACCTGAGCCGAAGTCAGACGCTTAACCGACTGAGCCACCCAGGCGCCCCCGAGGCTGTGCTTCTTCAGTCTAGAAACTGTAGGCTCCTAAAGAAGCCTAATGTATGATGATTCCATTGGAAATCAGTTTGTGAACATAATTATAATATCAGTTAATCGTTCATTATTCATTGAATTCCTTCAATTCTTACTCCCCTCCCCCAAATTCTACTTGTATGTAGTTGCATTCTCATGTAATAGATCAGAGTAAAGAATACACAGTGGTAGGGTCTGTCCTTCCCATGCCCTTGAGGGTATTGTCTTTCTGACTCTTAAGACTCACACTCTTTTAAATGTTACCTTTGGGAAATTTTGGCCTCTTCTGTACTCAGGAGGCTTGGCTCTTTGTATTAAGAGCCTCTTTTTTATCCTCAGAAAACTAAAGGAGGATAAAGGATGCCTTTTGCTGATGGAAACCTGGTTTTTGTTCTTGATCCCTGATGGCATGATTTCTGACTCTAGAAATGATCTTCCTCTCTTTTAACAAAACTTGGCGCTTCTAGTATGTTCTCTGTCTGAAAGTCAAAGGGTAACAGTAGTCCCTGGAGGAAAGCATGGACTCTGGCTGTTTGCGGAGTGATGTTGAAGCCAGATCTAGTGACAATGCTCAGTTCTCTCTGGGGAAATCTCTAGGTAAGGGAAAAATGACAGAATTGGCTCATTAGGACTGCCCAGTGATCATTCGTAGAAATCCTAGGCAATTTTTAATCTTAAAAATAAGTCAATAAAAAAAATCACTTGCATCTTTATCCCATTATTTGCTAGCAGCTTAATATTGGGTAAGGTTTTAATATCTCCAAAACTTCATTTTCCCATCCAGAAAGTGAAGTAATAGAGGTAAAGATACCTAAATCATGGGGTTTTGTGTCTGTAAAGCCCCTAATGCAGGGCTTGGCACACCAACTGTTAATGAGATGAAGTCTATAGTATAAGAAAACAAGACCTAAATATAAAAAGTTTAAGTGGGAGAAAAAATAACAGTCCACACAAGCTATTACCTGCTAGTGAAACAGACTTTACACTCAGAGAAAAGAGTGAATTTGGACAATAATATTAATACTGATCTGGTGAGTACTTAACTGTGTTGTAGACACTGTCATACATTAATTCTCATCAAATCTTCAGAAAAATCATGTAAGTACTTATTACATTTTGGCTGGCAGAGCCATGGTTATAACCTTGGCTGTGAGACTCAACACCTGTGCTTTAACCACATGTACACTGATGGAAGCGAGGGACCGGAACCAGATATGAGAGAATGCTAGAATATGGAGAAGTAAAAGGGAAAGAAAAGGGGGTTTCAGATGAGGTGTCGGGGCTTAGGAAAGCATAGAAAAGGTTTCAGGGGATGGTGTACCATATAGGGATAGGTCTGTGACTGAACTGGAGCTGATAGTTTTTGAGACAAACTGGAGACATCTCATAGTTAAGGGTGTTAGATGACGGCCGTGTATCTATACTTGATCCAGCAACAGTAGAAAGCACTGAAAGGTTTTAGAACAGAAAGATGGCAGGATCCAAGTGATATTTTAGAAACAATAATCTGGCAGTAGTAGTGTGCAGATTGGGTTGAAAAAACATGCAAATGCATTTCAATGGGAAAAACACCAGGGCTTGGTAACTGACTACAAAGGAAGGTCAGGAGGTCTTGAAGGCCAGTGCCCAAAGAGACAGAGCCCTCAGGCAATTTTGTCACCAAAATAGCTTTGTCAAATTTGGAAACCTTGAGAATAGACTATAAATGACTTCCTGACTCTCAGTCCTGTAAACTTCCTGTACTTCCCAAAATGTAGGCTCCTTGGGGCCTCAATCTTTTGTGGTGGCCTCATTCCTCTGCTTATACTCCACCCATTTCTCCCCAACAGCACCTGGTCTGCATGCCCTTTTCCATTCTAAACAAAACCCTTACCTCCTGGGGCTCATCACCGAGTCCTCCCTCCCATTTGTCTGCCTCCTGACACCTGACCCTTCCCCAGGAGGCAGCTTCCTTGGAGGTCTGGGTAGGACAGCTCTTCCCCACCCAGAAGGGCCAGGCTCAGGGGCCAGGCTCAGGGGGCCAGTTTGACAGGTGAACATTTGCATTTCCCCATGTTTTGTCTAATGTTCTTTTGAGACATTTTATCTTTTTCTTATATAAATGCTCTTTGTATACTAAAGACCCTTTCCCTTTGCTTGTCATAGTACAAATATTTTTCTAGTTTTTCATTTGACTTGATTTATGATGGTTTTGAGGTGTAGAAGGTGTTCTGTTTTTACTTTCAGAATTAAATTTAATTAACTCAGGGAATACACAAATATATTTTCCTTGTAAAAACTTACAACAATTTGAATAAACTAGTCTCTTTTTGTCTCTATATAACCAACCCGAGTCCTCTTTCCCACCTACTGAAACCACTCAGGTTCTAAACTTTTTCTATGGAATAATATATACTTAGTTTTTTTGTTTTTTTGTTTTTTTGTTTTTTATGATTTCTTCTTTTGTTTTCCTGCTCAGGGAGGCCTTCATTATCCTTAGTTCATATAAATATTCACCTCTATTTTCTTTATATCTAATTCTTGAGACCACCTGGGCTAAAGGATCCCCTGTTTTTCAAAAGTTTGTGTTTGGCCATTTCACTTTTATGAAAGATCTACATTCGTACTTGTTTTCACTAACTGAAAGAAATCCAAAGAGGATTTTCATTTCTATGGAAAAAGGCAAAAAGCAACAATAGTGTTGAGCCTTTATAGAAGCTGTACGCACCCCGAGCAGCGAGCACCCCGAGGAGCGAGCATGGCACCATCCACCTCCTACCCTGGAAACTCCACCCACCATAGCTTTGAATTGTGTCTATGAGCATCTGTGCTTTATCTTGATTTACTTTGTGCATCTGTTGCAAGATGTGTTCTAAGGTATCAGAAAAGCCTAGGAGAGACGGTTTTATAGGTGTAGAAACACTCAAAATTTTTTCCACATAAACTGTAATTACTTCTTCGCTTTTTTTTTTTTTTTTTTTTTTACTTCGCTTTTTGCCATTTCGGCTTACAAAAGGTTTCAGAGGAACTCTGTACTTTTGGATAGTGGGGGAAACTTGTCTATTACAGTAAGCAGTGTAAGATAATTATTTTTTCACTGATTTGGAATTTAGCATATACTCATTACTCACTATAAAAGTGAGTAAATCCTGGGGTTGCACCTAAGTTTTTTGGTATATCAATCTGCCTATTTTTATGCAAGCACCACACTAATTGTAGCTTGGAAAAGTATAGTGTACTTCCTGCCACTACCACCTACATGTTCTCCATTACCTTTTTTTCTTAAGGTTTGTGGAGGGCCTTCTGTTAGCCTCCTCCTTTACCAGCCCTTTCCAAAACCCTCCTCTCTAAAGTAAAATCAGTTTTCTCTCTTGAAATCCTTGTTTTTCTTTTCAAGTAGGCTCAATGCCAATGTGGGGCTTGTACTCACGACCCTGAGATTGAGTCCAGTTCTCTACTGACCGAGCCAGCCAGCCACCCCATTGAATTCCTTCAGCTTTATAAAGTTTCCTTATTTTTTCTAGCTACCTTGGTTCCAAACCACCACCAGCTGTTTACAACTATTAACTCTTCTTAATTTTTCTCCCACCCTGAAACCTGTAATTGTCAGGCTAAGATATAAACCCCCAGTCAAAGGAGGACAAGAAACCCCTCCTCCTAGCCTTTTCTGTAGTTTCTCTTTAATTTCACTTGGACTATACTCCTGGCCTCTCTTTGCCTTTTTTCCCTATTGAAATTTTTGTTATACTACTGGAATATCATTTACTCTGATATTACTAAGGAAGAAAACTAAGTGATAAGGTTTAAAACATAAGTAGAGTAAAACAACAATGCGATATCGAAGGCCATGAAGAAAAGCACAGCCGTAAAGTCTTGAATGTTTTAGAAACTAGTAATGTGGGTGTACATGTGGGTGTCTTTGTTAATTTTTTTATTTTTAAACGTCATTTTGAAGTAATTTTAGCTTACAAGAAGTTGTAAAAATAGTACAGTGAATTCCCATGTACCCTTTATCCAGTATCCCTCAATGATAACATCTTACATAGCCAGAATCAAAACCAGGAAATGGACAGTGGCACAATACCATTAACTGCTGTTCTGCCTAGATAACATACATTCCAGAATTACCCTGACAGTTCACTTGGCAAATAACCATGCAAAACCATGCATAACCGTGGAACCAGCAGCTTTTCAACTATCTTATTTACATTCGGGCTTAGTGATGTACATTAAAAGAAATGAGAAGTTGAACAAAGAAGCAAAGGGTAATAAGGATCCTAGCGGATTTTGTTGTCCAAGTCAGCTCTTCAGAATTTCCTTTGGATCCTCCTCTGATGGACGTTTCCATGTTCGCCAAGTAGCCAACCAGAAGTTTCACGGAAAAGCAGATTAGTCGGCCTGTTTGGTATGTTCTGTTTCCAGGGGAGGAGCCAGGAGTCAAGTTAGGCAGGGGAGGGAATCCGCAGCCTCTGCTGTTGTTACAAGTCACAAGCAAACCCCGTAGCCTTCCCCTGTGGCTTCGGACTGAGGCAAAGGAAAATAATGTGACAGGAACAAGTTGACAGTGGCCGCATCTGCCGGCAGTTACTAATGTAGCCTAGATGTCAGGTTCTCTTGGTCACACAAAGTTTGTGCTGCCCTGGAAGTTTCCCATAGATAGTTTGGCCTTGGCCCTTTTTTGAGACAAGATTGGAAGTGTATGCTTATCATAGAGTGTCATCGGTATATATGACAGTGCTACATTTCAGGTTCTTTGGCCAAAACAAACCTAAATAACTTTATGAAGACTTCAAAGGAATTTTTTTTTTTTTTTGAGAGGTCCTGTGTGGCAGGGAAAGGTGTGTTACAGTGGTATGAAAAATTAAGGTCTGGTTTTTTAGGTGACTCCGTATCTGAAATGTGATTTGATTACTCATTCGGTACGTTTAATTTTTTTTTTTTTTAAGTAGGCTCTACGCCCAGTGCGGAGCCCAACACGAGGCCTGACACAGGGCCCGAACTCAACACTTAGATCAAGACCTGAGCTGAGATCAAGTATCAGACACTTAACTGACTGAGCCACCCAGCCACCCCCATTTGGTACTTTCAAAACAGAGCTTTTTAAATTGTTTAATTTACAAAAACAAAAAAACCTTCATTTTCACCGTTTCTTTTTTCTTTTCCCACCAACTGTTTTTAATGTTTTAGGGTTTGGGGGGGGGTTGTTTTGTTTTTGGGAAAGAGAGCATGCGAAGGGTAAAGAGAGAGGGAGACAGAGGATCCAAAGCAGGCTCTGCACTGAGAGTTGCAGAGCCCAACATAAGGCTTGAGCCCACAAACTGTGAGATCATGACCTGAGCCAAGGGAGATGCTTAACCAACTGAGCCACCAAGCGCCCCTCCTACCAACTGTTTTAAGTTGCTAAAATTCACCTGTATAAAAAAGCATTCTTTCTGTTCTTTTTTTTTAATGTTTTTATTCATTTTTGAGAGAGAGAGAGAGACAGGGCATGAGTGGGGGAGGGGCAGAGAGACACACACACACAGAATCTAAAGCAGGCTCTGAGCTGTCAGCACAGAGCCCGATGCAGGGCTTACACTCTTGAACCACGAGATCGTGACCTGAGCCAAAGTCCGATGCTTAACCGCCTGAGCCCCCCAGGCACCCCTCTGTGTTCTTATATTAAGGCATCTCACAGGCTCTTAGATGTGGTACCTTTTTCTAGTTAAAAGTGTGCATTCACATGACCAGCAAGGAGATATACCCATTTATTTTTAGAAGCTAACAAATCTCCTGTGACTCTTGATTTTAGCTCAGGTCATGAGCTCAGGGTTGTGAGATTGAGCCCCTCATCAGGCTCCTGTGCCGAGCATGGAGCCTACTTAAGATTCTCTGTCTCTTCTCCCTCTGCCCCTACCGCCTCCCCCCTTTCGAGCACACACGTGAGCATGAGCATATGTGTGTTTGTCTCTCTCTTGATAAAAAAAACTTAAAAATAAATAAAAGCTAACAAATCTCCAAAAATAGTATGGAAATCTAAAGAGACTCTATTAGAACAATACCCATTTTTAAAAGATCCCTTTGTTGCATGTCAGCTATACTTCAATAATAAAAAATGTTAAGTAAATAAAAATACAAAAAAATTTTCAGCGTAAAATCCTATTGAATATTTATGTCAGCAAAATTCAAGGACTTCCAAATGGATGTGCCTATTATTAAAAGTGAATTGAAGACATTTATAAGATAAAGATTGTGTGTTTATGATTTCTACACTTAATGGGAAAAATCATTCTAAATGAGATTTATTCATTAAAAACATTTAAGACCAAAATAATGATTTATTTGTGCTTGTTCCAGATGTATGCTAGTAGAGGGGTGCCTTGCTGATTCAGTTGGTTAAGTGACTGACTCTTGGTTTCGGCTCAGCTTATGATCTCAGGGTTTGTGAGATGGAGCCCCATGTCTCTGCTGTCAGCACAAAGCCTGCTTGGGATTCTTGCTCTCTGCCTCTCTCTCTGCCCCACCCCTGCTCATACACATGTTCATGGCTTGCTCTCTCTCAAAATAAATAAACTTTAACAAAAATATATTTATGCTAGTTGAGCTAGTTATCTTTGTTTTTCTGGCATAGCTTTAGGAATGTGGCCCTGTTCTGACTTTGGTAGTATCTTTAAGAGTTTCATTTTCCAAAGTTTATAATTCTAAACCGTCCTTAAAATGGCAGGAAAGGATTATTTCTAGAATCTGACAAAACTTTAAAAAAAATAATAATTAGGGGTGCCTGGGTGGCTCAGTTAAGCGTCCAACTTTAGCCCGGGACATGATCTCGCAGTTTGTCAGTTCAAGCCCCACATCCAGCTCTCTGCTGTCAGCTCACAGCCCACTTCAGATCCTTTGTCCCCACTCTCTCTGCCCCTCCCCCCCTTCCTCCCTCTCTCAAAAGTAAATATTTAGGGGCTCCTGGGTGGCTCATTTGGTTAAGCGTCTGACTTTGGCTTAGGTCATGATCTCACACTTCATGAGTTTGAGCCCCACATCCTGCTCTCTGCTGTCAACACAGGGCCCACTTTGGATCCTCCATCCCCCTCTCTCTCTGCCCCTCCCCTACTTGTTCTCCCTCCCTCCCGCTCTCTCTCTCTCTCAAAATAAATAAATAAACTTAAATTTAAAAAACGAAAATTTAAAAAATTAAAACAAAAAAATACTAATTAAAAAATCAGTCCCCTTTTTGCCTTAATTCAAACATAATTTTAAAATGAAAAGCTTTTCTTAAAATAAATAAATATATAAATAAAATGAAAGGCTTTCCTAAGAAAATGTACCCTGGAAAAAACTAATACTGACTATTCTTATACAAAGTGCCCTAAACCTAATAATCTATAGTTTCTCTATCATTTGTCCTTCCTGGTCATTTTACCCAAAAGAAAAATAAAATCTTTGGTAAGTACTTTTGTACACCAGGAAGTTACTGATTGATGTAGCTAAATGCCAGAAACTCATAATCAAAGATTTCCCTGCTTTTGCTGTCAACTCAACAAGAGGAAACATTCTGCCCTCAAGAAGCTCATGGGCAAATTAGGGAGACAGTCACTAGTACACAGAACCCCCACGGAAAGCACTATGAGTGTTGAGAAGTGTAAAGGGGAGCAAGTACTCAAAAATCAGAAGAAAAGAAGAAGAAACAGACATTGAGGAGGGGCCATTTGGCAAGTAGAAGCTGATTTTCAAGTGTTCATTAGTTCAGAGATGCAGAATTATAGTGTCTTAGCTGGAAAGTGCAAGTATATGGCCTGGTAATTCTGCCCCTCTCTTTAGAGAGGCTGCATACTTCTGCCTTCAGTGAAGTGACACAGTGACACCAGAGTTGACATGGCAGAAGGTGCTGACAGGGTAATCTGATCAAAATCAGTGGGCCCTGCTGGAATCTTCTCCTTCCAAAAGAAGTTAATGTATCTTAGAATGATTAGGAACCCAGGTCCAAACCATCACTAAAAAGAAAATGAAAGAGAAATTTAAGTGACCTAATGGATAGGAAAGGATTAAAAGCTGTATTTTAGGGGCACCGGGGTAGCTCAGTCGGTTGAGAGTCTGACTCTTAATTTCTACTCAGGTCCTGATGCCAGGGTCGTGGGATTGAGCCCTGTGTTGGGCTCCATGCTGAGCGTAGAGCCTGCTTGAGAGTCTCTTTCACTCTGTCCCTCTCCCCCGCTTGCCCTCTCTCTCTCTCAAGTTTATTTTAAGAGAGAGCGCAGGGAGAGAGGGAGAGAGGGATAATCCCAAGCAGGCTCCACACTGTCAGTGCGAGGAGCCCAATGCGGGGCTTGAACTCACAAATCTGTGAGATCATGACCTGAGCCAAAATCAAGAGTCTAATGCTTAACTGACTGAGCCACCTAGGCACCCCCCAAAAAAACAAGAAACTTTAAACCCTAAGAAGTTAGGACTTGACTTGGTGAAAATCTTTTGAAAGTTTTTGAAGGGGAAGTAATGATATGATTCAGCTTGGATTTTAGGAGTGTTAAATTCTAGTCACTGTGTATTAGATTATAAAGGCTAGATGCGTGGTACTTCAACGTTACTGCGCATAAAAATTGCTTTTTACAATGGCATTCCCAGGGCGCCTGGGCGGCTCAGTCAGAAGAGCATGTAGCTCTTGATTTCTCATGAGTTCAAGCCCCACATTGGGCATAGAGATTACATACATACATACATTTTTAAATGAGAGCATTCCCAGGCCTCACTTGACATTCTAATTAAGTAGGTCTGGGATGAAGCCCTAGAAACAGCATTTTTAACAAGGTCATCAAACTACACTTTGAGAAACAATAGAGATTGAAGGAGATAAGTTAGTTGAGAGGCTGTTATATCAACAATAGGGGCACCTGGGTGACTCAGTCAGTTGAGCGTCCAACTTCGACTTGGGTCGTGATCTCACTGTTCGTAAGTTTGAGCCCCACGTTGGCCTCTGTGCTGACAGCTCAGAGCCTGGAGCCTGCTTCAGATTCTGTGTCTCCCTCTCTCTCTCTGCCCCTCCCCCACTCTCAGTCTGTTTCTCTCTCTCAAAAATAAGCATTTAAAAAAAATTTTAGAAAGCAATATATAAGACAAAAAATACCTTAAGACAACTAGCTTAACTACATGTGCCAACATTGGGGGGAAATCAGAGAAATCTGCTAAAGTCAATTTTAGTTAATACATATCAGTCCTGGTTTCTGTGTGAAATTGGGAAAGGTAGAAAACCAGAAAACTTAAAGTTAGGTTTTATTGGAAATGCCAAAACTAGGGAGCATTTAGTTTGTTTTCCGGTTAAGATAACTCAGACCCCTCAACTGCAGTTTTTCTCTCTATATCTGTAGAATATGAGTTTTTACAAATATAAAAGTAGAATTAGGTCTTATCTGCACTCTGAAACAGATGAAGGGATGCAGATTAATATATGAGCAACACAAAGGACTGCAGCATATTTTCTGGGAATTATAAGATTTTGAGTGAATAAAACCAAAGTCAAATATTCGTACAGCTAAGTTTTTGGTGACCTTTCCCTTATTTAAAATTATATTTAAGATAATATGTGCTTTTTTTTTTTTTGAGGGAGAGAAGCCAAGCAGGGGAGTGGGGGTAGAGGGAGAGAGAAAGAATCCCAAGCATGCTCCATGCTCAACTCAGAGCCCTACGTGGGGCTTGATCCCACCACCCTGGGATTATGACCCAAGCCAACACCAAGAATCAGATGCTCAACCAGTTGAGCCCCAATTTCAGCCCAGCTGAAAATTTGAAATAGCTCATAAAAAGTTACTTTATATGGTTTTTTTGCTTTTTCTAATCCTGAATAATTATGATATAATAATGTCCAACATTGGCATCATGTTTTATAATGTATAAACAATTTTTTGTAGGCATTTCATGTTTAAGGCTTTGGTATTATCTGTAGTTTACTAAAACTCTTGTAAGTTAAAAGACTTATCAAAGATCACACAGCAATTGTGCAATAGAAACTGGACTCCAACCCAGGTGTTTTGCTCCAAACCAATTTTTATTTTCCCCTCTTTCAGCCTTTCCTTGTGACTATATGCTGGTCTCTGTCTTCCTCCCACAGCCCAAATGAATCCCTGAGACTCATAAGTGAGCATCTTTTTTTTTTTTTCTGTTTGTTTCTTTTTGAGAGAGCACATACACGTGTGCTAGTGAGCAAGGGAGGGGCAGAGAGAGGGAGACAGAGGTTCCAAAGCACGCTCCACACTGACAGCAGAAAGCCCAACATGGGGCCCAAACCCATGAACTCGGATGTCAAACTCATGAATCTGAGCCAAAGTCGGCCATTTAACCGGCTGAGCCACCCAGGTACCCCTTTAGATGAGCATCTTAACTAAGTATTTTTAAGCAGATTGCTTAGTGTTCAAATATTTTTACGTTGGGAGATAAAAAATTGGGGGATTAGAGCACAGCCTTTTGATAATAAAACCAACTAGCCTGATAGAAATAAATAATTGAATAAAAAATAAATGGGAAGGATGACTGGGTAGCTCAGTCAGCTAAGTGTCCAACTCAATCTCAGCTCAGGTCTTGATCTCAGGATCATGAGTTCAAGCCCCACATTGGGCTCCACAATTGATGTGAAGCCTACTTTAAAAAAAAATGGGAGAAGAGACCCATTTCACTGCAAAATTCCAAATAATTCATATAGTTATTCTTACCTCAAGGAGAAGAAGTGTAACTCCCCACTCCTTAGTTTGGGTTGCATATAGTGACTTCCTTCCAAGAATATAAGGTGGAAAGGAGAGGAAAAGTATATTTACAATGGAGTAGACACTGTCAAGGTCATCAAAAACAAGGGAAGTCTGAAACTCTCATAGCCCAGAGGAACTTCAGGAGACATGACAACTAAATGTAATGTGGGATCCTGGACTGGATCCTGGGACAGAAAAAGGGCATTAGATTAAAACTAGGGAAATCTGAACAAACCGTAGACTTTAGTTACTGATATGTATCAATATTAGCTCATTAGTTGTGACAAATATGTCTGTAATAGGGGAAACCAGGTGTGGGGGTATATGAGAACTGTACTATTTTATAACTTTTCTGTAAATCTAAAAATGTTTACTTCTTAAAAAGAGCTAGAACAGAATAACACTTGATAAAACAGTTCCCTTCCTGGTGAATCATTAGGAATTGAAATGATACAGATCTTCCATCCCTAGATTAGTAATCAGGATCTGAGTTAATATTATTAAAGAATTATCTCAGTCTCACTAAGAATTATCCAGCTTGAGTATGAATTGTTTTGAAGGCCATGAATAAATAAATTTTTGGTGTTATATAGATTATTATTAGAATATTAGATTAATGCCCAAAATTATTAGAATAATGCCCAAATATAAGGTGACCATGAATATAAGGCAGTCTTTTACCATTTCAATGAAAAAATATTCTTAAAAGAGATGGTGGAATAGAAACAGTATTGCCCAAATTTTTTACATGCAACTTTGATGTCAATACCTGGCACATAGTAGGTTGTTAATAAGCACTTAGTGAATGAATGATAGTTTGAAGGGCTCAGTCAGTTAAGCATCCGACTCCTGATTTCGACTCAGGTCATGATCTCAGTGTTCATGAGATCGAGCCCCAAGTAGGGCTCCACACTGACAGCACAAAGCCTGCTTGGGATTCCTCTCTTTCCCTCTCTCTCAGTCCTGCTTGTGCGCTTGCTCTCTGTTTCTCTCTCTCTTTCTCTCTCTCTCTCTCTCTCTCTCGAAATAAATAAACTTCAAAAAAAAAAAAGAGTAATAGTTTGAGATCAAGTATATGGAGAGACGTGGATCAGTCTGTGAGGATCCTTCGAAGGTCTTTGACCAGGAAAGTAACACAGCAAAGGTGAAGTGGTATTTAGTCTCTTCTTGGGGGAAATGGAGGTAGCACAGATGGCTCAGGGGAGGCCAGGGTGTGGCTAGGGTTGGCATTGGGGCACAGAAGGAGCCCCAATTTAGGAGGCAGGCAAACCTAGATTCAGGGACCACTGTAGACTGAGTGAGTGGGTCCCAAGAGTCTGAAAAGTAAAGGCAAGAGCACTCAGGTGGCATCACGGGCAGAAGAGACACTAGCGTATTGAAAAAAGAGAAAGGAGGCTGTTATGGCTGGAACACGGTGACTAGGGAGGTTGGAAACCATGGAGAGGACTTGAGTTTTGTTTTTCAGTGCAAAGAAAAGCCAGAGATTGACATCTAATTCTCAGTTTTTAAGAAACTGCCTTCTGTGAGGAGTATGGATTGAGAGAGGGGGCAAGAATGGAAGCAAGGAAAGCCATCAGGAGACTAGACAGGAGACGATAATGAATTTGTAACAACACTCCGCTCCCTAAATGCCGGGCACTATTCTAAGCACCTTACTTACGTGAACTAACTCATTTAAGTGTGCTGTCCAGTTAGCACCCTCTTTCATTCTCAAAAGTACAAGTTTGGATGATAAATTACAGGAAACTATGAATCAGCCAATTAACATTTTCAAGGAGGCAGTCTTCCTACCCATCAATTTCAAATCATTCTATGAAAGCCACTAACCAACTCTATAATACAAGGTTTAAGCAAGAAAAACTAGAATCTCATCTCTGAACTTCCTGAGCCCCTTCCTTATTCTTCCCTTCTTTTCTGGGCCTGTCTCTTGGTTATCAGTTACATGTGGGTATTTCTATTTGTCTCATTTTCTCAGTATCTTTTTTTTTCTTTCACTCCATCCCTTGTGTGTATGTGGGGGGGGGGGGTGTCTGTCTGTCTGTGTGTTCTGTGTTTCTTTCCTCTTTCCCCTTTGTGCCTTCCCCATTCCTCCTCTCTCCTCTCTTCCCCTCCCCTAATCTCCCTCTTGTCTCTCCTCTCAACTGGCCAGTGATGTATTGCAATGTACAGTGGATCTCTTCTGTTTTAATATATAAAAGTTGAGGTTGACCATTTCCATTTAAAACTAATTAAGCAAGAGCCAGTGTACTCATTCCAGAATGCTTCTAGATGATTGTTACCAAATATTTTAAATTCTTTTATCCCATTTCCTTCTTTTCACCTCTCAGGGAAATTTACCTAGTACCTCATTCACCTGACTGGTTTCTTCCAGCCCCCAAAGTCTTCACTTCCCACTCCACCACCACCTCCCTGGCTGTCTTCTCTACCCCAGGTCTGTCCCCAGCCCCCGCACTAGACCAAAATCATACCAGGTCACAGCTATTTAAAACATAAGAGGGCTTATGTAACCTTCTGTATTGGGCCAAGTGACTCTCTTCCATGTTTATCTTAGTTTATACTTCCTTTTTTACCTTTCCTAAAAGGCTGAACACTTTACCATCTATTGATTTTTTTTTTTTCTGGAGCTTATTGTTTCCAGGCTGAAGCTTATTTTTAAGATGCTCTTACTTTTACATATTAGAGTGTGCTGCTTTCATCTGCCTGGTTCCAAGTAAGAATCTACCAGGAACAGCTCTCCGAGAGAGGCTTCCCATAGTAAAGGAGTGTTCCTTTGTGCTCATCCTGGGTATAAATCACCTGGGAGCTTTTAAATGAGAAAAGACCTGGCTGACCCAGAAGGTGGTATTTATAAATAGTCCTCCAGTCCCCCTCCTTAAAGCTTGTCCACCTAATCCTCTCCTCTCTCAAGATTGGAAGTGACTTGACCTTTGAGTCTTAAAACTCGGGCTCTTTTTCTCTGAAAAATCTAGTTAGCAAGAAGCTGTTAAAAATGTTTTCAGCCAGATGATGATCAGCCATCAAAGCTTGCCTTTCATTTCCAACATTTTTAGCCAAATACTCTGCTTCTTCTGAGGACTATCTTTTCTCATTGTTATTATTTTAAGATACCTACCTTAATCATTTTTATTTCTGCGGCACTTGGGTGGCCCAGTCAGTTGAGCTTCCGACTTCGGCTCCGGTCATGATCTCACTGTTGGTGAGTTCAGGCTCCGCATCAGGCTCTGCGCTGACAGTTCAGAGCCAGGAGCCTACTTTGGATTCTGTGTCTCCCTCTCTGTCTGCCCCTCCCCCACTTGCACTCTATCTCTCTTTCAAAAGTAAATAAACATTAAAAATTATAATAATAATTTTTATTTCTTTTGCTGTTGGGCTGGCATGGATTTGTATTTTTATGATTTATAAAGCTGTTCCCAAATGGCTGCATCTCTGCCATGAGTTAAGAATATTCCTTTGGGGGCGCCTGGGTGGCTCAGTCGGTTAAGCGTCCGACTTCGGCTCAGGTCATGATCTCACAGTTCGTGGGTTTGAGCCCCGTGTCAGACTCTATGCTGACAGCTAGCTCAGAGCCTGGAGCCTGTCTTCAGATTCTGTATCTCCCTCTCTCTGACCCTCCCCTGCTCACGCTGTCTCTCTCTCTCTCTCTCTCTCTCTCTCTCTCTCAAAAATAAATAGAACATAAAAAAATTTAAAAAAAGTATTCCTTTGTAGACTTACAGAACTTAGAGGGGTTCTAAGCAGTCTCCATCCCAACATCATTGGATGGAGCTCTGTTTGTATGTTCCTAATTGTGTGTTATTTATTGAGGGTAAAGTCTTACAGCTTTTCTTAGGATTATAAAATGAAGGACATGATATAAACACTCATAGGTTTCCAGATTAAGGTACCTGTAGTAAATGCCTAATTGTTGAACTAGCCAAAATATTTTTTTAAATCTAGTTCCCAAAAAGATAATTAAAGTCCTTAAACTGATTATTTATAGAGGAGGCGCTTATGTTAGGGAGATAAGCCATATATTTTTAGCAGCTTATCTCCCTTGCTATAAAATGGAGGAATCTTAAATTCACTATCCACTAATTATCGGAGAGAACACTCATTTTCTTTCTATCCTCTAATAGACTGAAGAGTAAGTTCTGGTGCCAGGCTTTTCTTTGCTGACCTGGCAAGCAGGAGTAATGCTTTTTCTGGAAACTGCTAGATCTGATCTAGCTGTTGCTTTATGAAGGGAGCCCCTTTTCCGAGGCTTTTCTTGCCGCACTTGTGTGTGAGCCTGGAACTTTAAGAATAATTTTAGTATTGTTGTTTAAGAAAATCTGGTGTCCCACGTAGCTATATTGGTACATGTATCTATCTGAAGAGAAAGAATGAAAAGCATGTAGAGAATAGGTTAAATGAGTACTGTGTCTTCTGAAAACCTTGGGTTTAAAGGTCTAAGGCAATTCTGTTTAGATCTGAGCTCAAGAGTGGACTTGCTGGACACAGCAATAGTATTATTGTTTCATTTCTCCAGTTGGGGAAGCTTTCTCTTAATATACGGAGACCCCAGAATAGATAAGTGTATTTGTAGTAATTGGAATTTTAATACATGATCTAGGGGCATCCAGCTGGCTCAGTTAGTCAACCATATGACTCTTGATCTTGGGATGGTGAGTTCAAGCCCCACATTGGGCATAGAACCTACTTAAAAAAAAAAAGTGATCTAATAACCAAGTATGTATACTTTTGACTTGCTTTTGAAGTTAGTCGTTTTAAAAAAAGTGGAATTTTAGGGATGCCTGGGTGGCTCAGTCAGTTAAGCATCCAACTCTTGGTTTTGGCTCAGGTCATGATCTCAGGGTTCCTGAGATCGAGCCCTGCGTTGGACTTAGCGCTGACAGCACAGAGCCTGCTTGGGACTCTCTCTCTGCCCTTTCCCCGCACGCTCTCTCTTTCTCTCTCTCTCTCTCTCTCATTCTCTCTCTCAAAATAAATATATAAACATTAAAAGTAAGATAAAGTGGAATTTCAAAATAGGAAGCAGAGAAGAGAACACCACACAGGTGCATAAGAAGCAGGAGTATCTGATGATATAATGAGCATATGAGGAGACTGTTAGGACTGCATACACCGAGAGGAGCCCAGCAGTGGTAGGTTCCTGCAGGGGGGGCGGGGGGTACAGTGCACAAGCAGGTGGAGCGCACAGGAAGCTAGTGTACCCCTCACGTTCAAGGCACTCTACTGGATAACCCTTGGTTATTTTTTGTGACTTCTCTCTTGTAGCAGCAAAACCTAGAAAGAATCTCTCCAGAGGGTTAAATATACCATTACGTGCATAGTTGTGCCGCTCAGGGTTCAATACTCCAAACTACCCAAGCAATGGGAAAGGCTGAGGCTCCCTGGGGTTTCAGAACTGACTGGCAGTCAGACGACCTGGACCTGCAACAGCCACACTGCAGGAAAGGTGGGGTTAGCACTCCCTGCGGCCCCATTCTGAAGAACTGCCGACTTTTCCACAAGTCCTTGTGTGACTGGGCCCCAGAACTGGTACCCAGGCGTCCAAGCCGAGGTCATGTGCTTGCGCCCTGCTGTCCCAGGCCCCTGAGAGAAGGCTTTGGATCTTTCCTTTGGCAGTAATGCAGAGCAGTGGCTGTCTCCCGTGGGGGATGGAGGCAGCAGGGTGCTATTGGGAAGAGGGCTTGGTTGCTAGACAGCAGAAAGAGAAAACACAAGACACGTAAAACCGTATCAACTGTATTTATCTGAAGCTCAGTCTCTTTACAAATATTAACCATTTCTCTCAGACTTGGCCTCTATGGGTAGTAATATTAATTTTCTTTTTCTGTAATTGTCCATTGTTTAAAAAAAAAAAAAACCCAGGACTATCTTTTTAAATTTAGTCCATTTTTGTCACAGTTGTGTGTGTGCCTTGCTCCGTGTCTTAGGAGCAGAGTTCTGTGCCCTCCTACTCCTAGTTTCTACTCCCCAGAGAAAACTGGTTTCCATTTCTAGCTGATTTATTTGGTATTTATCTTCATATTTCTGAGTTGCACACTGTGGCTGTGTCTTAATGTTTCCATCTTAGGCAGTGTTTATCAGCTCCCCACTCTGGAAAGGAGTTTTGTTCTTTCCCCGCACTTTCCGCCTGACCACATCCACATACGTGCTCGTCTTCCCCATCCTTCAGGTAATGGTGTTGGATCCATGGCTCATGTTGCTATGATTATGACTGTGTCAACATTTTTGCAATGAAGCCATGTAGCCTACCATAACTACTCTTTTCTTCCAATACTACCTCTGATTTTTCCCTGATGATAGTTATTGTCTTGGTTTTTTATTTATTTGGTTAGATTTTCTCTGCTTCTCACTAATTTAACCCCCAAATCTCCCCTAATTGTATAAATCTTTCCATATAAACACATTAGATATTCTATGAATCTCATCTTCTTAGAATCTCTCCCTAAGCATTCTTTTATTTTATTTTATTGTTTATGTTTATTTGTTTTTGATGAGGGAGAGACAGAGCATGAGCAGGGAGGGGCAGAGAGAGAGACACACAGCATCCGAGGCAGGCTGCAGTCTCTGAGCTGTCAGCACAGAGCTCAACGCAGGGCTTGAACCCACGAACCATGAGATCATGACCTGAGCCAAAGTCAGATGCTTAACTGACTGAGCCACCCAGGCGCCCCTCTCCCAAACCGTTCTGACCTGCTCTGGTCTGGACCCTTGACCAGCTGCCCTCCAGTCCCGCTAAGGAGCTGTTGTTCTGGGGTCTCCTTCACAATCACCCGGAGGACCCCTTCACCTGTATCTTGTTTCAGATCCCTTGCTTCCTAGATTCAATATTGTCCTCTTCCTCAGTCTTCACCTGTCATTTTCAAGTAGCATATTATCATCAGTTTCTTGAGAAAGTAAATCTTTTTTTAGTTTCAGAAATTTCCCTGAGAATTTTGAAGTCACTTCTTCATTTTTTCTCTGTCCTTCAGAGTCCCTGTTGAAAAGTATAATTCATTCTGATTTTTTTTCCCCATTGTGATTCTGACCTTTTATGTGACAGCTTGTTTTCCCTCTGGAAGCTTCTCCTTAACATTGACGTTCTGCAGGTTCACTATCATGTGACTTGGGCATTTGCTGGGCCCTTTCAATCTGGGACATTTTTGTGAATTAACTCATTGATGACTCTCTCCTTGGTCTTTCTCTTCTGTCTTTCTTGAACTGCTGTTATTTAGTTGTTGGCCCTCTTAAACGGGTACCCAGTTTTTGTATCTTTACACTCCTGTCTTCTATCCTTGTGGCTTTTTATTTTTCTTTCTGAAAGAGTTCCTCAGCTTTGTCTTCCAACCCTTGCATTGAGTTGTTTGGTTCTGCTATCAAAATGTGTATTTTTCTGGGGCGCCTGGGGGGCTCAGTCAGTTAAGTGTCTGACTTCAGCTCAGGTCATGATCTTGTGGTTCATAAGTTTAAGCTCCACATTGGGCTCTCCGCTGTCAGTGCAGAGCCTACTTCAGATCCTTTCTCCCTCTCTCTGCCCTTTGCCCGCTCATGCTTTCTCTCTGTCTCTCTCAAAAGTAAATCAACATTTTTAAATGTGAATAAGTAAATAAAATATGTATTTTTTTCTAACATTATTTCTAACATTTTTTCCTGAATGTTCTTTTTTCATTGCTATTTATTATTGACTCATTTATTGTGTGATGAACAATACAGACTAGAAAATATAACTACTTAAGTTAGAAGGCATTTTATGACAAAAAGAGATTATCAATCAACTAGCCTCAAAATTTGTGAGCTTGGGGCACCTGGGTGGCTCAGTTGGTTAAGGGTCCAGCTCTCAGTTCTAGCTCAGGTCATGATCTCACAGTTTGTGAGTTCTAGCCCCACATCAGGTTCTGTGCTTGGGTTCTCTCTCTCTCCATCCCTTCCCCGCTCTCTCACTCACTCACTTTCAAAATAAATAAATAATTTTTTTTTTAATTGTAAGCTTGAGCCAGAGAAAATCACCTAAAATATACAAAATTCAATTGTATATAATTTTTAGTGTCTGTAAGGGTTATGTTATCTCTGGCTGTTTTGTTTGTTTTTAATGTGTCTTTTTAAAAGTTTGTATCTTCTTGGGGCTCCTGGGTGGCTCAGTCGGTTAAGCATCCGGCTTCGGCTCAGGTCATGATCTCACGGTTCATGGGTTTGAGCCCCGCGTCGGGCTCTGTGCTGACAGCTAGCTCAGAGCCTGGAGCCTGCTTCAGATTCTGTATCTCTCTCTCTGACCCTCCCCTGCTCACACTGTCTCTCTCTGTCTCTCAAAAATAAATTTAAAAAAAAAAGTTTGTATCTTCCTCTATATTCTCTTTTTTCCTCTAAGATGCTTTTTTCTCCTTATTTTGGTCTATCTTTCATAGCAAATGCTTTCTTCAATTTCTGGTGATCCTTGACTATTTTCTGATATTTAAGAGCAGACCACTAAACAGGTACATGAGAGCTCTGGACTTGTGAGTAAGACTTATGGGCTGTGATCCTCACTGTGGGGTGGTCTGTATGAGTCACTTACTGGGATACCTCTCTTACCTGTTTCTTTAGGTTTATTTATTTATTTATTTATTTATGGAGAGCACACAAGCAGGGGCAGGGGCAGGGAGAGAAGAGAGGGGGGTGTGGGGAGAGAATGAATCTCAAGCAGGTTCCATGCTCAGTGCAGAGCTCAATCCCACCATCCCAGGATTATGACCTGATAATCAAAATCAAGAGATGGACACTTAACTGACTGAGCCACTCAGGCGCCCCTCCTTAGGTCTTTTATCTTCTTGGCTGGTCTGATTCTCTTGGAAAATTTCTAATTTTGCAGTATTTATTTTCTACCTCTTTCTTGCAATTTCTAGGTGTATATATTCTTTGGTTCTTCTGTTGTAGATAAAAATGTCTCCATTGGGTCTCTGCTAAGGTCTTTCTTTAGATGTCCTTTGGACCCTCCTGCACATTCTCATTTGCTTTCATGGCACTTAGCAGGTAGGCTGACTTGCTAAAAAGTAAACAGGAGTCGGTAGGAGCAAATCTGAGAGCTAGAACACATCTAGAGTACAAAGTTAAGAGTCACTTTCAGTGCATTATTTTTCCTTAATATATTTGATCAGAAACTGGATGAACCTCCGGGATGCTGAGACAGGGAAGATACTGTGGCAAGGAACAGAAGACCTGTCAGTCCCTGGCGTGGAGCATGAAGGTACTCTCCAACCCTTTATCTGCACAGGGCTCTCATGTTTCCGGAGCAGGGCCCAAGCATCAGGGAGCTGAATTAATACAGACTCTGGGGGGCGGGGGGCAAGGGTCTGCAGGCACAGCGTGTGTTGTTGAGCTGTCTAGTTCCTTTCTTTCTCTTGCTTCCCAAGGTCCACTTTGTGATGAAGTGTTAGCATCAGAACATACCTAAAGATATAAACTAAGATCTTAACTTTGTCTTTTTTTTTTTTTCAAAAGAAAATTTGCATTTTTATCTTCCTGAAATAAAAGAAAAACTAAGGGGTTCAAACTAACAGAACAGAGTAGAGAAGGTGCCTGCCTGTTCAGCCCACTTCCTGATAAGAGCAGCTAGGGAAGGCCCTTAGATGCACTACATCTTGTGTTTCTTGACGCTCTTTCAGTCAGATGCACTTGACCAGTTGGGGACCTCTGCCTGAATTAAAAAGTATAATCTGCTACCAAGGCATTCTCTGAAATCTAACATAGATAACGTGTTCTCTAAATCAGCTCTAAGAAGCTCCCAGAAACTTGAAGCACCATAGTATGTGATATTCACTAAGAGCGGCTTCAATATTTCTTTTTCTTTTCCAGCCCGTGTTCCCAAGAAAATCCTCAAGTGCAAGGCAGTGTCTCGAGAATTGAACTTCTCTTCAGCAGAGCAAATGGAAAAATTCCGCCTGGAACAAAAAGTTTACTTCAAAGGGCAATGCCTAGAAGGTACAGGGTGACAGGGAAAAAGGCAAGACCCCGTGAACTAAAGCATTGCTTTGGTAACATTCATTTCGCAACTCAGTTTGTGATAGGATTCCTACACCCCACAAGACTGGGGGCCCCCAGCCAAAAGAAACGAAAACAAAGCTGACAAGGGGCATTGAGCCCAACAAAAAGGTTTCTGACCCTGGTGGGCCTGGGGTTGGCGCCTACTTTATCACTGGTGGATTGTAACGAGGTCATGAGGAAGCTGCTGATTAGGGCCTGGGACGATGCTCTCCGTCCAGCCTCGTCCGGCTCTGAGTGGCAAGGCCACTCTGCACTGAGTTTCTACTGTGGACTGTAAGAGTGCACGTATGTGTGTTGGAGCTGAAATTCCAAATCAAAGGCCTATTCGGTCCTTCTCTTTATCATTTATATACAGCTTACTTCTAAGAAAGCGTTGCTTATGCGTATCTGCCCCCTGGCCCTAGTCCTTTAGACCCCGGAGCACAGGCAGCAAGCCTCTGGTGTGGTACAGTGGACAGCCTGAGGGACGTGGAAACGTCCTTTCTTATGCCTCTGGCGCCAGAGGCTTCTGATGGCTGCATTTATGGTTCTTGGGGGTCAGAAGAGGCTCACCGTAAAGGGGGGCAGGGCGGACAAAGAGTCCTGAGACTGTCTGGAGCGCCCACTTACCTGCTCTTCCTTCTTCCTTCAGAATGGTTCTTCGAGTTTGGCTTCGTGATCCCTAACTCCACAAACACCTGGCAGTCCCTGATAGAGGCAGCACCGGAGTCCCAGATGATGCCTGCCAGCGTGCTGACGTGAGTGAGCAGACCACGGGGCCGGTGCAGTGGTTCTAGAAGCAGGCGTTCCAGGCGGTGGGGGGCTTGTGGTCCTGGCCAGCGGGCAGCCTGGGTTGAAAATAAGGGAAAAGAGTATCTAGAGATATTTAGGTTGACTGGTTACTGACTTCTGTTGTATGAAAAAGGCAGTGGGATCAAATGGAAAACATAAACAACATTAGATTAGACCTTTAGACTAAATTCCTGATTAACCCTGACTAGCTGTGCCATCTTGGACAATATTTACCTCTCTGGCCTTATTTTCTCCTCCCCAGCATAGAATTAATCACTCTATCTCACAGAGGTGTAGCCAGGATAAAAGAAGATGATATGGAAGGACACTGGCATGTGCCGTATATTAAATCCATGTCCCTTTGCTCACTTTCCTGACTGCCAAACGTCTGATACTCTGTACGCTTCTTGAATGGCCTTTAATGGAATCTGTCAAAGTTCTAATTTTGTTTTAGAGGATAATCTTTGGTGATAGTTTTTCAGAGACTGGCTTACCATGTTTAATAGCTGCGCTTCCTGCTTAAAGAATAATTAGTTTGTCCTTTGTCCAAAACCACTGTCGGTAGCAGACCACTTACCATTGTCTCTTGGAAAAAGGTATTAGTCTTTCAGAGGTTTTACTAACACTGTGTTGTAGTGAGTTATTCACCCAGATAATTGTATAATATTGGATTGTCCCTTTAAACACATCCTTAATGAAAGCCACACTGAATATAGAGGTTGTTTATAAGTCCTCAGTAGATTTTTTATTACAGTAGTAGGAGATTTTATATTCTATTAGCCATTTAAATCTTGAGTTTCTTATGTACCTACTTTATAATTAATTACCAGCAAAAGTGTGTCTGCTGGCTATTAATTACCCTGGAAAAGTACAGGGTAGTATATAGAAGGGCATTTTTTATATTTTATTACCTTCGTTTGACTCCTCCTTGTCCAGGCCTGATTTCTTTCAGGTACTAAAACCAGTAAGTCTACGATGACATATGAGGTTATTTCAGTCGTATTTTACTTTTTGGAACCCAAAATCAGTTCCTCTGTTGCCCTTAACTTGGTTCAAGAGTGGTTTGGTTTGGAAGCACTGAGATACCCACCAAGGAAAATGAAATTCCACTCTGTGCAACCCAGGTGTATCATTTGGGGTTCTTTGGCTGCAAGCCACCGAAAGTGACGCCAGCTGATACGACAGAGCTGACAGGTGTGGGGTGTCCTGAGACCTGGGCAGCTCAAAGGATGCAGATGGCAGGAATCCGTGGGTGATTTCCTTCAGGAGCAGCCATAGGAAGTATCCTGCTCTGGGGAGAGAGTGATTGGCCCAAATTATGTCCTGTGCCCACCTCTTTGCCAGGTGAAGGAGGAGCTGCTTGACTGACCCGTGGACCGGAGATGGGGTGGGTCCCCAAAAGGAAAGCAGAGTGCTCTTACCCAAAGTGATGAGAACAGATGCAGGAAAAGCCAACCCTCAGCTGCCCACCAGAGCACGAAGCCTTTAGGTCACCAGGTGTATCAAAAAGTCAGTTGTGTTTAAAAAAAAAAAAAAAAAAAAACAAAGGTCACACTTACAAGCACCCCTGTGTGCAGAGTCCTCTACGAAGGACTTTATATATATTGAGGTATGCTCTCCTGTTTTCTGAACTTGAGGAAAAACCTAATCACAAAGTTAAATGTCACAGTAGACTTCTAACACCATTTGGACATAGATTTTAGTGTCCCCAAGCCAAAGTTCTAGGTGGGTGCATGTCCCTGGGCCCGGCAGACCCAAACTGAAACCACTTTGTGAGGATGCAATCTGTTACCTAACACACTCACTCTTTTGCCCTCTCTTCTTACTTATAGTGGGAATGTTATCATAGAGACAAAGTTTTTTGACGACGATCTTCTTGTAAGCACATCCAGAGTGAGACTTTTCTACGTTTGAGAGAAGAATGTGTGTGCATTTCAAGAATTTGGGTTTTTTGGGGGAAAGGAGGAAACTGTTTACTTTTTCCTCCACACATTTGATTTTTGACACTTCCACCCCTAATTCCCTCTACGGCCAAACCCACCTGCAGCCACCATGGACCAGTTCTGTGTAGGTAACCAGATGGTTGTTTCCTCCCAAGCCGCCATCTTCCACTGACCAGACTACACTCCCAACCCCAGACCAGGGTAGAAGGCGAGCCTCGAGTCCTTCCCAGGGTGACACGGGGACAAACGCTTACCACAAGAGCTGATGCTGTTCCCACCCCCTCCCTGCCTCCTCCTTGGGCCCTGCAGGCAACACATTTTCCTTTGGCTCCTGGTTTTGGAAAAATTCATATTCCTGACTTACGTTTAGTTTTTTTCCTGCCATTTCTATTTCATACATTCTCATACATCTAACTTGTAAAATAGACTGTGATATTATTATTACGTAATGAATTAAAACATATGAATTAAAATATTCCTACAGTCTTTAGCATGGCACTGCTTTCATCTCTACTTTTTCTGGAACATGAACTCGGCCCCAGGAGTGGGAAGAAAGACATTTATCAGACCACAGGATCACAACTATATTTTACTCCAGAGATCGACTAATAGATCTTGTGGTTCCTGATGCTTCAGTTGCTGCTTTCCAAGAAGATTACGACGTACCCAAACAAGACCCAAGACCTTAACATTTGTCTTTTAGACGTGATATTTAGTGGTTCTCTTCCAGAACATAGATGCGCCCACTGTTTGTTTGTTAACTTTTTTCATACCTTTACGATGCACATTTGTTCAGGAGATTTCCTTAGCAGAGTAGGGACTCTTATATTCCTAAGTGAGAGAATAGAAATTACAAAATGGAGAAAAAATCTCCTTCAAGTCACATGGAGAACGATGGGAATCCATCTGCGATGGGGTGGGGTGCTGGGAGGCCTCAACTCCTGGTCTAGAGGTGGTGTGACCGGTGTGGTGCGGGAGAGAGTGATCATATCTGCCTGCAAGTCTGACATGAGAGAGAGAAGGGGTTTTTTTTTTAGGAACTTCCCTCTGACCTACCAGTAGCCTTCACGATCCTTTATAAAATACCAACAATTAAAGGTTTTCCAGTTATCACAGCAGTTAGGTCTGAAGCCAGAGGGGAGGAGCCTACACCAAAAGAGGGGCCCTGTGGTGTAGCCCCTGCTCCCAGATTCCTCCTCTCCTTCTGTCTGTTACCCAAGGGTCTGTTTGCATCTGTGGATGGGGAGAGAAGTACATTTTTGGCATACTCTCGCCATCTTTCAGTGGCAATTCTGTTCCTCACATTAGGGCTGTTGTCTTCAAAAGCTAATTTTTAAGTACCAAGACTGGATCAAAAAAACAACAACAACAAAGTTAAAATGAATCCAGATTTCCTTTTGCTTTCTGGAAATGCCATCTCTTTTCTCAGCGTGAGCTCTTCTCCTTTCCTTTTCCTAAACTGTATCTGTTCCCCAGAACTCCATCAGGGAAGGCTCTCATGGCACTGGACATGGAGAAAAGGCCATCCCAGGGAAGCTTCTCCACCTGCTTAGAGCCTCCTTCGCTGCCCTTCTCCACTCACCCGCCCCGCCAGAACTGTCAGGGACACACTTCTTTGCCGGCCGCTCTGAGTAAAAAAGTTACAGCCCAGTCAGCCTTAGACTCTTAGCATCTCTTCAGGCAGGAGTGCATATGCTCAGGCAGTGTCCATCATTTTCTCATGAAACAACTACGGCCAAACAAGTGTGTCCTCCAGGGATCGTGTGAAGAAGGGGTGCCGAGCTGTGCAGGAGGGACTGGAGCAGGCCGGGAGGGTGGCCGCAGCCATGGTGGACAAGGAGAAGGGAGGAGGAGCACGGGCAGCGGGGAGCACAAGCAGAAGGAGAGGACACGAGCTGCGGGGACTAGACCATGTAGGTTAAAGTCCGCTCTGGTGGAGTGGGTGCAGGTCCGAATGCCTGCAGAGCTGTGGTGTCCGTGGATTCATCGAAGGCCACAGAACGTTACGAAGACAGCATACAGCCCAAGCGTAGCACCGTGTACAGCCACGGGTTCTCAGACATTCACAGGCACCTGCCCCACCCCCAGAGACTCTGATTCAGTAGGTGCGGGGCCTAGAAATCTACCTGTGAAAGCATGCCAGGTGCTGCTGATGCAGATGGCTGTGGACCAGACTTTGAGAAGTACTGGTGGAGACGTTTAGGAACATTAGAGACGTATATATGTACAGCCACCTGTGTGGCTATAAGTTAAACTAGTCTCCAGGCAGCATGCCTGAAGAGCAAAGGGTGCTCCCAGTTCTGACTTGTGCAGGCAGAGGGGACGCATTCAGATGCTGAGGGCAATCAGGAGGCCCCGAAGAGTCTGTGTAGGTAGTGGGGGAGAGGACAGGTGACCTTGGAGAAAGATGCAGGAGAACTTAGAAGACCCTTTCAAACATAGATTTCTATTTAGAAAAGTCTGGTTGAGGTGTGCTGTGTGCTGTGTAGTAGACCCTCTCGTCCATCTCCATCTGCATTACTTGCCAGTGTTTGGGGACTTCTGTGGTGAGCGTGTGGTGGAGCACTGGGTCCGGCCCTAGGTGGGCAAGCAGGGCTGGCAGGAAGTCAAGTCTACCAAAGGCCACATTCAGGTCACACTTATACTCTTATCGTGTGTATGTGTGTGAGGCACAGGCCTGCCTTTCTGAGATCTGTCTCTAGTAGAGGGACGTGACGAGTATAAGTGCACACCACAAGGGAAGCACGGGTGACTTTAAAGGAAGAAGAGATCAGGACGCCTGGCTGGCTCAGTCCGAAGAGCGCGCAACTCCTGACCTCGACATTGTGACTTTGAGCCCCTTAAAAAAATACAACTTCAAAAGAAATGAAGAGATAAAAAATAAATGAATCAAATGAAAATTAAAAAAAGAAGAGATGATACACAATTCAGAAAAATCAGTAAAGCCCTCTTCTCTGAATCCTTCAGCTCTTAGCCTACAAAACATGTTCAAGTCACCCTAAAAAATAAATTTTAAAAAGGCTTTCCTTCAATCCTGCACCACCTGCAGTTCCTGCTCCATCCTTCTGTTTCTCTGCGGATCCAAACTCCTTGGAATTGTCTCCACTCATTCTTTCCATTCCCTGCCTCTCATTTACTCCTCAGCCACTGCCATCTGGCTCGCCGCCCCCTGCCCAGGCGTCCTCTCCTCCAATGCGTCCATGAGCGCTACTGATCACTGCCCCCTTCTGGTCCTTCCTGCTTTGTCACCTGCCTTCGATCCTTTTGACATCTGGAGATTCTTCTGGATTCTAGGAGCCCCTTTCCTGGGAGTTCTGCTCCTTTCAGGCTCTTTATTTTCATCCTAGCACATTGTCCCTAAAAAGCTTTTAGTGGATTTTTTATCTTTTTCTTTCTTTCTTTCTTTCTTTCTTTCTTTCTTTCTTTCTTTCTTTTTCTTTCTTTCTTTCTTTCTTTCTTTAGCTGTTGTATATCGAGAACATACTATATGCAAATCCTTTAAGCATTATACATTCACTCCACGCGTATGTATTTTTACACATACTTTACTTTTACACATACTTTACTTTTTATACACCAGATACTGTTCTAAATGTTGGAGATACTTGCTGGACAAGACTAGGGACGTCTCTACCATTAGATTCTAATGAGAGGAGACAGGAAGCAAATAATTTCAGATGGTGATCAATGCTCTGAAGAAATAGGACAGTGCAATGGCAGCATCAGTCTGGTGTGAAAAGGAACAGAAGACAGCGTTCAGCTTCTGACCACCAGAACAGGATGGGTGAGTCCCCAGCAAGCAGACAGACTTGGAAAGCCAGGCTTTTACTGGAAAAGATGTTTTAAGTCCCTTAAACTATCAACAAAGCAGGGACCTGGTGTAGCACCCACGATTCTCTAATTTACTACAAGGAACTCTTCCTTGTGAGAATGGACCTGCCCCGTCCAGCCTGGTGTAGGATGGAGAGGAGAACTGAGGAATAGGCCCCAGAGGTCAGGTGCAAATAGATGTCCCTGCTTTCCTGCACCCCCCCCAGGCTGGGGTGGGACTGGCGGGCAGAACCATCTGCCCAGGAGTGGGGAAGGAGGAGCACTTCAGAGCTGATGACCACTTCCTGGAGGTTGGCAGGAATAGGCTGCCCCACAATCCAGACCAGCCCGTTGCCTAGCTTTACAGACCTCTCCTCCAGCCCTGCTGCCCGCGCTGCGGGTCCCATAACCACCTGGAGCCTGTGCGGCCAGCTGCCCTGCCTCCCCTTGATTTATCCGTCACATCACAGCCAAAAAGAGCCCCAAAATGTACCCCTGGTTGCCAAGCCCTCTGTATTGAACGGTTTATTTTAGAATTTCTTGCTAGTGAGCGGGCAGTTGTTTTTGCAGCTTTCAGTGTATTTTGAAAGTGAAGACATAATCTGGCTTAGCAGGTTTTCGGTGCTCTTACAAAGCTACAGCAGCTTTTTTTGAATAAAACTGAGGGGTGAAGTGGAATGGAGTGAAAAGTGGAGATTTGGTGAATACATGTGGTTCCCAAACTGTGCACCAAAGCACCCCAGGGCACTTCAGCAAATTCACAAGGGTGCCCAAGGATATTTTAATTTTCAAAGGAAATGCAACAATTCGGGACATCTGTTGTACACTTGTCACTATGAACTAAAGACAGTTCGGTTTCAACGTTACATTGTACCACATTACATTCTTTTTGATGAGCTATCTTTAGGAAACTAAGTTTTTAGAAGTTTTGATGATAAATAAGTACCCCTTAAAAGTCAGTGTGACTAGGAAATGAGCGTGGTTGTCTCCAATCCGATTCCAAGGTTTGAGAAGCTGTGCAGTGCTCAGCAGGCAACATATCCCATTAGTAAGTCATTGTGATTATAAATAAAATAAAAATATTTTTCTCTCAATTTGTGTGGCTTTTCTTTTTCCAAAATAATATGACAGCTACTAACTAGGTTAGGATATAAATATTTATATACTACATAATAAAAAGAAGTGTTATTTATTTTGGTTTCGTTATGAAAAAATTACTGAGACACTAAGGGTGCTGTGAACAGAGAAAGTTTAAGGACCTCTAGTAACCCCTTAGGTGTTTTGTTGTTGTTGTTGTTGAAGATTTTATTTTCAAGTAATTTCTACACCCAGTTGGGGCTCAAACTCACAACCCTGAGATCAAGCGTTGAATGCTCTACCAACAGCCAGCCAGGTGCCCTAAGCCCTTGGTTTAAAAAATATGCCTTTCAAGGGGCGCTTGGGTGGCTCAGTCTGTTAAGCGTCTGACTTTGGCTCAGGTCAGGATCTTGTGGTTTATGAGTTTGAGCCCCATGTCTGGCTCTGTGCTGACAGCTCAGAGCCTGGAGTCTGTCTTCAAATTCTGTGTCTCCCTCTCTCTCTGCCCCTCCCCGGATCATGCTCTGTCTCTCTCTCACACAAAAATAAATAAACATTTTTTAAAAATCTCTAAAAGAAATACGTCTTTCAGGAGCACCTGGTTGGCTCAGTCGGTAGAGCATGCAACTCTTGATCTTGGGGTCATGAGTTTGAGCCCCACATTGGGTGTAGAGATTACTAAAATAAAATAAAATACACATTTCAGAGGGTTAGAAACACGTGCACATAATACCTGTACTGGCAGCAATAGCAACAACTGGGTGTCAAACACCTCCCCACCCCACCCCCGAACTCAGACAGCTCCTGGTTCCATGGAATGCTTTTGAATTCTTGAACTTATTAGAGAAAATGTTTTCAAAGGAAAAGAAGGCAGTTATTCAAATTTCTCAGAGTGGCTTTTTAAGTGACTTGATTTATTCAAATCATCCGTCAAATAGCTCTTCTCAATTATAAGAGGATAAGCAAGATTATTATCACATGAATGTTTTATATATAATTATTACTTTCATCTGGGGCTCACATGTGTATTAGAGTCATACAATATGGTATCTGAATATTTTATGGTGCACAGGGAACCCCTGTGTAATTAAGCTATACATGACTGGTCTACCTATTTACAGAACTTGGAATTTCATTCCACTTTTTTATGTTATTAGAGATTGATAATGGTCATTTCTTTTCGTTCATGGTATATTGTTGGCCATATATACTGTTTACTCAGCGCCCAGCCCTTGGTCAGGATTGGGATCCAAATCCCTTCTGGAAGATTGTCTAATTGTTACTCTCTTTTGGGGCGCCTGGGTGGTTTGGTTGGTTAAGCGTCTGACTTTGGCTCAGGTCATGATCTCACAGTTCGTGAGTTCAAGCCCCACATCAGGCTTTGTGCTGACAGCTCAGAGCCTGGAGCCTGCTTTGAATTCTGTGTCTCCCTCTCTCTCTGCCCCTCCCCCACCCGCACTCTGTCTCTCTCTCTCTCTCTCCCTCAAAAAAATAATAAATAAACATTAAAAAAACTGTTCTGGGTAGAAGGCAGATTTAAAAAAATATAATAATTGTTACTCTCTTTTAATTGGCTTGTATTCAGCAACGATCTGCAATACATTTGGTACAATTAGGTTAAGGTTTTTTCTTGAAGGGTTTACATCTACTTAAAAGTTGACACTTTATTTATTTTGAGAGAGTGCAAGAGCACACGTAGGGGGAGTGGGGGAGGGGCAGGGAGAGAGGGAACGAGAGAATCCGCATCGCCAGTGCAAGCCCAGTGTGGGACTGGAACCCATGAACCGTGAGATCATGACCTGAGCCCAAACTAAGAGTCGGATGCTTAACCGACTGAGCCACCCAGGCGCCCCAAAAGTAGACACCTTATATGATAATTCAAATGGTTTTATGGCTATAGTAATCCTCAAACATTTCCAGGCTCAAATGATATCATTCTGGCACAGAAATCTGAGACCTGACTGTGGGTTTAGTGATGTTTTGAAAAAGGCACACAATCATTTGCTGAAAAAAACCTTGCCTCTGCCCACAGGCACCTCCTTGGCCTCCTTGGGGAGGCAAGTGGCCACTGGGAGTGCCACATCTAAAAAATGTCATTGCATTACAAGAGACTAACCATTTATAATTTTTTTATGTTTATTTTTGAGAGAGACAGAGCATGAGTGGGAGGGGGCAGAGAGAAGAGAGGGGGACACAGAATCCAAAACAAGCTCCAGGCTCTGAGCTATCAGCACAGAGCCCCACATGGGGCTGGACCTCCAGAACGTCAAGATCATGACCTAGGCTGAAGTTGGATGCGTAACCAACTAAGCCCCACAAAAGACTAACCATTTAAAAGCTAAGCTGCTCTTTGTGATTTCAGCAGGCCCCTGGGTAGAGCAGGAAAATACTATAAGGCCCACCTACCTAATAATGGGACTCATTTGATGCCAAGGTCTTTAAAATGGGTCCAGACCACACTGTTTCCAAGGAAAGGAAGGAGCACCTCCTTGAGAGAGATGTTTACTGAGAGGTTGACTAGTAGAGAGGCCAGTGGGCCCTCAAAGCTGGCTAGGGACAATGTTGACAAAGGGGTCAGAATTGTAGAATCCACTGTCACTTCCCCCATGATGCTAGAACCCATCCAGCCTCAATATCGTCAAGACTAGATGTCTGCCCATCACCGCTCTCCAGCAGGCCACAGCCCCAGGCTCTAGTGGAAACCACAGGAGTCACGCTTGGGACATGGTGGGGAGATTGGTGAGAAGGACCCAGAGAATGCCTGTGGGAAGTGGTAGAAGTTTTCCTAGGATACAGAATGGAGTTACAGATGAATTTCTAAGACAAATGAGTATGTGCACATTTTTTTGAATTTGATATATAGGATCAAATACTTTCTGGAAATGTTTGTACCACTTTCTGCCCTTTGCTCCGCCCAAATCTACTGACACCAACCCCCTCCTGAGCTGTGTTGACAAGGGTCCCAGGGCCCCAGACTGCCTGCAGCTGAGAGTCTGCATGAGGCCCATGTAGGGTTCTATGAGCCAGACTCTGGAACCAGTTCCCAAAGCTATCCTTTCCTACCAACTGTTTAGTTCAGCAAACATCCCCTGAGGGATGAGGGTCCTTGTACAAGATCAGCTTTTTCTGGACACTAATGTCCTTCAATATGTTAATAGGCTTTCTGTAAAAAATAAAATAAAATAAAAATTCCAGGTCAAATTTGGAATGAGCTGCATGTTAAATTTTTCTCTTAGAGACTCCATTATATATTAAAGACCCAGTGAGACCCTGTTCTGCAGAAAGAAAACCCTTCAACATTGCTTACCTCAGCAAACAGGCTGCATCTCACCCCTGCGGCACACCTTGGAGCAGAGAGACGGTAGGGAGGTGCCAGGCTGCATGAAGATGGAGGCCTGTCCCCTTGGCCAGGGGTCTCACGGCGACTGAGTCCAATGAGGCTGTGTTTGGCTGTGAGGCGTAGGTGGGAACACTGTAAGTTCAGTGAGTTGCTGAGAGGCCAGAGGACCAGAGAGCACTGCAGAATGGAGAAGAGGGAAAGGGGGACTCCAACCAGTGGATGCAAGGTGGGCAGCTCAGGTGACTGGGCTGTGCTCCCCCATCCCCAACCCAAATGGGAATGCGTCAGGCAGTTCTCTGTGATCCTACTGAGATGAACATGAACATCGCAGTATCTTCTGAGGTTGATTCACCTCCCTGTGTTCCCCCTCAACCTGGAAAACACACCAGAAAAGCAATGCCCACACCTCTGTGCTCCTCCCTCCTCAAGCTGTCTAGCTGTTCATGGAGGCCTGGTTGGCTCTGGAGATTAGAGCCTGGGGCCCCGTATTCTCCCGTCTGCTAATATGACTCCGTTACAGACGACACAAAACCCAACCTGAACCAGCCTAAAGTAGGAGGAAATTTACTGACTTGCGTAAATTGAAAAGTCCAGAGATTTGTAGAGCATTAGGCCCAGCTCACCCAGAGACTCAAGCAATGTCATCAGAACTTAGAGTTCCTCTGGGCACCTGGGGGCTCAGTCAGTTGAGCATCTGACTTCGGCTCAGGTGATGATCTCGCAGGTTCGTGAATTTGAGCCTCACGTCGGGCTCACTGCTGTCAGTGTGTCAGCACAGACCCCACTCTGGGATCCTCTTATCACCCTCTCTCTCCCCCTCCCCCACTTGCACTCTCCGAAAAATAAATATTAAACAACAACAACAACAACAACTTAGAGTTCCTCTGCCTTTTGGCTCAACTCTGCTTTTATCTGTGTGGCCTACAGTCTCCACCACCAATCTAAGGTCAAGGCTACCTCCCAGGCGCAAGCTTCTTCCCTTTTCAGCAACTCAATAAAAAAATCCCAGATTTTGGGTACCTGTCTGGCAGAGACAGTGGAGTATGTGACTCTTGATCTCAGAGTCATGGATTCAAGCCCCCTGTTGAGCTAGAGCTTACTTAAAAAAAACAAACAAACAATCCCAGGGCGCCTGGGTGGCTCAGTCAGTTAAGTGTCTGACTTCAGCACAGGTCATGATCTCACGGTTTGTGAGTTTAAGCCCCACATCAGCTCCCTGCTGTCAGCACAGAGCCTGGTTCGAATCCTCTGTCCCCCTCTCTCTCTGTCCCTCCCCTGCTTGTTCTCTCTCTCTCTCTCTCTCTCTCTCTCTCAAAAATAAACATTTAAGGATTGCCTCAGTGGCTGAGTCGGTTGGGTGTCTGACTCTTGATTTCAGTTCAGGTCATGATCTCACAGTTGGTGTGTTTGAGCCCCGTGTCCAGCTCTGTGCAGGTGGCACAGCATGGAGCCTGCTTGGGAGTCTCCCTCTCCCTCTCTCTCTCTCTGCCCCTCCCCTGTGCTCTCTCTCTCTTTCTCAAAATAAATAAACATTTATAAATAAATAAATAAAACATTTTTTGAAAATCCCAAGTCTCACTCTGATTGGACCAACTAGGGTCATGTGCCAACCCTGAGCCACTCAGTATAGCCAGGGGTTCCTGGGCACTGATCAAGACCAAGTCACATATTCTGCAGTGGAATTTGAGACTGCGGGAGTGGAAGTTCTTTAGGAGGCAAACTGGACGCCATTTCAAGAGATTATTGCCAAGAGAAGGGTGATGGGATGGCTGCTGGTGACAAAAACAGCATATGTCCCCCGGTACCTTATGGAATCCGCACCAGCAGCTCCTTCCTGCAAGAGATCTGCTCTCTGCCAAGAGCCTCACAGCTGGGCCCCGGCATGGGCGCATGTGAAATGAGGTTGTCTCAAGTGACCACCTGGCTCTTCTTGTTGCTGCATTTCTGCTGCCAAGGGCAGCAGCCTTGACCAAGAACTCATGAGGGCATACACTCTCCAAGCTGGGTCCCTTGCCTGTGCTCAGGACTTCGCAGAATCCCGGCTAGCTGCAGGCTGCTAGGCCTTCTCGGTAGATATGCACACGCACATATCCTAGGATTGGAGCAAGGGGTTGACAAGCAGCCGTGCTGCAAAATTGTACTACCCCAAGTAAAGCTGGGACCAGGATTTCCATCCCCATGAAGCAGCTTTCACCAGGCAGGGCCTGAGGCGGGCAGGGCTGACCTGTATCCAGGACACAGGAGACCACAGAGGAAGCATGGCAGAAAAGGCCGGGCACTGGGGATCTAGGAGGTCTTTGGACTCCAGCATTGGCAGCTGAGGAGAGGTGGGACCAGATCCTGGCACTCAGGCCTGCGGCAGCCTGACAGGCCGCTCAGAGCACCAGGGAGTGCTGCTGGGAGCCTCGGACCTCCAGCCCCCAATTCTAAGGAGCATAGGATCCTGGGACCGTGACTTAGGTCAGCAGTCACTGCGAATAGCAAGAAGACATGCCCAAGAGCTGGACCTGCTCTCGGAGACAGCTGAGTACACCTGGCATTTGAACGGAGTTAAGCAAGAGGGAGCTCAGGGGGCCAGGACCCAAGGTAGACCTGCGCAGCAAGAGGAATTTGACCTTGACCTCAGCTTGAGCTCTGGAAAGGCCTGGGGTCTCCCCTTGAGGCAAAGAAGGACCAGATCCCTGGTCCATCAGCTGCCCAGAGGGAAGGCTTGCGAAATGACCACTGACTCTCATGTCTGACTGGGGCTCCAGAAGCGGAGAGGGAGGAAGGTCTTTTTGTGGTGCGGCGGTGGCTGAGGTCGCGTTCCCGGTGGCAAGGACTGAAGGGTTCTTTCCTGGACTGAGCAGAAGGCGGCCGAGCCCCCTGCAGTTCCTCTATGTCCACCAGAGGGAGCCCGTCCCTTGCAAATCTTCCACTTTGGGCCTGTGGGCAGCCTTGCCGGTGGAGGGGACTTTGGGAGTAAGATGGATACGTGCAGAACAGGTTGTCTGAGAACAGGTCCCCAGGGAGTGATAAATAGCGTGCTGGCCTTTGGGACTAGAGGATGGCGGGCTCTGCCAAAGGCAACAAGGGCTATTCCAGGCCAAACTTTTGGTGGGGTGGAAGCTATGTGGTGAGGCTATGTGGCTGGGACAGAGGGTGCGGGGAGCTAGGTACAGACATTAAGAAAGGCAGCCCTGGGCCTGGCTCATGACTCACACTCTTGTTCCCACTGCACAGAGGAGGACACAGAGGCCCAGCAAGGTTCAGTTACTTGCTCCGTATTAACATGGCGGTCATATCTGTGTCTGGATGGGGCCAAGCCTCTCACCTCCTTTCTAGAGGTTTTGAGGATAGTAGTTCCTTCCAAGCCTGAGGGAGCCTGGGAGCCTGATGCTAGCTCCATGGGTTGCCTACTCTGTGGTCTTTTGCCCCGTGGGCTAGAGACCCACCCTGGGCTCTGGGCCTTGCGAACATCTGCAGCACTGAGCTGCCCTGGCGCTGGTCAGCCTTGCCTCAGGAAGCCAGCAGCCCAGCCTATGTGAAACACATCGGGTGGGGGCACAGGGTCAGAAGTTCCTTCCTACCGAAGCCTTGACCTGACCGTGACCCTAGCAGCAGTTTCGGTGCAGTTCACTGGGCCACAGGCAGCCTGGGGCTTGAGCAGCCCAGTGAGGACATGCCACCCGGTCCTCACTCCACAGGCTCCAACACCCGTGAAGGGCAACCTCCCCCCCCACCAGAATGGGGTGCCCAGTAGAAACCACAAATGAGGGTGGGGGAGACAAAGGTGTGGAATGCTGTCCCACAACCCAAAGGTGTCCTGTGGTGTCCAGAGAGCATTCAGCACACACGCAAACGAATGAATGAATGAACGAACGAACAAATGCGCAAATGAATGGAATGGATAGTATATTGTGTGCAGGGGGCCGTGGTAAACAGGACATGGGGGACAGCCACAAAACACACACACCAGTAAAACATACTAGCTCACATTGTGAGACCTGCTTTGCGGCTGAGGGACAGAACTGGCGAGGGTCTTCTTCAACTCAGGGACAGGGAAGGCCCGCCTGGGGAGAAAACACCGGCACGGAGACCTAACGGGATCGAGTCATGAGAAGTCTGGGAATCAGACAGCCCTGGGGCGGAATGGCAAGTGCAAAGTTCCTGAGGTAGGACCAAGCTTGCCTTGGACACGAGGAGATTCATCTGCTGGTGAGCGAGGGAGGCAGGGCCTGCGATGAAGGGAGGGTGGCCTTGGGGTCAGAGCCTTCGCTTACCGAGAGAGACAGCACCCAGCTCCGCGCTGCCTGGTGTGACCTACACCTTATGGCTTCTTGCTGGGCCCTCGTCCTGGCCTGTCTTGTTCATGCCTCCGCCTCAGTTACTCTGGCGCAGCCCAGGCCTCTCTTCTACCCTCCGGACCTGTGCCACCCAACAGCCTCTGAAACACGGAAAGCTTTCCGTGCAGCTCTAGACCTTCATCTCCAGCCCCTTCCATGTGGGAAATGGCTCCTCCCTGTGCTGGAGGGCTCAGGCCACCGCCTGGGGTGGGGGATCCTTGCCTCCAACACCCAATGGATCCCGGAGTCTTGACACTTTACCCCAGGCTGTATCTTAAATGCACCTGTTTCTCTTCCACCCAGGACTTCCCCTTAATCCAGGGCCCCTCCCTCTGCAGGTGTCACTTCAATGCTTTCCAGGGAGTTTTCCTACTAAAGCCATTCCAGGGCTTTTCCAAATCCTACCTCACTCAGTTCCTGGTCCACAGACTGCCCGCCCCCTTTGCCAATGTGCCCTTAGCACCCTCCTGCATCAGGGCCTGGCCACGCACCGCTCCTGCCCCCCGAACTGTCCCACACCTTTTTTCATCCTCCTGGCCCTTCCAGTCTCAGCTTCAGTGCTGCCTCCCCAGGGAGGCCCGTCCGGCTGTCAGGCCCCCTAGTCCTTGTGCTCAGGGTCCCCTTGTCCAAGACTCTCCTTAAGGAGTTGTGGATGGATACCTCAGTTAACATCCCCATCCCCCCAACCCCTCACTGCCCATAGGTGTTTTGAAGACTCCTTAACGCAGCGTGGGGGCCTGACTTGGAGGGAGGGCAGAGGAAGATAGGCGCGGGTGATGGGGGTAATAATCAGGAGGGGCTGGGACCGCAGGGGGTCTCTTTGGATAAGGAGTGGGTAAGTCAGCTCAAATGTGAGGCAAGAACTCTCACATGCTGAGTTTGGGGAGGCAGGAGTGGGTAGGGAGGGTGCATCGTTTTTCTGTCCCACCTCACCCTCTGCCCACTCCTGCCTGAGGCGTAGAATCAGGACTGAGATGTATCCCTCCTAAGGAGGGATCTGTGGCCCCCCCTCCCCCGCCATTGTGGCCCTGCTTTCCCTTGCAGCCCACGTATCTCCCCCCGCCTCCACCCTAAGAGAAAGGCGTCTTTAAGACTGCATTCAGGAGGGACAAGCAGGCCCAGGGTCCCTCAGCGGGTGGTCGTGTCCATACATTGACAAGCTCAGTGAACAGATGACCCCTCACAGTGGGCCCCGCAGCCTATTTGCCAGTAGGGTTTCAATCCTTACTGCCTAGAGGATGGGTACCCAACACAATTCAGGGGCACACACTACGGATGCTTATTGGGTGCTTCTGCTCATGCTTCTTCGCCTCAGGCGGCTTAGTGGGCTCAGCTCCCTCTCCCTGAGGGCTTGAGTTTGCCACCCTTGCCGCAGTTAGTTTTCCTGACTCCCTGCTCACAACCGTGTCTGAAAATCTTTAGTGCCCACCTACCCCCTTCAACTGTGCTCAAG